>CM069922.1:7952663-9152663 GCA_036172225.1 Cryptocoryne crispatula var. balansae | reverse complement strand
AACAAGAACGGAAACTATAGCACTTGGGTCAGTTCGGACGACTTCAACAAAATTACAGTGTCTAACAATTCTGATCAGCTCAAGGAACCTCCCATTGAATAAATACCCTTTGATCATCACAAGCGTTGACAAAACATCCAAATTCTTCTTCTCCATTGTCTGTTCAGCCATCTTCACTTCCCCACACCTGAAGTACATGTTAGCCAATGCCCTTAGTATAGCCATGTCTTCTCCAAACCCCGCTTTGATAGAAAAACAATGAACTTGTACACCCAGAAATAATTCCCCAATCCCGGCACACGCAGTCACCACACTTGCGACGGTAAACTCATCAACATGTCCAAACTCGACATTCTTCATCGCATTAAACAGAGACAGAGCAGACCAGCCCATGCATTCTGCCGTGTAACCAGCAATCAGAGAATTCCAAGTGACTGCATTCCTCACAGGCATTTCGTCGAACATCCTGCGTGCGGATCCCAAGTCCCGGCACTTCGAATACATATCCAGGATCGACGTTTCCACGACGACATGGGGCAGGAACCCATCCTTGAGCGCCCGGGCGTGCAGTGCCACCGCCATCCGTCGGTCGGCGGCGGAACCGGCTGCACGTGCTGCGGAGGCATAGGTGTAGTGGTTGGGCGAGGGGGCGCCGTCCCCGCGGTGCATCTGGGAGAGGAGGCGGAGAGCCCCCGCGGGGTTGGCGGAGCGGGCGCAGGCGGCCACCATGGCAGTCCACAGGACGACATCCTTGTGAGGGGTCTGGTCGAAGAGACGACGGGCGCAGAGAAGAGAATCTTCTGCTTGGTTGGCGGCGTAGGACTTGAGGAGGTGGGCGGCGGTGAAGGGATCGGCATCCAGACCTAGCTTCACAAGGCGACCATGGCATCGTATCCCATCGCTCCATCGCATACCAGCTTGATGGCAACCTCTTCACCGCATCATGTTAACGACCGGAGTCAGAATCAAATAGCATTTGACGCCATTTTCTAAGCTACACATTTTGGTATTTAACTCATCTTAAACTTAGGCATATTGACAGACAAATTTTATTATTTGCTTTTTATGATGACAGAATTTTAGCATCTTAAAACACGAGGACCGATAAAAAAAAAGAGTCAACACGTTAACGAAAGAAGAAAAAGATCCAGGCATCAAGAAGCATGCCGTCCCAGGACATGTATCCTTAAAAAACCATTTAACCGTTTGATGATTAAGTTTTCTTTTAGTTCGAGGTGATATTGAATTTCTAACGACATTATAGATGATTTTAGTTGAAATTTTGTGAAGAAGAAAATATGAATTAATCTTCATCAGTCGCCACTATCCAAAATATATAAATCTGTATATTGAGATACAAGAGAATAGATGAATCTGATCGATCTATCTTTTTTTCTATTTCTCCGTGACGTAGACATCTTCACCTTCGCCCAAGTTGCTGGGAAGGTCGCATCCCCCAATATGGTTGTCGTCATGAACTATATATATCCTCTGTTCGAAAGGCCACGTTGCACGGTCGTAGGGTTTTAGCCGAGTCCGTTGCGGCACCAACCAAAAAGTAAATTTAATAATTTATTTATTGCAATTAAAAACTTAAAAATAAAGACCTTTTTAAATAGGATCAGGCATTTTTAATACCTTTGTTGATTACAATCTATTTTATAATCTCAACCAAATGAAATCTTTGCCTCCCGCCAATTCTAAGTTCCTTAGAATATGAAAGTCATATTGTAACGATTAAATCGGCCGACTAACCAAGTAACCGTACTAATTAGTAATTTTCCGAAAGATCACGTCTACTTCCAATGTTTCCTCGATATGTCACCTATCCTCGACCTACTTTCACGAGAACAGGTTTAATTTCAAATTCTTTCAACTTATTTTTTAAAAAAATAGCTAACCTCAGTAATCCAATAATTTAATCTTCTAACGTATTTACAAATCAACGTGTTACACATAAAGCCACGCAACTCTCACCACACTCCAAACAATAATAATAAAAAAAATGACTAACTTTCAGAAAACCAGCTTTACCAGTCAAAAAAAATGACTACCAATCCAATCTCCGATCCCAATTCCAATTCCGCAGTCGTTGAATCGAACAGTCAAAAGTACGATATACACGTGGATGTGATTGCATGCAAATGGAATTATCCTCCGAAACAACTTCTTCTCGGAAGACAAAAAGACAACCAAGAGAAAGTATGAATAATGTGATTTAGTCAACCTGAAGTTGAGGATCAGACAGACAAGTTCCACCCCTACACAAATTTCTTGAAGGTTCCTTAGGAACTCCAGGTTTCAAGTGAGGATCCTTTATGTCCTACTGATAAAACTGTTGATACCTGCCCAAATGGCTCACTTACCCAGATGCATTTGGTAGACTTATGGCATCAATGAATTCCATCTTTGGTTTATCCGAAACAAAAAAATTATTCTTGTATTCATATTCACTTGTATCCAAACAAATAACGAAAAAGATGCTACAACCATCCTTTGGTGCAACTTTGCAAGTACCTTGCAGACACGTGTTCATCGGAGTGTAAGTCATGCAAAAGCTGATGAACTGTTCATGTGATTTTAAGCCAATGGTAGTTAGCAGGATCAGGCCAAGTTTTTAGTTGCACATTACCACAGAAGTACATTTGCCTAGCCTTCAGCAAACCAGCTTTACAAGTAATCACCACAGGAACAACTTCCATCCTTAAAGTGGTGGAAACGATTGACATCCCTCACAATTATCTCCCTCCCAACAACCTTTGAGATGAACTTTGTAGCAGTGTGGCAGTCAACACACACCCGGAGGTTCTTGGTCACACGAATGGTAGTTCCTGGAGAAGTGTTTATGATCCCAAATACTATTGCAAGTCTCTCGCTGTGGCTGATCAAGATGCGTCTTTTCTGCTTGTCTTCCACATCATGCAGCACATCCTCCGTATTTGGTACATACCCTTCACGCTCCATCTGTTCTAATAAAACTTCCCATGCTTCATGGATTTGGCCGTAACATGGATGGGATTTATCATCTGCTGTGAATGCATGTAACCGGTTCTTAACTTCAATCCAACTGCAAACTGGCTTTTTCATAATTCTTTTGTTCTTCATGGCAATCCTTAAGCTTGCTGCTTCACTCCATCTACCAGCAGCTGAATAAATGTTTGACATCAGAATGTGAGACTCCATGTTCTCTGGCTCAAGAGCGAAAGTCATGCAAAAACTGATGAACGGTTCATGTGATTTTAAGCCAAAGGTAGTTAGCAGGATCAGGCCAAGTTTTTAGTTTCACATTACCACAGATGTACAATTGCTTTAGCCTTCAGCAACCACAGATGTACATTTGCTTTAGCCTTCAGCAAACCAGCTTTACCAGTAATCACCACAGGAACAACTTCCATCCTTAAAGTGGTGGAAACGATTGACATCCCTCACAATTATCTCCCTCCCAACAACCTTTGAGATGAACTTTGTCGCAGTGTGGCAGT
Organism: Cryptocoryne crispatula var. balansae; assembly: GCA_036172225.1. Classification (NCBI taxonomy): domain Eukaryota; kingdom Viridiplantae; phylum Streptophyta; class Magnoliopsida; order Alismatales; family Araceae; genus Cryptocoryne; species Cryptocoryne crispatula. Next base: position 9,149,181 of record CM069922.1, on the reverse strand, counting down.
CAACACACACCCGGAGGTTCTTGGTCACACGAATGGTAGTACCTGGAGAAGTGTTTATGATCCCAAATACTATTGCAAGTCTCTCACTGTGGCTTATCAAGATGCGTCTTTTCTGCTCATAATCCACATCATGCAGCACATCCTCCGTATTTGGTACATACCCTTCACGCTCCATCTGTTCTAATAAAACTTCCCATGCTTCATGGATTTGGCCGTAACATGGATGGGATTTATCATCTGCTGTGAATGCATGTAACCGGTTCTTAACTTCAATCCAACTGCAAGCTGGCTTTTTCATAATTCTTTTGTTCTTCATGGCAATCCTTAAGCTTGCTGCTTCACTCCATCTACCAGCAGCTGAATAAATGTTTGACATCAGAACGTGAGACCCAATGTTCTCTGGCTCAAGAGCAAATATCTTTTCCGCCACCTTCTCAGCTAGCAAGAGATTCTTATGGACTCTACAAGCAGCTAACAATGTTGACCAGACACTTGCAGTTGGGCTTATATGCATGGTGGAGATAAAGTCATAAGCTTGATTCAGCTTTCCTGCACGTCCAAGAACGTCTGCGACTGCAGCATAATGCTCCAAACAGGGGACTATCTCATAATCCTTAGACATGCTTTTGAAATATTTCCAAGCCTCATCCACCAATCCAGAGTGACTGCATGCCGTTAAGACAGCAATAAAGGCTACGTAGTTAGGCTCCACATTTTCCATCTCCATTTTATGAAACAGAGACAGAGCTTCCTTAGCAGGTCCATGCAATGCATACCCCATTATCATGGCCGTCCACGACACCATGTCAGGTGATCTCATTTGATCAAAGATCTTCCTGGCAGATCTAATGTTCCCACATTTAGCATACATGTCTAATAGAGAGCTCGCTATAAACACATTATCCTGAAATCCTGCTCGGATAACAAATGCATGAACCTCCTTCCCAAGATGTAATGTCGTCAGATGAGCACAAGCAGGCATTAGACTAGAAAAGGTGACAGGCATGGGCTTAAAATTTGCAGCCACCATCTGCCGGAACAATCTGATTCCCTCATCACACAAGCCGTTCTGAACAGAGCCTGCAATAATGGAATTCCAAGAAATGGCATCGCGTGAAGGTGAAGTGCCAAACACACGATAAGAATAGTCCACCCTCGTACACTTTGCGTACATGTCGATTAGGCTACTCGAGATGAAAACATCAGAATCAAACCTGTGCCTGATAGCATAAGCATGAATCTCCTTCCCCTTGACGATATCTACATGTTCTGCAAATATAGGTAGGACACTGGACAAGGTGAACGAATCAGGGATCAAACCTGCAATGCCCATCTCCCTAACCATTTCTATAGCCTCTCTATACAATCCGTTTTGTGAATTACCTGCAATAACAGTGTTCCAAGACACAAGATCTCGTTCAGACATACCGTCGAACAAATTCCTTACGCTCTTCAAACACAACAACGCCGAACCACCAGCGGTTACCGACCTGCCTATTGGTTCTCGACCTCGATGAGACATATTGTTGATCCGCTCTTTCTTGTCCGAGCTCTGCAGCTTGCAGTACATATTCATAAGGGCATTACCCGTATAAAGCTCCGAGTCCAGACCCAAGCGAACCGCATAGCCATGGATGGAACCCCCGAGTCTGGTCTCCTGCAGCATCGTGCAAGCCTTGAGAACGGAGGGGAGGACATGCTGCAGACCATCGATTCTACCCGTGGTCCGCCGCATACGAACGAAGAGAGAAAGGGACAGCTCGAAGAGGCCGTGCCCGTTAGATAACCCGATGACTGTCTTCCAGCAGAGTGACGAGGGAGAAGGAAGGGAGTCGAAGGCGAGGGAAGCATCGCTGAACAGGCCCGGGTTAGCATAGGCCCAAAGGAGGGTAGCGTGGCCGTCCACGGAGCAGGAGGGTGGCTTCGGGGCCTTGACGATCTGGGCATGAAGCTGCTGGGCTTGAGACCTCGACCTGATGGCCGCTGGGTTCTGGAGGAGGGATCGGAACAAGGCGGAGGAGCTCGCTGCAGCGACGGGAATCTCGGTTGCAGCCGCAGGCACGGTTACCATGGGGAAGTCGCACGCTCGGGGGGGCAAAGGTGGCTGTATTCGGGTTGCACGATAAACAGAAGATATTTTTCTAAATATATAATTTTATACTACATATATTGAAAATGTTTGACAGTTGTCGTAAAAACTTTTTGCAAAGATTTGCTTCCTGAATAAAAAATAGCAAAATCACTTTTTTTTTGTCGTGCCTATCTTTTTCTAGTCATGCATAGCTATCCTTGTCTCTTTTTTTTGTTTACGCTGGTCCAATTGGCCCCGAGACATGTTACTCGTGCACGCAGCGAGAGATCGATTCTCCGCCCTTGAACCCTCACCTTCACTTCAGGGAGCGAAAGTCATGCCAATCGACCTACGGTTGACCAGCATTGCTATCCTTGTCATTCCTTAGCAAACATGATACATTTATTATTGAACTATTTTAAACCTCATCTTGATATATACTTTTTATCATAAAATGTATAATGAGGTGTTTGGTTACATGATAATAGAGTTTTTATTTAAATTTTTAAAAATTTTAAGATAATTTGTTAAAAGTAATGTTTGACTATCGTAATAATTTTATGTTTTGAAAATAAATTTCTTCTTAGACAAAAAAAAGAGTCTCATCTTTTTTTATCTTGTGATCCTCCACTTTGTTTGATCATGGTAGTTACTCTTTTTTGTTATTATATCTCTCCAAACATGATAATTTTATGTCATGAGGTGGTTCATTTTTTATTTTTATATAATTTTTTGTAACCAAACACCCCATGAGTAACTGTTTTTACCGCCAAACACCCTGTAACGTTTCCTTCGGCCACACTTTCTTTTCTCTACCTTTTTACAACATGTTTAGTTAATTCCAATAATAATATTCATAGAGATTAGAACAGCAATATTAAAATCAATACAAGCAAACACTTGGTGTTGGTGTTACTTATCATATTTTATTTGCACAAAGAGTTTCAAATTTGGTGCAAAGATAAAAAAAAAATTGAATATCCTTTTAAAGAGAAATTATAACTGAACCTCCACCGAGTCTGATAAATTGGATCCAATATTGGTTTCGCCTATTTTGGAACAATGATTCTTATTTCTAATCACACGGAGGAGGAGGGGATGACAGCCAAAACAGGAACATTATAATTGTAAAATCATCATGCAATCTCCTATTTTATTTTTCATTTCTCTTAGAATCTCGACCAAACATAAACTCTCGTTCTTCAATAAATGAGTTTGAAACAAGAGAATCACATTCAAACAAGCAGGCCCTAGCTAGGAAATGATGGGAGAATCACGCTACAGTACAGTGCAGATAGATCTATGACAAGTAACAACTTCAGTCTAACTCGAAGGAAATCAGCATGCCAGCACACGCACGCAGATATCCGAAGCCCTCTTCTGCCACCACCAGATCACTCTGCAGGAAAGAAAAGCCAAACGATCAAGAATATTGCAGGATGGATTGTTGATCTTGATCATGTAACTTCCCGTTTAACTATTGAAGAGATTAAATCAGTGTGACTATTTAACCATTTTTTGAAGATTTATTTTGTTGAAAGTAGCTCCCGGAAAGGCTGCTTTGTTCTGAAATGGTATCCTCACGTTCGATCATTGGGAACATTTTATTTTTAGTAAACCATCCCATCATAAATTTTAGACTCCATTTTATAAGGTACTGGAGAAGCTGCCAATATAATTAGGTACAACCCTCCAGTGCACAACTTTAATCAGGTACTAGATATTCCATATAATTAAATAATACAAGTAATTATCACCATGTTCGAATCTGCCAATATAAAAAGACATCCTAGGTAATGAATATTTACGATCCTAGGTTATCAATTGTTCTATGCTTCTATTCTCATCAGCATATTACAGATCTCTCCTCTTCCATGGAGCTGGCATTACGTAGATGAACAGGGAAGGGAGGCAGAGGAAAGATGGACTACTGGGTACCTGCATGGCACAGCGAACAAGAGAAGCACTGGAGCCACCTGTTGTGATGCGACTTGGGGACGCCGCGAGGGGACGCCATGCGCGCCACCTCGGGGTGATCCTGCCACTGGGACTGCTGCTCCGGCACAACCCTCAGGGACATGCTTGCGCCCGATAATCTGCAGGGAAGAACACCTCAGCTGCTAGCGGGAGAAGAAGAAGAAGCAGCAGCAGCCGGTGTAGCATCAGAGAGCAGAGGCATACATTGGAAACGCAAAGGAGTGGACGCTGCTGGCGTCGGAATTCCGATGGATGCTGGAAGAGCGGCAGGAGTCGTCCTCGGCCCGTTCGCCGACGACGGCCATCAGGACGTCGTCCATGGCGCGGGCATTGACTGATTCGGTGGCGGCAACTTGCTCCGGATCGTCAGCTGCAGCAGCCACAGCCGAGTCGCCGGGGAACAGCGACAAAGGAAGAGGGGGGTCGGTGGGGTCTGACCGGGCTACCGGCCCCAGGGCGGCGTTGCTGCCGAGCTCCCCCGACCGGGATATCACCACTTCGTGGTCCTTGGAGAAGCTGCAGCTCCCAATCTGGATGCTGAACAGGGACTCGTTGGAGGCGATGCTCCAGTCCGTCGGGATTATCGGTTTCGGCGTGAAGACGGAAGCAGGGATCCTATTTGGGTCGTATCCTTCTGTTCTGTCCGCTTCCTGAGCCTGGTTACCACCGGCTGCGGCGGAGCTTTCTGGAGGAGCCAAGTTGATATCTTCGGCATCTTCTTCACCGCATGCGGCAACATCCGAGGGAGTCCGGGGTCCAGCTCCGGCGGGAGCTGTGCTCTGCGTTGCGTCCAGTACCTTCAACAATCCGGCGGACAAGCTGCCGGCTGGTCTGGCAGGAACGGCTGCATCTAATTGGGGGGAAAAAAACTCATTATATCTCGGGCTCGGATTATGAATTAGAAGTGGTGGCCGGCGGATTTCAATGTCGTACATTGGGATTTTGCGGCTGAGTCGATCAGCGCTTGCCTCTCTTCGTCCCTCCGCAAAATGCCCGTCGTACCCGTGACTTCATGCTTCTCGCTCCTTCCGACATCTACACCATCCATGACGATCGCCGCCTCAACTGTGTCCTGGCGGGCGGCCTGCTACAAAACTTGGCATCAATTTCTAAACACACGGAAGGCGACCGTTTGAACGCCGGCAAGAATATCATCATGCGAGTTCAGACAGTTGGGGAAATATTTGGTCTAAAGACAGCAGGCATTTAAGTGCGAGAATGAATTTCATAGCTCAATTTGCGAAATAATTCGGAGTTGCGTTGCCGATATAGTTTAGTCGACGAAGGACGTCGTTTTGTGTGTTATGCACCCCTTCAAGGAGACGGCAGTATTGGTTCAGGCTATAACAGGAAAATTGCCACCAAAATTGGTACAGAAATTTTATCAAGTGATACCCTTGGTTAGGTACCAAAAGATTTTCCGGTGCTTTCACAACCAAGAAAACGCAAATCAGGGATGGACAATCAACTAGGGACGCCGACTACATACGGTACGGTGAACCGTCAGAAATTAGCGAACGCCATGTCTATTCCTTAACCTCAAGGTCTGGAGACGGAGATCTCTAAGCTTCCAGCCGATCGATCTAGTCTAGGCGATGCAAACGCAAAGATATGTTATCTTCCCAGCGTGTAAATAACAAGGTCCCAAGACTCCACATCATATCTCTCATCGAACAGGAAGGAATAAAGGATCAAGCTGACACAACCAGGGAACGAACAGCAGGAAGAAACGAATGCAGCTCCATCGGGGAAATCATCGCAGAAGTTTGGAACACCGCAGGCAACGATCGATCAAAAAGAAGAAACTAGAAGCACAACTTAGTGCGGCGATGCGACCGTATAGCGGAAGTCCGTGCACCGCCGGAGAGGCTCATCACCTCTCTATTGCCGCTGCCGCCGTTTCTTCTTCGTGTTCTTCCTCTGCTTTCCGGCGTTCGTTCTTCTCGGAAGAGGAGGCTCTCCCCCCCTCGCCGGGGAGAGATCTGCTATAATTAGATCGAGAAGACGGGAAGGAAACCTGCCCCGCAAAGCTCCTATTTAAGGCAACTGCGCGCGTAACGATCGAACGAGTCGGCCTCGCCTGCGTCCCAACGGATCGACGGTCCGCTGGTCCCCCGCTCCTAAACGTAGTCCAGCGCCAACAGCGGTTTCTTCTTTTGCCGGAAGCATTTCCCGAAACCGCCACGCGCGGTATCCGTCTCTGCACCGGCGGAACATCTGACGCGTGACGTGGGCAAACGGGGTGCCAGCTAGGTTTGCTATTCCCACACTAGCAGTTGCCAACTGCCTACCCGTCTTTGGAGCCAAACTGGGGGCGGCGAGTAGTTGTTAAATTCTGAGTATTAAACGTGCTCGAATTAAGATGAATTTTAAATTTGCATTCTGCGGTCCGATATTATATTTTCATATAATAGCATTTTAAATATATATAATATGTATATTTTTCGTATTTTCCGTGGTGTACTTAACTTTTTAGCAACTTTTCTTTGCTTCAGATAATGTGACGTCTAGTTTTCACACTGCGAGAAAACAATTCATCAAAAACATATACATGGTTAAAAATAAGAAAGAACATATCGTTGAATTAATAATAAAAGATTACCGTGGGCCCTATAAATTTATAATATAAACATCGATAAAAAAACTAGATGGCCCTTCCACTTGTTCTTCTGACTTCAATTCATTGCATTCTTGTTATTCTTGGTGAGTGTCCATCACATTCACTATTATTTACCAACACTACAAAGTATCAAGCATAAGTTTGGAAGTTTTCTCGGGATGGCAATTTGACCACCAAGTTAGCATACTCTTTCTTTTGACGGTCACAATTTTCACCGGGTGCTTCTAACATATCTAATTGGGAAAAACCATAATGGCATCTGCATATGAACCAGATTTTCCCATAAAAAATTATTATGTTTCTACGAAAAGTTTTAAATCAGGCTCTCCCAACTAATGAAGCCAACACCCAGAGATGTTCCCATATCTCCGGTACTTGTAATATATGTCGAGCGCCCAGAGAAAACATCGAGCATATTCTTCTTATTTGTCCCCGCAGTCAAGCAATCTAGTTTGCATCTTTGTTGGGGTTCAATGCATAGTGTGGTTTAATCATAGTTTTCACGAGATTATTATTTTCTTTATGGATTAATGGATACTTGTCAAAGGTCGAAATGACTCCTATCATGCAATTATGGCTATCTTGATTATGTGACGACTGTGGAAATATAGATGCAAGATATCCTTAATTAAAAGCTATTAGTAGAAGCCCTTTGTGGATTATGCATGGAGCAGGTAAAGACGATGTTCTTCTTTTTTTTCTGTCTAAGCCAAATATTCCGGATCAACAGCATGGTGTGTCCGATGGATGCCCCCTACATCTTCTTAGGTTATGATAAATGTTGATGAAGCCACTGATTCGATTAAGGGAGCAATAGGGAACAATTATTAGAGACCGTAAGGGAAGAGTATTGGCCTGGAAAATTTCTCTTTCAATCTTTACGGATTCGTAAATTTTGGAGTCGATTGGGATATCTGGAAAGTTTCTGCCTTCATCACTACTAGCTAGATGTCGTCGTCAGTTGGAGATCACATCCGCTTCGACTGTCAGTCTTCAGCCCTAGGTGGATGAATGTTGCAATACACATTTCTGGCTTGTTGGGTGTGATAAACTCGGCGAAGAAGAACATCGAGTGGCCGTCTTCTCTTTTATCCTTGCCTCTGGCTGTACTCGATCGGATCGTGGCCGAGATGCCTAAGTGAATGCTCGGGATTTTCTTTGTATTGTGTTTGAGCTGTGACGAGAAAATTTAAATTATATTTTCACAATTACACGTGGTAATTTGACAAAGAAATCATATATCAAATAGTTAAATATTAATCTTTTTAGTTCTAAGTCAAGTATATATATATATTTTTATTCATTCAGGCGACAGACCAAACATTACGCAAAATATATAACTTGCTGACTGACCTCTCACAAGCACATATTTCTATCTAATGCAAACGTAATGATTAAGATTATGGTTTCATTTATTTGAGCTTATTTGATATTTTTCAATTAGTCGGAGATTAGACATTTATATCGTTTGATATAATGTCTGAACTAATATTTAAATAAGGCAAAAATCTCTTAAAAATCACTTAATTTTAAATAATTTACTATAATTTTTTATTTACAAAGAAACGTAACTAAATAATTTTTATTTCACAAGACAAAAGATTAGATATAATATTAAGAGTTCAAAATTTCAGAATAAGTCAAAACAAACACCGCCTTAATCATAATTTGATGCAAGACTTTCTAAGCTTCTTGACAAATACAAACACTATATGCTAGGTCATTATTGAGTATCTATTTTTACGTCATACGTTCCCCAAGAAATTCATCTTCTTGTACTTGTACTAGAGATCTAATATAGATAAATATATATATATATCTAAACTAAATCCAAATTTGTAATACCCCGTATTTTAAAAAAATAAAAATAAAATTTGATTAATAAATATTTATTATTATTTTTAATCTTCTCCTCTCCCTATTTATATCCCTCCCGTCCTCCCTTGTCGAAACCCTCCCCGTACATTTTCCCCCCGGCGCCGCTTTCCTCCCCACAGAAAACCCTAGCTTTTTCCTCCTTTTTCCCCCTCTCGGTCGCCGCCTGCAACCTCCCTTTCTTCCCTTCCCGCACGCGAGACCGCGTTTCCGCCGCTGTCAACGACGGCCGCCGCCCGCCTCGGGTTCCCCGCGCGCGACCGCCCGCGCGTCCGCCTCGCCGCACGCTCGCCCGCATGCGCGCAGCCGCCGCCGCGCCTCCTCGTACCTCGTACGAGCGCCCGCCGCCGCGTGTCCGCGAGACGCCGCCCGGCCGCCGCGTTTCCTCCCCGCCTCGAGCCTCCCGCGCGCGTGAGCGCCGCGTCCGTCGCCACATCACCGCCCGTTGACCGCCTCGGCCGCCGAGTGACGCCGCCGCGTCGGCCGGCGCCGTCCCGCCTCGCGACGCCGCCCGCCGCGTGGCACCGCCGACGCTGCATCACCGCCCCTCCCCGCCAGCCCTGTGCGCCCACCTGCAGCCGGCCGAGCGCCACTGCCCCGCCGTGCGCCGCCTGCGCCACCCGCCGGCCGAGCGCCACCCACCCGCCGTGTGCCATATTTGTTTATGGTGATATTATGTTGTAAAGTTTGGAATGAATTAATTGGATTGTGATTTTAGTCTTATTTGGTTCCAGACCGATATCCTTTCCCGTTACGTCGCCGGATTATCTTCCGCTGTGCATATTAAAAATCCGGGTCGTGACAGAATGGTATCAGTGTTGGGAATCGGTCCAATCAGATTGGCGCAGCGGAAAATTTACGATTCCCCGTATATCATTGTCTTGGTCTCGATCGAAACCGAACGACGTCGCCAAAATCGGTATTCGAAACAGTTTCGAACACGTACCTTTGTGGGATTCAAATAATCCCTAAAGATCGGAGAAGATCGAGCGTTCTCACGCTCGTTCAGCCACTCAAGTGTGCGGCCTCTAGTCGTATCCACACGAGCCGCCTCCATAGTCGGGTTCTCCTTCGCGTCGGACCTTCCGACTCGCCCCGGATGAAGTCCGATCGACTCTCGACGGCCTCCAAGATAGGAAAACGTGAAGGAGAGAGGTAAGGACGAATTTTGCAGCCTTGGCTTGTGGGGCTCATGCTCAATTCGCTATTATATAGAGAATTTGGAGTTTTTCACAAAAGCCCCTCCTTTCTCTATATTTACACCCTTGCCCCCAAACTTATGGATTAGCCCTTATGTGTGTGACCCACTAGGCCCAATAGCTCATTTGGTTGAGGCCTAATTAAAAGAACAACTTCTTTTAAATTAAATCTATTATCTCATAATAGATTTAACGGCCTACCGATCATGAAGGGTACAAGCCACATCCTATGATCCCAAACGGCTTCGGGGATAAACTCCTCTCCAAAGAGCCTTTCCATCATCGGTTACCACACGGATATAAAACTTCGTCCATTCAATGTCCCGGTCGGATAGGAGTACGGCATTGACCGTCAACTCCTAAATATACCGACACTATGGAATCTTGTACTCGTAATTGGATCAATTGGAAAACTCTTTTCCAATTATCCTATCTACCTTGGCCAAGGATTTAGAGTACTATCCATAGGACATTCTCTCTCTCCTACCGAGAGTGGACGATCCCTTATTGTCCGCTCAATTGCCTCCATCGGGTTTCCCATATACCCAATCCATTAACTATACAGACCACAATACTAAGTGATCCATAAGTCAATAGTCAAAGTACATGGTACGCCCGCAAGACATCTTTGGCGACTCGGGTCAAAGATCCAACCGTGCAACCGTGATGATAGAATACCCCGATCGACGAGTTCGGTAAGATACCATTCGGGGATTCTATAATGGTCGATTCAGTGGACTCATTCCTCTTATGAGCACCTGTGTATGTATCTCAGTGTCCCCACACTGATGACCAATGAGATCGGTCATTCTCATCATATGAGAAGATATCATATACACTAGTCTTACTGGATCCTTGATGTCCCATCTCGAGGATCCTACGACTAGGAACATTTAGAGTACATGCTTCTAGATGATTGATCTCATTATCATGATCTCATCATGATTCAATCATCATTGCATGCAACCTAGGACTTCATTACGATAGACGCATCTAGATAGTGCAAGTAATGAAGATTATGCCATTTGCACTGAATAAGATATTACAAGAAATGTAAAATCATATCACATATGATTGGCTTGTAGGGCATACATTTCTATCAATCAGAGCATTAACTCGGCCTGAATGTCTATATTGACATGCCCGAGTCCTGGAGATCGGTTTGGATTGGATGGGATTGATTATTGGAAGATCAAGATCTTAGATAGAGAGAGTAATTTAGATTGTCTATTAGATTGAGAATTTTGGATGGCATTGGAGTTTGATATTAGATGGGTATTTGAGATAGATTAGAATGAGCTAGATGGATAGAGATTAGGTAAATAGATTGATGTAAGAATGATTAGTTAGATTGATAGGTAGATATGTTTGGATAGATTGATCATAGATAGTTATTTAGATGGATAGTTAGATAGATAGTTTGATAGATAGATGTATTTAGGGTGAGTGATAGATGTGGAGTAGATTAGAAATAGGAGAGAATAGTTAGATAGATTGAAGGATGTAATTGTTCGGTGAATCCGGTTGAATTTTCGAGGACGAAAATTTTTGTTAGGAGGGTAGATTGTAATACCCCGTATTTTAAAAAATATATATAAAAAAAATTTGATTAATAAATATTTATTATTATTTTTAATCTTCTCCTCTCCCTATTTATATCCCTCCCGTCCTCCCTTGTCGAAACCCTCCCCGTACATTTTCCCCGCGGCGCCGCTTTCCTCCCCACAGAAAACCCTAGCTTTTTCCTCCTTTTTCCCCCTCTCAGTCGCCGCCTGCAACCTCCCTTTCTTCCCTTCCCGCGCGCGAGACCGCGTTTCCGCCGCTGTCAACGACGGCCGCCGCCCGCCTCGGGTTCCCCGCGCGCGACCGCCCGCGCGTCCGCCTCGCCGCACGCTCGCCCGCATGCGCGCAGCCGCCGCCGCGCCTCCTCGTACCTCGTACGAGCGCCCGCCGCCGCGTGTCCGCGAGACGCCGCCCGGCCGCCGCGGTTCCTCCCCGCCTCGGGCCTCCCGCGCGCGTGAGCGCCGCGTCCGTCGCCACGTCACCGCCCGTTGACCGCCTCGCCGCCGAGTGACGCCGCCGCGTCGCCCGGCGCCGTCCCGCCTCGCGACGCCGCCCGCCGCGTGGCACCGCCGACGCCGCGTCACCGCCCCTCCCCGCCGGCCCCGTGCGCCCACCGTAGCCGGCCGAGCGCCCGCGCCCCGCCGTGCGCCGCCTGCGCCACCCGCCGCGCGGCCACCGCCTTGTGCGCCCGCCGTGCGCCGCCCTCTCCTCCGCGCGGTACTCTCTCCTCTCTCCTATCGCCCTCTCTCTTATTATCTTCTATCAAGCCCCCTAGTTTATTATTTTCCTTCTTCCAACAGTTTTTGAAACCACCTACCCGGCTCGGTTTTTCGTCGCCGACGCAACCGCGGCAGTCTCGTCGCCAAATTCAATCTCCTTGGATTTCTGTGCGCCATTCGCCGTTGCCGTCAAGGTAGGCGTCTCGGCTATTCTTAGCACTCTAATATTTTGATTAAACCGTAAGAATCATGTTTAGATCACCAGGATTAGAAGATTGTGATTAATGGGTTGTTTTGGATTTATTAGCATGATTAGATAGAGTTTAGATTAGCTTGTTTAATCTTACATGTTTAGATTGTCCTATATTCATGATTATTCATCATGTTAGATAATTATTCAATTTTGCATGGTAGCATGTTAGGTATGTATTTATAGTTGAACCTAGTTAGTTTAGCATTGTTTACCTCGCGATGAACCTTAATCATGTATATTCCGATTTGATAAAAAGCCGTTGTAAGGTTTAAGCATTGTGATGGTAGAGCTTAGTTTATTTTCTTTTATGTGATAGATAGTCATGTTTAAGCATGTAATTGAGATGTTTAGGTTGTAATTTGCATGATCCCATGTATATGCATTAGTTTGTGTTAGACTGTGGTGTGGTATGCAAATATGTGGTGCATAGAACCATGAGTGTTCATCTATGTATTCCATGTTTGATTTGCCAATTTAATGTTCCTGTTTTACTGTCTGAGTTATTTATATGCTTGCATGGTGTTGAATGTGGTTGGTGCAGTGAGCTGCAATGTGGTTGTTTTGTACTACACCAGACTAAATTAGTGGCCCGTGGGCAGCGGAGGTTAGTTGAATCTGGTGCATCCTTCGATCCCAGATACCGCGGTTTATCCTAAGTACTCCCCTGCCTAGGGGTACTATGGGATTTAGTTACTATATGTTACTTCCTACTATATGGTAAATCTGGTGCTAGTTTTGTGATGTGACTACATTTATCAGATGGAGCATGGTATTTACTCAGACATGTGTTTAGTTGTGTATTTTGACATAGATGGTAGTGTTATAGATGTGTCATTGGTTTTATGTCAGGTTTATGTGTTCTGGGCATACCTAGAACAGTTTAATGTGTAGGTTATGTTGGTTTTTAATGCATATAGAGTCTAGTTATCATATGGGGTAGTTGATTGATTCTTTAATCAATTAATTGAAGATATATAATTAGTTTACACCCTATGTATTAAATCTGATTTTTAGGCTTAATATGTATAGTATACCACTAGAATCATTATTATAATGGGGTAGTTCGGGTGTAAGTCCTACTGGGTCTGTTGTGACTCACCCCTTCCGTTGTTAATATTTTCAGGAGTGCAGGTTTAGCGCAGCAGAAGCATAGTGGTGTTGTGGAATTCGCGGAGCTAGTGGTGTACTCATTCAATGTTGGTATTTAATTTGTTTAGATAGGTGTTTGTTTATGGTGATATTATGTTGTAAAGTTTGGAATGAATTAATTGGATTGTGATTTTAGTCTTATTTGGTTCCAGACCGATATCCTTTCCCGTTACGTCGCCGGATTATCTTCCGCTGTGCATATTAAAAATCCGGGTCGTGATAAAATTGTTCTAATCTCTGCCCAATAGCAAGAACCTAGTGTTGCAGAATGGTTCAGTCGGGAGCTTGTTATGGCCAAATTCCCTCATCTTCAGCTATAATAGAAGCATCAAGAGCTGCTACTCTCAAAAGGGAAGGCAGGGGTTCGCGGGTTCAGTAGAAGATAAACCTGCACAGCTGATGATTTATCAGGACATGAACTAGAAATTCATCCGAAAAGATTTCCCTATACTAGGTTATTTAAAAAAAGAAAACTGAAGAAGCTTGGACAAATGCAAAATAGCTTTGGCCGTGGATTATGGATTATGCAAGGACCACCCATGCTTCAATTACCATAGACAGTGATGTCCAAGCGATCGCTAAAGCAATCCAAGCCACAAGTCCAACCCCATAGAGGTCCCATGCATAGATGTATTAGCAGAAATTCAAGCCAACCAATTGCTCGAAAATACTCAAGTGAATACATATGCCAAGGTCCTCTAGTATGATAAGCTCGCATTTTGGCTGGGCAAGCACTTTTGTTGAACACCACTATTACGGTTGTATATATATAGAGGCCAGATCCCCTCAGGTGGGCACTTGAGGGGGTTCGGTCAGCCCCTCTCACATTGGGACTGACAAGACAATGACAAGATGGTGATTTGAATCTGTCAAATCACCATCTTGTCAGCCTCAATGTGAGAGGGACTGACCGGACCCCCTCATGTGCCCACCTGAGGGGATCCGGTATTATATTTATATATATATATATATCCCGAGATACCACGAGTGTCTCAGCCATCAACTTTGTAAGGACTTCCCATCTATATAATGAAATACACCCGTAGGTGTTATTGACAAAAAAAAATACTGCTCGTCTCAACCTAAAAACGAAGCGACAAATTTAGTCTATGAAGATTGGGCATGAAAAGGAACGTACTAGTCTCAACTGACCAAAGTCTTTGCATTTGGAGGGCCTGTTTGGCTACAATATTAAAATTGATACTATATCATTAGCATTAAAAATTGTCGATACAAAAGTGAAACTTGACGTTGATGATATAGGTTGATAAAGGATCCAAACACACTTATTTAAGTGTCATACAAGTTGGTCCGTTTTTGGGCATTTCTCAGGTAAACAAATTAGATTTGTCCATGTAATGTTTCTCAGGTAAAATTTTATGTTATTAAAAGCTATCTTCTTGAATCGTATACTGATTTGATTGCTTATACAAACATCAAGTGACCAACATGTTCAGTTTGCAATAATAATAATATTCTGATTACGGGATGGGAATGATTGACACAAGTCGCTAACAATATAATACATGAAAGTCTTTTAAAATATAATTCGCAGGTTTTTAGTTCTCTGAGGGGTTTTTTTTTTTTTGTGCAACTCAAAAAGTGTTTCACGGTACAAATTTCTTCCCGCAGAAACAAAAGAACAAGCACGAGCCACTGGATCAGAACCAGATTAATACGATGGAAATTTTTCTAAGAAGGCTCCAGCTCCCCTTACTGAGGGTGACGGGTCCTAACAAGGAGAGGGCGGCAGGTAGAGACATCATCACAAGTTCCTCATGACATTTTTTACTCAACTCATCAACTCAAGCTTCAATCCTAAATTACTTACAAATTCGGAGACAACGAGAAGAAAATATTGATAGATTGTGCAACAAAACAAGTAGCAATTATTAAGAAAACAAGATGGTTTGAGTTGAATAACAAAATGAAAAGAGATTCTATGAAAACCATACAATTCAGAACCTTTTTTTACACAAACAGATTGTTTTGCCTGCTATAACAAGCACGAGCCACTGGATCAGAACCAGATTAATACGATGGAAATTTTTCTAAGAAGGCTCCAGCTCCCCTTACTGAGGGTGACGGGTCCTAACAAGGAGAGGGCGGCAGGTAGAGACATCATCACAAGTTCCTCATGACATTTTTTACTCAACTCATCAACTCAAGCTTCAATCCTAAATTACTTACAAATTCGGAGACAACGAGAAGAAAATATTGATAGATTGTGCAACAAAACAAGTAGCAATTATTAAGAAAACAAGATGGTTTGAGTTGAATAACAAAATGAAAAGAGATTCTATGAAAACCATACAATTCAGAACCTTTTTTTACACAAACAGATTGTTTTGCCTGCTATATGTTATCATCACAAGACAGATAATATACCAGATGCTGCAGATACCTCCTAACAAAGAATTCTAGTGCTGATGCCCATTATAGCCGCAAACATCAACCACGTCTTCCATATACAACGTTGTTTTTACCTAGGAATGCAATCCTGTGAGATAGCTTATGTTATGGGTGATGTTCGGAGAGATCTTCGATGGAGAATTTACAACAGCACGAAGCTTGTTCTCCAGTGGGCTAAGAGGGAGTTTGCAAGGCTGATTTGTCGTCTTAACAGGACGTAAGCAGGCGAGATACCCACCGTGCTGGCTGTTGCAGAAGGGGAGCTTACTCACTTGCACTGTCACCTCCTTTTCCTTGGAAATGGGAGCCCCCGTAGGATCCTGCAAAGAGTTTGGTAGTGAATATAGCTTCGGTAGTTGCTTCTTTTCAAATAAAGTTCATACAAAAGAAAGCAAAGCAGCCTACCCCAATCAAGAGAAAAGTGAATTCTTGCTTGCTATTCTGTTCAATTAGATGGGCTTCAATCAGCTTCCTAAGGTCTGCAAGAGTTGAGTTCTTAAGCACCCTTAGTTTCTTGAGAATTCCACACACGTCCTTTGTTGCCTCCCATTTCACGTATACTTCTTCCAGACCTTCTGTTCCCTCACTCCCTGGTATGTTGTTTTCCTTTTCTGACAGTGTGTCTCTCTTCAGGGATGGTGTATCTACTGATTTTTGGTTATCTGCCAGGTGGAGTGCTGAAAGGGGAGCTAACAGTCCGGATACTGGACTATTTGTGACTATATTGTCAGAAACGTAGCTATTTTGTAGATCTACTTCTGGCTGGATACAGTTCTGATCTTTAGATTGCAGCCTTGTGATACCATCCTCTCCAGGTGCAGTAGAAAAAATTTCAGCTTCAGCCATTCCCTTGGTGGGTGGTGGTGTTTGGACTCGAACATGGTGAGCTAGCTCTCTGTGATTGCCGCAGAGCCTAAATATATTCTGAATCCTCGTTTCTCTGTCACATGAATCGGTTGTGTTCTCCAAGTTGCTCATCGGTCCCTGCTCCTCTGTGTCCTTGGCATAAGGGTTTTGTCCACTGTTATATTTGCTGCTGCTACTGTCCTCTATTACTTCCTTTTCCACTTCCTCATCTTCCTTCTCCATGTATTCTCCCTCTTCCTCTTCAAATACAGTGCTCAAAGTCACCTTCTCAGGGAACCTTGACATGATTGTGTCCTCTTCCTCGGCAACAGAAGGAGAGTATACAAAACTTGAAAGATGAGGAGGCTGGTGACTTATCTCTTTCACCTCATCTCCCATGTCAAGCTCCATGGATTTCTCCATTCCACAGCCATTATCTGCACATAATTCAGATAATCGGCTAACAAATCTGCTACTTACCTCTTGCAACATGTTAGTTGCATCACCTGTTTTGCTTCTTTCTGACTCCATTTCCCCCAATCTCTGCCTGAGAGCCTCAAGTTCCTGTTGCTGCTCCTGAAATCTCCTCTCCATCTTCTGTAACTCAAGCTTCAGATACTTCGTCCTCTCATCAACCTTTGTCCTGACCTCTTCTGATCCCCACCCTTCCATCAGTTTAAGTTTAGCCCTCAGGTTTTTCACTTCATCCTCTTTCCTGATCAGCTCTTTGTGTGCTTCTTCGCGCTCTTTCTCCTTGAGCTTGCTCTCCATTTGGAGTTTATAGATGAACTGGTTCATAGCAACTATTCTGGAAGCCATGGAAACAGACGATTCTTCAGAGTTCAGTTTGCAAGGTGTGGGCATGTGAGCAGCACGGACGATGCATTTTGCTTTGGCACCATACTCAAGAGTTGAGATGGTCTTGTGCATCTCTGCAGGATCTGGACTGGCACACAAGATCATTAAGATCTTTGACTTATCGTCTTCAAAGGAATCCTACATTTGAAGAACAGAGGCTTTAACAAAGGGGGGTCATTATTAACAAGCAAGCAAGTACAAACATTAGAAGCAGAAGTACTACCTGTAGAAGCATTGTTAGCTTGCTGTCTCGGAAGGGAACATGTGAGTCACCGTTTGCGATAGATTCGACCACTCTTTTCAAAGCCGTATTACCCTGGTTGATCTTGGCAGTCTGCACATAGTGACAAGTCCCACGTATTAACAATATGCGCATTGATAGTATTTCTCCATGTGTTTCAACTATCAATTTAGCTGGAATTATTGAAGAATATTCTGTGTTTTTCCTTCCCCCTCACTTATCATACTGAAAGTCTCAATTGATTTTGAGTACCTGTAGTTTTGCCTCGAACCCAGTCTGCCCAGACTGTTCTATGTTCTCGGAACCCGCCATATCGACGAGCATCAGCCTTCCTCCCACCGATGGAACATCTAAGATTATCTGAATGGGTTTTGCAAAGGTTTGTCATTTATAAGAAACTATCCAGCTGAATGGGAAGAACACCCAAGATGCAAGGCAGAGAGCGAAAGAGAGAGTACCAGACAGTGGCTCCGAGAACTCCTTTCATTACACAGAGTGTTCTTCACAATCCTTCGCTTCTCCACCTTAGCCACTTCCTTGGATATCTTCCCCGCTTCGTTTCCAGAGATGTAGGTGGCGTTCTTTGCCTTCTTTCCCATGATCTCCAGTTTCACCTGTTCACCAGAGAAGAGTTTAATAACTTGGGATTTGTACCGATGAGAGACGACCGCCTATGATTCACTCAAGAAAAAGGGGAGACCATCGTTCATATAGTGAGAAGTCCAACAACAAGAGGAAAACGATCACGATAAAAATTAAATGCGCTTGATTTTTAGAAAAAAATAAGGTCAAGTGGCGATAATTGCAATCATGGATCAATTACGGGTAACAGTTCGTGCTCGTTTTGTGGATGACATAAAAGCAAAGCAAGCGAAAATAAAACCTACGGTTCCAAATCCAACAAATGTGACACTTTGACAACCAGACGAGAATCA
The DNA here is from genome assembly GCA_036172225.1 of Cryptocoryne crispatula var. balansae. Taxonomy (NCBI): domain Eukaryota; kingdom Viridiplantae; phylum Streptophyta; class Magnoliopsida; order Alismatales; family Araceae; genus Cryptocoryne; species Cryptocoryne crispatula. Next base: position 9,130,463 of record CM069922.1, on the reverse strand, counting down.
CAAAAGGTGATCTCCAAGAACTAAGACGGCATCTAGCTCGAGATCAAGGTCGGATCGATCGATCTATCGATAGAGAGAAAGGAAAGGGGAGGGGATCATCACACATCACCTTTGGCGTAGTTCCCCTGGGAAGCCCGACGTTGGCACCCGCACCATTATAGCCGGAGAGAAGATCATAGATCTCCTCGTTATAAATCTCAAGGACTGCAACGTGGACAAAGAGACCGAACCCAAACCCCCCATTATCAGCGCCGGCGCAGTTCTCCTCGGCCCCTTCTCCCAAGATGTCCCTCAGAGCCCTGTAAACGATGCCCGGCTGCTTGGGGCACCCGAACATTGTGTGGCTTTTCCCTGACCCCGTTGGCCCATACATCATGACGGTGCACTTGGCCCCCAACCTCACCCCTCTGATCCTCGTCTCCACGAATCTGTGGTAGAACCCTTCCAGATCCTCTTCCCCGGAGACGGACACGCCGTCGAGGGTGAAATCCCGGTAGCCGAGGTCGGAGCTGACCCGCACCGAGCGTCCATCCTGGGAGATCTCCAGCCCCGAGGCTGGTCTCTCCTTCCTCTCCGGGTAGTCCCGTATACGGCCGATGACCTCCACGGGGTGCTCCGTGGGAACGCCGTTCTCCCTCGTGGAAGGGAGAGGACTCGGGGCCCCCGCGTTTGGGTTCTTCCCGCCGGGGAAATGGAGTCGATGCTTGGAGTGAGGGGTCTTCGACGGCGTCGAGAGCTGGTCCTTGAAAGGCCTTGAAGACGGAGTCGGCGCCATTGGAGCGAAGGACCGCCCCTGCTGAACGCTGAGGAGAAGTTGAGGGGACGGGAAGGCGAGAAAGAGAGCAACCGAGTGAAAGCGAGAGGGGGAGAGAGAGAGAGAGGAAGGGGAGAATGTGACCGTTCACGAGATTTGAATGGAAAGAGCCGTTGCGCCTCTTAACGGCTAAATTCCAGGAAGGAGGACGGTGCCAATTATAGAAGCCACCGGCGGTTGTATCCTTTTTACCATGATCGTCGCAAAGCGGACAGCAGAAGTTATATAGAGCATTTGTTTTTAGATATAACCTCTTATTATTAAAGATGAAAATACGAAATGTATTGCAATGTTGCTGTAGTTTCAAAACAGAACAGCATTTTACAAATAAAAGACTAAAATAAAAAAGTTAATAGATTCACTCATTTATGATTGTCATGCCTAATGATATCTTTGGTTAGAGTATTAAAATAATATTATATTTATATTTCTATAAGATAGAATATTGATATTAAAATTGATACAAGTTGACACTTGTATTATATAAGATGTGTTGTTTATATTATAAATTTTAAAATCGATATTATTAACTAAACACTACGGGTGATTATCGTCGATATCAATTTTAAAATTGACAGTGATATAGATATCTAATAATGTTATCATAAAAATCAAATTTAACTTGTAATATGGCTGAAAAATCAGCCATGTTTCGTTGAATGATATGTGGCCTTGGTCCCCTTTGATTGGGCATAATAACCTCTAAAGTCTGAATCGGTCAGATTTTTTATATTTTCAGACCATTTGGTAATATTTATCATTAACGTCTGAACTGTAAAAGAAAAAAGAAAAAGATACCCATTTAAGCGCATAGGGAGCTTTGTCATCACCTGCACACAGGATGGAAGATGTTCCGTCCAACGTTGGAAGGAATCATCATGTTCACCTAGGGATTACTCACTTTATTTTTATTATTTTTGACTTTATGGTCAAGTTGTTTACATCAATCAAAATCAGACTTATTAAGATCTTGATAGAATAAATTTATTAGTTTCATTTCACGTGACAGGAGAAATCATGTCTATTTTTTTAACTGCGTTTATCTAATTTGAGTTTACTGTTAATATTGTTTTCTTCAAATGTTTAGTGTTAATATTCTAATGCATGCATATTCTATTTTATTTATTTTGTGTGTTTATTATTAATATGCTCAATGACAGGTATGTATATCTTATCTTATCTATGATTATTTATTCAATATGTTTATTATTCATATTTTTATATGATAAATATGTTTGACATAACAAGTTCAAAAAACACAAACAACACTTCATAAAATTTTAAAAGTAGAAGTCAAATTTAAGAATGAAATGTGTCAAATGTTACCTTGTGATTAAATAATATCTGGTATATTTAAATTATGTTAAAAAGTTAATTTATGATTATCATATAATTTTACGTATGAGAATTCATATTCAGACATCAGTCTGTTAAGTTTTCAATTGGGTTCAATCTTTGTGTATACAGCAGGTCGGCGTCATGCATGTTTATTGATAATACTCATCATTATCAGACATAGAAATTTCTTGTTTAACTTTATTCATTCAATATATTTGTTGTAAACGTTTTCAAAAATATTAAATTTTCGGCGCCATGCATGTTTATTGATAATACGCATCATTATCAGACATAGGAATTTCTTGTTTAACTTTATTCTTTTTTTTTTTTGGACACGGTGGCCCGGTGGCCAACCACAAGACGCAGCTCCGCGCCGGCGAGGGATCGAGCGCTGCCGGGTGCAGTGCTCGATCCCCACTGGATGCCACCTCCCCCCCATGGGGACCGCCGGGATCGAACCCCTGCCACCCCCCCCCCCCCCCCCCCGCGCAGGGGGGGGCGTCGTGCCAACCGAGCCACGCTCGGTCGGCAACTTTATTCATTCAATATATTTGTTGTAAACGTTTTCAAAAATATTAATTTTTAAATTTCATATTCAAATTCAAATTCAAATATTTAATCAAACAATCTTAATCTATTCAATTTGCAAATTCAACTATTTTATCAAACAATTTTAACCATTAAAATTTTCAGATACCCATGCAACATCATCTGTGATCATTTTATTATTTACCATATATTCTAAAACCATCTGGTAATGGTACGTATTAAGGGTGTTCATAAAGCGGTGATATTTTTAACATATTTTGGATTTATTAAAATTTTCAATATTTACGAAGAGTTATTTAAAAATATAATAATTTATATAAAACAAAATAAAAATTAAACTATAATATATGCACTGAAGGCACTCGTGGAAAACGGCGTCTCTGTATAATTAATGTATGCCAAAATCAGGATCTCAGCATGGTCAACGAAAATATTTTCCGTTGACTGCGTGCAGCCAAACAGCCAAGATGATCATGATATCGGAAAGGAGTAGCCAGAAGGCCCAGATTCTACAACCGCGCTACTTCGCTGCCCGGCCACCTTCCCGGCCGCCTTCCTTGCCATCGAGCGCGCCATGCTCTGCAACTCCAGCATCCTTGCGCCACCATCTGGAGGTGTTCTTGAGAAAATTTATATGCCTGACATTAAAAACACTATGACATGAGTTCATATTCACAATGATAAAACATTGTCCTAAGAGAAGAACACTCGAACATATTACTTAAGAAAAAAAATTGTTGTGGCCCTTGTATTTCACATTTTCTACAAAGAAGATGTCCATAATACTTTGTAAAAAAAAAGATGAAGACCTGCAGTCTGTAACCTATTCAGTGCATTCCAGGACCCCACTCTTGTGGAACCCATCGCCTACCCCACCTCATGGCAACCCATCTCTTCGCAGACAAACTCCCTCAAGGTTGGAATCCCACCATCTGCCATCAGTTGCCTCTGAAAAACACAAAATGAAGAGGCTGCAAAGTTAGCAGATCGGGACTCTTACTTACTCCTTGTTAAATAAACAAAAGTTGAACATGAAAAAGCATGCTATGAACACGAGAAGGCGTGTGCTATTTATCTCGTTTTTCGTGAACCAGGCTTCATACATTGATTAAAGAAATGTCTATTCCGGACACCCAAGATTTTTTTGTTAGGTGAGGGCCTCACTTTTGCCCGCATAATGTAGAGCACCAGATGGTTACTAGAGGATTTTGTATGCGGTTCCCCATACATTATACAGGCATGCTATTCGACTTTCATTGATACGAACTGGTCCCAAGCAGTAGAAATTTATGGTGAACACAGGCCATGGAGAGGTGAAAGTACATAGTAATTTCAAACGATGACCGTAAAGGTATTCAGCTCTTGATCATATTAGCAGACAGAATATGGGCAAAACAAGTCAAAAACTGACAACATACAGACAACAATAGTGATTTAGGTGCAACATGTTGGAAAAAAGTAAAGGGAAGATTTAGGGATATCAAGGAAGAAAGTCGAATCAGGAATCCCATCAGAAACACGTTGGATGAGATGATCTTGTCCAAAATGCCAGATGATCCCAATAATGTTTTAAAGAAGATGTTTTAAAAATAGGCCATGATTTTTATTGCAGATGGAAAAGAAATAAAACATAGTATGAGAAAAAGATGGAAGATCCTGAGATAAAATTTGATCTGAAATGTGAAACTTGAGGAAATCTAAAATTTCCAGTTTCGTAAAATCTAAAAATACGCCATGATTTTTATTGCAGCAGGAGAGAAAGAAAAAGATGGAAGATATTGAGATAAAATTTGATCTGAAATGTGAAACCTGAGAAAAACTAAAATTTCAAGTTTCGTCAAAATCGAGCCCAATGCCCATGAAATTAATTGGTGGGACCTTAGGACAGAAGTTCAGGCGTATGTGCAAATTTGAGCAAGCGATTAACTTCAAGATTTGAATATTTTAAAAATAAAATCCAGAATTGAAAATCTGAACATCTGATCAGCGAACCAGAATAAGTTCCCTATGCCATAAATAGGGACAGTATGACCACGATCAAGGGTAATATTTCAGAAATTGATGCTGGTAATGGACGAGAAATAAAATTAGACATGTTTATGGCCATGGAAAACAAAAAGTTAGCCAGACATTCAGTTAAGATAATGAATCAGACCTTCTGTTGATGACTTTTCATGGTTTGACAAAAGCGACGAGACTATGCAAAATCTTTAAAAAATTCCAAAATTCTAGAAAATACATAATATGACTAGAAAAAATTGACCCCAATTTTGACTTTGAGACTTCGCCCAAATACTTCGCCAAAGGTGTCATACTGCTCTTCTTCAGAAGCATAAAGATTCTCATGTCTGGCCTCATAGACATACATGGCACTTCGACTGGGAGATCATAATCTTATCTTCCAAAAGCTTGAAAGAATGCATGATATTCTATACAAGTCCACAGTCATCAGTTCAATCAAGTTGAATCTTCTCACCATCTGCAATTGTTTCACAATTTCCAAATTTTTGTAGGGGACAACTATTGCATTGAACACGGTCTTTTTTTGGGCAATTTTTTGTGTTTTTTGATGGTCTTGGTAAATCTTTTTCATCCAACAAAATCATTTTGCACCTCCTTGGAAATTCATAAGCTACTCCATTGATGCATTCAGGAGCTTCCGTAATAAAAAAGAAAAGATTCTTTTGATTTTCCACTCGTCTCTATGAAGTATGAACAAATTTCACTTAAATACAAGAAGACCACCATCCAATATGATGTCTTCTTTCTTCACAACTTGCAAAGCAAAATTTTCAGGGTTCTTAAGGTCCCTCCCCGAAGTAGCAACTTGTCCGGTATATTTTTTGATGGGTAGTGAAGAACTAAGCCTATCCTCACACATTATTTGAGTAAGAAATTCAGTCTCTGGACTTACCGTCTCTTTTGCTAAAGAGACCTCTAGTGGTTGTTGAAGATGGAGAAGAAGAAGAAGAAAAAAGACAAATGAAGTAGAAGGAAAAAAAAGAAGATGACTCACACAAAGGCAACATGGCGACAAAGTCAAGGAAACAATGGGCGGAGCAAGCAGATGACACTTGCGACTGCTGAAGAGGAAAAAGAAGAAGAGAAAGACAAATGAAGAAGAAGGAAAAAAAAAGAAGCTAACTCACACAAAGGCGGCATATTGACTAGAAATATAGGGATATAAGTAGAAAAAAAATGTTGACTTCTATTCAAATCTCACGGATCATTATTCTTCTATCAATGAATATACTGTTTCCAAAATAATTGAGAACAATACATTTGATTATAGGTGCATATATGGCCATACCACTCTGTAGCCCTCTTTACAATCACCTTGGGATAAGATCACTAAGATCCACAACTACCATAATATGACTACATGGAAGTGTCTGTTATGATCCATAAGTAGGCTGAGTCATTCCATAACACTTTTAGTGGTTAGTAGAAAATCAAGAGCCTTGAGATGACTCAATCCATATGATAAGATGTAATGTTAATGTGCATCTCGGTGTGTGCTTTCTCCATCATGTGTTCACGCACCATGATCTTCATCTTGCATGACATGTATGTAATGTTCTTCAACTATGAACTACACTAGTGGAGGTTATGATTCCAACACATATATGTGCTTGGAATAGTTGCTTTTGAAGGAGGGATTCAGAAAGCCACCAAGGTTGGATTCTGGCACACGGCCTAGATCCGACACCGGGTCTCATACACGGGGTTGAGACCGGGCCGGTTGGTTGGAAAATCATCCAGGTTGGGTGACCTAGTCAGGATCTGGCATTCCATGGCAAGGATTGTTAGATCGGAATCAGAGTCAGGATTGGTGGATACCAATCCGGAAAGACTGAATCAGTTCGATCCCGACCAATCCGCTGAAATAAAAACCAATCCGGAATTGGTGAATTAAAAAAAACAGATTTTGATTTTGATCTGATCCCAACCGATTCAACAAGAATCGAAAAAAAAATCCAATTCCGATCCCGATCTGATCTCGACCAATCCAGGCCGATTCCATTGGGACTTTTTTCCGGGTCAATCCTCTGGCTAAGAATCGGATCGGCAATGGTCGTTTCCAATCCAGGGATCGATTGACCCCAATCCAGATCAGCCAATTCCGCAATCTATGATCCATGGTACTGCAAAAGATTTATAAAATCCCACCAAAGAGATGAAATTCTGATGTGTTTACGGCTGATGACTGATAGAAAATCAGTTGGTCAACAAGTTGAAACAATGTAAAATCAAATTTAACAAAAAAATAGAATATATAAAAATATGATTGCATCTCTTGGCAGGATTTTAAGGTGATGAAAAAACTTTGGCAAGTAGAAAATGATGATTAGCATATAATTGAAATATTTTAAACAAGTTGAAAGACACTGAATTGTTAATAAGGGTCAAGCCACTGAAATCATATATAATTATATATTTTAGTGTCAGACCTTGACCTTAACATACAGATAAATTCTTATATTGCTGCTGACAAGCTCCTATGTGAAGTCTTCACCAAGCTCAACAAGAGGGAAGTTCAGCACAGTCAATCAAATGACACTTTATGACCTTCATCTGACTGATGTAGTCATTTGAAAAAAAATTAGGCATTGATCCACATCAATAACTACTCAAAAAGAATAAAATTAAAATAAAATTCACGGCACCTAGACACTAATCTCCCACCAAACAGGGAGAAAAGAAATATCGGGACCATGCTCAAATCAAATATCTGTAGATATTTTGTTGACATATCAGCTAGAAGAAAATATTATCCAAATCACAAAACCATATAAAGAGTTTGCTATTTACTCCAGAGTTAAAAAATAGAAAGAAGATTACTTTGTTGAAGGTCCTAGCATACATACCTTCATAATTGACAAATTGATTCTTTCTCTTTTCTGAACTATGACCATCCTTTCAAAAGCTGACCTGCAATTTTCCACCAACTTCTTCACCATCTCTCCAACTTTTGTGCTCTTCTCCTCTCAAAATTAGATTGAATTGGAGAAAAACAGCCCCATCATGAATAATGCTTCTCCTTGAGATTGTTGAGGGTTTGAGTAGACACGATGCATCATCCTTTTCTCATATAAAGAAAAGCATGAATGTTTTTGCTGGTCATTGACTCGATTGCAGTGTTCAGCTACCGAAAGCCAAAGAAAATGCACATCATGGTGGGCTAACCTGGACTACTTCATTGGTGACCGTTGGCATTGTCATCCTCAATTTCCAGTCCAAAAAGTCAGAGAGCTACAGCAGCTTCTTCAAAGGACTGATCTGTGCACCTTCCTTTAAGGGGCTGGAGAAACAGTAGAAAGAAAAGATAAAAGGAATAAGCTTTGAAGTTTCCATGAAACTTTTCCTTGTGATGAAATAAGATCAAACCTTTTGGCTCCCATAAGGAAGTTGGAAGACAGTGCTGACAGAATCCAATCTTTGATCCATTCATTATCTCTTGCAAAACCTTCCAACATTCTTCAGCATCAACACTAGTGCATCTCTTGTTATCTTCCATAGAGCATCTTTAATAGTCTCTGAGCAGGTACTTTCTTCCCGGGCCTGGCAAAGGCATTACTGATGCAAGTAAGAGTGCTTGCACAAGGAACGAACCCTTGCTCATCCATCTCTTTTAAAAGCTTTTTCACCTCAGGATTGTTAGAGAGCTTGGACCAGCCAGATACTAATATATCATAAGTTGTTGAATTCGGAGGTACATTCCTTCTCTGCATTTCATTAAAAAGTTCCCTGGCTTGAATCATCATTCCCACCTTTGCAAAGTCACTGATGAGTGCATTAAAGGTTCCTACTTTAGGAATAAAACCTTTTCGGATCATTTCACAGTATAACCTGATCGATTCTTTCTTGTTGCCCTTCTTTGCATGGCCAGAAATCATAATATCATATGTGACAGCGCTGGGTAATGACCCCTGTTGCTCCATGCTTGTCAGTAGCTCACCAGCCTCCTGCAACAGCCCATTAGTTACAAGTCCTTGTAACATTATGTTGTAAGTGGCACTGTCTGGGACTAGCCCCACATTCAACATTTCAGAGTACAAAGCAACTGCCTTCCTTATGTGACCACTCCTACAATGCCCAATAATTATGGCTCTATATGTAAAGACATCTGCCTCAATTCCCTTCCCCAGCATATCCTCCAAAATTGTAGTGGCTTTTCTTGTCATGCCCAAAGAGCAAAAGCTATGGATAAGTGAATTATAAATGGTTCTATCAATAACTAGTCCCATCTTGATTAGCAACCCATGGATGTGAAAAATCATATCTGCATTTTTAAACTTGGAACACGCACATAGGACCTTTCTATGTGTGAGATAATTTGGGCGCAACCCCATACTAGCCATTTCCTTCAGAAAATCCTCTGCCTTTCGCACCTTTCCGATCTCCAACAGACCACAAACCAAGGTATCGTATGTAATCACATTTGGAACTGTTCCAACTTCTATCATCTCGTTCTTAACCTGCAGAGCCTTGTCTACTTTTCCTTCTCTGCAGAGTGCACCGATTATTGTGTTATATGTAATAAGGTCTGGAACAAGACCAATATCTAGCATTTTGGCATAGAAAGACTCCGCCTGTTCACTTTTACCAAGCCTAAAAAGACAATTTATGTAGATATTATACACAACAACATCAGGCACAACGCCTTTCTCTATCATCTGTTGGCCAATACCAAAAGCATCGGATATATTTCCTGCTTTGAAGAGACCATCCATTAAAGAAGCGTAGTTAACAAGATCAGGAGATAAGCCCTTTTTGACCATGTCTTCAAACAACTTCCAAGCATCCTTGACCTTCCCCATTTTCCTTAAACCGTTAATTAGGGCATCAAGCACAAAATTATTTGCCTTCACACCATGTTTCATCATTTTCTCAAACACATCAAGAGCTTCTCTCTCTCGTCCATTCTTGAAGTTGCCATCAATGATTATACCATATGTGAAAACATTCAGGCATATGTTTTCTTCTTTCATCTTCATTATAATATAATCAGCTTCAGCAAGCATCCCCTTCTTAAAATATCCATCAACAAGGGTAGAGTAAGTAATGACATTAGGGTGTATGTGTTTTTTGCGCATTTGAAGCACAGATGATTCTGCATTTTTCATGTTCCCCATCTTACAATATCCATCAATCAATGCTGAATAAACAATAGCATGAGACATTTGTTGACCGCAGATCATTTGAAAGATCTTTTCTGCTTCATTAACCATTCCCATTCTAAAACACCCATGCATTAGCACAGTATTCAGAATCAAATCAAAAACAATGCCCCGGACCATCATCTCACTCTGAAGTGCAAGAGCACTCAAGCATTTCCCAAACTTGAAGAAATAATGGATCAGTGTAGTGTATGTGACATGATTAGGGCTCATATGCATCTTCTCCATCTCCCTGAAAAGTGTGTAACCGTTGGCTAGCCTACCACTCTTGCATAGTCCATTTATAAGAGAGCTGTAAGTAACCATATCCGGCAAGATTCCACTCTTAACCATCTCCTCATACAATGAGAAAGCACCTTGAAGGTCTTTCTGCTGACAATATGCACCAATAAGGTTAGTGTATGTTACAACGTTTGTCTCAATATTTAAGGAACACTGTTCCAAAAAGTTCCTGGCCATGTTGAAGTCCCTAACTCTACAGAATCCATTGATCAGTGTATTATAACTGATGGCATCAGCTAAAAGCCCGTCATTTCTCATTCTAACCATGTATCCAGTAGCATTGCCGATTTCCCCCAATTTACAGTACCCATTTAATAGAATATTAAATCCAACGATATCTCTTCTAATGCCCCCGTTAACCAGCATTTCCATCAAATATTCAGCATTATCTAACAAACCTTTACGGCAGTAGCCATTGACCAACGTATTGCACGTGAAATTATCAACTTCGATGCCCCTTTTAACCATTTCAGCCAACAAACACACTGCAGTTTCCACCAACCCTCTCTCACAGAGGCCCCACATAAGAGTATTATAACTCACAGTATCAATTTCCACCTTTTCGAGCATATCCAGAGCGCTATCCAAGCTTCCCATCTTGCAAAGCGCATGGATTAACACGTTGTGGGAGAAAAGAGTCAATCTTTTGTGGCAACGGATCAACTCCGAGTACACAAGTGGTACCAGATGGACCAGACCCGACGAATTGAACAAGTACAAAATCCGGTTCCAGCTGCGGAGGGAGGGGTTGAGTCCGAGCTGTCTCATATAAAAGAAAGCGTCTTCCGCTTGCCAGAACTGGCGGCAAGCAAGATAGGATTCGATCAGGGTGGCGAAAAAGCCGGCGTACAGGTTGGCCTTGGAAGGTGGAACGGCAAGCGCGTCTCTTCGGGAGGATGGCAGAGGCGTCGAAGAAGAACGGGTACTTCTGTCCGAAGAGGATGAGACGAAGGTAGCAGAGGGCAAGGATAAGGGGAGAAGCGCGCAAGCTGAACCTGAGGATCGTTTGGAAGTGGCGAGACGCCTAACGGCCGCCATGTCTTGCCACCGCTCCTCTCCTCCGCAAGAGTAACGGCCAAGAGGGAGAAGGCGAGAGAAGCCACCGTGAAGGCGGAGCCGCCGGCGGCGTCCCCTGTCCTCCCGCTGCTCGCTCCGCTCGGTCCGACTTCCATACGTCCCTTCGCTGAGCCGGGAGCCAATAGCGGTTCATCCAACTCGGGTTCGTTTGCCGACGGTCCGTCGCGAACCGGGCTCGAAGGCGTGGGACCGTCCGGTCCGATAAATCCAACCGGTGCAAACGAGCCAGCCGAGTGGCATGATGTTCAAATTTGATTCATTTATTTTACCTGAGTTTGAATTCAAATTCGAGTTCTAATTTTAACGAATAAGTTGAATCATTTATTAATCAAATCGAGTCAAATTTGAACTCAGGTAATAGTTAAACTAAAATTTAATTCATATTCAAATTTAAGTTATATGCAAATTTATTTATAAAACTTAAAATCAATCAAAAAGTAATTATAAAATTTTAAATTTAATTCATTTATAAAACTCGATACAAAGAAGGACTTCGATACAAACTGAACAAAGAAAAAGAAACCGGAATACAGAGCGGCAAGAAACTGAACTTCCCTAGTACCCTGTTTGATGACACTATTAGGTATCTCTATCACTGTCAATTTTAAAATTGATATTAGTAGAAATCATTAAGAAGTGTTTGGTTAATTGTATCAATTTTAAAATTTGTAGTACAAATAAAACAAATTATGTAACACAAGTGACAACTTGTATTATTTTTAATATTGATATTTCAGCATTCGAAATTATTGATATAGTACCAAAAATAAAATTCTAACCAAACAGGGCATAAACTAACAATTTTGCAACACTGAATGGCATTTTCAGTTAAAGAGGGTTAATACCAGAGTGCAACAACGGTGAAAGGCTAGAATCGCAATCTGTCCGAATCTTAACGCTTATAGCCCTATACCGAGGCCAAAATGAGTCACCGGTTAAAACTCATCGAAGGCACCAAGATACTTCAGCTTTAATTTTCCCAAGAAGAAAATGATCGCAATACCTGTCAACGGCCTAATGCAGTGTTCCTTTCCTTCCGAGGTCTGACAAGCAATCAAGCAAGATACGTACCTCCTATATTCAAATACAAATTTACTTGGCAATCTTTAGTACGAGTGAAAATCAGATGACTCATCGAGGTTTAGGAACACATTGAATGAATTATTAAGCACGTACGAGGTTTCTTTTTAACCTTTATAAACACAGGAAAAATGAAACTGTTTAGATACATTCAAAAAGTAAGAGATGTAAGTACGATAATTTTCTACTTTCAGGTTCTTTTCGTTTTTTTTAACAACCCATGTCTCTCCGTCCACGGTGGTGCCGGACAAGGAAGGAAAACTCGGGGGTCGGCCTCGGGTCGGTCGGCCCCAAAACCGACCCGGGTCGGTTGGGGTCGCGACCCGGGTCGGGTCAGGGTCGGGTCGGGGTCGGGAAAAAAAATAATAAAAAAATCATTTTAAAATAATAACCGGGTCGGGGGGTCGGAGCCGGGTCGGGGTCGGTCGGCCCAAAAAGCGACCGGGTCGGGCGACCCGGCCGACCGGGTCGCCGACCCGGCATTCCATGGTGCCGGATACCCATGTTCGTACCGGCATATCCAGAAGGGAAACAGCACTGCGAAAGACAACATCAGCAGAAACTCTGAAGTAAGACTCATTAGCGATGCATTGCCAAAATATAGAACAGCAGGATTACACGGACCGACGTTGTACGAAAATATAAAATGCTCTATCCTACGGCTGAAATCCGGATGAAGTGCCAGCTCCAAGATGCTGGTCCCGGAAGACCAACACGATTGCCTGGGATATGCTCCGTGTAAAGGCTTTATTTCTTGGAATATGCATCAAGGATCACACATTCGGCCACCAGTCTTAGGATATTCAGTACGAGGGGAAGATAACCATACATAAATACATGGATCTATAGAAGATGAAATTGAGGGCGGCCCAAAAATTTACCAGAGCATTGAAATTTGGGAACCTTCGTCATGGTCACAACTTCCTGTGTCTCGGAGAAACTAGTCGATCTTGACATTGGAGTAAAGAAGCGTGTCCCTTGTGAATGGCATGTAGAGTAGATAATAAATCTGCAGCGCCAGGACAGAAATTACATCCAAAAAGGTCCCAAACAAACCCATTGCAAAGAAATGAGTGCTTACTTCTAGATAGAATCCAACCACTGAATCAAAGAAAAGCTACTGATTACCTATTAGTCTCTTCAAATAATTCCAGTTTCGGGCTGTACCATTACCAGAAGTTTCGATTTGTTGTTAAAATATGTGAGGCACCAAGAAACAAAAGAAAGAAAGCAAAGCAAAACAACAATGGCTACTAGTCTCTTTGGCATCAATTAGTATGAGAAGAATATATCCATTCAGGGATAAACTAAGATTATCCCTTCACCTTACCCGTACAAAACCAAGCCTTAAATTCATTATGACAGCCCTTTAACAGATCAGAAACAATATCTTCCATACTGAAAAACATGCCAAATTACTCTTGCACAACTTCTCAAGAAAAATCCATGTGCATTTTCCCAAAATTTTCAAAAAAAGTGTTATCGAAATAAGCAGGCATGAAATACAGACTAAAACATTGCAACTCACTATTATGCACATCTTTAATTTGGAGCAAAATTTCCTATATTGCTTTCTCTAATCAATGCAGGTACGCTAATTCTTCTTGTACAGTTAATGATATTAGAGATATGGTGGATTTGAGAGCATAGACTAAAAACTTACACCAATGAGGAAAGATACAAGGAGAATGATGCCAGTTATCCAAGCAAGACTCTGTCTAACCAACACTACTTCTGCGGTTGCATTTACGGCTGGCACTTCCTCTAGCCACCTTGAAGATCGAGACTTAAATTTTACATCCGATATAGGCTGCGAGTCAGCCAAAGGCTCCTTGTTGAATAAAATAACTCCAATTATTTCCCCTGCTAAACAAAGTGTTTTTCAGAAAAAGAAAACACAAGCACTTACCCAAAGCCATATAAAATAAGAATACTATTTTTTATAAACAACAGCAACAATAAAGATATGTAGCAATTCAACCTGCAATGGAAATGATAATACCAAGGCCACAATGACAACTAAATGCTATTCATTCTCTGTACCCTCATGTATCCTTATACAAGAAGCAACATAAAAGAGGTTTAGAAAGAAAGAACTTTCAGATATAACTATTTAAAGTCTCCAAGATGGAAAGATTCACCGAAGTATGTAGTCCTTCCTCCAGTTCAACATTTCAGCACGATTTATCCTGTGTTATCTTTATTCTTTCACTTTTCATATGTACACATTTGCAGTCATATACAGTCAATCATGATACACCAAAGAGCTAAGGGGCTGTTTGGATAGAATATCAAAATTGATACTATGTCAATTTCGATATTGAGGTTAGACACACCAATCACATAATTAACAGTATCAAGTATCAAAACAAATATTGGTATAGATAACTAATATTGTATCCAAACAGGGACTAGGCCTCTTATGCTATGCCAAATAAGTTGACAGAAACTGGAAAACAAAATTAAAAATAAGCCATGCACAGAACTCTCCTGACCTCTATATGAATTCTGCAGCAAACCAAATAACTTGGCTAATGTCATCTGAAAAAGCTCCAAACTTTGTTGGAAAACATCACTTGAGCCATCCTCACTCAGAGCCTGCAAAAGCATTTGGAACATCAAATTCAGGTATCTGTGAATAATCAGAAAGCATGACAAGATTGAGGAGGTTATGATACTAGGCTGTCTCATATCCCAATTTCGGTCAATGTTAATCAATCCCAATACACAAACATTCTAACCAATCCTGGAAGACAGCATTCTCTGGTAACATGGTTATAGGGAGATAATGATGTACAATAAGCACATGTAATCTCAATCAATTGGTTGATTGGAATGGAATTAGAATATCTGAGAGACCTAAGTCACATCTAGCAAGAAAATCTTGAAATGACTGCCTAAACTTCTTGAAATTTAATAGCAAAGTGCATTTTGCCATGCCCATGGTTTTCTCCACCCTAGCTATTACATACAAAGGGAAGATTTGGAGCTGTTCTTGGTTGACTTTTAAAAATTTACAAACCAGGATGTTGACAACGTTTTCAGATGTTAACCATAATACGATTTCTTAAGATGAACATAATCACGTTTTCAGATATTAACCAGGATGCTGCAAAAGTAATTTACCAGACGATATGGTATGTTACATAAGATTCATCTACATTCATATCCCGACAAGAGAAGCATTCGGTGCACTAGTATGCCAGAGTTGTATTGCAGTCTATAAGAAACTGAAAGAAAGCAAAATGCCAGCAAGCCCTTTTTTCCCTAGATATGAATTGGTAGGATCTATAACCAACATGTGCAAAAATCAAATATAATCAACCCAACTGAGGATGGGATCGAGAGAGAGAGAGAGAGAGAGAGAGAGAGAGAGAGAGAGAGAGATTGTCAAGACGTGTTGGATTTTGAAAACCTGAAAAAATAAAGAACCAACAAGTGCCTAAAAATGACCAAAAAGGCATCAAAGTCACAAAGATTAAACTAACAAAGTCTGCTGCTCTTTTCCCATTGACTATATCATTACATTTTGGAAGGTCGGTACCTAGTAGGCTAAGACAACCTGCTAGTTCATCTTGATAAAATGTATTCATTGCCTATGGGCAACAGAATATATAGAGAATCCATTTTGTTTTTCACTAGCAAGATTGCCATCTTGCATCTTGACATTAACTCGGAGATGGTTGGAGAGTCAAAATCTGGATAAGAACTTGGAAGAATTTGACAGGATTGGGGTCTGGCAGATGGGCCAAGGTGCTCAACTGAGGGTGCACAGAGGCCTCTTCATGCCACTGGTGCATCTTTCCAGCCATCAGGTGGGGAAGATGGGGCAGCCAGTCTGGATAGTCAGAACCAGAACCAGCCCCATAGTCCTGTGTCTGGAGCCCTCCAGTGAGTTGTCCAGCCTCCAGTGGGCTTTCTGGCCTTGGCTCCTGCGTCTTCTCTCCCTTCCAGCCTCCCCTCCCCATCAAGCTTCGCCATTTCAAGTTCTCCAATCTTGCAACCAGCATGAGATGGAGATTCTAGTGTGTTGGAAAGCCATGCTACGCAGAAGGTTGAACATTCATTTTTGAGGTTTCCATAAAGATGGTTGACATTGTCAACTTTCTTCAACTGAATTGGAACCCATCTCAGTGAACATTCAGAAGTTTGAATCTTTAAGCATTAGCATCAAATACCTATATTATGTATCATTGAGCAAAGAAGAAAGAGCACCATACGTTCATTGCTTATAAAGCTTTAATCTAGTTAAGCCTATAAGAGATCCCCATGCAGAAACTCCATTCCTATTTCCTACAGGCTACTAAAGAACACCAGTCTTACCGCGAGGCCTGTAAAAGTGCCAGCTAATAGCTCAACTGGTCTGTAAATGCCTGCAGCAAAATCTTCATGCAACTCTGTTGCCATTTTTACACCATTGAGCAGAGAAACAAGACTTAATGCAAAATCCCGTTCTGCTTTCTGCAAAAGATAAAAAAATAAAGTAAACAAAACATGAAGTTCAAGCAGCACCTGAATTTTCATGGAAGCTTATCGCTGAAAAAAAAGAGAGCATAGCTCGTACAGTAGGGTGATGCAATATGATTTGTACATGCATAGTAGACATTGAGAACTTATATAGCTGATTATAAACAATTTGGGAATAAAGTTTCTTTGAATTGAGTTATTTTCACACTGAAGTTATCATCAACTTGACCTTAGGAAGCTGCAGTCAGCTATCTCATCCCAGCTTGATTAAGCAATTATTGCAAGATATAAGTGGAAACATTATGACAAAAATGAAGATGTGATGGGGATCGATTTTAGGAGTCTATTAGGCTTTTAATCTTTTACAGTTCAGTCAGTATTGGTAAATAGTGAAAGTTAGAGGGCTTTTAATTCCACAGAACTCCTTATATAAGGAGCAACGATGTACTCCCACAGTTGAATACAGAGTGAATAAAAATTTTTAGAAGGCGCATCGCGCTGGTTCTCCGGCAAGGGGCCTCAACACCATCCTTCTTACACCCCCCCCCCCTTTCTTCTTCCTGTCCTGGGCACAAGGGCCTTTTTTCCCCTTTCACCCTGGCAAAGAGCACCACCTCTCCGGGAGGATCCCGGCTACCTTTCCCCTTCCAACCCGCGACAGAGGTCGGTTATCTTCTGCTTCCTCCTCTTCACCCTCCTTCACAGGTTTGACGATCGGCGGAGCTAGCAGATCGGCATCTTCCTCCCTCTTCTCCTGTCTGCAGTGCAGTGATCGTCATCGACATCGTCTTCGATGGATCAACCAATGCAAAGCTGATCACTTAATCTTCTTCGTCTCCTTCCGATTTGCACAAGGGAGTTATTGACGATCGACGATTTCCAATCTGGACAGCACCTTCTGATTTGGGATGGCAGCCCCTTCCGAACTGGATGGCACCGGAGGAGGCAGATGCGGCAATCCCCCAATCTGCACAACCTCCACTGCAGGTGGTTGTCACCATCTCCACGCTCCTCGATGTCTTCCACCTCCAGATCTGAGAGCCAACACTCAACGCAACACTGGATCTGCACAGACATCAGCTGGTCCTCCATTACAGCGCATCATCTGTTCTCCAGATTTTGGATGCCACCAGCATCGTGACTCCCACGCCTGTCTGCCTGTCCTCTGCAGTCCAGCCAACGAGGGCACTGAGCAGCTCCCTGTCCAGAAGCTTCCGCCAGCCCTTCGCATGTTGGAGCCACAATCCCACTGTCTCCTCTCACACGGACAGCTCCCCAACTGCCATAACACCTCAATGTCTCCCACGCTCAGATATCCACTCCCACAGCCCGCGGCGGCCAGGAGATGTCCACAACCCCCCAACCTGGTCTCCTTCCACACCAGTTTTACTCTTCACGTGCGCGCAAGAATCGCCACACCCCCCCCACCAAACACGATGAAGGGTCTATGCCATGTCCCCCAAAGATGCTTGCAAGACATGCGCCGCAACTTCCCTGGCCCAGATGCCAGATTCGGCCACATTCCCCCTGGTGGGACCTGTTTACAAGCCCATCAAGAATGAACTTGAGTTTTAGCCATTTTCATTTACAGCGTAGTATTTTAATTCCATTTTTACATTGTTATCCCGCATCAAGATGGTACAGAGAATAAACTTAGTGTTTTGTTGCATCTCATTGTTCACTGAAAGCATCTTACTGTAAACAGGAACATGCCAGATCCAAGGATTCCGGAATCGGAATCGGTTACCAACCGATTCCGATTCCAGGAATCGGCCGGAATCGGCCGATTCCTGGGAAGGGAATAGATTCCGGATCGGTCCGGAATCAGTTTTTTTTTTGATTTTTTTTTCGTCAAAAAATCCAAAAAATTCAGAAAAAATTTTTAAAAAATAGGAAATGAGTTAGAAAATAACAACTTGAGCGAAGTTATTCGATCAAAAATCACCGAGTTTAACTCTACTCGGAGTCGTCGGAAACGTGTAAAAATAGGCGTACGGGATATCCGGAATTTTTCCCGTGCAAAATGGACATAAACGGATAGTTCAAAACTTAAACGGACTTGTTCGGACGGAAATCGTAAAGTTTAACGACACTCAAACTCGTCGGAAACGCGTAAGAATGGACATACGAAGTTTTCGGCGAAGAAATCTTACCAAAAACCTTACAAAGATCGAAGAAGAGGTTGATTCGATGCCGATCCGAGCTTGAATCGGCGGAATCCCTTGAAGGCCAAGCTTGGAATCGCCGGAATCGCCGCCGGAATCGCCGGAATCGGTGGAATCGCCGCGGAATCGGCCCTGGATCGACGGAATCGGCCGGAATCGACCCTGGATCGACGGAATCGAGGCCGGAATCGACGGAATCGCGCCGGAATCGCCTGCGCAGTCTCCTTCCGCCGCGGGATCGACCGAGAGCTGCTCTGCGGGTCGATTCCGGCCCTTGGTTCGATTCCCGGTCCAGAGTCGAACCGGGAATCGAACCGGGCCGGGGTTGACCCGGCCTTCCGAAGAATCGGTCGGATCGACCGATTCCACAAGGAATCGGTCGGAATCGGATCGATTCCGACCGATTCCGGACGAATCGGACCGATTCCGCGGAATTCTTCCCGGAATCGGTCCTTCCGCCCGGAATCCACCGATCCGATTCCGGAATCGGTCGGAATCGGACCGATTCCGCCGATTCTGCAATCCATGGCCAGATCATATGCTAGGTCAGCACTGGTAATCTTTTTTTTTAAGATGGCATTGCAAAAACTTATTAAATGTAAAAAAATATAATTCAAATAGAAGTGGTTCTCCAAGCAGATGAAAGATTGGAAGGATATCCTAACAAGGCAGTAGGGATACAAGGGAAGTTTTCAGTTGTAGATGCTGGAAGTAAAAGACAAGCAGAGCAGAATATGCCAAAATGAGCAAAAATATCAATTGTAGATTGAGAATCACAAACCATGAAGAATAGAAAAGGAAATTGAGAAGGAGCCTTTAAAGATATGCCTGTTGTGATCTCTCTACATGGTACAAATCATGGCTGGTAATGTTAGATCCCAAAGAGCGTGCTCACTGCCCTTAGTCGGCACTGGTAATCTTATTTCCTATGACCTAATAGTATTATAGGATGGTCATATGCATATAATATAGATACCTTGACTAAGCAGACTAGTAGAGAAAAAGCATAAGTATCAAGTATTTACTGAAAGGATGAAGACAAATTAACCTTTGAAACATGAAGCTTCAACAAGTTGTCACTGGCCAAAGGAAGCTCTAAACGACCATCTTGTGACTCCATGCTGCCTACATATGATCCCCTAAGCCAATGTGCCTACACGGATTAATCAACATAACCCTATACATCAAATGTCAAAAAAAAAATGTGCTGAACTGACAGGCAGAATCTAACCTAAAACACTTACAAGAATATTGAATTCTTTATCAGTACAAGCAGCATCACATTCTATTTGTTCATCTATGGAGATAAGATGGATCTCATCCTCCTCTGTTTAAAATGAAACAACATGTCTAATAGAATGCTTGAGAAGGATGAAAATTGAATATCAAAGTTCTGATAGGTTAAAACTTGCCATATACACCTACTAACCAGAAAGTTCAATATGGGCTCTGGCAGAATCAACAATACCACTAATCAGTACATTATCATTAAATGGTATATCTGCACAGTGAAAAACCATCAATAAATTCTTGAAAAATTATAAGCTATCTTTTCCTTCAGTAAAAAGGACAGGTAACCTTCAATTCCTTTTACATTCAGCATCAGCACTGCACGTGGCCTCTTAAATGGATTCGGCAGAAGCACCATATCTAACTGAAAAATGAAAAATCAGAAGTAACCAGATGAAAAGAAATATCCCAAGTTTTCAAAGGCACATGACAAAGGGTGTAGGCTACCTTAAGTGAAGATTCAGCTGAAAGTGATGTAGGTGGTGCAATACCAAGAAGCACTGATATGACGGCAGCAACTTCCAATCGTGACATTGAACTCAGCTGTGAGATCACAGGAACTAACACCTTAGACATGGTAAAGAACAATTCAACAAGACCATAATAAATAAATGCTAAAAAGCAATCAAAGAGAATAGCATAAAATAGAGAATAAAAGGACAACTATTCTTCTGCAGAGAACAAACTAAAAAAGCATCTATTTTCCCAAGCATCCCTTTTAAAAAAATTTAAAAGAACCTACCATTGGGGAATACATCTTAGACAGAACAGTGATTACTGCAACTTTTTTTGAAATTATTTCACAAACAACAGTGATTGGTGAAGTCCTCCTACCAAGCAAATTGTAGAAATACTATATTAAAAATTCATGAGTCATTACCACTGAAATCATCCAATGGACATCACGCACCTGTACTGAATAAAAAGATAACCGGTAATATTTGCATTTTCAACAATTCTTGTAACAAAAGAAATGCGTCAAAGCCTTCACTTATCAACAAAATAAAGATTATGGCCATCATAGTTCAAAGAACTTGCAGAATCAGCCAGTTTGAATTGGTTTCTGAGGAACAGCCCTACTCTATATAGATTCTGGTAGTTAAAACAAAAAAACAAAAGATACCAGCCAAGGGGCACGCAAATATCAAATACACCATGAAAAAGTTTAACATGTGAATCACATGACCATGTGGAATCCTAGTTCACCCAGTGACCCCAAGCCAAGCATGATCTGGAGTTCTGGACAGACACCTGGTGGTGCAGGCAACCAATCAGACCCTGCAATCCTTGGTCAACACACTTATAGGGTGTTCTCATCTAAATAACTTGGCCTTTCATGGTAACAAAGCAGGCAAAAACTAAGAAGAGCTTATAACCACAAGAGTTATCTTCCTAATTACATTCTGAGAAAATAAGGACTGGCAGCCGTGTGTATCATTTCTCCGTTCTCTCTGTCTCATCTAGAGTTATCTTCCAAAACCACTAAAGTTATCTTCCTATAACCACTAGAGTTATCTTCCTAAACCACACAAAACCGCCAGGGTATATGCAAAGTGAACCTAACCTATGTGTATCATTTCCCCGTTCTCTTTCTGTCTCATCTTTTCTTTTAAATCCCCATTTTCTATTGTTAATTGATCTGGATAACTTTTTAGCATCTATAATTGTTTCAAGGCTGGAGACTGGCGTACTACCTTAAGCTCTTTGAAGAACAACAAAAAATATAATGGGATTTCTTGATTAACAATAGCACACTCAAACCAAAGAAAATTTGTGTGAACCTACAGAATTTGGAGTCCTGCTTAAATAGTTGTTAAATGCAATGTCAAAACTATACACACACCTGGGACTGCCAAGTATTGGTCTTATGTCCAAATCCATTCTCACCTAATCAGGTACGTAGCATGGCATAACACCAACATTAGAGGTGTGCATGGTTTGGTTTGGTCGGTTTTGGACCTTATTTTTTTGAAACCAAATCAAATCTCGATTTAGTTTTGTTAGGATTGAGATTAAAAATTAATTAAAAATTTAAATTAATTAATTAATTACATATATACTCAGCTTTAGTTATAATTAATTAATATAAATATGCTTTTATTATAAAACTATATAAATATCACTTTTATTAACAACATAGCGATAATTATATAATATTTTAGTTTAATCAGTTTGGTCCGGTTTGGACTAAACCAGTTGAACCAAACCCGTCATTTTGGTTAAGTTTGGTGGTTTGAACCGTTTAATGCACGCCCCTACACAACCAGAACTTATTGAAGATTCTTGCCACAGCAATGATCAGGAAATTTAAATCTGCTAAAATGAGTTCTTTTTCTCTATCATGGGAAAACTACTTTTCAGCATGCAAAAACTAGAGAACAGCAACACTTAAACAACTCAAAATATTCTCAGGGGAAAAGTAAAAAAAAGGCTAGAGGTCCCTGGACACCAGCAAAGTTGCAAGCTAATGCATGGTCCGTTGTATTCAAAGTTAACAAGGTGTTTGGTTGCAACCTTTAAATCTAGAATGTTTTGCTTTCAAAACAAAAATTGAGTTTTAGAGTAGCATAATTTTTAAAATTGGATGATTAGTAATGTATTGTGTTCGGCAAAAGTGACACAATTTTTAAAATTTATGTAAATATATTTGGCAATGCATTGTTTTAAATATCCACATAATCATTAAAAAATACCACATTGACGTGAAATTAATAAAAATGTGGTCTTAAATATATGTCACATTATTTATGAATTATTAAATAAATTAAAATATCTTAAAGTCTATATACACTTTCTTATTATCGAATCATATAGAAAAAGTTGATTTTAGTCAATAAATTATCAAATAAAATAAATTATCTTAAAGTCCATATTTCTGAATTACATATTTTACTAATTTAAACAGCACCTTTGGAGGATGATTATCCTGTAACGTAGAAGTGTCTTCCGTGGTTATCTTGAAAACAAAACAAGTCCACACTTATTTTAAAATTAAGAGAAGTTTACAAAGAAGATTGCTTTTCAAAAGTGAGATAGTCACGGCCAAACAGGCATCAGGGTTCCTCTCACTTTCATTTTTTATTTTAAGATAGAAAATAGAAGAAAAAAAGTGTATCCAGACAGCCCATAAACAAAAGTTTGAAAAAAAAATCCTTGATTCTGCATTTCTAGAGAATTCCATATTCGACCGGGACCACCTTCTAACTGTAGAGCAGTACTGCAGAATACCATAGAGAGCGGATCCTTGAACAATAATTTCATCCCGCTCTCACACCCCACGAGGATCGATATTGCCTTTTGCTCCACGCTAATACATACAGAAACGGCAAAATGCCGAGTAATAAGGAGATACCTCGCCATCGGACTCTCTGTGAGATCGAAAGTATTTGGAATCGGTGCCATCAATGAATACGGCGGTATTGCTTCTCCCCACCTGATCCAAGAACATAAAACTATTAGTTTATTAGTTACCTTCATTTTCGGGCAAAAGATATTCTTCGCGATCAACTAAGAACGCAGGATCGAGGACAAATACGCTGTGACACAAATGGAGCCCGCTTGAAAAGAAAAGGGGGAAGGACCTGAGCGCGTAGTAGGCAAAGGCAGGACAAAAGGACCAGCAGGTGCAGCTTCCGGAGATCCATCCAGGACCTCAGGAAATTCGATAGAATCTAGGGCTTTCTCCGGGGAGACGTTCTGTCCTGGGCTACGCGAGAATCTGAGGGGTGGACGCGGTGTTGGAGATCAGACAGGTCATGAGGTAATTTTGAACAGCTCGAGGGGCGTTTGAGGAAATCCAAAACCTGGCCCTGGTTCTCCTCGGTTTCATGCGGACGGAATGCTAACGGGCAAGTTGGACCCGACCCGGACCCGATAATAACCCGAAATGCATGAATACTTCTTAAAACCATTTTCGATACAATCACTATGATAATAGCAATATAAAAAATGATAGTATAAATTCATTTTACCTCTGTTTTCTCATGTCTACATCAGAATATTGATCATTCTTATTATTTTCTAGTCCCAAACCCAATTATATTTAAATTTTCACCCCTATTCCAAAGTAACCCTGTTATCTAACGGTGTAAAGAATAAAAGCTATATTTCTCCCCTTCTGAGTAGTTTTAACAAAAAAAAGAGTAGTTTTAATCGAACTCTATCTATTACCAAAATATCTAATAACTTAAGAAAATAAAAACTATTTGACTCGGTTTTTGAGATCAAGGAGTGTAATAAAAATTCTATATGATTCTTGATTCTTTAGGACTCATTTGATATAACATTAATGAGGAGGTAAACCAGGTTCATCTCCTAATTTGAAGACAAATAAAGTTTTTTTTTTCTAAACTGACCTTGTACCAAGAAGCCTCTTCATAAATAAAATAGGATTAGACAATTAAAGAATACCAAAGTTCAATAATTCTCCCCACTTAGAATTCTAAATAATCTTGATATAATTTGCATTCATTTATTTAAAAAAGATATGATATTTTGTCCTTTACCTTTAATTGGCACTCCAAGACACAAGAAAAACATGGTGTTTTGGGCAAGAATGGCAAAGTGGGCATATAACATTTTTGGAGATAGATATGTGTTGGAAAAAGATTTCAAAATTAAAATGTAGCGGTTTTAGGACTAGAAACCAAAATTGTGTCACGAAAATAATTTAATACTCAAATGTATAACTAAAAAATTCAAAACTCCAAATTAGTATTAATATTAAATTCAATACTCCAATCAAACAAAAAATTATATAAATTAAACAAAATAATTAATATTAAAAGTAATATAATAATTGCGGTTAACACTCTATCCAAAGAAGCCGGTCGAGCCTGGCTCGATTGGCACGGGGACCTGCGCCTGGGGGCGCAGGTCGCATCTTCGAGCCTCCCGGCGGCACTAGCCGGGCGTCCCCGGGGGGGGGGGGGGGGGGGGCGACCTGTGGGGTTCGACGGGGTTGAACCCTCGCCACCCGCGGCAGCTGCGGGACCTCTGGCCACTGGGCCACGTGAACAAAAAAAAAACACTCTATCCAAAGAAGATTCACTGAACACCTCAATTTTTATTAATTTTAAATTGATAATGAAAAAAAACATCAGTAAATATTTAGCTATCAATATTAATATTGAAATTTGGAGTCCAAACAAAACATGATATGCTATATAAAAGTTCACTTATATCAATTTTGATGATAATAAATCTATTTTTAACCAGTTGCTTTGTTAGATTATTAAAAGTAATATAGCTATAATTTGATATTCATAAGAAAGATGAGTATTTAACGCCCTTTGGTAACATTATTAGGTATCTCTACCACTATCAATTTTGAAATTCATATTGATAGGAATCATTAAGAGGTGTTTGGTTAATTGTATCAATTTTAAAATTTGCAGTGCAAACAAAACATATTATGTAATACAAGTGTCAACTTGTATTAGTTTTGATATTGATACTCTAATATTTGAAAATATTAATATCAATATTGATATAATACCAAAAATAAAACTCTAACCAAACATGACATAAAATAATGCTACCCAGTACAAAAAGAAATATTGATATAAGAGTTTATTACAGTTCTAGTGATCATGTTTGCACTAAACAGAACATGTCATTAATAAAATAGTCAATTTAATATAAGAACGTTGGTATGAATATTCCATGATGTGTGTTGATTTATGAATTATTTGGTTATAGTATAAAAATAATACTATATTAATATTGATATTTTTATATATTTTGACCAAACAAGTCTCTTAAACTATACTAGTGCAACAAAAAACATTAGCCTATTGCTCCGGAGTTACGATTATAAGACCTAATTTGGTAACATTATTAGATGTCTTTATCATTATCAATTTTAAAATTAATATCGATAACAATCAATAAATGATGTTTGATTAATAGTATGAATTTTGTAATTTTAAAGAGAAACAAAAGATGTTATGCAATACAAGTGACAATTTATATCAATTTTGATATTGATACTTTATGTCATGTTTGGTTGGTGTTTCATTTTTGGTACTATATCAATATTGATATTAGTATTTTCAAATGTTGGGGTATCAATATCAAAAGTAATACAAGTTGACACTTGTATTACATAATATACTTTGTTTGTACTACAAATTTTAAAATTGATACAATCAACCAAACATCTCTTAACGGTTCCTATCAATATCAATTTTAAAATTGATAGATATAGAGATACCTAATAGTGTTACCAAACAGGGTATTAGATAGTGGTGTTATTTATATTCATCTCCATTAAATAAAAGAATTATTCTGTTTTTAGTTCTTTAGAGTTATGATATTAATAATCATTTTACGATAATTTGTAACAATAGTCTCAAAATACAGGATAGAGCCGTCTTTTCAGCTCGAACTCTGCATTTAAACATGACAAAAAACTTTATATATAGATAATTAACTCTAGGAAGACGTCCCTTAGAAATGTTTTTATATCAATTACTATTTTGACTCATAAGTGTTCAGATCCGGCAAGAGGTGAAGAGCCATTTGATATGACTAATTTTCTATTTTAACATCTTCATTTCATCAATACTTATTTTAAAAATATATTTTTCTTTTATTGTCAAGTTCACTATAATACAACATTATAAATCTTACAACCGTAAGATAAAATTTTTCTTTCAATTTTTGTAAAATCTTACGATCACTTAAAACCCAACCCCTATAGTCAATCTCTACTTAATCTAATTCATTTTAATTTTATGATTAATATCTTTATTCTCTATCTTTTTGAATAATTAATCTAAGACGCTTGAAATAGATTATTTGAAATAATATTATCCCATCCAAATCAAGACTGTCACCTAATTCTTTTTCATTTTTCTTAAATTTACAATACATATATTCTATTTTAGTTTTACTTATCTTTTTCACATTTTTAACTTTCTTTTTATTCATTTTTGTATGTCATTTGTCAATACCATATCATCACCAACTAACATATATCATTTTATATAGTCTTCGTTAACTCATTCATAACTAATACAAAATGATAAGGACTTATTATAGATTTTCATCATTTTATTTAAATAAAAATCTTTTTTCTAAATATATTTGTTTGTGTTTTAATCTTAACATTTAAAATCATAACCTACGTTGACTCGTTAAAATTTCACTTCGAATTTTACAATCCTTACAAATGGCACGATTAAACTTTCTTGTAAGAATGAAGTGAATTTGACTTTTATTTTATTCATTTTTCAATGTTATCGAATGAAAAACTCTTATAATAAAATAAGTATTTATTGGAATAAGAATATAAACCATAACAAAATTCAAAATATTTTTCTTTTTATTTAAATTTTCATATTCAAAATTTCTATAAACTTTTTATATTCATAACTTTTATTTTCAACATGTCTATTGAGATCTCGCCAATAAATGAGAACAGATTGTCTAAGACACCAAAAAGAGAAAACTCCTTCAATCTCCAATAAACAATATCCACCTAACCACCGCCATTTAAGATGCTCCGCCGAATCTGGAGGAGCAAGTGGGTTAGTAACTTTTTTTTTGTTTATTCAAGGCTGGGTGCTTTAATAGAACCATGATACAAAATTTTTAAGAAAAACCTTAAAAACTCCTAACCACCACATGTATGTCTTGAACTTGACATGTTTAAATATTTATCCTATTTTGACCTTAATATATATGGAACTCCCAAATAACTTAGTACACTCCTAACAGACTCCTAATATATAAGATCTTCGTGCTATTAAAATAATTCAAGTTTTTGTCCATGTCAATCAAATCCAACAGGTGGTACCAAATATCCGTTTTCCGTGGGTACAGTCCTCCGTAAAGTACTAGTCATAGCTTTGCTATCTTCATGTCAGCTCTTGAAAAACAAAAATCAAGACAAGCTTGGTCAATTTATGAGCTAAGGAGAAGATTGCACATAATCAAGATCAGCCCAGAAATAAGAGCGGGGTGCTGAAGCCTGAAGCAGACTACAGAAACGAAAGGATTCACCTAAGTATATAGCAAATATGTATGAGTAAATATAGCCCCTACAAAGAATTTAGTCACATTTACCTGCTACATGTATCTGCAGTTTATAGAGGGAAATCCCTCCAACATGCGAGCTAGGCAAGCCCATAGTACCTTTAGATATACCAGTCTTGAGGAAATGTGCATGCAAAGGACACTAATACTACGAGATGAGTTCATGTTCACATCGGTTACAAGACACCGTTCTACAAGAGGTGCACACTCAGAACATAGTAATTTGCTCGAAAGAAAAGCCGAAGTGGAATCTGTTCAACATTTCACCTTTTCTGTAAGGAATTGTCCATGATACTTGGTAAAACAACATGAAGGGCTGCAGTGTATCCTATTCAGTGCCACTCCAGGCCCCCCACTGTTGTGGAGCCCATTCCTTCCCACACCTCGTTGCAACCCACTTCTTCACTGTCAACTCCCTCACGGTCAGAATCCCACCATCCACCACCGGTTGCATCTGAAAAAACACAAAATGAAGAGGCAACTTTAACATACCAGGTATTTTATCGATATTAAATGCACAAGAAATTGTCATGAGTGCATGTGCTTTATCTCATTTCCAAAACCATTCATACAGTGATTAAAAAGATGTTTTCCCCTGCCGCCCATGAAAAACTGTCCTCCTCTCTTTTGTCTGGGCTTTGGATCATCGCCAAGTACCAATAATAACTTAGGAGCAGTGGTTCTTTCATCTTTGCCTGCATAACCAAGAAAACAATTGAGAAAATATAGGCAGTCCCTCATACATTATACAGACTCGCCATTCGACTTTCATCATTATGAACTAGTAGTTTAGTACCACTCAATAGAAGTCTATAATGAACGCAACATGGCAATAGTAAGGAGATGTGAAAGCGACTTGCCAGCTTTGATAGTTGAATGAAGACCGTAAAGATACCCATCTTCTGATCATATTAGCAGACTACAAATGGGTAGAGGAGTTGAAAACTAAAACATAAACAAGTAATGAAGGGGTGTTCATGGTTTGGTTTGGTTTTTGAAGATTTTTTTCTCAAATCAAACCAAACAAAACTACATCCCAAACCAAATCAAATTAATTCGATTTGGTTTGGTTTGGTCCAATTCCAATTATATTTTATTACGATATATCAATGTATAATTTCATTTGTTTTGTTTTAAATAATTTTCTATTAAATTTAGTGTATGTGTTTATATACTTCATTAGTTGTATCTTGAAAACTCTTGAGATAAATTTATTCATATAAGAAAAGATATGTAAATATTGTTAATATATCTAACTTAAATTAAAACTTTAATCTAACTCGAGTTATTTTGATTTCCATGTTTGGTTTGGTTTGAAAGACTTAATATATATAATTTAAACTAAAATTGTAATCTAGTTCCAATTATTCGGTTTACTAGTTTGGTTTGGTTTGAAAAACTTTAGAAACCAAATCAAACCAAAGTACTGATTTGGTTTGGTTTTTCACAGACCAAATAGTGAACTCCTACTGATTTAGATTGAATATGTTGAATATTTTAATGCAAGGTCAAGGAAGGAATACCATCAGAAACACATTGGATTAGCTGTTCTTATTCAAATTCCACATGGTCCTGTAAACGCTTTATAGAAGATAGTTTTGAACTGAGGTGATGGTCATTGCTGGAACATTTGAGTGCCAGCTATTTCGTACAACATGATAATATTTTCTGTTCGAGGTTTGATTCGTGCTGACATAGGTAAACCTCAGTAGTAACACTTTCTACTCTTGCTTGAGGAAGCGGGACAAAAGCAGCCAATCAATTTCCTATTTCTGGGGAATTTTAGCTGGATAAATCTCTTAAAATGCTGGATCAGTCCTTAAAACTCATTCTTTCACTCCTAACTAAACTATACAGCTTATTGCCCAATGAGGCAGACATCCTGCAACTATTTATACAGAGAAATACAATATGGACTTCCAACTGCTAACAACATGAAAATAACTACTGCTACCAAATGTATCTTTTACCCTATGGTATTGTGAATAAATGACGGATGTTATATTTGCTTAATATGGTATTATCAAAACCCTTTGTTATTTACTCTAGGAATGCATTTACTACATATCTTTTTGGGCCAGTTGAATGGACCGAATTTATGTAATCTACATCTGGCAATCACAATCCCATACTTGTGCATCGTTTTCCCGGTCTCAAAATAATCAACACATATCAAAGACATGGCAAACATGTTATTCCAGAATCCAGAGTAAGCATTGTGGAAAAGGATGGCAACGCAGCTTCCAGCTGTTTTCTAATGGGGATATCACTGCTAAAGATGGCATTTAATTTGGCTTGATAAAATGTCTAAAAGTCTAAATTTCATATCTAATATCTTATCTTGTGGAACACAAAATCTTAGCCTTCCACCTCTGAAAATACTAAAGTAATCGTGAACCACTTAAAATTAAATGATTTTTCTAAGAGTTTAACATTGTATTCAGATGTTTTACTAACCCATTCGAATCATCTAACCTCTGATTGAATCAAAGTTTAGATGCTTTACCAAACAGTCTGAACATCTAGTGTCTGATGGATTCAAGGGTTAGATTAGATATCAATTAAAGCCAGAACAAACAGGCCCCAAGTCTCAAAGATAAAAGTGAGAATACAGTGAAAACAGCCTTCAGCAAGCCCTTTGCATTTCCGAGGAAAAGCTAATTGCCAAAACAGATTCCGAACACTGCCGAAGTAAGTTGCAAACGAATGAGCTGCTATACCGTGTCATTAAGCACCCAAAGTAAGCAAAAAAGTACAACTCATTGTGTGCAGAAACTAAATCATCCATCTAATGAGGAGAAAAGAAGTCCCAGGACCACACCAATCTCAAATCTATAAATATTCTATTGGCATGCCAGGTAGTAGAAAAGCTAATCTGATTTGCAAAACCAGATCAAAGAATTTTTCAATTTATTCCAGAGTTGGAAACAGAAAGAAGATTATTTTGTTAAGGGTTCTAAAACGTATACCATCAGAGTCAACAAATGGGTTCTTTCTCTTTCTCGAACTATGTCCATCCTTCCAAGAACTGAAGTGCGATTCACCACCAACGTCGTCGTCATCTCTCGAAGTTACGCACTCTTCTCCTCTCACCGTTGGATTGAACTGGCGAAAAACAGCCCCATCGAGTATACACCTTCTCTCACTTTCAACGCGCTTAGTCCCCACGAGGTTGTGAAGAGCTTGGGCAGACGAGAAGCATCGTCCTTTCTCCTGTAAAGTAAAGGCACGTTTTTCTTTTGATAATCAAAACGGCGTAACCTGCTGCTGAAAGCCAAACGTAGCGAATAGACCTGAACTGGTTTGTTGGTGGCCGCTGGCGTCGTCTTCCCCAACTTTCGGTCCAGGAAGTCGGAGAGAGACACCAGCTTCTTCGAAGATCTGATCTGCACACCTCCCTTCAAGGGGCTGGAGAGAGAGAGAGAGCGAAAAGGATAATAACAATGACAAGCAAGATTTAAAGTTTCTGTGGAAATTTCGTTCGACAACAAGATCAAACCTTTTGGGTCCTGCAGAGAACGAGATTGGAAGACGGCGCTGGCCGACTTGCCTCACGCCGGCACCATCAGGTTGCATCGTCATCGCTCTCTCTCTCTCCAGGTCTTCCTGACTCCTGAGCCCTTCTCCGCATCTCCCTAGATGATGTCGAAGGCGCCCGTCGGGTCGAGACGTCCCAGCTTGTGAGATGTTTTGGCAAAATCTTTCCCGCCAAGAACACGGGCTGTGATCCAAGTCGAAGTCTTTTGTACCAGACAAATGGAATGGAGCTTTTTTTTTTTTTTTCCTTACCACACCCGTCAAGCCTTGTATCAACAAGAATGTCAAGAACACTCCCCAAGTGAGGCCGGATCCCCTCAGGTAGGCACCTGAGAAGGTCCGGTCAGCCTCCTCACATTGGGGTTGACAAGAGGGTGATTTGATCCCCTCAAATCACCATCTTTTCAATGTCTTGTCAGCCCCAATGTGAGAGGGGCTGACCGAACCCCTCGGGTGCCCAACTGAGGGGATCCGGTCTCCAAGTTCAATGCGAGTTCTGGGTCTCTCTTAGAGGTGCAAACGAGCCAACACACACTCCGGAGTGTTGATTAAACATCAAAATTTGGACTTGATTTATTTATGATGTTGAATAATTAAATCTGAAAAAACTATACAATTATATTCACCGAATGAGGCGAGCTCAAACACATTCTCCTTGGACTCGATGAATTACGGAGGACTTGACGAAATATTTAATTATATATTTATTTAAAAGATTACATTGCGAATAATATAAGCTATATATCTATCATTTGTATATATGATAGGTCGGACTAAAAGTTAACTTAAATTTAGAATTAGATCTAGATCAGTTAAAATTTTACAAATAACTCCTAAATAATGCTTGATTGATTTTGAGTTTTCATAAGTTGATATTAAATTTGAAGTTGTGCGTGAGCCGAAGTTGAGTCAACTTATTATCATTCGAGTGTAAACTCGAGTTCAATTCAATTAAGTAATAAACTAAATTTGAAAAAGAATTCGATGTATTCATAAAAGTTTGAGTTCGACTCGAATTCACATAAAATAAATGATTATAACCTAAATATAACATCGTACTCGACTTGTCGGCACTTCCCAACGATCTCCTTCCCTGCCCCCATTTGGAGTATTTCTTAAGCTTTGATGATTTCTGCTCGGTTAAGCGGTGGTGTTGCTTTAGTTTCGTTCCTCTAGTCCGTTTAAATCGTAAATATATAAAATATTTAGATTAAATAAATTTAATTTATTTTTAAATTTTTAAATTAAAATAATTAGAAAATATTATTTTATTATAAAAATATATAACCTTACTTTTTATTAATATTTTATACTTTTTAAATTAAATGTATTTAAATAATTTAGTTTCGTTTAAATCAATTTAGAGGACTCTTAGTTCAAACTAAATCGAAAGTGATTTAAACTGAACCAAATAGGTCAGTTCAATTTGAATCGTTTGATGGTCACCTCTATGTATTTCTTAGATGAAAGGTTATAAAGCTTGTCAAGTCCATCTTTAAATAAAACTGAGATAGGTCAAAAACTTAACAAAGGAGCCCAAAACAGATCATAGCCAGCATTGGGCAAGTATCAGTACAAGTACCCCCTTCGCCAAAGGGCATGATCAAATATAATGTTGATATACTTACTGGAGATTTCAGCACAAATAGTAACCTTTTACTTGATATTTTTGAACTTTGCTTTTCATGGGTTTGTAACTATCTTTTTTGTTTCTTTAATTATTGGATTAAGGTGTAGTATATATGTTGTGCCCTTTTCTTTAATCTCCTTCCACCCGGTCTTTTTATAGGTCTTTTTTTTGGTCACATGACCACGTTGGCCAACTGTCTGCCGCGTGCGCGGGTCGACGAGGGATCGAACCCCAATGGCTCCATCCCCACCTGATGAGCCCTCCCCCCCGGGGGGATGGCTGGGCGTCTCCCAGCGCCCTCGTACCCCCGCCCTCCCGCAAACCCGGCGGGAGGGGGTGCCAACCGAGCTATGCTCGGGCCGGCAGTCCTTTTATAGGTCAACATAATTTTAAGTCACCTTTAGATTTAAAAAATTTAAAATAAAACAGGTGTTATATCTTACGACCATTTTCATTCCACCTGAATAATACATAACGTATTGCATCTTACCAACACTACTTGCACATACGTAACATAATTATTTTTTTTTTTGACATTTTTTAATTTTAATTCTTAACTTGTAAAATAATTTCAAGTGCTCTTAACTTAATAGAACATATATATATATGCCAATATACATAAAAATATACTACACTATCTTATCGTTGTCACTTTTTAGTTTTCACGTGACATGACTGTCTTACAAGGTACTGCATGATTAATTAAATCGAAAGTTTAACATTTTTTAGACTTTATTTTTCATATACATAGTAATAAAATATGAGATGCTTACTTTAGTCTTAATGCATATTTCATAGTACGTATTTAATGTGTAAATATCTACCATTGGTCCGTTAGTTGATAATAACAAACTAAATTCAAAATAAATACTTAGAAAACACATACATTAAATTTTTATATGTTGACACATTATTTAACTTAGTTTTTTAAAACTATTAGCAATGCGCGTGATATATATATATATATACACAGGACAACATGTAATTAAGTGTTCACCGACACTCTATTCGCTACAACTATTGATACCAAAATTAATATAATATTATTTGTATACTCTAACCAGATAAATCGCAAGTTGCAATGATTAATTAGTCTCAAAACTTCTCTAACCTCTAATCTCTAATTTGATCCGAGCTCTGTTGATTTAACCTAATTGCTTTTAAGTAGCAACCATTAAATTTTATAACGCAATAAATATTCTTCTAAAGACATAAACTCTTTATAAAATATAGAAGTATTATACATAATATATATTAAGTAAAAAATAAATTAATTGATATAAATATATTAATTACATTAAATGTTTTTGAATTGGACATCAAATTAAAACTTTAGATTTTGAGTTTGCCAAAACTAACCCCACGTTAGGCTACGTTTGGTACGAGAATAATCATGGACAAATTATTCGTTTGTTTTGCAAGTAAGTTAGGACATAACTTGGATTAACTCAGCCCAGTTTATCTCAAAAAATGAAGATAAAGTGAGAGAAAATTTATCCCACGTAATATATGGGATATTTTATTTTTATTTTTTTGAGGGATATAATTATTGTATTTAGTACATGGAATGTTTTGTATTACTATTTATGTATTATTTATAATATAAATTTTAAAATTATATTAATAGTCAAATAATTTATATATATATTAATATTAATTTAAAAATTAATAATAACATATTAAACTAAACATGGGACAAGGTTGTGCTATAAATATATCTTAACTCAAAGCAAACATAATAAAAATATATTAATAGCTTTTTTCTCATCAATGCGAAACAGACCTTAAGGCCCATATGGTATCAGTTTAATTTAGGGACAAATTTGGTTCGTTACCATATTTTAGACATAAAACATAATTATTTTCAAATTAGGGTCTTTTGATAAACAGCCCTCTATGGCCCCGTTGGCACAAGTTTAATTCGGAGATTAATGCCTAAAATTACAGGGATAAATATGACATACCCCCTAATTAATCTTGTAATGCCATTGCAGATTAATTATTGCAATATTAACCACATCTTTTGGTTCTAACTATTATTCTTTACCTAATTATATCTTTGGACGAGAGAGAGAGAGAGAGAGAGAGAGAGAGATTATGACCCATAGGATCGCCTTTCAAATCCGTTTGACTTCTTTCTTTCGGATTCTAGAATCCGTTTGGCTTCTCGTATCTCCGTAACTCAACATTCAACACGTAAGCTTTTCGGGTCGAAGCGGATTGTGATCCGACTCGATCCGAACCGGCGCTTGCTTAGGGGCGAAGGTAATAACACAAATTTATAATCCGTCTCCAGAAAGAAGACCGGCACGCCACGTGGCACTCCAGAGGTTGCCTCTTCTTTTTTTGTTTACTCCTCCTTTTATGCGAACGCGGCAAAGAACAAAGCTTCTTCGGGCCCGTCGGTTGCCTGTCCTCGTAGTAGAAGCGGAAGCGCAGGGAGGCGGTGGTAGAGGAGGAGGATGGAAGGAGCACCGACTGCGGGAGGTGGAGACGGGATGCAGGGGTTGCCGGAGGGGTGCGTCGCCAACATCCTCGCGCTCACCACCCCGCGGGACGCGTGCCGATCGGCGGCGGTCTCGTGGACGTTCCGATCCGCGGCGGACTCGGACGCCGTCTGGGATCGGTTCCTCCCGCCCGACCACGGGGAGATCCTCTCCCGGGCGGCGACGCCGGTGGCGTACTCCTCCAAGAGGGAGCTCTACTTCCGGCTCTGCACGCCGATCCCCATCGACGGCGGCAGAAAGGTACTGAATCGGAAGCATCGGTAGCGAGAAAAATACGACGTGCAGATCCACGTGCTCGTGTTTGATGCTTGGATTTCTTCTGGTGTCCTGAATGCTTGTGAATAAGGTTTGATCGTAGGTCATCGTGGAAAGGGTGATCCACTGATCTGGGCGTCGATTCCCTATTCGTAATTCGAGGATTTTGTGACTCTGGGCGTGGAAATTCGCTTCTGATTTAAGTGTTCGTCATCGTGATAAACAATAGGTTGTCTAGAATGTCGGTTTCTTCGTGGATTAATTGCTGTTGCTTATTGTTCAGAGTTTTGCGTTGGAGCGTTCAAGCGGTAAGAAGTCTTTCATGCTATCTGCAAGGGAACTGGCGATTGTGTGGGGAGATACCCCTGACTACTGGGAGTGGATTTCTCACCCGGAATCGAGGTTTGTTTTTATATCTCCTAATTTCGCTACTTTCTCTGACGTTTTCCGTGAACAACAATATACCTGTACGAGGAGGTAACACCTTGGTTAACCGTGTCCCTTCATCTTCAACGGTGGAGGTAATCTATCATTCATGTTTCGGTATTTTAATGGTTTGCTTTTTTAAATTGCATAACACAACTGAAATTTATTGATTCATCTAATGATATCAAAGTTCAATCACTCACTATCGATCAAACATGAATTGCTTAATGAGGTTGAGGCGCTCCTCCTGTCCAGGTGGTGAGATGAGGACTGCCTCGCCTCACCGTGATTGCGGATTGCCTCAACTGCCTTTGATACTGTAGTGTTTCATTTAAAAATGCCGTTCACCAAGCTGAACTGCAGATGACGCATTTCATCACCAAAAAAAAAACAAGGGTTCTAGGGCCTTCTGTCCATGTCGATATAACTTTTTATGTATCTTTAGAAATGACTATTATAAGAAAGTAAAAACAGACGCATTAGAAATACTGTGACATATAAAGTTAGAAGATACAATTTTAAGGTGACTAGATTAAACTCTGATGATTATACTATATCTATTTACATATTTTGGGTTAAGAATTAACGTGCTATTAGTTTAGGAAATTATTTAGTTTGGTACTGATTTTACTGGCAGAATTTGACTGAAATGGAATATAGGAGTTTTCAAATAATCAGCATCGAAATCGAAGTGCACACTAATCCTTATCTAAAATTCTAAGTGATGATAGTTCTTTCACCACTGACTTCGACCTGCTTGGAGGCCAACTCTTAGGGTCCATTTGGTAATCTGTAAAATCAAAATCTAAGAAAAAGTTTTCCTAGAATGCACTTTTCCAGGAATTTGAAAACAATGACGGTTGTTTGATTAACTTTTCTGGAAAAATTTATCAAACACTTCTAACATCATAACAACTAAGATAATTCTATCTATTTATGTGTATTAAAATTATTAATTTATAATAAAATATTAATTCAAAATTAAATTAAATAAATTATTTACATCAAATTATTTTTAATAAAATTTAAAATATATTTTATTATTTATATATTAGTAAAATTTGTTATTGAAAATAAAATATATTAAGTTTTAAATTTTAAAATTATTTTCTTAAATTATTTCCAGTCATTTGAATATATGTAAATCATATTTCTAAATTTTATGTAAAATTTTACTACAATATACTCATTTTATTTATTGAAATTTTTATATATAATTACTAAACATCAAGTTTATATTTTTTAAATTAAATATATGATAAAATATGTTTAACACTAAAAATTTTCGAAAAAATACTTTATTTAAATTTATATATTGTAAACCTACAATCTGGCAACTAATTATAGTGTTATTGTATTTTCTATATAAAATAATTTAATTAATAAAATAGTTTAAACATTTTACAAACTTAACTTTCAGTTAAAATTTTATCAATAAAATTATTAAATAAGTAGTTCGCATGATAAAATTACTTTTTAACAAATTTATTTTATTTTTTAACACATAAGAATATAATAAGTTTCTATCTACGTATTTAAAAAATTAATTTTAAATAATAAACATAATAAATGTCTCTCACCGAAAATGGTATCCATTGCACAATCGCGGATGCCAAAATCGGGATTACTCGATGCGTACTTAAAATATTTTACGTGATTCACTTTTTCTATGCAACCAAATAGGTTGCTGCAACGTATTTTCCGGAAAAGCGACGCATGCATCCGGTTTTCCCTCTAAACAAACAGACCCTTAGCTTAGACATGATCTTGATTGGTAGGCCTTCGCATCAGTAGCTTACAATTGGATTAAGTACTTGACCAAATTGTTGGACACAATTATCACATCTGCTTAATTATATAGAGTTGTTTATTGGACCAATAACTCACTCATCAATTTTCCAGCATGTTGTGTATCTATTGTTATCCCAAGGAAATTGATTGAGCGCGGTAGATCTTACATTTTACCCGCTAGCCACCCAATCCACCACTCTCATGTGTTACAACTTGAAGGCTGTGTGTTTGGTTTGACCAGAAATCAAATGACTTGCAGATCTTGATACAACCTTGTGTTCACCGTTTAATCGACTGGTAGAGATGCATCTCGAACTTCAAAAAACCCGTGTACCACAGTCGGATTCCGCTACCAATATCTGAGGTTTTTTTTTGCGCATCTCCCACGCCAGTTGAAGAACTGTGATCAACTTCATGAGAACCGATTAGAGCCGATTTGGGGGCGTGAGCAGGACCTGTTCCATAGCCACTTGAACAACAACCCTTTCTTTTTTTTCTTCCCTTTGTTTACTTCCGTTGACCTGGTCTTCCGCATTTTGAACGGTAGAAACCAGCTTCGTCATGTTGTAACAAGTCTTGGACATTTCCAGGTTCTCGGAGGTGGCCGAGCTGAAGCAGGTCTGTTGGCTGGAGATCCGCGGGAGCTTCCCCAGCAGGGTGCTCTCGCACGACACTCGGCACGCTGCGCTGCTCGTGTTTAAACTAACCGAAGACTCCTCCGGCCTCGCCGTCCGCCACGAGACATCAGTCCGGATCGGAGCGCACACATCCGAAGGCGCCGTCGTCCTGGACGCCCGAGAACGCAGCGATCCCCGGTGGCCTGGCCCGACCCGCCCCCGCAGACGCTTCCCGCGCAGCCTCCTCCAGCCGGCGCCGCCGTTGGTTCCGCCGGTGGACACGGAGCAGGGGAGGCGGCCGGGGATGCCGCCGCGGGCCAGAAGCGACGGGTGGTTGGAGATCAAGCTGGGGGAGTTCCTCAACGAGGGGGGCGACGACGGGGATGTAGAGATGTCCTTCACGGAGATCAAGGGAGGACACTGGAAGCAAGGCCTCGTCTTGGAAGGCATCGAGCTGAGGCCCTGCTGAGGATGGTCTTTTTTTTCCCTCAAATTCTCGTTGAGTGGGTGCAGGAGGGGATTAATACCAGATCGACTCGTATTTACACCTCTGGTTTGTTTTGTTTGACTGTAAGATTATGCAAAATACTGTACTTGCTTAGATTTTTGTTTTTTTGAAAAAAAAAAGATTCTTATTCGAAAGTACACGGGGAGCGGAAGGAAATTAAAATAAAAATAGTTCGATTATAAAATCCTTTTAATTATGCCATTTTTTAATTTAATCAAATGCATTTTTTTTAAAAGCACCTGAAGAAGATAAATGAGAAGTAGTAGAATGACGAAGAGAAGTAGAAAAAAAATGACGAAGAAGAAGCTAGAAGAAAAAATTGTAGGAAGAAAATGAGAAGAGAATTAAGAAGGAGAAAGAGAATAATAGGAATTCATAATATAAAGAAAAATATGTTAGAGAAGAAAAGAATGATAACGATAGGACATTTTAAGAAGAAGATGATGACGATAATGATGACGATGACGAAGAATTTATAATATTAAAAAGAAGATGATGAAGAAAAAAAGAATGAGAAGAATAGCAATTCTTTAGAAGAAGAAGAATTAATACTATGAAGAAAAAGATGACGAAGAAGAAAAGAACGAAAAGGATAGGAATTCTTAATAGAGGAGGAGGACGAAGGAGGAGGAGGAGAAGAAGTCCTGTTTTTCCCCCTTCCCTGCGATGGGATTGCTAGTAAATTAATATTAGACAAACGAAGTTCACACACAGCCTCAGACCTCAGTCCTGTGTCTCGATGGAACGTATCTTTAGTTGGTTTGTTTGGTTCGTAGATTGATTGTAAAACTATGAGAAATAAGTGCACCTGTTGTGTTTGAATTGTTTGGGTTGATGCAAAATATTGCATTTTGAAAAAAAAAAAAGTGATTTTTGTTACGGATTACATGACGAGGAGGCGGGAGTCAAAAGAAGAATGTCGTAACTTGTAAAATTATCTTAATCATGTGGTCTTCTGTTGTTTTTTAACCAAGTCTAATTATATAAAATGTTTTTGTTTTAAAATCTAAAGAAGAATCTTGTTCTAGAATATTAAGTGATTAATGAATGAAACAAACAAGTTCAACGTGATAAATGGGCGGCTTGATTGTACCTTGAGAGCAAGAGTTCTTATTTCCTACTTTCTTAAAAGACGTAAAAAACCAAAAAAAAAAGAACACGTGGTTGAGAAAATTTTATAACACATTCTCGCTTTGGTTTCCAACTTTCCATCCCTCATCATGTAATTTAAAATATGAATTATTGTTTTGAAATATAATGTTTTATATCAATCAAAATTTTACGAAATGAAATAAAAACATTGTTTTGCCGGATTTTACAATCGAACAAACAAGCTGTAAGAAAGTTTCTTGATCTGCACCTACTGGCTAGTTGTCTTGGAGAACTTCACCTTTGATATATTTTTAGGGCCCATTGCCTACGCAATTGGAGATCCTCATTTTGGTCAGTTCATAAAAGCCAAAATAACATTTGGATAGAAATATGTGATGCTAAAGATTTTAATAAGCAAAATCTCCTCCGTAATCCCAACGAAATGAACCGTAAGGAATGATGGGCGGCAAACTTTTGAGACCGACAGAAAAATGTTTTTCTCAACTATCTATCACCCAGATGATCGAGGTCCTTCATGGACATAATGGTACTGGCATCTGTCCTTCAAGAGGCTTGACATTTCATGCGTTTTCCAGGTGTTTTAAGTTTTAACAAAGATCCGGAAAGGAGAAGGTTCTTTGTAAGTAACATGTCGATGAATTGAATGAATCCAAAGCCAGCCAAACCAATTTTTATGGGGTTTGCCTTAGCTTGATTTAGAAAAACTCTCTAGACGAAAAAATGAACTACAAAAAAAATACCAATTATGGCTAGTCAAGATAAGTAATCATGCAAAGCACGTTATCCCCAGTTCTCTTGAGAAAGGGAAATTGCAACAGGATAATGGTCTTTTATCAAGAGGATTACCAACACGATAGATAAAAAGCATCCAAAGCCACATTTTTAATTTTTTATGCATAGACCAAGGAATTGCGACCCGGAACCTTTCTCAGTCATGATCGGTACAGAATTTCTTCTCTATCTACACATGAAAGAAGAAAGAATCGAGATCGATACCTACCTGCTATAAACAAAATGACCGATAATTTCCAGAACAATAGAACAGCAGAAAAAGAGGCCCCGAGAGACCACTGATCAAAGGCTACCTCCACCTTGCTGTCGGGCTACCGAAGTAGAGAGGATGCCGAGGTTATGATTCAGAAACGTGGCTGCCGACTCACACTCCACGATTATGTTCGAGACAGAAGAAGGCTGGTCTGTTATCAGTTCAGAGCCCCCCGCCATCGCCGCATAAGAATCCTTGAGCCTCCTCAGGTTTCCTAGGAACTGCCATCAAAAAATCAAGAAATCACGATGCAGACTATTGTTGCAACATGGAAGTGACGAATCAGAGAAGAACCAAAATATCTTATACGCAAAAACTGGTAGCAGAGATACCACACCACAAGGTCTCGGTCCCATCTCAAAAATCATCCCCCTCCAGAAAGGCTTGCTTTAATCAATCGAGCATGCTCTTTTATGAATGACAAATGAAAAATCATATACCTTAAACAATGTATCGTAAGCCTCCAACAAGCGATTAGCAGCAGGGCCAAAGCCATGCAACTGCGGTACTTCCATCATGTGAGTCCAAGGGCGAATTTCCTGCCACAAAGAAGAATTAAAAGTGCTGCTAATCCCAGAGCATCCTGTAACAAGCTTAACTAATTGAAATTTTGTCGGTTAGGAGGTCATCCAACTCATATGTTTTTAAAATGCAACGAGATCGTAGATAGATAGATAAAGAGAACAGGGAAAAGTTAGAAATGTAAAAAGGGTTTTACACATTCAATAAAATAGTTTTTTTACCTTTGTATAAATCAAGTTAAAGGCCCTCACGGTCTCCAAGAAAGATTCCAAACTTGATCTTAGCCTTGATTCAGTCTCCACATAATCTTCGTCAGGGTTGTAAGCATACTGTGCAGAAACAACAAATTCATAAGGTTGGAATTATTGTTAAGTAACACTTCGCATAATAAGGTTTGATATATTTTAGCCACTGCATATAAGTTGTAAAAAACACTGTAGCATTTTGTTCCCTCGTAGCTTTACTTTCTAGAGCTGAAACTTTATCCACGATTCCCCGTCATGCCTTTTTATAATGCAGAGTTAGTATTCGGTAAGGATTCAGGCTTTGCGGCTGTAGACATTTGATGGGTACCGTGGGGCAAAATGAAAAAATAGGAAAAATCAAAGCCATCATATTTGAGAATGCCTAAAGCTATTAGGACAAACCTATTGACTGGAAATCTAATACTAATCAAAGACTATAATGCGTATAACAATCCTTAAGATAAATGAAAGACTAAATAAGTAAATGCAAAAAAGTAATATATCAGATTAACAGAAAAATAATTTTTAGGCCCTCGTATGCCTAATTTCATATGCATCCTACAATCTATTAATTATCCCCAAAAAAATCATCTCTGCCTTGATCCCTGCCATCACTCACCAATAGAAAAATAATCATCTTAGATGAATATACCTTCAATCAACCAGGGAAGGTTGCACCTAAAGCAGTATGTTTCAGGATGGTACCAGGGCTACAAACACATGGAGAAACGGGGATATGCTCAGACAGGGAAGAGGATGTTGGGATCTTGAACAGCTGAGCTCGATCAGGCAAGGTGAAGGGGAGAGAAGGAGAGAGAAAAGTGATCGTTTGGGTTCAACATAACTTTAAAACATTTGTTCGATGTGAAAAAAGACAAATGCACCAGAACAATCCCTAAAGATGCTGCTTTCCTAATAAGCAGTTGACTGCAGGTACCAAAAAAATGTTTGAGAATAAAAAATACTTTGACAGATTACAAAGCGTAGCTTAACATCAATTATATGAACTAAAAAGTGAAAATGTCCCTAGACAAATACCTAGGTACGATCTCATATGGTACTTACAGGCATATTTCAACCCTGAATCAAACAAGACCAAGACATACTGTGAAACATGGTGAGAAAAGCCTCAACAGCAAAATTTTGGTTTTTTGGTTATCATAGTTTAATGTATAATAGGGTGTTTGGATACACTGTTTTACCTCTTTTCTCTTTTAAAATAAAAAAGTAAAATATACATAAACGTGTTTGGCCGTGACTATGTTAATTTTAAAAGAGATGCATTTTCTTTATTTAACCTCTTTGAAAATAAAATCAACATCAACTTAATTTGTTTTTAAGATAGTCATGGCGCACACGTCAATGGGCAGGACCACTATCTGTCTTTGCATAGAGTCACAGAGGACAGCTACCAAACACCTGTAATTAATATTTAAAAACCTTGTTATTTTTACCAAACATGTCAGATGATTCTTGTTGAAGCTTTAATATTTGTGCCATTGTCAATCATCATATAAATTTTAAAATCAAAATTATTTAAAAAAATTATATCCAAACACCCTATAAAAAGATACAAAACATAAAATAAGAATATATCAATTGTCTTTGAAACCCTTTAACTGACGCAGAGATCATTAAGGTATGACCCAAATCCAAGGTTTTCCATCGAAGTGAAAGGACAATATGACACATCTTGGGAATATATTCCCAGAAAGTAAACAAAAGCTTATGGTTCAGAAATCACCTTCGATGCCAAATCCTCTACCATCTGTTGCAAATTTGTTAGCTTCTTTAAATGCTCCAAAAGCTTAAGCTCCAGCTCAGCAACATCCGGCCTTGAATATTTGGTAAAAGGAACTATTAGCAGAATAACTGGAACGAAAGGCAATAGATCAGCTATGGCATGCATTAGATAGCTCAGAACACAGACACCTGTTATTTAAATGCAAGAACTGTATGTTTCTGGTCAGAAGCAACCTGGCGGTGGCAGCAGCGATGTGTAAGCAGTGACTGAGGCATATTACCTGCTCAAAGAAAGCGTATAAAAAAATTCCTCTTCATGAACCATGAATTTGCATTCATTTGGCTCAATTTGAACTTGCCTATTGATTAAGTGTTGTCCCGCAGTTCATTGCACTGTGCATGTTTGGATCATTTGAACAAGATTACTAGTTAAAAAGTTTGACAAGCTGGCTAGAACTCATCATCTACCCATAACTATTTTAAACACTCGGTTCACCAGTGCCCTAGTCTGATCCCTGATGTAACATGGATGAATAGGAGTCATAAGCATATGCTTGAGAATACTAGAATACCCATCTTCTATAATGGCAAGCAATCATATACAAGGTTCCTGCTATTGAAGTACAAATGAGGCGACCTTGATCCTTGTTTTTAGCGAACAGTCGGTATCCCACGTATGGATTCATGA
The DNA here is from genome assembly GCA_036172225.1 of Cryptocoryne crispatula var. balansae. Classification (NCBI taxonomy): domain Eukaryota; kingdom Viridiplantae; phylum Streptophyta; class Magnoliopsida; order Alismatales; family Araceae; genus Cryptocoryne; species Cryptocoryne crispatula. The sequence continues at coordinate 9,085,553 of CM069922.1, read as the reverse complement.
TCTTCAAATGACAATGAAGAAACCTTACTGCTGCACACCTTTACATTCCTTAAGTCACATAACATTACAATTGAAGTTTCCAACGTCAACATAATGTTAAATATTTATTTATATCCAAGAACACAAAAGAAAGCACACATGACCAAGTGCCCCAGATGTAGTCCTTAACCAAGAAAGGCAGGGTAGCGAGTTGGGGCCAAGTAGGTCCAGTCCAAACCAGAATTGGTCCAACCATGTCAAATTTTTTAAATATTAAAAATACGTAAGATATATAACATGCAGCAAAAAATAAAAATGCCAAAAAATCTGAAAAATAGGAAATATGACTAAAAAAATTTATCCATTTCTATTCAAATATTACGTACTGTTATTCTTCTACATAATGAAGATACTCCACCCAAGTCATCTGCACTCCTATTCCCGATCACTTTAGGGTAAGATCCCCAAGATCCACTATAAATTTCATAAAATTACAAAACCCATTTGTTTCAATTCAAATCTTACATGTCAAGGGCAAGTTTTGTCTCTTTCACCTTGTGTCTTCCATAACTTTCATCCTATCTCCAAGCTAGACTATAATCAGAGCCTCACTTGAACATAAAATCTCATATTTACACTATGAGTGAGACTTCGATTATAGTCTGGAATGGAGAGAAGATAAAAGTTAAAAACTTAAGATAAGAAATTTCTCCTTGGACGGATGATGAGAGAAATTTTATAGTGACAGAATGAAATAATTAGCAAAGGAGAGGTAGAAGAAGTGGAAAGCCCACTTGGGGACTTACATAGGTGGGGAGGGTGAGGATGATAGAAGACCCCTTGAGGGTGCCTTGGGGGCATTTAAAATGCCACCCAACAGCTAACCATTGGGTCGCGCAACCCAGCTTGGCTCTGATGCTGGGTTGCAGCTGGGCCAGTTGACCAGAAATTTGACCGGGTCAGGCAACCTAGCAAGACCCAGAGAACCATAGTCCTTGCATATGTTGCAAGGTGCTGTGGAATCCAATAACCCTTGGCCAATTTACAACTCTGGTCTCCAACAGACATGAACATTAGCCATTTTTTTGGGTATAATGATCAATGTTAAATGATATATAAATATTGAATCCCTTAGAAAAATTTAAGTCACTTCACGACACATTAAAGTAGGAAATGTTAAACCGCAAGACATGTACTTGTAAAGAAAAGCTTCTGAGATGGTAAGACGGCCAAAAAAAAAATTGTAGCGACCAAAAGGCTCCAAACTACAAGGATATATCTTCTCAGGAGGAAAGCCTAAGGAAAACATAACTGCAGTTTTAACAGTTGCTTGGCAATACACCTGTCCTGCTGAAAACTAAAAGGTTATCCTAATTATGTCCTGATTGACCATCCTAACCGATTTTAACTCCTGCAAAGAGAAATTGAGCTGAAGATAGAACGAAAATTATCATCTAGTTCCCATCATCCCTTATCCACAACCTCAAGCTACTCTATACAGATCCACAGTAAAGTACATTAGCAAAGAAAACTCTTAATGGTTGGAAGGCCATCATACTGCTGAAAGCTAGATGGTATACCAAGGGCAACTTGCAAAAACCTATATAGGTACAACAAATAGGGAAAGACCCGCAATTGATGTAAAATTGCTTTAGTAAAAAAATTTTAGACATGAACAAAGACCTAAAAGACATTGACCATCTAATTACCACCATCACATTTCACAATTTAATTTTCTGTATTATATAAAATAATAGTTATGAGAGCGAAAAGTGCTTACGGAGGAAATATAGAATGAATCTGCACATCTGCAGGAAATAACTTGCAGTCCTCAGAAAATATTTGAGCTTGCCTCTCAGCTATGGAATCCAGTAGTTGTACATCTTTTGCCAGCTGCTCGTCAACACTTGAAGAAATTGCACAAGCCAGTACAGATTAGGACCTCAAAAATATAAAACATATATTCAGAAATGTCAGTTCACCTATAATGAAGGTAAAGTTTTAGATGAAGATACATTCCATAAAGTAAAGGCCAGTACCTTTTTCCACAAATATTGCCAAAATAACTCACCTTAATTCTGGATAATCAGGATAGCAGGCTGCTTCCACAAGATCCACAATAAGCCGAAGCATTTCAACACGTTCTTCATAGCTACCTTTACCCTGCATTATACAAACAAAGATTAAATGTCTATTCCAACATGCCTTCATCCTTTTATTTAATTTTCCTACATTTTTTATTAATATAGATAAACCACCTTCGCTCCCATTAACTCAACCTCCATTCCAGCCACAATCGTGTGCAATTTGAGATAGTTTAGTGCCAAAGGGGGCTTGTGGTCAAACACATCCTGGTGGTAAATTAAGGAAGTGCTGCATTTAATTTTTCTACTCGTCTTTCCTTTTACTCCTCTAGCTAAACAAGCCACTGGTCCACCATGTTCAGTATCGAAAAAGAAAAAATACTTTGCTCACCTAGAAACCCAACAACTGGTGGAGCCTTTGCCTCCTTTCATGCCCTTTCTGTTCCCCATTTTCAAAAGGATCTGGTCCTTCTGCAGAAATACAAAGATTTGATGATCCCAACTTTCATATGTATTTCCTTCCCATGGAACCTATCACCATGTTCTCTCAATTTTTTACTAGTAAGTAGTATATACTGACTCCCTCTTTTCTTTTAGTAGTCCTAGGATCATGGTTTGCTGGTTTTGCCAATCCAGAATGGGATCAGCATAGGCTGATCCGATCCTAATGGGGAACTCCAATCTGACCCCGGGAAATCCTTTGGAATCAATCCAAGTTGGTTGGCTTGGGACTGAATCTGCCAATTCAGGGTCAGTTCTAGTGATCCCGCCAGAATTGGAGAGACCGAGCGTCCGAGCGGTACCACCACTGCTGCACCATCTCCCAGTGTCGATATGATTGGGATATGATTAGTGCTGGGATCCACCAATGTTCCATTTTCGTCATTTTTTTACGATTTTTGGAAGAGCCAATCTAGACAGATTCCAGATTGTTTTCCCTACGAACACCAAATACAATCTGGATAGCCAATCACAATCCCGATTCACCGCTCCTTGCCTTGGTTAGACAAAGCATGGAGCTATGCATGTAGCTTACATTCTAGTGATCTAGCCAGGGTCCTTCCAACCGGTCCCTCTTCCCGTTGTGCATAGCAGATTTTCTCGACAAAACTGCATTTCTGGTTTCTCCACATGGATTGCAACCAAAGGTTCCAGAGAGAGTGTATATGTCTGGAATGCAATGCAGCTAGACAAGGTGATGCGGTACAGCACAGTAGAACCTAGCTAGAATGCTGCAAAAACGACATTAAATGCTGTAAATGAGCTCAAAAAGGACCGAAATTAAAAAAACTGGTTTAAATGAACCTGAACAGGTCTGAATTGGCTCGAAACAGACGGTCTGGGGCCTGGACCATGTATGAACCTGGCTGAACCACCTGAACCGGTTTGAACTGGACAGCTTTGGCTCGCCTTTGGGCTGGACTGGCCGGGTGGACAGCAACCTGGCTGAAGGGCGAACCAATTGCGACTTAACCCCCCCCAAGGGATTTGGGGGGGGGGGGGGGTCATGGGTCATGGTGGCATCTGGGTATGGGGAGGCCGGCTGCAGTGTGAGAGTACATGAAGACGCTGGCCTAACCAACAAATTTGTTGGGGTGAGCAGGGCCAATCTTCATCTTCGGCATCCATTTTCTTCGCCTTCTGGAAGGTGGGGCAGAGCAGGGGATGCAGACGATGGCAATAGGGACTCTCGCAGAAGAGAGGAGCTGGAGAAGATGGAGGAGGACAGAGGTGTGTGGTGGAGGCGGGAGACATGGGAGGTGATGGCAGAGGTGGATCTCCAGTAACTCCTAAGAAGGGGGAGTGTCCATGTGATTTCCGGAAGTGAACAGAGGGGAGGACGATGAAGTAGCGGCGTTTGGTGCCATGGAGAGTGTCATTGTTGTCACAAGATCTAGGAATCCCTGGGATGATTAGATGCATCTGGATTTGCCAGACGATGCTGTCCGGGCTTGTACGCAAGGGAATTTGGAAATGTGTGATGCCAATGTTGTCGGAGATGCCGCAAAGGAATCCGGAGTTGCACGATGCCATTGTTAGAAATGCTACCAGATCCATCCAGGGATCGCCAGATTGCCTCACGTTGATATGTAGTTGGTGACAAAGTTGCGTAGACGTCCGCAGTATCTGTTTGCTGTAAGGGGCTCTCCTGTAAAGGGCTCTCCATGCGATCATTCCGTAGAGAGAGGCAATAAGGACACCATAGAACCTTTACACAGGAGTAAGGTCAAACCAAGGAGAAAGTGAAGGTGAAAGAATAGCGGGGAGGGCAATAGGAGAGTGGAAGGAAAAGAAGGAACCAGCCTCCTGCTGGGGTTGAATCGGACCTATTTACAAGCATGTCCTCTAAAGATGAAAATTTTAAAAGAATAATAACTTAAAAGGAACTCAAAGTATTTACAAACAAGTCCATAAGGACGGAAATGCAAAAAATCCCTAAAACCCAGTGAACCAGATTCCCATTATTCTTCCCGACTGAGAGAAAATTCATTCTCAAGTTTTGGACTCCACATCATAAACTCCAACACCTTATTTATCCACCATACACTGAAATTGACATTAACATCCCGGGAGTTGACTCATATAAATGAGCTTATTCCAGGTATTGATGCCAAAAGCGATGTGGTACAGAACAATGAAACCGATCTAAAATGTTGCAAAAACGACATCAAATGTTGTAAACAAACTCAAAAGAACCAGAACGAAGAAAACCAGGCTTGAACCGGTCTGAATGGGCTTGAACCAACCTTGAAATGCACTGAACTAATTTGATCCAGCTTTAAACTGCCTGAACCAGGTGGTCTGGGCCCTAAACCTGGCTGGACCGCCTGAACCAGTTTGGAACCAAACAGCTTGGCACTGGACCAGCAGGGTGGACCACAAACCAGCTGAAAGGTGAACCGATCGTGACATAACCCCACCACCTCCCCGGGGGCCCTGGCAGCATCTAGGTATAGGGGGTCATGGAGGTTGGCTGCAGCACCCAAGAGTGCATGAAGACGACGATAGAACCAACAAATTCGTCAAGGGGGGCAGAGGCCCTTTTCATCTTCAGCATCTGTCTTCATCGCTGTTTGGAAGGCAGGGTAGAGCAAAGGGGGAAAACGATGGCAACAAGGACTCACTAGAAGGGGGGATCTGAAGAAGAGGGATAAGGAGGACAAAGGTGTGAGGTGGAGGCAGGAGGTGATGGCCATAGTTGTCAACGTGCCCGCCTAGACAGCAAGGCGCTTTTCCAACAACGCATTGCCAAGGCACCTTGTCAGGGGCCAAAAAGACACCCAAAACGCCCACCTTGGCTCCCAAGGTCAATTTGTAATTCGTGGGCGCCCATTTAATAATATTTTAAACATATTTTATTATCACTTATACTATTATATATGGTTAAGATTTATGATTATAAGTATATGTTGTATACTTAAAACTTAAGTTCTCTCTTAATCCTCTTTTCTCTCTTACTTTGATACTAGCTATTCCTCATAAAATATATATCGATACATTCATAATTACAAAATATAAAATCAAATTTACGTAAATATATATAGTATTATATATATATTTGTATATATGTATATACATATATACATATATATAAACATCTAATGCCACTGCCTTGACCACTGTTGGCGTCCACTTTCTTTTTACAAAAGAAAAAAGAGAGGCAAATGGGCAGGTCCAAGAGCAGACCGGACAGCCCACATTTTGGCCAAAACAAGCCCAATAAGGAGCCCACGTAGGCCTTATAAGAAGCCCATCATCCCATCCTGGAATTGGGCCAAATTTCATCCTAAATCAGACCTGTGCGCAGCCCACAGCAGAGGCTGGGCCGCAGCTCCCAGCCAGCCCAATTAACCCATGCAGATCAGACCTGTGCGCAGCCCATATTCCAGCCCACCTGCGGCCTAGTGTGAACATGCCACACTAGCTGTCCTGCCACATCAGCAAACCACTTGCGCACTTGCCAAGCCACACCCTTGGCTAGTTAATGGCGTGGGGAAGCCCAAGCAGTCAAAGAATTGAAGCCAGGGGGATAACCAAAGAGCCAGGCCATAAAGACAGCATGGGAGAGCACAACAGGCATCTCACGCTGGGTTCTAGATGGCCCCTGACCTTCCCCCATCTCCTATAAGAAGGGAGAGGCGCGCCAAGAAGGGGAGAGCTTTTTCTGGACGCCGACAGGCTGCTGCCTTGCTGCTGCTGCCTGCGACCAAGGAGAAGGAGAAGAGAAGAGGAAGGAGCTTGGCGCACCAACAGGGGCACCACCCTGCTGCAACTGCCACCTCCCCCTCCTGCTGCACCAGCTGCTGCACCGGCTGTTCCTGTTGCTGCCACCCGCGGCCAGAAGAAGAGAAGGAGAAGGAGAAGGAGAGGGAGCCCAATTGCTGCCATCTCCTCTTGGTGGAAGGGCTCTCCCGGTTGCAGCTCCATCTCTGTTCCATCCAAGGATCAAAAAAAGAACAGGTGGGTACAAGCAAGAATATGATTATGTAGTCCTTACGGACACCTCCCCACCCCCCCTCCAAATTCTCTTCTCAACCCCTCTCATGGCCTTAACCGGCCTTCATCTTCATCGGCAACCCATGGCCTAAAGCAAATCCCTTTGCCAATCCCATCTCGGCTCATTTAGGGACACCTAACCAGGCCTCAGCCGGACCCCACATGAAACACCCCTCTCGGCCCACCTATAGGCCACCCAAAACAAACCCCTGCCGGCCCACTTCCAGTTCAGCCAAATCTCCTTTGCGCAGGCCCATTTTGGTCCATTAGGAGCCACCTGATCAGAGCCCTCCTGAGCAAGTCTGAGGCTACTTTCTTTCAGCCCATGTTCAGACCAGAACCTGCCCCAATCCAGACCCTAACCAGGTCCCATCTCACACCCTTAATCGGATCCCATTTCAGTCCAAGATGCTGCCCCCTCACGCAGGCCCATCTTCAGCACACCTAAGCTCTCTTCTAACAGGTCCCATTGTAGCTGGTTTCTTGCCCCTTTGGGTCAAACCATTGGCTCATTTGCGGCCCATTCCAACAGACTGCAATCAAGCCCAGAAAAGGATCCACAATCGACCCATCTCCCACTCCTTATACAGTCCCATAGCTGACCTATGTTCAGTCCCTATTTAGGCCCCTTCGCGGCCCAGACAGTAGCCCCCATGTGGCCAACACCTGTCCCCTTTTGTGGTTCAGCCCAGCAGACCCCTAAACAGGTCCTATCCAATAAAAAAAAGGAGATTGATGCCCCTCTGGATAGCCCCACCGCGGCCTGCAAAAGAGGGCAGCAGCAGCTCCCATCCAAGCAAAGAAGAAAAGGCAGCGAGGCAGTGCCGCACAGTTCTGTACAGGCGCAGAAGCTCACCAATTTTCCAGCATGGTGGGCAGGGGGCGATGTCCCGGACCCTCTCGGAATCCGTACGACGGGCCGATTGTTTTGTCCGGGCGGGTCCTTGCCCTACCACCAAGATGGAGGAATGGCGCACAAGTCCACAAAACAGGCCCTTCCGGCCCGAGAAGACCGAAGACCGGCTTTGAATGCCGATGGAACTACTCAAAACCGGCCCAAGTGGCCTTTTAAGACAATAAAAAAAACAGAAAAAACAAAATTAAAAAGAAATGGACGGCTCCCCCGGGTACGCCCCGGGATGTTGATCCGGACGTCGGCGCGGGCATGCTCCCGTAGCCGGTGATCCTTCCCCCAATTTTGGCTAAGTCACCGACTAGTCTTGATTGGATGGGTAAACTTTGCCAAGTTAGAAACTTGTCGGCATGCCGTTGTAATGCCGAAATTTTTCTAAGGCGGTGAAGAACCTAAATTGGGGGGAGGACTACCACTTGCTGTACACCGATGTACTTCACCTCTCTTTCAATAAAAACGAAGTTCAAAGTCACATTGATGCATGAAAGTGGGCACCGATCGGCAGCCCAATGGGTCTGATCAGAAGCAAACCACCAAAATTAAATAAACAAACTTTTTTGAATTGGGATTCCCCTGCCACACTTGCAGGGCTTCACGCAGGCCTTTCTCTCATTCTCAATTCGGTCCACCTACAGGTGCCCACAGCAGGCCCACTTCGGCTCCTTGCAAACAGCCCGCTGGATTACCCTTCAACAGGCCCATGAACAGCCCCTGTCCGGCCCACCTGCTGGCCCTCGCTCGGACCACCAACCAGGGCCCAGTTCGGCCCAACAACAGAACCCAATTCAGGCCCATGTCTGGCCTCAATCGATCTCCATTCCAGCCAGCCTGCAGAACCAAAAGGAGGCCCCCTGTTCAGGCCCACAATCGGGCCCACAAACAGCCCCTTTCCCTGGCCTTTGTCCAAGTCCATAACAGGTCCCTTCGAGACCCAATTCGACCCACCTGCAGGGGCCTTGAACAGACCCTAATCCAAGTCCATCTTCAGCCCCAAATCCGGCACCCAATTAGCCCATGTTCGGTACTCAATTCAGGTCCGAAAAATAGGTCCAGTTTCGACCCGCTAAGCAGACCCAAAACTTGCTCCCAAAACCTGCAGTAAACAACCCCTATGCAGCCCCATCCAGAACACGCCTACACAGGCCTCAATCGGTCCATTCAAAGCCATCTGAACAGACCCCTTAAGCAGGTCCGAAGCTGCCCTTGCTCAGCCCACGTCCAGATTCTAGAACCGATTCCAAATCAGCCCTTTGCGCAGGCCCATTTCGGCCCATCTTAATCCATTCACTCCAGCCCCCTTGTGGCTCGGTGGAATCCCAAATCAAGCCCCTCAAAATTGACTTTCAAAGTCGACCAAAAATAACAAATCAAATAAAACAAACCTGAACCAAATCGGTTTGCATCTGATCGGACCCAAAAGGCCGCTGCCCTTTTGAGGTCTTTACTCTTTGTGGATGTGCATGTCTCCGAAAAACAGGTTGCCACGACGGTTAATCAAAGGCATTCGAGCCGTTGCTCGATGTAAGTTAACGCCGGATACTCGCACCATCCGGCGGAGAAGGGTCAAAAAAATGAAATTTTCAAAGAACCCGAACCTCGGTTCTAATATTTTTAAACTATCACCGGACTACCTAGTATTTTTAGGATATCACCTATTTTCCTAGAAAAACCCGGAGATGTCTTTCTTTCTAAAGAACAGACGCAGAGAAAAAAGAGGTTCACACAACCACCTAAGCAGCCACCTTATCGCCTAAGCAGATTTGGCACCCTTTCACACGTTAGACGCATTGTCACCTTGGCAACTATGGTGATGGCGGATCTCCAACAACTCTGAGGGAAGGGGGAATGTTGTTGTGATTTCTGGAAGTAACTGGAGGAAAGGATGGTGAAGCAGCACCATCCAGTGCTGTGGAGAGTGTCAATGTTGTCGCAAAATCCAGGGATCGCTATGATGATTGAACATGTCTGGATTTGTTGGATGATGCTGTCGGGGTTTGAACGCAGGGAATCTGGAATTGTGCGATGCCGATGTCGGAGATACAGTGAGAGAATCTGGAAATGTGTCAGGTTTGTACGGTGATCACCAGACTACCTCGCGTTGATGATGTAGCTAGTGGCAGAGCTACACAGATGTCCAGGTTGCCCATTTTCTGTAGGGGTTCTCCGTGTCATCATTCTGTGGAGAAGAAGATGATAATGAAACCTAGAACCTATACACTGGTGTTGGGGATCAAACCAAGGAGAATGTGAAGATAAAAGAATAGCATGGAGGCCGATAGGAGAGATGAGAGGAGAAGAAGGAATCAGCCTCCTGTCGGTAGGGTGGAAAGAAAAAACTGGCGAACCGGTAACCTGAACCAAACAGAACCGATAAGACTGGTTTGGTTTAGTTTGGTTCTGGAGTTTGTCTGCTCGGTTTATTGAATCAAACCGAATCAATAACTTTTTATTGGTTTATGGAAAAGTTGTGCACCTGCCACATGACATTCAATAGGTAGCTTATTGCTCAATGTTGACTCGATTATTTTTTTACACAAAGTGGAACTTTCAAGCATTCATATTGAAAAGAAAAAAAAAAGGTGTGGCTCCAGTTGATGAACATTTAATCTTCTCGTGGAAAAATTGAGTGCTACATTCCTTGTTTTACTTTTCTCTTTTATTCTGGAGGGAGGGTCAAAGCATCTCTTTGCTCTGTTTATCTTCTGTTTACAACAGAAACACATCCAAGATCATCTCAAATAGCAGGGCTCGAGCCTAGATGAAATTCAGGCCAAAAGAGAGACAACGCAGATCAAAACAGAGAGAGAGAGAGAGAGAGTCCCTTCAATAGACTAATATCACATATTGTTCTTGCAGAACCAGGCTGCCAAACAGTTGAGACTTTTCCTTTGCCTCTCACAAGTTATACGTGATAGGAAGATAAAAACGTGACTTACTTGGATTGCTTCTGTATCAACAGATGACGTGATACCCAGGAAGTTCGCAATCTCAGCCAAATCTGCAGGCAAAGGCAGATTATCTATTCATTTGTTGTTTCAGGCAACTGCATAATACGCACCAATCCAATTGTTTGGAAAACATAAATCTTCCTACTGGTTATGCATTTTGCAGGAAAGAACAGTAACTTCAAATTAAGAAAAGCGACAGTATTAAGTTATGTAATCGTTTGAACGTCAGAAGATGATGCTTTTGCCAAAAATGGAGCCACATCAATGCATGATCGCAGATGAGCCCTCCTCCTCCTAGAAGAACTTTGTTGAAGGCCGTATTACTTGCACGTTATTGTCAGGAAACACATTTATTATCAAGTCAACTAAGTACGGAATAGAGAAAAGAGAACCCACGTTGAATGCGTGCGGTCTCTTCTTCACGATCCATCCTGTCGCCCTGCCAATTCTGCTGAGTGAATGGTGACTTGTCACCCAAAAGCCTGACAATCACAGGGGGGAAATGTAAGTGAAAGGAAGCAGTAAAGATAAGTCTTCAGATGAGCACAAGTAGAAAAGAAAGGGCATACGGAGGAGAATGTGGCGAGTAGTTCAATCACGAAAACGGAGACGGAAAACGCTGAGAAACATAGAGGGGCGGTGTTTGGACCTCTTTCCAAAGAAAGAGAAAGCACACTACGAGTAAACAAAGTCCCGGACACGGATAATCCGACATCGTAGGAACTAACAGCCAGACGCACGAAAGGGGCCGTGCAGGAGCAACAATGGCGGGGTGTCCGTAGTCCTCCAACAGCCTTGGTACCTGAAGAAGAGCCAATCGAAGAGCGCGTAGCGCTCCACGCCGGCGAAGAGGAGGGACTGCGCGGGCGCATCGGCACCGCGTGCGTACCCTAGAGTTGAGAGTTTCCGCTGGATCTCCTCCATCTGCCTCGACGCCATGACCGCCCATCAAAATCAAAACGCACCCTTTCCGGATCACCACCACGGTGCCGCCCAGAGCTAAAACCTTTTCCTCTCTACTCTCTTCTCCTTCTCATTTTTTTTTTACGTTTAGGTCCTTCCATTTTCCAGGGTTTCTTATTTTTATCTCAACTGTCGCAGCATAACGGCGTCTGAAGAAAATGAGGCAAGATGTATGTTTGATTTCATGGTGATCAAAGTTATGAAATTAATGGATATAATATATGAGTTTAATATATTTTTTAAATTTTTTGGTCGAGTGCTTAAGAATTCAAATCTTGTGGACATAAATTTTTAGAGATTATGATAAAAAAATCTTTGAAGTGTTTGGTTGCATGATAATTTTTTGTACACTTTCATGATAAAAAATTATATTAAAATAAAAAGTTGACCAACTCATGACATAAAATTATCATGTTTGGAGGGATGTGATAACAAAAAAGAGTAACTACTATTCATTACCAAACAAAGTGAGGGACCACAAGAAAAATGAAAGAGGTGAGACCCTCTTTTTTTGTTTAAGAAGAAAATCACTTTCAAAACATAAATTTGTCAAGGATGCCAAACACCTCTTTTAACAAGTTTTCTTATAATTTTTAAAAATTAAAAAAAAACCTTCATTATCATGCAACCAAACACCTCATTAGCATCGTCCTATTATTTATCAGGTTTCCATCAAGGGAATGAAACAATGTTATTTATTTATAAATTTTTAAAACTTCCGTGTAAAATTAGCATGCCATACTTTTCAAGGTGTTTACACCGTCACGTTTGGTGGTTTTGCTCCGGTTCAACGCATATCAATAGATTATTTGTAATATTTTATTTGTTCTAAAAACTCCATATTACAAAATCAGAAACATTATTATAAATGTTAATTTGTCAAAAATTTACAACTGAGAGCGTTTTCTAGCTTACTTTTTTTTTTCTCATATTGGAAAGCAAGAATATAGCTGCCGGAAGTAAAAGGGTGTTCAGTTGCACGAGTTAAATGTAAGTGTTTACAAAACATACCTTTACACTAAAATTTACAAAACAATTGTGCACATATATTGCATAAAAAATCATTCTAAGAAAAAGAAAAAGAAAGTGAAGCCTCTATTTATGGTTCGCTAGTTTTTTCGTGATGCATCATTCCGACATATTTCACACAATTTTGATGTAGCAGCATAAATCATCTCAAGGGTGTTTGACAATTAAGGGTATTACGCAAATCAATCACTTCGGTTTTGAAATTCGTATTAATATAAATCAACTCGAAGATGCTTGACTATTAATATCAACTTTAACATCTTAGTATAAACAAAATATTAAGTGTAGTACAAATGTCCACGCATCAATTTTGTTGTTGATATTCTAGCCTCTAAAAACATCAATATCAAAATTGATAGAATATCACTTTTAATAACCAAGTTAAAGATGCCCTTCCTCTGTAATCTAATGACCATGAAGGTGCACAGCTAGATACGCTAACTTGGTGCTACTGATCATTAGAGGAACTGACTTCTTTGACCATCTTCTGAGGATCAAAACTCTCGACAGAAGAGACCCAAGGAGCTGTTCGGTTTACATACAACAAATAATGTAGTAAACACCTCTGAGATTGCCCCCCCACACAGTACTTGAATCAGAAATAAAAGAAAAAATGAGTTCATACAATTCTCGAGCAAGGCCTGAACAAGCACTTTAAGAATCACTGACATCTAGAAACGCGGAGAGAAGTGACACAAGTACGTTGAAAGTAGGCAATCCATAAAAGTTGAGTCCCAGTGTGACTAGGTTATTGGATATCTATGTCAACATTGCTTTTGATACTTTAAGTTACTAATTTTTATGGATACATTAAATACTTTACACCAAAATTTTTTTTTTGGTCACTCGGCCGCCTAGTGGCCGACGAAATCCGCTGCACTGCGCGCAACGAGGGTTCGAGCCCCTGCCCGAACCCCACAGGTCCCCCCCCCCTCTGAGGGGTGCCCGGCCAACCGAGCTATGCTCGGTCGACAACTTTACACAAAATATGATGCGTTAACTTTGATAATTTATCCATGCATGAAGCTTCCATCCAGATTGAGGCACCTCCATGGATTAGAGATGAAAAGAGTGGTGTTTACCGTATTGCAAAGGATAAATTTTATAGTCCAACATTTCAAATTCTCTGGGATTTTGGTTTCCATTGATGAGTACGCTAAATTAAAACCCGTCAAATGAACTATCAAAAACTAGAAAAAAATGCCGAAACCCAACTTATTATAACCATCTGCAGTTATCACTGAAGTTAAATCCATAGCATTCCTATAAAATTTTCTATGTATGAAACAACATATGGCGAAAACGAGCTTTCCAGTGGGAGCGAAGCTGGAGAACGCAATCTCATCTCCGTTGAGAGATTTTACGTGATAGCCACTTCCAGCGTATTTCGTCCGCTCCCTTTGGTTAACTACGAGAAATTCTCAAATGAATGTGCGAAACTTATGATTCGAGAATAGCTGATTAACCACCCCATTTCGATTAACCCTTCAAATGTTGTGGTGAAGTTGAACTACTTGCTAATGCCTTAGAGTTTCATTTTTGGTACTATATCAATATTGATATTAATACTTTTAAATGTTAGAATATCAATATCAAAAATAATACAAGTCGACACTAGTATTACATAATATGTTTTATTTACACTACAAATTTTAAAATTGATACAATTAACCAAATATCTCTTAATGATTTCTATCAATAATTTTAAAATTAATATTGATAGAGATACCTAATAATGTTATCAAACGGGGCGCAAGCATCTACGAGACTTTTGCAGCCATACACCCACGAATAGATGGAAAAATGGAACAATAAATACATGGGGAGGGAGTTCGATGACAAAGGGTTGAAGAGAAGGAACAGAGCAGACATACAGCAATACTCTCTCTCTCTCTCTTTTTTCAGCGCTCACCAAAACATAGTGGAAGAACAGGACAGATTAGGCTCACATAATACTTGTAGAAACAACACAACCGAACATTTCATTTCATCAACCTTAGCAACAAATAGAACCAGTTCGCTCGTAAAGATACTTACTGGGCAGAATTCCTTATCTCTTCAACTAAGACGAACCAAGTTGCCACCCATATGAACTCCCTTCCGGTCACCACTAGGCCTGGTTGACCCGGCCCCTGCCGATCATCCTCCCCCTCCCCCGCGCATAGCCTCTGCCGCCGCCACCCCTGCCTCTTTCATATCCCCCGCCTGGAAAATGTTAAAATAAAAGCATCTTCAGTTCAGTGAAGCAAGCCGTTTCACAAAAATGCATCTGCGGGCCAAGATTGGCACAGGTTTAGTTTGCGGGTAAACTAGCTTTATCCCCACATTTTTAAAGATGAACTAGATTTATCCCCAAACTAAACTAATCTTTGTACCAAACAGGTCATCAGACTCTGATAGAGGCCTTCAGCGATGCCCACATATACCTTAAAAACCATAACAATGCAAACAGCAAAAGTATTAATCTTACCACGATAGTTGTTCCAGCCTCTGCCCCTTCCACCCCGCCCCCAGTTGTAGTCCCATCCTCCATCATCTGCAAAAGGAATGGGCCATCAGTCGGTTATACGAAGTTCAAAGTCAGGATACATATTGCTGCCTGCAAGTGACAAGTGAGAAAAATAACCTAATCAGATTCAGTTTTATTCATTTTGATTTACAGACAGCAAAGGATTACAATTGAAAGATAAAGCAAAGTCGTGTGTCACAAATGATACATTTAATATAAATTATAATGTTCATTTGACCATCAAGTTAAAAATATGAATCGTAAAGTTCATCAAGTTAAAAACCAAAAATGAACCATCAGCAATAAAACTTAAGCCACAACCATGACACAAGGAATGGTGCTGAAACCTTGGTTGTTGTTGTTGTTGTAACCTCCATATCTTCCACCATAGCCTCCACCGTACCCACCACCATAGCTTCCACCATATCCACCACCATAGCCTCCACCATATCCACCTCTTGCCCAGCTTCGTCCTCTTCCCCAGCCTCGACCACGACCTCGACCGCCATATGAATCTAAAGATTGCGCAAACTTGATTAATAGTACTGAAATTCAACCTTCAAATGAAATTTATAACCAACTATTACCCTCTGCTGCTGTCATTGGTGCTTCGTTGACTTGATGCTGCTGTTGCTGCCATTGCTGTTTCTGTTGATACTGACGTTGTATCCTTGGCTGCTCTGCATACACAGGAGCTTGATACCTAATAATCAAAGAATGAGCAATTTTATACAAACATCACCAATGCCTCATGCTCTTGAAAAGATAGAAACAATCCAACAGAACGTGTTCAGAACATTTACCCGGGGGAATTCTTGTTTAGCTCCCTTGTGGACAATGTGATTGAAATCACCGAGACATGACGTGTCATTTCCAAACTGCAAAACATTCATGGAGCATTAGCATTGCTAAGAAAACTGCCTTTAAGCATAATTTCAGATAAGGCAATGGAAGACTCACGGCACAAGTCCCTCTTCAATGGGTTCCCACACATCAGTGATGCTGGCCGAACTGATTGTGGTATCTTGATGCATCCCAGGCATCCTCTTCTGTTTTCATAAATGACTCTATCAACCTCGAGAATAAAGGTGAAGACAACAAAACCTACTAATTGTGCAGAATCAGAATTGACCTTTATAACTTCTGCAATAGCAACAGTTTTGCTGATTGCTTGCCCCATAGCCTTTAGAACAATTTCTCTCAAATGCTTTTCCTAAATAAGCATATCACCATTTAAAGAAAGAACAAAAAACTGCAACTGGTAAAAAGAAAGCACGTAAATTTAAACAAGTGAACAGAAGACCATACTATGATGAAACAAGAGCTTAGCAAAATGTATTATAATAAATGTCTCTTGATGAAACTTACATGTCTTTACATAATTTGCATCCATAAAGGCTTCAAAAAGGATATACCATCATGAGTTCATGACATGGTGATATGTGAAATTGCAAACATAATAAGAAATTAGTGATGAAAACAAGACTGTTTGGCAAGCTTAATGCCATACTCGATCGTTTACCACAGTCAACCTCTCGCGCCGGGGCTATAAACTAAGTAGACATGCATGCGTAATTTTCCAATGGCAGTGATGGGATTATCATGATGGTCTTCCACCTTAAATTGGCCAAACCAAAATAACTCATTATCTTAGAAGTTAGAACAAGGAGTCATTGATCAACCAACTAGATGGCATGCCGCTTTGAGTTAGTGTAGGGCTGGTACAATTTATCAAGGAACAAGAGAATGGAAGAAAATTGAGTTACCACTTATAAGGATCCTGGACCTGGACCCTTATCTGCCAGGGCCAATCTTAATCGAACCAGGTAGTTCCTGGGAGCCCGAGGATCGACCTGACTCGGGCAAGACTCAGGAGGTCGCTGATTATGTTCCAGAATTGGCTCCCTGACAATCCAAGAAGCCAATACTGGCTAACCCAGGCTGCCTAATATCAAAGGCAGTTGAGCGACCTTGAATTAGGTCAGATAGCCTAGATAATCGCCGGAGGTGATCATTTTGAGTGCCTCAAATGCCTCCAAAGAAGGGTGGAGAATGTCACTAGAGGTGGGTGGGGGTATCCTGGGACCAGCAGGGCTGCTGTTAATGCCAGAAAGCCGGAGCAGCCACAGTCCACGTCGGGTCAGAGAGAAGGGATTTATTCACAGGTCACAAGATCCGCTTCCCTCTCCCAGCTAAGGTTTGATGAGGCCAAATAAAAAAGCTCAGATTCTGCCTAATGAACCATAGTAGGGTGGGTAAAGCAGATCCAAAGACCTGTTTTCCCCAACCTGATAAGTGGGATGTGGCAAACCAGCCTTCCAATGTCAACACACGCCCCACCGGCTGCAACCATGGAAAGCCAGGTCTCAACCAGGTCAGGCCAGACCCAGTCGGGGGGGGGGGGGGGGGGTGGTTCTAAGAGGCCCCCTTCCCCTCACACCTCCCTCACTCTCTTAAGCTCCAGATCACTCTAAAAATCTTTTTCTCGAGTATTTAATTAGCTTAATTCTCTTTTTTTAAGCATCTAAATAGTGCAAGTATTTAATTAGCTTAATTCTCAAGTACATAATGCAAACTATCTTTTTGAATTAATTGATGATGTTGTCATAAGAGGATTGAGTTGTCCAAATAATGTTTAAATAAAAAATGAATTAAAATTTTTTCTAGTCATATTCCCTATTTTTACAAATTTTTTTACCATTTTATATATTTCTCAAATTTTTCTATTTTTAAAATTTTAAGAAATATTAATAATTTCCCGACATGGTCTATTTTGGACCCAAATGACCCCGGCCCAACCCCCGACTCTTCCTTCCTTGGTTGCAACAACTCAAATCTCTAGTAGTCCTGTGAGATCCAAAATCCTTAATGTTTTATGATTAGTGTTGAGAAGCTCATACACAAGTTGTGTGGAATCATGACACATACCAGGTGAGGAAAACATATTATACTGCCAAATCAAGATTCATATAGAGCAAGTACAAAATTTGAGGTTGGCTAGACCATTCACCCTTCTACTCACTAATACATGTTGTGGCATCGCTGAAGGCATCCTATCCTATTCTAATAACGCTGATCACACCATGGGTGGTGCTTCACACTCATCTTCACTGATCCATCCACTGTCATCCTACAAAAGTACATAGCCCATGGCAGGGAATTTTAAAAGTCTCCAGAATGAATGGGACAATACTCCTTATCATCTTATGACTTTCAAATATATGTTTTGGAACATTCTTGTGCTTGTGCACATTATTAAACTATCACCGACCACCCATCCCCTCAAAGGCTAAAAAAAATAATCATATCAATCTAGACAAGGAAAATAAAGCTGTATCCAGTTGATACCTACACATCTAACTGGATCAAGTTCCTACCTCACCTGTAATTGATCTAGAACATGATAGAACAAAACATAAAGAGTTAGAGGAAAAGGAATAATAAGACTGAACATTGTTAGCAACAAATCTTGTTAACTTACAACATACCGTATCCTGTTGTCTTCAAATGTATATAAATAAATATATGCGTATATATATCCATACATACAGATATATATGTATATATGCACAACACACACTGATAATCGGATCCTTGTGTTGGCATCAAATGGGTACTCTTTAGACACACGACATATATATTAAGTGACATGCATTGAAACAAACAATCAACAGGTAGATTGAAAAAGATAGCAAAAAATATAATGGCTAAGTTACATCGATCTAAACTAAAAAGAGAAAGTACTTGCTCTGAAATGGATATGCAATACCATGCAATAAACCACCAATAAAGGGACGGTACCCCTCATAAAGAGAACGGAGGCCATCCACAATAACAATGCCCAAAGTACCAATGTACGATGCACTCCAAAAAAAAAGAAGAGAATACAAGACACTATAAGACATAATAAGATGATACGCCTGGGGAGAATTTAAAGTCACAGACTAATACACGGAGCTACAGTACAAGGAAGCCTAGCCTGTGGAGGCGAGCAACGCTGAATTCAAGCGAGACGATCTAACGCGGGACAACACGAAATATGTATGAGACGACACTTAAACAAGACTGGAGAAAGAACACAGATGCAAGTGGATCCAAGCACACGCAAAGGTAAATCCAGCCATCGGATCGAACAGAAGCATTTAGCAAGGTTGCGCGGGCGCTGAAGTAAGACCTGAAGCAAGCTGGTGGCATAGCTGATGTAGTTACGAATCATTCCCTGCGCGGTGATCCGGATCTCATTCTCGTTTATGGCCGTCTCCGGCCTCGGCTTTTCCACCCTCTGGTACCTATCCATGGCTGGTTCTTCCTCCCTCCTCCGCCTTGCTGCAGCCGCCGCCGCCGCCGCCGCCGCTCAGAAGCGAGATGGCCGGGCACCAACAAGATTGATGGGTGGGGAAGACCTCTCTGCTCTTGCAGAGGAGTTGAAGACGAGGGAGGGGGCACCCTAAAACCCTAGCGCGAGAAAGATGCAAAACGTGGGGAGTGGCGCGACGAGAGCTAAAACCTCTGCGGATTTTAACGCGGAAACCACCACGTCCGCTAACGCCTCCTCATACGGATGGGATGGCGTAGGATGGCCGACTAGGGCACCCAACTGGCCACCGCTTTTTACAACGTCCCCCCTTCTTTTTGCTTTTATTTACATTTTGGTGCTTCCGCTTTTGATAAATTTCTTACTTGTCCGATTTGATTAGAGTTTCATTTTTAATACTATATCGTTATTGATATTAATATTAATATCAAAAATAATATAAATTAACATTTATATTACATAATATATTTTATTTATATTATAAATTTTAAAATCGACACACTTAACCAAACATCTCTTTATTTTGAAGTAGCGATTGCAATATAATATGGTGTCTCCGTAAAAATTACCATCAAAATCAACAAAACTCAAATACATAATTGTTTGGGTATATATTACGACTGTTAATAGATTACAATTTCTATAGCGCTGTGAAATATATAAATACTATTGATCATAAACTAATAAAAAACCAATCTAAAGTTTTTTTATTATTTACAAAAAGTAGATTTTAACTCTAAAAAAATAGTTGTTCATTTTATTTGTCTACATAAAAAAATAAAAATATTGTATTATAATATTCACAAAACTCTCTTAAATTGTCTACGCTGTTTAGTATTTTTCTGCTCTCTCTTGTCAATCGTCCCAAGCTTGCATCGCATCTAAATTAGGGACGCCCTACGTCTCTTAATTTCATTTTTTTCCATTTGCTCTAATTATTATTCCACCTGTTACAAGTTACAAGTAAGAGTTTTTACGTTAAGAATAATATATTGTATGGCTTCTGGTTTCACTCATAAACTTATTTACAATAACAACTTTCACCGAGGGTTCATTTGGATTTAAGAATTTGAACTTTTATATTATATTTAAATATATAAATAATTATAATCAAAAATGTAAATAATTCTATAATAAAATATAAAATATTTTTTAAAAATTAAGTTTTTATGAACGATAAATTGTTTTAATCATAAGATTTAAAATGTCTTTTATAAATTTTGATATTAGATAAAATTGAAAATATTTTACAAATAACTAAATAGTTGAAAACATATTCAAGAAAGTCATTTTCAAGTCTTCCAAATAGAAAATTTGTACATCATTTTCCATGAAAACTTGATCCCTCACAAATGTTTTCACCGTATTCCTCTTTCCACTCAACCAAATGCACCCTAACTCTATAACATTTATACTATTTCACAACAGAAATAATTTTTACTATAAATATTATTTAATACAGATTTTAAAATCAAAATTATTAAAAAATATTATTTAATGGTTTATATTAAAAATAAAGATGACATAGATTCAATTGGTGATGAATTATAAAATATTAAACTAATAGAAGATGCTATCTACGTTAATATCATTTAAAATATTTAGCAACTTGTCTTTGATTATATTTTTGTTAACATATTTATTATTATCAAATTACTAAGCATATGTTATTTCTATAGAATTTGACCTACACGCCCCTACAAAGAAAATTTGCTAGCTCCACCGCTGAGAACTAGGGGTGTCAATGGGCCGGGTTTGGGCTGGCCCGGCCCAAGCCCACTTAAGCCCATATATATAGAGCCCAAGCCCAAGCCCATGTAGAAAGCCCAACGGGCTTAGATTGTTTAAATGGGCTTTAACTCGCCAAAGCCCGTTAGTCCAACGGGCTTGAGTTTTGTAAAACAGTTATAAATAGAAAATTCTACAAATATCATAAAATTAATAAAAATGTGAAAAGTTTTAAAATCACAAAGAGATTATAAAATAATCCGTAAATTTTATAATTCAAGTAAATATAAAATCTAAAAAAATAGAACACCTGTCAATTTGTGAAATATAAAAGTACCTGCAAGTTTTATTGATAACACGGATATATAACACTAACACTATTGCCATGATAAATTCCATTTGTCGAGATGTTGAAGAACCAAAAAGATAATAATAGCATCTCACAAAGAGGTTCTTGGAAATATCAATTGCAATCACAGCATCCGCCAACTTTAAAAAATGAAGAGAAAATAAAAAATAGATCTAGGGACATAAAAGGAATGGAAACGGAATATCCTATGCATTGTATGAAAACTACCAAAGTCAATCCAGGAAACATAATAATCATGACAAACCATCCAACCAAGATCAGCCTTCAGAAAAAGCAGCTCAAACAGAGGTTTAACTCATATCAATTTCCTGTTTAAATGTCTCATAAGGGAATCCGTGTACGGTTGCTTGAGCAGTAGATATAACTCTACTGATACAAAAGTAAAGCAAGAAGGTTCATGAGGATGATCAGGAAATAGAACAAAATAAAATTGGTCTTCCTCCAGTTATATATCTTGGAGAAATACAGTCTACTGGAATCAATAGAACTCAGACTAGGTAACAGACTGTTCCTTGGTGAAGCTGCAATTGCCATGGAGGATGGCAAACTGGAGACCAGACTTCTGGCCAGAATCCTGCCATTCCTACAGCGCAAAGATACTTGGGAGTAGCATACTCCATTAGCTTTTACATGCAGAAACCTTCTTAATTTAAAAAACAGAGAAACCTACTCATGCAGAAATTATAACAAAAATAATTACATGGGTAAACCGTAATGCCAAGAGAAATTATGAGCAATGGAAGTTTAAACCAAATATTATCAAGAAAACCATAATGTCTCACTTCACAAAGATAGGGTTCAATAGACTGCCTTGACTAGGCTTTGTTTCTATTAGATTTATGAGCAATGGGATGACCACTATCAAAACATACTTCCATTTATACTAAATCAATTTTACATTGAAAATAAGCTTTTTTGTCGGAAATAAAACAATGGAGGATGCTTCTTATTTTATTTATATAATTCTAATATCCCGCTTTTGATTCTGTATGCATGGCCTCTTGGTAAGAAATGAATTGTGGAAGTGGAATTGGAGCTAGAATCGGGGCAGATCAGTATGCAACTGATGTTATTGTAAGAAATCGTCCATAAAAGTTTGGTGCAGCGGAAGCGACGATTCCTATGGGTTCTTTTAGAATCCGTCTCAATCAGAACCGAACGACGAAAACCGAAAACCGATCAAATCGGGTTCGAATATACCTGATAGAGATTCATATAATCCCATGGAGAGGAAGGAGATGAGCTTCTCAAGCTCTTCAAACCGTTCAAGTGCCCGGTCTCCAACGGTATCTGTTGGGAATCGGTCCAATCAGATTGGCGCAGCGGAAAATTTACGATTCCCCGTATATCATTGTCTTGGTCTCGATCGAAACCGAACGACGTCGCCAAAACCGGTATACGAAACGATTTCGAATACGTACCTTTGTGGGATTCAAATAATCCCTAAAGATCGGAGAAGATCGAGCGTTCTCACGCTCGTTCAGACACTCAAGTGTGCGGCCTCTAGTCGTATCCACACGAGCCGCCTCCATAGTCGGGTTCTCCTTCGCGTCGGACCTTCCGACTCGCCCCGGATGAAGTCCGATCGACTCTCGACGGCCTCCAGCATGGGAAAACGTGAAGGAGAGAGGTAAGGACGAATTTTGCAGCCTTGGCTTGTGGGGCTCATGCTCAATTCGCTATTATATAGAGAATTTGGAGTTTTTCACAAAAACCCATGCTTTCTCTATATTTACACCCTTGCCCCCAAACTTATGGATTAGCCCTTATGTGTGTGACCCACTAGGCCCAATAGCTATTTGGTTGAGGCCTAATTAAAAGAACAACTTCTTTTAAATTAAATCTATTATCTCATAATAGATTTAACGGCCTACCGATCATGAAGGGTACAAGCCACATCCTATGATCCCAAACGGCTTCGGGAATAAACTCCTCTCCAAAGAGCCTTTCCATCATCGGTTACCACACGGATATAAAACTTCGTCCATTCAATGTCCCGGTCGGATAGGAGTACGGCATTGACTGTCAACTCCTAAATATACCGACACTATGGAATCTTGTACTCGTAATTGGATCAATTGGAAAACTCTTTTCCAATTATCCTATCTACCTTGGCCAAGGATTTAGAGTACTATCCATAGGACATTCTCTCTCTCCTACCGAGAGTGGACGATCCCTTATTGTCCGCTCAATTGCCTCCACACGGTTTCCCATATACCCAATCCATTAACTATACGGGACCACAATATTAAGTGATCCATAAGTCAATAGTCAAAGTACATGGTACGCCGGCAAGACATGTTTTGCGACTCTGGTCAAAGATCCAACCGTGCAACCGTGATGATAGAATACCCTGATCGACAGTTCGGTAAGATACCATTTAGGGATTCTATAATGGTCAGTTCAGTGAACTCATTCCTCTAATGAGCACCTATATATGTATCTCAGTGTCCCCACACTGATGACCAATGAGATCGGTCATTCTCATCATATGAGAAGATATCATATACACTAGTCTTACTGGATCCTTGATGTCCCATCTCGAGGATCCTACGACTAGGAACATTTAGAGTACATGCTTCTAGATGATTGATCTCATTATCATGATCTCATCATGATTCAATCATCATTGCATGCAACCTAGGACTTCATTACGATAGACGCATCTAGATAGTGCAAGTAATGAAGATTATGCCATTTGTACTGAATAAGATTTTACAAGAAATGTAAAATCATATCACATATGATTGGCTTGTAGGGCATACATTTCTATCAATCTCCCACTTGCACTAAAGCCAATCACCCACATGTCTGATATCCATCAGCCCAAGGTGACCCTCAAACACACTTTGAGTTAGGGCCTTAGTTAGTGGATCTGCAATATTTATAGTTTAAGATACTCTATCTTTAATCATATCTCCTCAAGTTGCAGCCACTCTGATCAAGTAGTATTGCCACAGAAGTGTTTAAACTTCTGATGAGACAAAGGCTCCACTACAAAAGTAATGATCCATCATTATCACAAAATAATGGTACATTATCAGAGATATTAGAGACAACTCTCTAATATAAGATGAACTCCTTCATCTAGACTACTTCATAAGCAGTTGGCAACAATTATGATTTGTAAAATCTACAGTGTCTATAGCATGAAACTTTTCCAGCTCACTGCACCACCATCTAGGTAAAACATATATACCCTAGCTACCAGTCATTTTTAACTATAAGTTTAAGTCTAACTCAAACTTCCAATCCTATCCTCCATACTCGAAATGCATCCTTAGTACTTCACAAGTTCTTAAGGATATACTTCTCAACTATCCAGTGACTCTCACTTGGATTTGCGTGATGATTACTCATAACACTTAAAGTACTCATCACATTAGGCTATGTACATAGTATACATGATAGACCCTATGACTATGGCATAAGAGACTATATTCATGTATTATATATCTCTTTAAAAGAGATAAACTCCATATCTTATGGGCAAGGCACCTCTATAGGAGTTTTTCATGTCAAACTCTTTGACTATGGTATCTATGTACAACAAATGGGTCAAGCCAAGCATCCATTTTAGATCTATCTCCATAGACCTAAATCCTTAGGAAGCTTTTCCCAGAATAATTATGGAGGATTCATTTTTATAGTTAGGCTTCATGGATGATAACATACCTACATCATTCATAATGAGTTGTATGCCATCAATGTAAAATGTCTAAAATACAATAGCACTCCCACTAGCATTTTTATGCACACAAGATTCTTCTTCATTCCAAATGAAGTCATAAGATTCAATCTTATCAAATCTTATATTCCAAGGTTGAGAATGTTGTTGTAGTCCATGAATGGACATTACCAACGTGTACACATTCTTTGGATGTTTTGGGACTCACATCCCTCAAGTTGTATCATATACAACAGAGGTTGTATCATATACACCTCCCCTTAAATTTCACCATTGGAGAAATATTATCTTACATCCTAATTGACATATCTCATAGTCATAATGTGTACCAATAAAATCTAAATGGATTGAATATGGCAATGGTTAAAAGATATCATCAAGGTCAACTCCTTAACTTAGATGATGCCTTTTCAATCATCCATGCCTTGAAGGTCTCACCTTCAAATTCACTCCTATCCATCTTATCATTTCATTTACACCTAATGGGTACTTTACCCTCAGGTGGATCCACCAAGTTCCGAACTTGGCTAAAATAGATGGATATTATTATAGATTTTATAGTCTCCTCCTATTTTAGAATCAATATCTCATATTGCCTTTCAAAGGTCTTTGGATCAACATCCTTACTTTATTGTGCTTATTTTCTTCCATTAAAGATATGTCTCACATATCTACAAAGTTGAATTAGCACAATCTAAAGACCTATGATGCGTGCTATTATTAATCAGTACCTTAATAGAAGTGTCTTTGGGTTGTGGTTCTGGAACACCTTCCAGAAATTCCTTGCTCCCACTATTTTCCTCAAAGAGGAACTCTTCCTCTAGGAATATAGTAAATTGTAAAACACATACCCTTTATCTCATAAAGTGGTATATTTAAATATCCTTAAGTTTCCTTAGGATATTTCACAAGTCTACACTTCCTATCTTATATTCTAATTATTATGGGTTACACATCTTCATCTTGGCCGGATATTCCGAAATCTTAACTAACTTAAGATCAAGAGATAACCCCTTTATCCATATCATATATGAAATAATCAGAATAAATTAGAAGGTACCAACACAAAGTGGTTATATTGAGTGCTTAGCCCTAAATAGACAAGGAAGATATTGCAAAGGTTGTCATTACTTGTGTCATGTCACACATGACACAATCACCCTTGTTTCTACTACTCAAGTAAGCTAAGGGTATTAGGGAGATGTTCATTAAGTAAAAGTTGTATTATCCTTCAAATGATGTGTGAATATAGTACTTAAGTATTTCACTCCTTGACTTAATCAAAAAAGCTTTAATACTCTTTCCATTTATTCTTTACTTCATTTATTACCTTAGACAATTTCTCAAAGTCTCATATTTGTACTTCACAAGCACACATATCTATGCCTAGAGAAATTATCTATTAAGGATGAAGTAAGAATGTCCATCTTTAGCCTTAATAGACACAGACCAATATACATCCAAATGTATGAGTTCTATTAACTCCTTGGTCCACCCTCCATTTCTAGTAAATGGAGAGATAGTCATTTTTCAATGAGATAAGACTCATATTTGGTTAATGATTCAAAATCATTTGCCTTTATGTTTCCATCTATATGGAACTCCTTAAGTCTTTTCTCATTGATATGACCATGTCTATATTAAGCTAAAGAAATAGATTGATCTATATCAACCCATTTCCTCCTAAGAGGAGCATTCACACATACCATGGGAGCTTTCATATCTCATATGAGTAAATTATTTACTAAGCTCCCACTAGCAAACATTTTGCCATTCATAATCTTAGAACAATTATCATTTCCATAACTCAAAATAGATCAATATTTATTCAAGTAGGAAATATCGATATTGTTCATATACAAGGATAAAACCAACAATCTTCATCATAAAAACACCCTAAAAGGCTACTAAAGATTTGTACCTCCCACTATCAATGATACAACTCTTGCACCATTTGTATATGTAGGTTAATCTTTATACATCAAGCCTTCATTTACTTGTCATTATCTGCAACCTTTGTAGATATAAGATGCATATTTAGTATCTCATACCAATAAATGCATATATAACATCTTATAGAAGATATGTATATCTAATATCTCATACAAGATACACACATCTGGTATCTTATACCATAAGACATATGTTTAGTATCTTATACTATAATATACACAAATAGTATCTTATACTTGATGTGTATATGTGTATGACAAGTAAGTCAATGATCGAGATGCCAGAAGCTTCTCAAGCTCCTTCTTTGCAATATATATATTCAATATACTCTCCACCAATCATCATCATGGTAGTAGAAGAGCAATCCTATGTCCTTTTTGGGCTTACTATCCTTGACCAACTTCTTGACTTTTATCTATGCCTTCATTTTCTCATCTAATGACCTTACTTCTTTTCATTGGTCTTACCAACAAGAAGTATTGAAGATGTATTGGTATTTTAATCTTGCCTTAAATTTGCTCATCATTATGAGCCATGATAGATCTCATATCCATCTGTCCATGTTGCCTCTAAACTTCATATTGAGACTAACATTGAGTGTAAGGCAAACAATACATCTTTCTAATGAGATGAAGATCTCATCTTCTCTTACTACATTAGATGATTAGTAGGCACCCACTTCCCAAGTAGGTTAGTTACATGGTCAACCATGAGAACACTTCTCATGATTCTAAACCAGTCAAAGAAGTTAATATAAATGAGCCTAATGACTTCAAGTATGCAAGATAACTGATGGTTACTATAACGGAGATATAATTTTATTTAGAAAATATTGCAGATATTCAATGTAAATTAAGATATGGTCTTTTGTCCTAATTTATGCTCCCACTAATTTCGACGAATTTGCATAACCCTCATTATGCAAAGACGGGATAACATAATAACATCCTAGTGGGGACCAAGACCCTACTAACTTTATGGTGATGACCTTGTGGTAGCACAACAAATCATCCCATACTTAATAGGTAGGCAACTATTGCCAATTGCAACTCTTGCAACTCTTAGTCATTTAGCCTCTAGAGTTATGATCTTGTGGTAGCACAACAAACCATATACTCTAGTTAGGTCAAACCCGCTTGTTACGTTATGAGAATGGATTCTTCACATAGCCCTTGTGGTAGCACAACAAAGCCATGCAAATGGTCCACCCCAAAGTTCGGCTAATGCCTTAGTCATGATCTCCAATCCCTTGTTGAATAGGCCTTGTGGTAGCACAACAAACCCATCCAATCTAAGATTGGCTCATCAAGACCATAACAACGGAAGGCTACGTGAGTCATTCTTAATGTCTCACGTTTATCGACCTAATTTAAAATGAGGAGGGATTTTATTTTAGTCTCATCATAGTATGTGCTACATATATATTTGAATACCTTTAAATATCATATATCTAAGGTATCTAGCACACACACATACATATCAAATATGCAAAATTTAAATAGATGATCATGGACTATCATCACATTAATGCATGACCGGAGCCAGATCGGTATGCATTAAAGGATTCAGCATCCTATGTCGGTGTTGACAAGCCATTATCATGCCTTGAAGAACCCTTCTCCTTGCATCTCGCTTTCTCCTCCACCTCGATCGGTCTTCTTGTCATTACAAGAGCATTAAGGGTACGCAGACCCATAAATGTACATTAATCAAATAAGAAACCTTGATCTTAATCAAGGGGAGTACATTTAGAGGGAGGTAGTATATACAATCGTAATTTATAAGAGAGAAGATTAGGCACGCAGGCCCTTAATTACATGCCAACATTAAATAAGCATCATCACATGACACACATTCTAAGTCCATGATCATCCAAGCATTCACACATACATACCATCACATGAACATAGTGCGAATACGTGGTAATAATATGATATAACTATTATATCATAAAAATATACATCATATGTTTTGAAATTCCCAATTTCATACTTGTCGAATTATTCATGAAGTAAATAACATGAAATAACATATAAACAATTTATATGACATAAACAAGCATTTCCAAACAATTTAGGCAATGTATGTATTTCCAAAACTGTACAAAGTGCCAAATTAATGTCCTAATCATCATTCTGAAAAATCATATTTTACATAATTAATTTAGACATTAATTTCTCAAGTTAAGTCGTTAAAACAATTTTTAAAAACTTAACAATGAATGAATCTATGACAATGGGGCTCAAAATCATATAAAATATCATCAAACACTTTGATAATATAATATATGATATTCCAGAATTTTTCACAAATTTTATGAAATTTTATTGGCATTTTTCGGATTTTATTTTGATTTAAAACAATTTTAAATCAAATAAAATGGTCTTCGGCGCATTGCGCCACCCATCCTCCGCGCCGGATGCGCCGCCCGTGCGCCGCAGGCGCCGGCGCACGGCGCCGTCCCGCGCCCCGCGGGCGCGTGCGCCGGCGAGATGCCGCGCGCGTTGCGCGCGCGCGCGCCCGTTCAAATTCAAATTTTTTTTTTTTTTTAAATGATGCGCGCGCTGCGCGCGCGGCAACGGCCGCGGTCAAACCGCCTGGTTGACCGGCGTTCGGATCCCGTTATCGGGTCCCGATCGTCGTCTTCCCCGCCCGACAAGGCATGAACGATGGCAGTGGAAGGGTGCTCCAAGACCTTCTTAAATCTGGACTTTCCAGCATCCAAAAAATCTCCAAAAATAGTGGTTCGATTCCAAATCTAACAAGGAATCCAAATATACCATTTTCTTTCCATTAAAAAATCCCAATCAACGGGAAAATAGGAAAGAAGCGCCGCCGGCCCTAAAGTTTCTCCCCTCGGAAAAACTCTGAATCGACCTCCGATGGTGCCGTTAGAAGCAAAATAACGATTGGAAACTCTTTGTAATCGTATTACCTATCTTCTAAGCCATCTATTAGACATCAAATGTCTCTATGGAAGAAGATCTCAAGAAATCCCCAAATCGAACCGGTGAATTCCGTAAAACGAAATCACCATCTTTCAGATCCTCTACCGGACTCTCCGGTGGTCCAAAATTCGAACGGTTTGCGGCGTTAGAAAGCCCTTTGTCACGAGATTCATTCAGAGGCAACCAATCTCCAAAACGTATCACATACGATTTATGGTTACTCCGTCAAGATGAACGTTTGTACAGATTCGGGAAAACATAAAATATATTAAACGACGTCGAAACGACGTCGGAATCGAACGAGACTTCAACCTCGGCTCGATACCACTGTTGGGAATCGGTCCAATCAGATTGGCGCAGCGGAAAATTTACGATTCCCCGTATATCATTGTCTTGGTCTCGATCGAAACCGAACGACGTCGCCAAAACCGGTATACGAAACGATTTCGAATACGTACCTTTGTGGGATTCAAATAATCCCTAAAGATCGGAGAAGATCGAGCGTTCTCACGCTCGTTCAGACACTCAAGTGTGCGGCCTCTAGTCGTATCCACACGAGCCGCCTCCATAGTCGGGTTCTCCTTCGCGTCGGACCTTCCGACTCGCCCGGATGAAGTCCGATCGACTCTCGACGGCCTCCGGCATGGGAAAACGTGAAGGAGAGAGGTAAGGACGAATTTTGCAGCCTTGGCTTGTGGGGCTCATGCTCAATTCGCTATTATATAGAGAATTTGGAGTTTTTCACAAAAACCCATGCTTTCTCTATATTTACACCCTTGCCCCCAAACTTATGGATTAGCCCTTATGTGTGTGACCCACTAGGCCCAATAGCTATTTGGTTGAGGCCTAATTAAAAGAACAACTTCTTTTAAATTAAATCTATTATCTCATAATAGATTTAACGGCCTACCGATCATGAAGGGTACAAGCCACATCCTATGATCCCAAACGGCTTCGGGAATAAACTCCTCTCCAAAGAGCCTTTCCATCATCGGTTACCACACGGATATAAAACTTCGTCCATTCAATGTCCCGGTCGGATAGGAGTACGGCATTGACTGTCAACTCCTAAATATACCGACACTATGGAATCTTGTACTCGTAATTGGATCAATTGGAAAACTCTTTTCCAATTATCCTATCTACCTTGGCCAAGGATTTAGAGTACTATCCATAGGACATTCTCTCTCTCCTACCGAGAGTGGACGATCCCTTATTGTCCGCTCAATTGCCTCCACCGGGTTTCCCATATACCCAATCCATTAACTATACAGGACCACAATATTAAGTGATCCATAAGTCAATAGTCAAAGTACATGGTACGCACGGCAAGACATCTTTGGCGACTCAGGTCAAAGATCCAACCGTGCAACCGTGATGATAGAATACCCTGATCGACAGTTCGGTAAGATACCATTTAGGGATTCTATAATGGTCAGTTCAGTGAACTCATTCCTCTAATGAGCACCTATATATGTATCTCAGTGTCCCCACACTGATGACCAATGAGATCGGTCATTCTCATCATATGAGAAGATATCATATACACTAGTCTTACTGGATCCTTGATGTCCCATCTCGAGGATCCTACGACTAGGAACATTTAGAGTACATGCTTCTAGATGATTGATCTCATTATCATGATCTCATCATGATTCAATCATCATTGCATGCAACCTAGGACTTCATTACGATAGACGCATCTAGATAGTGCAAGTAATGAAGATTATGCCATTTGTACTGAATAAGATTTTACAAGAAATGTAAAATCATATCACATATGATTGGCTTGTAGGGCATACATTTCTATCAGTATCCACACGAACTTCATCCACAACAGGTTCTCCCTTCGCGCCGGCCTCGAGAACTCTTCCCGAACGGAGCTCCATCGACCATGGACACCTTCTAAAGAGAGGAGGAGGTAGGGAGGAGGCTTGGGACGTGGTTTTCACCATTGGCTTGATTGGGTTTGGCTGAAACCATTAATCTTTATAGAGAATTATGGATTTTTTCATAAAAACCCAAAATCTCTATAAATTACGCCCTTGCCCCTGTACTTGTGGATAAGTCCATTTGTGTGTGACCCACTAGGCCCAATAACCTATTTGGTTGAAGCCTAAATAAAATATAACAATTCTATTTAATTTTAATTAAATCCGTTATCCGATAACAGATTAATCAGCCTACAGATCATGAAGGGTACAAGCCACACTCCCATGATCCCAAATGGCTATGGGGATAAACTCATCTCCATTGAGCCTTTTCATCATTAGTTACAGCATGGATATAAACCCTTATCCATCCAATGTCCCGGTCGGAAAAGAGTACGGCATCGACTGTCAACTCCTTAGTGTACCGACTCGATAGGATCATGTACTCGGAATTGGATCAATTGGAAAACTCATTTTCCAATTATCCTATCTACCCTGGCCAGGGATTTAGAGTACTATCCCATAGGACATTCACTCTCACTTACCGAGAGTGGACAATTCCTTGTTGTCCGCTCAATTGTCTCCATCGGATTTTCCTTGTACCCGATCCATCGCTATACAGGACCATCTAAATTGTGATCCATAAGTCAATGGTCAAAGCACAAGTTCCACCCAACAAAGGCATCTTTGGCGACTCAGGTCAAAGGTCCAACCATGCAACCGTGATGATAGAAAACCCTGATAGACAGTTCGGTAAGATACCATTCAGGGTTTCTAATTCGGCCAGTTCAGTGAACTCATTCAACTAATGAGCACCTGTATGTGTATCTTAGTGTCTCCACACTAATGACCAATGGGATCGGTCGTCCTCATCACATGAGAAGACATCACATACACTAGTCTATCCGGATCCTTGATGTCCCGTCTCAAGTATCCTATGACTAGGAACATTTAGATCAAATACCTCTAGATGATCAATCTCATTATCATGATCTCATCATGATTTAATCATCATTGTATTTGATCAAGGACTTCATTATGATATTCGCATCTAATAAGAGCTTATAATGAAGATTTGCCTAATTAATTGAATAAGATATATCTAGAAATGTCAAATCATATCATATATGATTGGCTTGTAGGGCATACATTTCTATCAGTTATTACATTGAGAGAGATTATAGATGAGATTTACTATGCCTTCCCAAAGAAACCCTTGGTGCTTGCTCTAGGAGGTTTCTTCCATGAAAGCTGGTTTAATGACATAGTGGATAAAACAAAACCCAATTTCATGGATGCTATCTCTCACCACATATATAATCTTGGTCCTGGTAAGCCACTAAGGTTGATGACTACCCAGATTAACACCTGAAACACTACTTATTTAATGTAATAGCTGTGCTGACATCTTTTTGTCTATGTCAAGGTGTTGATGAACACTTAGTTGACAAGATTCTCAATCCAATACACCTTGATGGTGAATCTACTACTTTCGGTAATCTACAGAAAATTCTAAGGAACTCTAGTTCTTCAACAACTGCTTGGGTTAGTGAAGCTGGTGGAGCCTGGAATAGCGGTCATGATCTAGTCACAAATGCATTCTTATCCAGTTTCTGGTAAACAATTTTTACCCATCTCAGCTATTGTATATTTGTGTTCTTGTATAAGCACAAACCTTAATTGTTTTGTGCTAAATATACTAATTACTGACAGGTACCTGGATCGGCTTGGTATGTCATCTCGCATATAATAATAAGACATACTGCAGGCAGACATTGATTGGTGGTAACTATGGCCTGCTCAACACGAGCACCTATGAACCAAATCTTGATTATTACAGGTTGGTTTGCACACAGAAACTTAAAGAAGCATAATTTGTCCTTTTTTCCACTGTTCAGTCTTTTCTTTATCCAAGACCAATGTTGTCTTCATCACAATTTCTTCCAATTTGGTTGATACAACCTGCAAGTACTTTGTCACTTAAATCTCATCACCATAATTTGTTGATCTCCTTATCTGCATCAGGATTCTGGGTCAGCACCTACCGATCCTTGTTGATCCTGGGTCAATTTCAGTAAATTAAGAGAAAAACTGATAAGGAATGACACTTTCTGAACCTAGGGTCTACACAATCATGATTACCTTGCTCGTTAGAGATGTTTTAAGTTCTAGTTAATTCTTATAAGCTCTATCTTTATATATTTTGTTATCATTTGAACTTCCAAGAGATCAATGACTTTCAAGATTAAGAACGTGCATTTGATGTCACTTTTCTTGTTAAGATTTAATTACTAACTGCTAGACTTGAAATGCTAACACCTAAACAAAAAATCCATGAATTTGTTACAATTTGTGTGCAAATCAGAACCTCCTTAATTTAAAAAATAGAGAAACCTACTCATGCGGAAATTATAACAGAAGCCTAAAATCTGAAAATTCATTCATCAAATTCCCAAGATAATAAACATGAACTGACAACTTAATAACCAAAAAGACTATGCTTAACTTGTTTAATTAGACAAAAAGCCCAAGTTACAGAAGTTTCACATGATCATTATAAAAATATACAAATATGAAAATAAGGCAACATAAAAGAAAAGGTCAAAATGTACCTGAAAATCATGAGATTATAAACAGACATTCATTCAGAATTCCTGCTCAATTACTTGAAGACAATGTGAGCTCTAAAAAAAGAAAATAAGTTAATTGGTGTAAAAAGCGAAAAAGATAGTACGAAGAAGCTAATATACCTGCCATGCTATCTTTTAACCAATCTTGTGCACAGATTAAAGTCTTTACAGTCTCTGGAGACAAAGAACTTCTATATTGATCAATAATTCTTCCACTTGTGCTAAATGCAGATTCTGAAGCAACTGTATAAGCTGGTATTCCCAAGATATCTCGTGCCATTTTTGAAAGTATTGGATACTTGATCATATTATCTTTCCACCAAGCTAAAATGGTAAAACATTTTTGACTTCGAGATACAACGCTCTCCTCTAGATATTGATCCAATTCAGATTTTGAGTCTTGCAATAAAATTTGTGAATGAAGAAATTGGTCAAACCCACTCAAAAATCAACTTCTTCATTTTTTTCCTAATGATGGATCCACATTTTCTTGCATTTTAAGATTGCATTCATTCGCACTTGTGGAAGCAAATTGTTGTGAATATACATCAAAAAGATCATAGATGCCTTATTTAATACGAATTATATTCAAAGAAGCCTCGGAGCCAAAAAGATCCATTAATGCATAAGTAACAAACATCAACTTGTACCTAGGATCAAGCACCGTTGCAATAGCAAATAATAATGCAGAATCTTCTATTTCTGACCAATATTTGTCAAATTTCTCTTGCATCTTGGCAATCATATCATGAACAAAATCATGTGAATTTTGCATTTCTTGTCTCAACAATTTCTTGACATTACAAATTTCAATCAAAGCTATGTTTGAACTAGGTTCATCGGTCATCAAAAATGTATTTGTAGCATTATAAAAGACTTTTAAGAATTTGCACATAAACTCTGCCTTTGACCATTCCTTAAGTGTGGGAGCGCAATTAAAACCTGTGTCCCATGTCTCCAATGCCATAAAAGCTTTTTTGTAAGAAAGTGCAGCATCCAACATCATATAAGTAGAGTTCCATCGGGTGGGAGTGTCATATGGAAGACCTTTCTTCTCAGATAATCCAACTTGTTGCATAATTTCATTAAACTTTTGTTTTCGTGCTTGTGATGATTTAACATACTTTACAGACTCACGAACACTAGAAATTGAAGAACGGGTCTCATTTAAACCATCTTGCACAATTAAGTTCAAAATATGTGCACAACATCTCACATGAAAATATTTCCCATTCAGAACAAGAGATTGTTTCTCTACAAGATTTCTTCTCACTAGTCTACAAAGTACATCATTACTAGATGCATTATCCAAAGTGAGACCAAATATTTTTCTATCAATTCCCCAATCCATAAGAGATTTTAAAAGAACTTTTGCAAGTGAAGAGCCAGTGTGTGGTGACTCAACCATTAGAAATTCAATAACTCGCTTGTGTAATTTCCACTCAAGATCAACAAAATGAACTGTGATACTCATATATCCCAATGTTTGATTTGATGTCCATAAATCTGAAGTAAGACTTAACCTTCCACATTCATTAATCAATATTTTTCTCAATTTTTCTCTCTCATTCTCGTATATCTTCTCACAATCAGCTTTAATTGTGTTTCGAGACACACTGTCAAATTCTGGATTAAGGCTTCTAGCAAAATTTTTAAATGCCACACGCTCTGCAAATGTGAAAGGTAGTTCCAACATAATAACCATTTTTGCTAATTCAAGTCGTGAAAAATGCTTGATCAAATTTGAAGTTCAAAATTTGAGTAGTCCGTGGGCTCTTACTTTGCGAAGGACGTTTAGAACACTGAATAATATGCCGTGACAAATGACTTGTCCCCACAGATTTTGAACATGTAAAAGTGGCATTGCAATAGTTACATATTGCTCTTTTACTCCAATCTTCTAAAACTTTCTCACTAAAATGCAACCAAACTTTTGAAATTCGTTTTCGAGGACGTGATGAGGAGGAATGTGTCTCGGGTTCAGTGGTAGATAGATTTATGCTAGATTCAACATTCAAACTCTCATTTAATTCCATCTGAAATATAAAAAAACTATAACATTTCTCATAGTATCCATCCTGGAATTTACAACACAAATTTGCTACCTCAGGTCAGATTACTGGAAAATGATTTAAGTAAAGCTACTCGGAGCAACAGTGGCATGCAAATAACGGAAAATGGCATGATTTAAGTAAAGATTACTGGAAAATGAGGTAAGATCATCATTAGAATCCAAGCTGCCTATAGGAGACATCAGTCTTATCCTCATTGCAATGACATTTAAGAGTGTCAAATCATCATTAGAAAATATTGCATGTATGTCCCAAATGTCCAATTAAGAAAACCACATAATGATAGAGTCTTGTGTTACGAGGGCCAATAGAAAGGGTACTGAAAGGGAGGTAATCTTATAAATTAAACATTCTTTGAAAGTTCGAATTATGATCTCATGACATGGATATATATATATACTTGGTTCTCAAGATATGAAAGGAGCTTAGCTCAATATTATCAGACAGAATATTTCTCATGAGATGATGGTATTCAGTTATTATGCTAAACTCCATATTCTCATTTCTGTCACATAATGTATCTGAATAGGAAACTCTACCTGTTACGTTTTCTCTCATTCTCACAAATTAAGAGGAGAGGATTATGGTGATGTACTGAATCTAAAATAAACACTTAAACAATGATAAGATAATAGTTCTGATGGAGAACTCAAACTATATGTATAGATGATGTTGTAGTTATAACTACCAAGAATACACACAATTCAAATCATTAATTACAGTTATAGAAATCTGTTACCAGATAATCTACCTAAAACAATGTCAAAAAAAACATATTGTCAGTTAACTGTAATTCCGGACATATATTGCATTTAGAAAGTTGTCAATATATAATCAGGCCAAACCCAACATAACAACTCTCCAAAGTAGCGGCTGCGTATTAATGCCATTTGTCCTCATAATATGTTCATATGGAACTGTAAACTGTTGAGAAGACAGTCTTGAGTCTACTATCCCTCCTCTGACCCCAAAATAACGACGGGTAGCAGCGAATGAAGGGACAAAAAAATGAAACAAAGCTATGTCTTTCAGTACTATATGAATTATTTCCAAGATGTGTTCGTGTCCTTGACAAAGCTGACCAAGTAAAAACTTTTTGATTGTCTGAAATTCAAAGAAGGCAGATAAATCATAACAAAATTGTTACTTAAATTAATGTGGGGATCGATAAAAAACAAACACAAATTAATACAGTACTACTCTTTCTCTCCTTCACTCTATGTAGATTAAAAAATGAAGACAAATATGAGTCAATATTATAAGATATTATATGTACGGGAGATAAAGATGGGAACTGCCTAGTTGTCTATATAATTATACATGGTGATGCACCAACCAAGTTTTACCCAATAATGTACTCTCCGTAGGGAACTATGTGTAGGACAACAAAAGTGTGGAGTGCTGCAACGGCTTGTCCAAGGAAAAGGAGCTTCAGAGTGCTATAGATCGAATACAAATCAAGAACTTTCGAGCTCTCACTCACACGAACAGTTGAAATTGAATGATCAGATAGCATATCCAGGCATAAATTAAAGCACCAACGAATAATCAACAAATAAGTTTAGGTCGCCTGAAGAGGTTGAGGGAGTAACCTGTGAGATCCTCCGAGGCAATGACAGGAATGCCGACGGCCCGTTACGGGATGGACAGCTTCGCTACGGGCGCTGTTCACCTCTCTCCCCCTCTGCTTTCGCAGCTGCGATACAGATGCTATTCACCGCTCTCCCCCTTTGCTTTCGCAGCTGCGATACAGATGCTATTCACCGCTCCTCCCCCTCTGCTTTCGCAGCTGCGCTGCTGTTGTACTGCTGTTGACGGCTCGTCGGGACGACGCTCACGGCTTGCCGGGATGTTGGTCGCTGCTTTCGCTGTAGGCTGAAGCTCACCGTCGGGATGCTGCCGCAGCGCCGCAGCGCCTGCTCTAGGGCTTCAGCCTCCGTGACGGGCTGACG
The DNA here is from genome assembly GCA_036172225.1 of Cryptocoryne crispatula var. balansae. Classification (NCBI taxonomy): domain Eukaryota; kingdom Viridiplantae; phylum Streptophyta; class Magnoliopsida; order Alismatales; family Araceae; genus Cryptocoryne; species Cryptocoryne crispatula. The sequence continues at coordinate 9,047,044 of CM069922.1, read as the reverse complement.
GGCTCTCGACGGGCCAGATCAACGGGCCGTCGATTGAACATAAACGAGGGCGAAGCTTATTCGAATCAACCCGTTTAATTTCTTTGAAGGGCTTGAGCCCGGCCCGTGTCCGAACATTTGACGGGCCGATGGGTTAAGCCCGTCCATTTGATAGGCCTACTGAGAACCACCATGTTTAAACTGAGTTAAGTGCTTGTTAGGATGCTCTATGAAACACCTCTGTCAATGTTAATTTTAATTTTAGATAGTATCAATTCATATGTCAATGCATATGAGGTCAATATTAGTATCAATTCTATGTGAAAGTACATGTGGATATCGTTGGTGACCATGTGCTTGGGCAGCTTTGAAAGCATGGATTATCTTATGTTTATTCTTCTCTGATTTTGAGGAATTGGTTGAATCCTACAAATATATATTTGATTTAATTAAATTTTTTTTTGATTATATTATTCGGTTCCGATCAAGATTGCGACAGTGATATTCTAAGAATTGAATGCTTCTGCTACTATGGAAATATTTCTTACATAATTTGTTAGTTCGAGGGTATGAGAGTAATTTATAGAAACTGAGAGTTTTTACGAAAAACTCATAACTTTTATAAATACCAATGAATTATAAAGACTATATCAAGATAAGTGGTCCCATTTCGATCCAAGCCACCTTCAACGTCATCTCCCACTTTGGAGGCCACCGTTGTATGGTGGAGTTTCGGTGATGATTCATCAAGGATAGTGCGAGGGCAAACTCGAATTCAAATATGGTTCATGTGAATATTGTTAAAGGCTACACGCTTGAGCAGTTAAGAGAGTGTGAGAATGCTCATTCCTTTTCTTATCATTAGGGCTTATTTGAATATCGCAAAAACAGATTTGAAACTGTTCAAATCCAATTTTATCTTGCTATTCGTTCATGATCAATACACCAACTATGATATTTGAGGAATCATCACTTTTGTTGCACCTAGATCGATTATGTATGGTGCTATCAGAGTTAGGTTGAAGTATTCGTTAAAATTGACAATGTGTTTAACGTTATTTTATGTGATTTCGTGCATTTTATAAAATTGCACAAGCCTTCATTTTGATGGTGCGACTGCGATGATTATGTAATGCATTTTCTATATTTTATTAACTCTATATGAATCTCGGGAGGAAATATTTTTCAATATCTCTTTATTTAAATTTTGGATCATTAGATTGTCTAAATCAAAACTTGAAAGATAGAGTTTTGATCATTTTGTGCCACTGGGGCCAAAATGGGATAACTCCGAATTTCTCCCTATTTTCTTCTGAATTTATATTTTTAATACATTTGTTCAAAAGTCATTTTAACTTTAACCACGTTCCTTCTCCAACCGGGTTAGGTGGTTTTTGTTGGTTTTCCAGTTACGTAATAAAAAACTGAGTTATTCAGAGTGAGTTAAGTTAACTATGGTTATTAAGCGTGCAAAAAATTAATGGAATGACCGTAATGAAAGGAAGTAGGAATCCGGAGACTTAAAAAATATAGTAAACAATTTTAAAAATATAAGAAATTAATTAATTTTAGGAACTTAAATATCCATCTTGACATTGATGTTTTATCGTTAAAATATAAATATCAAATTTGATATAGTATCATTTTATGCTATAATCTTTCAATTAATATAATTTTTTTTTATAAAAACATATAAAAATATCTTACAACAGAACACCTTATAAGTCACACAGTTATAACGCTTTATAGTCATGCAGATATATAAAACAATGATATCTTTATAAGACATGTAAAGATGTAGAAAAATTAAAGAGTATTTATGTACGTTAATTATTCATAGTTGTTTTGTTTAAGTCCTTAGTTTAAAATAAGTTATTTTAATAAAATAAATAAATAAATAAATATATATATATTTTTCACACGTTCTCTGGGTGGGCGTGCACCGGTACCCGTGCGGTGTCTGCTCTTTACGGCATAGGTTATAGACGATTTTAGCAACCAAAAAAAAATGTTTTTCGTATTTTGAATAAAAATATAAAAGAAGACAGAGCATGAAAACGTGCGACCGTCTTTGTTTTTAACTACCTCTGTAAATTGTTCTTGAAATTATAAATACACAATACGATAAAAGAAATCACATGATTATGATAATCACGCGAGTTTTTTTTATTTTCGTTCCATTTTATTTGTAATTGTTCAATAATCTTATTTACAGACTTTTATAATCTACAAAAAAATAAAAATAAAATAAAAGATATGGTATATAAGATGATCTGCACCGCCGGGTGCAGCTGTCCTGTCACATTTCTCTTCGCCTCGGCCGCCCGCGGCACCGCCTCGACAGCAGGATGGGGCCGGGAAGCAAAGAGGATTCGTCAGAGACGTCTCAAGTTTCCATGGCGGAATACAACGAGGACTCGCCCAGCGGAGGCCCCGTACGCGGAAAAGCTTCTCGTCGGCTCTCCTCAAAGGAGTCGTTTGAGTGTTGCGTTTGCCTGTAAGATCACGAAAAAATCCCCTTCCATCTGTTCGTTTTATTCACCAATGCATTTCTATTTGAAAATTTCTTATTCGGGATATGGTTGCTTCAGTTTTATTATTCTTGCCTTGTTTTAATCAGGGGAGCTTTGCGTCGTTCTAACTTCTTCCTCGTGTTGAACTCCATATATTTCCTGCTCCGATGAATATTCTGCGTTGCCTTCATGGGCTCAAAATTCCAGGACTATATAATTCCAGGACTATATTATTATTCACATAGAAATTGTTTGTTAGGTGCTTTCTTTTTTTAGTTAGCTGGATGCTCTCGAAACTGTAGGGTTCTGTATGAATCTAACCCTGGCATAAGCTTCTTGTAAGAAAATGCAATGAACTTTCCAACATATTCTGTCGTGTTCATAGAGTTGCGACGGCTAAGTAACGACACAGTGTTTGGATTTACCTAGATGGGCGTTAATACATGAAAAAAAAGGTTAGTTCATATCTGTTTAATTTTGGATGTTTCTTGCTAGGTACATCTGAATCTATAGCAGGCTAGCTTCTTGGAAATTTGGTAGTTCAATTTGTACTGCCAGCCTCATAGTGGATTGATGGAAGGATCTCGATGAGATGAAGTACTTGATATGGCACTTCGTTAAGTTGTAATTTTGTTTGCCATTCTGCATTTCATAGCTCTAAGGTCACCGCTTATTATGAACTATGGGAAAGAGTGATTGAGCAGCGATTAAGAGATTGTACAAAGATTTCAACTAACGAATTTGGATTAATGCCTGGTCAATCTATAATTGAAGTTAATTTTATTTTTAGAAACTTGATAGATAAATATTGATATATAAAGAAAGATTTACTTACGGTGTTATTGATTTGGAAAAGATTTATGATAGAGTTTCAAGAGATGTTTTATGGTGGGTGTTGGGGCAAACGTTGGCACCTGTTAGGTATATATAAGTGATAAAAGATACGTACGATGAAGCAATCACTAGTGTATACACAATTGATGGAGAAATAAGAGACTTTCTATTTTTAATTGGTTTACATCAAGAGTCTACAATAAGTCCTCACCTTTTTGTATTGGTTATGGATGAACTAATAAAGACTATACCAGATGATATAGTATGGTGTATGATGTTAGCACATGATATCGTATTGATAGATGCTATACAAAAAGGAGTGAATAAGAAACTAGAATTGTGGAGGAATACTTTAGAAACTAGAGTTTCAATATAAGTAGAACTAAGACAAAATATGCACTGTAAGTTTAATGAAAATCGAATGGAAGAAGGATGTGGGAGTTAGTTTGGATGGAGTAAGATTATTTCAAAATACTCAATTCAAATATCTCGGATCAATTATTCAAAAGGATAAAAACTGTGTTGAAGATGTTAACCATATGATTAAAGCATGTTGGATGAATTGAAGATTAGTTCAAAGAGTGTTGTGTGACCCTAAAATTCCACTAAAGTTAAAAGAAAAATTTATTGTACAATTATATGACCTGTGATATTATATGGTAGTGAATGTTAGAGAATAAAAGAAAAACATGTCTCCAAGTTAAGTGTTACTGAAATGAGAATGTTAAGATGGATGAGTGGCTATCCTAGACTACATAGAATAAGGAATGAGTATAGTATATTAGAGAAAACGTGGGGGTTGTGACAATTGTAAATAAGTTGAAAGAAGAGAGGTTGAGATGGTTTGGGCATATTAAACATATGCATAAGAAAGCTCTAGTTAAAAAAGTATAAAATAGAAAAATAATAGAAACAAGAAGGGCATGGTAGATCTAAGTTAACTCGGAGGAAGGTAAGCCAATGTGATTTAAATGATTTAAATATCTTATATGAAATAACTCAAGAGTGACATGTGTGGAGAAAGAGAATTAATATGGCTGACCCCAAATGATTTGGGGTTAAGACTTGAGTTGAGTTGAGGATCACCACTTACCGATCCATGATATCAAACTTAAATATGGTAAATGCCAATGACTAATATTACACTACTTTCTCCATTTGTTAGATATGTCTGAAGTCTGGGGCATACACCTTTTGATAAGCTAGAACCACCTACCAACGCTTATGGCTGAAGTAATTAAAGATGCATGCATTATCACCAAGAGTACTCACTTCACCAAACAATTTAGTCAAGAACCATGGGCTTGAAGGTAAACATGTTGGGAGTCTTACTGCCTAAGCTTGGAGGGGGGGTAATTTTATATGATTTAGGTGATTTAAATATCTCTGAAGAAGTAACTCAAAGTCGACATGAGTGGAGCAAGAGAATTCATTTGTCCGGTCCCAAATAATTTGGAATTAAGGCTTGAGTTGAGTTATTGCCTAAGCTTCTAGGTTCCATATGGATGTGTTGGTGCCTTAACAATGAATTTATTTTAACATGCCCCATGTGCAAATTGTTGTTGTTTTTGCTACTACCACTACTGCTGTTGTTTTTTTCTCCAGGATAGAGGAATGAGATCTATTTCTTAGGGTTATTCTGTCTGTACTTTGTAGCATGTGAAAGGTATTCTTCTGTGATTTAAGTACTTAATCAGTAACCCAGCTTTTTGGTGTTTCAGGGATCTGATCTACAAGCCAGTCATTCTTGGTCAGAACCATAACCTCTTGAATTTGGAAAGGAGATAAGCCATTTTGACTAATTGAACTTACTTCTCACCACAGCTTGTGGCCACATTTCCTGCTTTTGGTGCGTTCATAGAGCTATGGATGGTGTTATGTTGTCCTATTGTCCTCTCTGTAGGAGTCCATATCAACATTTTCCTGCTATCTGCCAACTACTTCACAGTTTGCTGCAGAAAATAGAACCTTTGGAATACAAGACGAGAAAAAAGGAAACAGTCGGTGAGCTTTTAACTTTTTAATGATACAATCGCTTAAACTGCTCAATGTTGTTGTTTCTATTTGTAAATGATTGTTGATCCTGTTTGGCGGGATATAAACTAAACATGCTATAATTGCCTGCAACACAGCCTGACTCGGCTGAATCCATACTGGGTTCTGGATTGGCCAATCCAGATTAATTGATTTGTCTGGTTCTATCCTGTCAGTCTGCTTCGCATGAGTTTAGCCTGGTCAAATCTTGATTTCCTATGGATCAACTGACTTGTCAGATCTGATCGTGATCCTGATCTAATATGATTGATTGATCCATAGGCCAATTCTATTTTGACAATCGTTGAGAAACTATTTATGTATATTTCATGTCTTCTTGGCATCATCTATGAATCTATATGAATGCTGAATATTAGTTCTGATTTACCTTTATGACAGGCAACACTAGATCCAAAATCCAACAGATAGCAAGTATCTTTCTTGTAGATTTTATACTCTTCTATAAGAAAGTATATTAATATTTTTAGTCATTTGATAATGTTTTTGCTCTCGATGCGAAGAAAAAAGCGTTGGGAGAGATTATTATTTATCATGTCGATTCCAAACTCGTATATAATTGAACATTTTTGGGTCTTGATTTGAGTTGAAGGGAGGAAAGAATTGTTTCTCCCTTTCATGTTCATTATGCTTGATTTGTCTAGTGTGCAACCGTTGCTGACTTGAGTTGCTCTGTGTACTCTCTAGGTCCAGTCTAGAATAGCCAATATACTTGACGTGGCCCACATTTTGTTCCTCATCTTATTCTGGCAATCCATCACCTTGGCACTTTTTTGCTTGTTTACCTCATAAGAAAGGTAAAAAGAATGAATTGATAAGTGTGAGGATTCTATGCAGGATAATCTTGTTATCATGCTCAATGCTTATTGTTTAACGGCATTGTGGTCGGGATCAGCTAGAATGTATTCCTTTCTATTGTTCCTGATGTCAATTTTTTCATTAGTTATTACTATGTTGGGTAGAGCATCTAAATGGCTTCTTTACTCTGGGTTGAGATAGGCAGCTGAATGGCTAAAGCCATCAGAAGGTGATAGAGAAGAATATTTGAGGCTCTAGTTTTGATAATGAAGCATGGCCATTACCAAGATAGTTGAAGTGGGTTCTTGATGTGGGATGGTGTGATGGACCGGGTTGAAAGAGCTGCAAAAATGGAATTAGAATGCTCAAAACGAAATTAAAGGGACCAAAAGGCAGTTAATCCGGCTTAAACCAGTTAAAATGGGCCCAAACCACATTGAACCAGCTGTAAACTAGCTTAAAATGCCTTGAACCGGGGCGAAACCGGTCAGTTTGAGCATATGAACTGAGCCGAACCAGGATTGACCACCTTGAACTGGGAGTAGACCATCTGATCCGAGCTGTTTGACCTTGGACCTATTGGCTGAGACGACGGACCAGTAGCATGGCTGCTGCTAATTAACTGCCTGGGTGGGGGTTGTGGCACCTCTAAGTGGTTCCTGCACGAGAGGGGTTTGTGGTTGCAGGTGAGGGCACCCGAAGTGTATGAGGGACCCCAGTGGGGTTGTGGCGGCCCGACATGGCGCTCAGGCGAGGGGGACGTGGCGGCCTGTGGGTGCGTCCGCATGAGGCAGAAATCCTTGTTGGGTCATGGCATCACGGGAGTGTCCCTAAGGGCACATGAAAGAAGCTGTGAGAGTCTGGGGCATCTTTGTCTCCTTCGTTGCACTTACTCATCCGAACACAGAGGCTGGAGCATGGCAGAGTAGGTGGCGCCTGGTCGTTACCCTCGCATGGCCGAGGGGGATCCAAGAGAGGCTAATAGGGACCATGGGAGCCTTTACCGACTACCATTCTCTCTTGGTCGTCACCTTCTCTCTTCGTTTCCTCCATCGTCTTTGTTTGAAGTCGGAAGAGAATAGGGGTGGGATTAGCAGAGGAGAGGGTGGTTTGTCGATGGAAGGAGATGGTAGGAGAGGAAGATGATGGCGATAGTGGGGGAAAGGTTTGGTGGATCCGAAGTAGCTAGACAACAGGGTAGGGTTGTGTGGAGGAGGTGGAGAGCTGGATGGAGTGGGTGGTGGTGGAGGGTGTTCGTTCGGCATACACGAGCTGGAAAGGGGAGGTCGGTAGGGGGTGATAGTGGTTCGATGACAGATGGTGACTGTTCCATAGGATTTGGAATAGGTTGGTGAGGATGGTCAGAGAGGAAGAAGGCGGCAATGGAGGTTGGGAAGAAGGCAACCAGAAGGAGGAGGTGGTTAGGGGTGCAAACGAGCCGAGTTAAGCCGAGTAGTGTGTTATTCAAACTCGGCTCAAGCTTTAACGACTTTGTTAAACCCTTGTTCAAGTTTGCTCATTAATTAATTGAGTTGAGCACAAGTAGTGGCTTGACTCAAGTTCAATCCACATTCAAGTTGAAACTTGATACAAACTTATTTATAAAACTGCAAATCAATATAAAGTCATCAACGAAACTCTAAATTTAACTCATTTATGGAAAATTATTTAAAATTAAACTCAAATTTTGATTTATTATATATATATTTAAGTGACAATTTAAAATTTTTAATAAATATTTCATTGAATATTTAATCAAGTTATTTACGAGCTTATCGAGTCAAGTAGGAGTATGTTCAAGCTCGACTCGTTTAATGAGTCGAGCTTTATTTTTTATTCAAACTTGTTCATTTGACATAATAAACGAGTAGAGTTTTTTTATTCAAACTTGTTCATTTGACATAATAAACGAGTAGAGTTGAGTTTTTATTGAGCCAAGTTTCGAATTATTTGTCAAGTGTATTGGTTTATTTGCACCCTTAGAGGTGGTGCATGCTGAAGGTTTTTGCAGAAGAAAAGGGCACCGGATGGGAGAACCCCTCGAGTAGATGGCGGTGCCGATGATGCCGGAACAGTCGAAGAAAGCTCGGGAGGGTTTGGGGATCGCCTTATCCTCTCCGAGTGCATCGTCGGTGTTGCTAGAAGCTGATCGGGAGACACTGTGCTTCTATCGGTTAGATTGCTTTGATGCCGAGTCTGATCGGTCACGTTGAAAGGGGAACCAAAAGCATCGAACTGAGATGAAGGGGAAGGGGAAAGAACAGCACATATACCTACTGGAAGGGAAGATGAGAACACCTGGAACCAGCTTCTTACTCGGGGTCGAATTGACGTGGGCCTCTTGCTAGAGGTGAAGAGGGAGGGCCTCCATCATGGAGGGGTGGAGACCTACAGGGGCCAAGCCCCCTTATGCACAAGAAACCAATGATTGATGACCTTTTTCAAAAAATTCTTCTTCTTGTGTGTTTCAGCGTGAGTGTGGACTCTTTATTTAGAGTGCCACGTTTATAAAAAGAGATCTCAAAAGAAAATATTTATAGTATGTCCTCTAAGGATAGAAATGTAAAGAAAATAAACTTCAAATATTTACAAGACTAAATTGCAAACGACTTCAAAATTTTTGAATGAATTGAATTATATCCTTATAATTCTCTCGTACCAGAATAAAACTCATCATCAAGTTTCGAGTCTTGAATGTCGTGCTTATTTATCTACGATGTGCCGAAGTTGACGGAAGTGTCCCAAGAGTCAACTTTTAAGAAAGAGCCGTTCTTAGGCTTTGATATCAATTTGATGCGATATGAGCAGTGGACTAGGCTGAAAATGCTGTGAATATAGAATAAAAGGAACCAAAAGGAAGTGACCTAGCTTAAACAGGCCAAAATGGGCCCAAATTGGCTCATACCACATCGAATTGGTTGTAAATTTGCATGAAATGCTTTGAGCTTGGCCGAACCGACCCCTTTGGTCAATGAATTGGTCTGAACTGGGTTTGACCATCGTGAACCTGGTGTAGATTGGCCGAATCGAGTGGTCCGATGTTGGACTAACTATGGCCAGTTGAGATGGTGGACTGGTTAGGTGGCTGTTGCAACTTAAGTCCCCCTCTCCCTGGATGGTGGTTGTGGTGCTTATAGGCGGTTCTTGCGTGAGCAGGGTTTGTGGCTGCTTGCGAGCGCGTCTGAAGCACACAGAAGGGACCTTGGTGCCCGTGGGGTCATGGTGGCATGGCATGGCTCTTGGGAGAGGAGGGCGTGGCAGCCCGTGGGCGCGACCGTGTGAAGTAGAGACCCCTATAGGGTCATGGCATCACGGGAGTGCCATTGAAGGTGTGTGAAAGGAGTTGTGGGAGGCTGCAACATCTTCGTTTTCGGCCTTCCCCTTTATTGCCCTCACTCATTCGTACGCACAGGTTAGGGCAAGTGACACCCGGTTGTTGCCCTTGCATGGCCAATAGGGATCCGAGAGAGGCCAATAGGGCCTGCAAGAGCCTTCACTGACCACGACGTTCTCGTCATTACTTTCTTTCTTCGTCTCCTCCTCCGTAGTAGTAGTCTTCGTCTAGAAGATTGAAGAGAGTAGGGTGGGGTTGGCAGAGGAGAGGGTGGTTTGTCGGTGGAAGGAGATGGTAGATGAGGAAGACGATGACTATAGTGGGGGAAAGGTCTTTGGTGGATCTAGAGAAACTTGACAGTAGGGGAGGGTCACACGGAGGAGGTGGAGGGCCGGATGTTATGTGTGGCGATAGGGGGTGTTGGTTGGGCGTCCGTGAGCGAGAAAGGGGAGGTCTAAAGGGGGTGATAGTGGTCCAATGGTGGATGGTGACTGTTTCAGAGGATTTATAATGGGTCGACGAGGATGGTTGGAGAGGAGGAAGAAGGCTATGGAGGCGAGGAAGAAGGAGACCGAAATGAGGAGGTGGTGTGCACTGGAGGGTTTTGCAGAAGGAGAGGGTGCCGGTTGGGAGAGCCACTCGAGTAGATGGTGATTCGGTGTTGAGGATGTCGGAACGATCAAAGGAAGCTCAGTTGAGGTCTGGGGATTGTCGGACCCCCTTCGAGCATGTCGACAGTGTTGTTAGAAGCCGATTGGGAGACAACGCACTTTGGTTGGCCAGGTTGCTTTGATGCTGAGTCCAATCATAGACATTGAAAGGGGAATTATAAGCATCGAACATAGGTGAAGGGGGAAGGGGAAATAATCACTCAGAGGCTGATTAGGGGAAAGGGGGTAATGTTTGGAATCGGCCTGTTACTGGAAGTAGAATGGCTTGCCAGAGGTGAGGGAGGTGGGCCTCCATCATGGAGGGCGTGGAGACCTACCAAGGCCAAGCCCCGTTATGGAAATCAAAGGCTGATGGCCTTCGTCCAAAGATTCTCCTTATGTGTTTCAACATATGAGTTTGGGCTTTTTATATAAAGATCCACTTTACAAAAATAAACCTTTGATTGGAGGGGAAGGGGGTAACATTTGGAACTGGCCTCCTACCGGAAGTTGAATGGACGTCTACCTCTTGTTGAAGGTGAGGAAGGTGGGCTTCCGTCGTGGAGGGGTAGAAACCTACCAAGGTCAAGCCTCATTATGGAAACCCAAGTGATGGGGACATATTTTGGTAATTTTGGATTTTCTTTTTATTTGTGTCCCTGCGAGGACAAGTTTGTAAATAGTAAGTCTTAGAGGGTTTTTTTTTAACTAGGCATCTCCTCCCTCTTTAAAAGAGGACCCGATGTACATGGTTACACAGTGAAATAGAAGTGATTTTTGGAGCCTGGGCGTTTTCCCGTGCGCAGGGGCGCTGCCCCGTCCTTCCCCTTCCACCCCGGCCAGTGAGAGCCGTCACTCTCCCACCTCCGGCAGTGAGGCCGGTCACCTCTCTTCACCTCCGGTAAGAAACCCGGCTTATCTCCTCAAAACCCCGGTATCGTGAGACCGGTTCCTCCTCAACCTTCCCCCTGGCCTCCGCGCCATTCATCATCTCCTTTCCCCTTCTCGGTTTCCATCAACGGCAACAACGTGACGACACCGACAGCTCCCCCGGTCCGATTCCAGGAGGCTCTGAAGGCGGTGAACGGTCCTCCCCTCCGCGGATGCAGACGAAGGAAGAAGTAGAAGATAAAGAAGAAGAGGCGGAGAAGTCGAGGCGAAGGGGCTGCGGGAGGAGGTGGTTCGGCGATCCCCGGTTCTGCCTCCCTCCCGTGCAGTTTCCTCTCGACGTCGACCCCGTTGGGACCCCCTCCGCTCCGCAGCATCCTCTTGCGCCGGCCGGACAACGTCGACCCCTTTGGGACCCCCCTGCTCCATCGCGCAGCTCCGCCCGGACGACGGCGACGACGAAGACGATGCGAATCGCGGGCGAAGATGATGCGAATCGCGGGCGAAGACGACGCGGGCGCCTCCCGCGCTCGCCCTTTTGTCGCGGTCCGCGCCTGTGTGGGCGCCAGGAGATGCCGCCACGGTGCCGAGCCACGACGGCGTGGAAGCGGCCACGCAACCACCCGGCCTCGCCCGCGCGGACGGCCACGACCCCCCCTCCCCCGAGGTACGCCCGCGCTCGACGCTCGCGACCGGCCGGCGTTGATTCGTCCGGTCCGGTTCGCGGCCCAGACCGGCCGGTCCGACCGGCTTCGGACCTGGTTCACACCGGTTCGATCCGGTTCAGATCCTAAACCGGCCGGTTCGAGCCGGTTTGCCCTGTTCTGGCCCTGTCCAGGCCGTTTTGGGCCCGGTTCGACTTGTTCCGGGTCTGTTTCGACCGGTTCGAGGCCGGTTTACTTCATTTTGGGTTTGTTTTATGTCGTTTAGCGGCGATTAGCGCCGGTTCGTTTTGTTTTCGGTCGGTTTAGCCCGGTCTAGCCGGTTTGTCCCGCATCACATTGTCCTCCACAATTTCCTTAATTACGACGTCCATCAATAAAAAAATATAGTCAGTGTTCTTTATCTTACCCGAAGCATCAACTGATTTCAGAAAGGTGATACCCTTTGGGCAATACACTAAGAAGTTGATCATGCTTCTCTTAGTGGTGCTGCCTACCCATCACATATAACTGTGCAATCTCTCTCTTTCCATACTTATTTAAAATTTTTTATTCATTGTCTCAACTCCTGAATCTCCTTATCCAGTCCACCAACATAAATATACATATTGGTAGGGACTTGCATTCCCAATATAGCCTCAACAATGACATTAATCATAGTATGGAAGTATGGGCTACGGGCTGCATGTGCTGGGATGTTTACATTAAGATAAAATAATCTATTAGTCATAAACAATGCTAATTAAATAAAACATACATATATCACACATTAAGACTTATACCTCCATGTAAAAACTATTTTACAATGTGCCTTATTACTCTTTTTACAGCCGTTCCCGTTGCCTTCACCTCTTTCATTATTTGTTTAATGTTCATTTGCGAGGTACTCTGCTTCCTTAAAAGATAGTCATCTGTCAATGTAGATCTCATGCTACCAGATCGACAAAATGGCTCCTCTCTTCCTCTCTCAGTGTGGCTAGGTCGAGTCAATGTTGATTGGCCAAAAATAGGGTCAACTATGGACCCTCCTGATCCCTTTTTCTCCTCCTCTATTGCTGCTGCACGCTTGCTTGCATGCCTAACTTTCTTGAATTCGGAGTTTGTGGATGAGTCCTCACTCTCCGGCTTTGGTTTCATCATCATCTTGTCTTTGTTTTTTCTCTTTCTGCAACCCCTCTCTGGTGAGGATACTCGTGCACGCGTCCGGTTCGATCCACCGACGGCGTCGACTTCCGATCACATCTTTGTGGATAGACGATGATTGAGCATATTATTTTATTATTTTATTTTTTATTGATTAACTCACGCTTATTTTGAATATTTTGAGATTCATTTTGACAGTGGGCTGCAAGGATTCCGGAATCGGAATCGGAATCGGAATCGGCCGGAATCGGCTCGTTCATCCGTCGACTCGTTCTCGCTCTCTGGCTCCGGCTCAGCTGCTGCCTTCCCCTTGCCTTTCCCTTTCGAGGTAGGCAAATCGCGGTCCCTCCTCCTCTCGAGTAGCTCGTCGTGCAACTCCTCCCTCTGCTCGATCCTAACAGCCCGTTGAGAGTCTCTACCTGTCATGTATCCTCTCATCTCCTCACTCTTCTCCCTGGGCACCTTGTCACATTTTTTTACATTCCCACCTGTTCCGGCAATATGTTGTTTCAGCCGGAACACTCCCCGTTCATCTCCTTCCCACACCACTTGCACTGTACCCTCTTCCTGACTAGGTCTACCATATGCCCGTGCTCCCAACCCACGTCGGAAGCACGTGCTGGTGCTGCGTCACCTTGATAGGCCATTGCTTGAATCTGCAAAAATTGTAAACAATGCACTAAAAATGATTAGATAACATAAAAATTGTTTTAGACGCTGTTCGGGAAGCAGACAACCCAAGAAACACACCATTCGGTATGTTTAAAGGGTTACGTATTTGCCGGAAATGGTCGTAAATTAACGTACGGGGTATCCGAAATTTTTCCCGTACAAAGAACATCCAATCGATGTTCAAACAACTTGAGCGGAATTATTCGATCACAAATCACCGAGTTTAACTCTACTCGGAGTCGTCGGAAACGTGTAAAAATAGGCGTACGGGATATCCGGAATTTTTCCCGTGCAAAATGGACATATCCGGATAGTTCAAAACTTAAACGGACTTGTTCGGACAAAAATCGTAAAGTTTAACGACACTCAAACTCGTCGGAAACACGTAAGAATGGACGTACGAAGTTTTTGGCGAAGAAATCTTATCAAAAACCTTACAAAGATCGAAGAAGAGGTTGATTCGATGCCGATCCGAGCTTGAATCGGCGGAATCCTTTGAAGAACAGGCTTGGAATCGCCGGAATCGCCTGAATCGCCCCTGGAATCGCCGGAATCGGTGGAATCGGGCCGGAATCGACCCTGGATCGACGGAATCGGCCGGAATCGACGGTGGATCGACGGAATCGAGGCCGGAATCGCGCCGGAATCGCCTGTGCCCTCTCCTTCCGCCGCGGGATCGACCGAGGGCAGCTCTGCGGGTCGATTCCGGCCCTAAAAGGGCCGGAATCGGTTCGATTCCCGGTCCAGAGTCGAACCGGGAATCGAACCGGGCCGGGTTAACCCGGCCTTCCAAAGAATCGGTCGGATCGACTGATTCCACATGGAATCGGTCGGAATCGGTCGGAATCGGATCGATTCCGATCGATTCCAGGCGATTCAGACCGATTCCGCGGAATTCTTCCCGGAATCGGTCCTTCCGCCGGGGATCGGAGGATTCCGGAATCGGTCGGAATTGGTCCGATTCCACCGATTCCGTAATCAATGGTGGGCTGGGTATATTTACGCATGCACATGATTGTTGATATGATATACACACAGTGTCTGGGTATATGGAGATATAGTCGAGATTTTTGGGTTTAGTTGTTATTTTGCTTGGGGCCTGTATAAAGGTCTCCCCTATGTAAATATTTTGGGGATGATGAAATGAAAGGAAAATGAGATGATTCCTCCCCGGCTGTTCCCCCTTCTCCTAGGTCATAGCCGCCGCCGCGGCTATGTCTCTCACCTCCCGTAGAGACGGGTTCTGCCTTCACCTCCCGTGATCGACGGGTTCTATTCTTCTTCTATCGCGCACAGTCCGCAGGTCCACAACACAACAGGTCCCGAGCAGCAACACTTCAGGCCTTCTCCGGCAACGGAACCAGCAGCACCGTGCATCCGTACGTGATTTCTACAGTCTCCCATCGTTCGCAGCTTCCGATTCCGATTACGTGCTGTCACGTTCGCGGCGCATCCAGCACCCAAGTCCCCTGCATCCTCGCGCGGCCGCCTACCGATCCGGGGGATTCCTACTAGTGCTACAGTTACAGCCATTCCCCTGGCGCGGCGGCGGCTACAGCTCCTGCTTCTTCCCCATCCAGCATCGGGATCAGCCGCACGGTTCCGCGCAGCCGCTTCCCGGCAGACTCCTTCTGCCTTGTGCCAGAGCTCCCGCTTCTCCCTCATCTGATCGGCCGCACAGTCCCGCGCAGCAGTCCGGTGGGGTTCTACTAGCGCTACATTCTCGTCGAACCAATGCCTTGTGGTGACATGGGTAGTCGACCTCCCTGGCAACGGGAGCGCAGGTATGCCTTTGTTCAGTCTGCTGCTTGCCCATTTATTATACCCCGGTTTGCCGTGTCAATTCGTGAGCTACGTGTTACACTAGTTAAGGGTTATGCTGCCAGGTTAATGTGTTTATGTGAGCGTTACCTGATTTTCGGTTAAATTAGATCATTTTCATTGGTAGTCAAGTGTCCTAACTCGGTGGCATCCACACATTCGTAAACCCCTCCCACTTTGAGGGATCGATACTCAGGCGTGTTTCTACTTGTACGTAGTCGTTATTCTGGTTATACTACACTTGTTTAGCATATTGGCATATTCGCGTTGCTGTTTATTGCTAATTTCAGTTTGGCGCCGGTCGGTCCCGCATCACTCTCTCTTCTTCCTCTCAAGGAACTTATCATTCGATTGCTTCCATTGTTCAATCATAATCTCTCATTGTGAGGCTCTTCGTGTGAGGTAGCCTCTCATCTCTTTGTTCATCTCTCTAAACACCTTGTCACATTTTTTAACATTGTCACTTACGCCGACAATGTGTTGTTTCAAGCGAAAACACCCTTATTTATTTCTTTGTCACGTCACTTGCATTTAACTCACTTTTTTAGACAAATTTACCATATGTTCGTGATCTCAACCGACATTCGATGGATGTCTTGACATATCACCTTTGTTGTGGTCAGCTATTGCTTGCACTTACAATGTATGTAAACAATTTATTATAGCTGTTAGACATCAATAAAATTAATTTAGGAGATATTCGGGAAGAGACAACCCTTTAGATGGGATGTTTAGTATGTTTAAAGTATTATGGAGTTGTCGAAAAGCGTAGAAGTGAGCGTATGAGAATTCTGAGAAAGAAATTTTACCAATAAGATGACAAGGAGGAACGAATGGCCTACTCGAAGCTAGAATCGAGGGTTGGATCGTTGGAATCCAACCTGGATTGCCGGAATCGCTTTCCGGATCGTCGGAATTGCTGGAATCGCATGAATCGTTGCCAGAATTGACTGTTTCTCGCAGGAATCGTCGGGATCGACGCCACTGGTGGTAGAATCGATGGAATCACAGGTGGAATTGTCGTGGTTCTTGCCAGAATCGATCAAGGTCTTTTTCTAGGGCAGAAGGCCACCAGAATCGGTCGACTGGCCCTAATTTGGCCGGAATCAGATCGATACCAGGTTTGCATCGAGTTTGGTATCAAACCGCCATTGGGACTTGGAATTAGTCGGATCGACCGATTCTAATAGAATCGGTGGAATCGGATCAATCCCGACTGATTCCACCTATTCCGCGGTCCTTTTGCCTGGAATCGGATCAAAATCAACCAATCCAATTCAAGCATCATCCGATTACGGTCCGATTCCACCGATTCTTCAAACAATGGATGGTGTTTATTGACTTGGAAAAGACTTATGATAGAGTTTCAAGAGAGACTTTGTGGTGGGTGTTGGAATGAAAGATGTTGTTTGTTAGGTATTTACAAATGATAAAATATATGTATGATGAAGCAACCACTAACATATGCACGATTGGAGGAGAAATAAGATATTTTTCTATTTCAATTAGCTTACATCAATGTTTGTAATAAGTTTTTATCTTTTTACATCAGTTATGAATGAATTAACGAAAATTATACGAGATGATATATACCTTAGTGTATGACATGTGCAGACGATATCGTATTGTTAGATGAGACATAAGGAGTGAATAGAAAGTTAGACATGTGAAAAATTATTTTAGAAATTAAGAGTTTTAAGATAAGTAGAACTAAAATAAAATATATACATTGTAAATTTAATGAAGATTAAAGAGAAGTAAGTGATGGTATTAATTTGGACAGGGTAATTTTATCTTAAACAACTCAATTCAAATATCTTGTATCAATTATTCAAAGAAATGGAGAATGTGTCGAAGATGTTAATCATAGAATAAAACAAGTTAGATAGAGTGGAGATTGATTACCGGGGACCTCTGTGATCGTAGAAGTATAAAACTTAATAGTAAATATTGGACAATAAATAGAAAACATATTACTGGGATCTTAATAGTAAATATTGGACAATAAATAGAAAACATATTTTTAAAATAAGTGTCGTTGACATGAGAATGTTAAGATGAAATGGTCATGTCAGATTATATAGAATAATATATGAATATAATATAGAAAATGTAGGGTTGGTGACCATTGTATATAAAATGAAAGAAAAGAAAATGAGATGATTTGGATATATTAAACATAGATCTAAGGAGGCTCAAGTAAGAAAAGTAAAAAATATTAAAATAACAGAAATAAAAAAAAGACGTGATATGTCTAAGTCAACTAAGAGGATGGTAATTCAGTATGATTTAGAAGACTTAAATATCTCTGAAGAAGTAACTCAAAATTGACATGAGTGAAGATAGAGAATCCATTTGGTCAACCCCAAGTAGTTTGAGCATAAGGCTTGAGTCAAGTCGAGTTGAGTTTGGGTGGGGGGTGTAGCAGGTGGTGCAGCTTTCTACGATGCGGAGGAATTTGACTAGGTTTATCTTCCCTGTTGTGGAATCATGGTTGATCTATGGCCCAAAAGATTGCATCATCGATCATAATGAATTATAGTTGCGAATATAATTTCTTTAATTTGCTCTGGTTCCACAAGATTTTCTTGTACATGTTTTATTGTTTCCCATGCATGACTTAAATTGTCATATAAGTTATTCATGCAAGTGTATCCAATTTTTTGTTTTTGGGCAGCATACAGATGCTTTTCCTGTTATCAGTATGAAATATTTTGCTTTCTTTATTCATGCATAACACAAACCGTCATTTTTTTTCACAAATTCTGTTGGGTAATTTGCCAGAGATGGAAAGTAAACAGGATTGCTTCTCCCCGCAGTTCGTAGATAATTTTGCGGAAGGTAACATCACATCATTTGTTCCTGGGATTTATTATTTCTCATCATTTTATCACATTTATTTAATTTTTTTCAGGTAGTCTTGTGGAGCAGAGTGCTTCTAGTCTCGTTGAAAAAGAAAATGGCATCACTCGCCAGAACTCCAAAATTGAGCGTTTTGATGGGAATGACTTGGATAATAGTGAGCTTGGTCACAAGAAGGAATCTAGCTGGGATCTGCATATCACAGATGCACTTTGTGCCGGGTGTAAGCAGTTGCTTTTTCAACCTGCTGTTTTGAATTGTGGACATGGTGAGTTAACACGAAAGAGTTTTTATGGAAATTTACTGTATAGGAATTAATGGGCGGAAGTTGATGATAATGTATGCATCCGTCTTTTTTTCAGTATACTGCAGACCTTGTTTGCCCAGCCTTGGGACTGAGGCTCCTAGATGCCAAGTTTGTCAAACTGCACACCCTGGCAGCCTGCCAAAACCGTGCCTGCAGCTAAGCAATTTCTTGGAAAAGACATTCCAAGAAGAATATGCAAGGAGAAGTCAGTTATTTCACGACTTTAAACCTTGTAAGAATTTTACTTTATTGGTCGGGTCACATAGAAGTCATCATTTTGCACATCTTTTGGCATCAATCATTACCGAGCTTCTTTTCAAACTTCAAGGCTGGTTATATGCTGAATGTCCTTTGTCCTTAAATAAAATTTAAACTTTATCAGGATGGGACCAAACAAAATATGATATTTTCTTAAGTTGCGTGAGTTTGTGGCAGCTAACGTCGAGATATTACAGAGTCCAAGTGTCTGTTCGTAATTTATTCTTCTAGGACAAGGATACACCACGTTGGTAAAGTTACCAAGAAGGGACTTTGCTTATTCTACCCAAATGGTGGAGCAATCTATTCTAAGATATATCGTATATATAGGAATTTCAGTTAAATCTTAAATATATCCATATATCAGACAGACTGCTCTACATCCGAACTAGGAATGGTTCTTAGTTGGCCACCTTGTTTATTTTGTGCTACCAACCTAAGCTTTTGTGTTTCACAGCAAAAGGTGAGTTTACAATCTCTGAATATTAAATGCTGGGGACGCAAGGGATACTTGCTCTCTGCAACCTTGAGTTTCGTGCCATTTTCAGTCATTTACAATTCTTTTTCTGTTGTTCTTTCAACGTTTAGACCTAAGTAAATTTGATGCGGACAGAAATAAAGGCGCCATCTATATATGTGAAAATAGGCTCAAAAGTGTCACTAAATGCTGCCATAACCTTGACCGGACTCAACCATTCCCAAAACTGCCTGAACCGGGTAGCAAAGTGTTGAACTGGACCTGAATCTGGCCAGAAAGGCTTGAACTGGCCCTAAACCATGCTGAACCGGCTGTAAACCGAGCTAAACCTGTTTGAATGTTGCTGAACCCACTTGAACCACTCTTAACCAGACTAAACTGGTCGGTCTGAGCCTTGAACCAGCTTGGAGAGGTCTGAACCGGCCCTGAACTGGCTTAAACTGGCCTGAACCAGATTGATCCGCTGAGAACAGGGCTGAACCGGTTTTGGGGCCCAGTTGGACCAGGCTGTGAACTGCTGGCCCAACCAACGTGCTCATCTTAATCCCCCCTCGGGGTACGTGGAAGCTCCTGGTGGTGATTGGGCGAAGGGGGGGGGGAGGTTGTGGCGGTTGTGCGGTGGGCACCCAAAGGCTGTCGAGCTCTCGTGAGCGATAGGTCCCAACAACACCCGGGCAGTCAAGCATCTTTGTCGCCTTTGTGCATCTTTGTCGTCGTCTGGACGGCAGTGTGCAGCCGGCAGGGCCATTGCTCGGGCCTCATCGTGCGGCCGAGAGGGGGCCTGATGCCGATGGGGGGTCACTGCAGCCTTCGACTCTGCCATCATCGGCGATCCTCTTCTCCTTGTCTGCTTTCGGGATGACATGGCAGAGCAGCATGAGATGGAGAGGTTGGCAGCCACCGGATGGTGTCGTTGAAGAGCCCGACTGATCCGGGAGGAGCCGACAGAGCTTCAGATGCTTCGGGATGTTGTGTTACTCCATATCCTAAGAAGGATTTGACAAGGCATCGTGACTGAGAGCCACTCTGAGTTCCTTTGGGCGCTACCAACAATGGAACATTATGTAAGAGGCATGGACTGCTCTTATGAAGGTGTCAATGGTTGCGAGAGGGTTCTGCACAAGGGTCGAAAGATTGGAATCAAATCAAATTGGCTGGAATCGGCCCATTTTTTGGAAAGAAAATTGATTCAGAATCAGTCCAAATCGGTCAATTTTTTGTTGTAAAAAATTTATAAAATTCAACAAAAAGCATTTATCTAACATAATTTCATATCATTACAATAGAGTTTAAGATAAGTGGATATACTTTTGGCAATAATCATTTCATTCAACATAGGTAACACGTTATAAATGTAATATTGACATACAATAAAATGTTATATCTTTCTATCACCAGTATCTAACAGAGATATTGTTCTTCTGATTCTCCTATATACTCCACTGAGAGCTGTCTGTCATGATTAGCCGTATCTATCCATATGAAAATAATGAATTGACTATATGAGAAAAATCATAGACAATGTCGTGTATTGGAGATGTAACTAGAATATAGTTCGAAGTCATGTGGTGGTTTTAGATAATTTGTTGTCGCATACTGATCTTCATCACCACCTTCACCTAAACTTTCACCCTTTTGTTGTTGGGTAGATGGAATGAAGTCTTCCTGATCATCTGAGGAGGGTTCCTATGTACTCTCTATTGTACTGACAGGTCTTCGTCTAATGTCTAACTTTCTATTCTTTGTATCTTCTTCTACCTGGGTCTGAGATAAAGAACTTCAAAGTTCTATGGTACGCTAATATGCTTTTTCAATTGTGAAAATTGCCCTAACCTCTTTGTCATGGTCTTTGTCCTCGTGAGAGTTGGTTATGAAACTAGGGTTGAGACCCCAACTGGAATTGAGACTGAAGTTGGGACTAGATGTGGAATAGCAGAGATTTCCTCTTACATATGCTCTGTTTTAACCTAAACATTGTCAAGTTCTTCTTTAGCTCAAGTGTGATCCTTAATATCGAACTCTAGTGGTGCTCTGTCTATCTTGTCCTCCACCAACATCAAGTGGATGCTCCTCCTAAAAAAGATAGTTGACATCAACATCCGAAATAAGTGGTTCTTGTTCTTCTGCCTTAGTTCTTTTTCCATATAGACCATCTACAAATCTAACAAATATTTGCTTTGCAATTGTTTGGTGATCTTTAATATTTTTTATCCTCAGTCATATACAAAACACTATTTTCTTCAACTTGTCAAATATTAGCTTATTCATTCTCTTCGTGTGAATAAAACTAGATGTATTATAGTTTCTCTTGTATTGAGAGGAACTTGTGCTCCGACTAAGAATCTGAATGACAATTTCAGCAAGTGAATTTCATCCACTTTTTTTGTTCACTTGCACCCACCACTTGGTTGCGAAAAAGAATAATAGAACATAATGTTACTATTGGCCGATCAAGGGTTAGAGGGTTTGTATATCATAAAATAAAATGAGATTTGTTCAATTTCAACATACTAAGAGAAACCTAGTTAAATGAACATCTCAGATCTAGATCTGTGTATACTCTACTTCTCATCCTTTAAGATTGCATATGAAAATTGAAAGTCGTCAAGTTATTAGATTATTAGTGGTCCAATGTAATAAACATCGAAAAATGTAACTTCTTCACTTCTAACTCTGATTCACATCTATTACATTGAGTTCTTGAAAGTCTTTGCATTACAATCAATGTACCTCTTAGAACTTCTCGATTATTGCATACTTGTGATCCATATTGCATGGGGGGTTAAGAAATATCTTGTATTCGTCACAAATGACATAATAACATATTTATGTATCAAGTAACAATTAAATTATGGATAACAATTAACACAAATTACTTGTTGTATACACATCGTGATGTAGTGTCCTGCCCTATACAACATTTATTATCTTTCACCACTTATTGTAACCTTTGCGATGTTTCTCCTTGATTTTTAATTTTGTTATGTCCATAGCATTGTAGAGATGTCCCATCTGGTTCCTCTCACAGTTACATGTTGCTTAATGATGTACAAATAGTAAACAATTCTCTTCAAAAAATGCTTGTCCATAATCAAGCGCTCTATTTGTGCAAGAATTTTCAATTGATCTATCTTATTATATAGCTCAACCAAATAGCAGATGTACTTAGCCGATGTAATAAACCGAACCAATACATTTGTGTCAGTGCAAGCTATCTAAGGCAATGAACTATGTGACAATATAGTCGACGCTGGCCTGATTAGATTGTGTCCTTTTGTATGATATCTCATTATGTGGAGTAAATGTAAATGTGAATAGATAAATGAGGTGATCAATTGTGTTTGATTGACAAGTGTAAAAATTGATACCTTTTTGCTTATAAACTAAGAAGAGGTGTGGTCTATTATCCATCAACTTCCACCCTGCAACTTTGTAGAATGGTTCGTTATCTGTCATGAATTGAACAATATTTTTCTTCCCAATCTATTCCACAACGTCGTTTATAAGTGAAAAATTGTAATCATCATTCTTGATTTGACCTAAAGCATTAATGGACTTTAAAAATAGTGTACTTTTCGAACAATACACAAGAAAGTTAATGATAGATCTCTTTGTTATGCCAGTCCACTCATTGCACATTACTGTGTGCTCTCTCCTTCCGGTCCAACTTAAAACAATCTCTTTGGGTCTTAAGCTCTTCCACTTTGTCATTT
Source organism: Cryptocoryne crispatula var. balansae (assembly GCA_036172225.1). Classification (NCBI taxonomy): domain Eukaryota; kingdom Viridiplantae; phylum Streptophyta; class Magnoliopsida; order Alismatales; family Araceae; genus Cryptocoryne; species Cryptocoryne crispatula. The sequence continues at coordinate 9,024,080 of CM069922.1, read as the reverse complement.
AAATCAGCAGCGTAGATATATTGGTTGGTTGAGACCTTTAATTCCTGTTTAGTATCCTCAATTGCATCAATCATGGTCTGAAAACATGACTTGTGGCGAAATGTGTTGGAATACTTACGTTAAGCTAAAATGGGTAAGAAAAAGTTAGGGGGCCGGCGCCCAGTAAATATGTATCTAGAATACACATATATGAGCTAACCAATTTAAGATTATTACCTGCATGTAGAAGTTATTTGCAAATATATTTGACTACTCGCTTTGTTGTGATAGTGGTTGTCTTAACTTTTTAAAATATCCGTCTTATTGTTCTTTGAGAGCTATTTTGTCACCTGAAAATGTGAGGATCCTCACTGGGTCGCGTCTAAGCAGATCGACGAAATGGACTCTACCTCTCTCCAGCTCCAATATCCTCATTAGGTGTGGGGCGGGTGTACTATGAAGGTTGATATGCCAGCTTTGCTCTCATCCTTCTTTCTTAATCTTTTTTTTGTGTTTGCTTACTAGCATGTCTTGCTCTTATGAAGTGTTCTTTAGAATGTGTAGGTGATTCAAGTTCAGGTTCAACTTTTCGCTTGCCTTTGTCTTTTTGGGTCCCCTGTCACCTCTTTTTTCTAAAAATGTCTCATGTAAGTCATTTCTTTGTTCAACACGAATTCTTTTTTGTGAGGCTCCAATCAAGTATACCCCTCATAGCTTTACTGCTCTTCTAACATCCCCTCACCCCACCAATGTGTTACTTCAAATACAATAGTTCTCTATTCATCTATTTTTCACACCGTGTACATTGCATCCACCTTTTGTCAAAATCTACTTTATGGCAGTGTTCTGACCCAATGTCATGGGAAGTAGGTGAATCTTGGTCGGTCATTACTTCTTAAGTCTTTGGTTTACAATAAACATGGAATCAATGCATTTAAAAAATTAAGAACTTAAATGATTAAAGGGGGAACCCACAACTTGGGGGGCTGGGGGGGGGTTACTTGGAACAGCCCCTTAACCGGCTGTTTAGGGGACTATCATGCTGCAAGGGGGGGGGGGGGAGCAAAGGGGTCTGTCCGTACAGTATTTATGGGCCCCTTATGGGGACTGGGGAGGGGGGTGAGGCTTAACTGACCCTTAGGTGCTGTTTCAGACATGAAACAACAATCTACCAGGTGTATTGGAGGGGGGGATTGGGAGGGGGTGCATCGGGGGACCCTGAATTGGTGGACTGCAGGTGGAGGGGAAGGAAAATCTCTTGAAGAATGCCACATGTTAGAGGAATCGCTGGATGTTAGAGGACTTGCTGTCGGAATCGATTGAACAACATTGGGATGGGGAGGAGACTTAAGGTCTCTTGACTGCATCGGTGGAATTGCCCGATCTGGATCCCGATTCATACCAATTTTATCGCTTCCCAACCGATTCCATTGGGAGACGTGTTTGAATTAGTGCTTCAGGTCAAAATTGGATAGACATCGACCGCTTTTGATCTGATTCAACCGATTTTGCAATTTATGGTTCTGTGTGATATACGGACGGAGTTTCGGAGCTTGCGCATGCTGTCATTATTTGAGGTGTTGATAGAGTCCAGCAACAAACTGGGGCTCACCGGACTATGCTGGAAAAGTCAATGCGGACCTATGAGGGGTGGTAGAGCCGAACCTCGCTATTAACCTGAGAGAGGAAGATGCCGAACGATGACGCCGATCCAAAGATGTGTAATCGGGAAGGGGAAATGACTCAGAGGTCTATAGGAGGGAGGGAGAAGAAGATGGAGCTGACCTCCTGAGCTAGGGGTGGTTGGACGTTGGCCGGTGCCAGATGTGAAGTTGAGACCTCCCGATGGAGGGGGTGGAGAGCCACCGGGGCCGATGCCCCCCTACACATGGTGCTAAATTTCTCCAAAAATTTCATCGATTGTCTATTTTCATCATAGAGTATGGGTTTCTTATATAGAGAGCCAGTTTTATAAAAAGGACCTCCAAAAGTATAATTACAACTAAGTCATTTTAAGAACTGAAATGTAAAGAAAATGAATCAAAAGGAAATCCAAATATTACAATAAAATATTGGAAATTAGCTCTTACGTTACTAAATGAAAAAATGCAACGTCTTCTTAAAACTCAAATGATGATGTCTATTATCTTTTCGTCCATTGGATCCGATCTGACCCTCATCCATTTTACAACAGTAGTTGGCGTATCTTGACTAAACCTGTTAGTGGATCGGGTTTGGGTAGGATCCGTGTGGATCCGAACTTGGATTCGATGATAAAATTCCAGATCCAAACTCAGATATGGATTAATTATATTAGTGGAATCGGATCCAGTCTCAAATCTGAAAAGCTTAGTTCGGATCTCAAATGTTGAAGCTCAGCCTGAACTCCAGCAAGCCTTCCAATGGCTTGCCTGTCGATGTGTCGAGCTGGTGTTGATGTGACTTTGAAGACCCACGGTTGGAGGCATCTGCAACAGTTTCGTTTCTGCCAAAGGCATTACTCCCGCTGTCTCCTTTGACACGGAATATCAGCATCATGCACTTGTTCTTGGTGATGGAGTGCGGGGTGTTTTGGATTGGAGCCCCAGATCGAGAGTTCCAAGTGGGGGAGGGAGGATCTTCGGAGGAGGCGGGCAGCAATTCTGCAATTCTGTCGATTGAGGCTAATGAGCATTGGCAGTTTTTCTGCCATCTGGGAGTTGTGAAGGCCTTGGCAGGCGTATTTCATCATGTTTTCATAACAGATGCTGCCAGCTGACAGATCTTTAAATTTGTGATTAACACATTGAATTCCATCGGCTACAAGTCTTTTAGGTTTCACAACGCTCTCATTGCCGAGGCATCTTTTCTCTTGGTCTTTGTAAGGAGTGTCAATTCCCTCATCTTGAAAGCCAGCCTTCTTGGAGTAATTGGTTGAAGGAGCCGTAAGTGGTTTAGGATTTGGACTACATTTCAGATGGGTTTAAAGAATAGGGGCTGGAGGTTCAGGTGCTTCAGCAAATTTAAAGAATAGGGGCTGGAGGTTCAGGTGCTTCAGCAAATCACAGACGTATATTAGTCAAAGTAAACAAATTCAGTACTGGAAGACAAACCACCCAGTCCCAGGTGCCGGTGGAACCCCCAATATGTCTATTTCCTCCATCATGACAACCATAGCTGCAGATGAGAATGAGTGAAGCCGTAGGAGATGTGGAGAATGAGAGGAATGAGAGAAGGAAACCTGGTCACCTGGTCCTGCTGTGCACATAGTAGTAGTGAAAAGTGGGTGTGGAGGGAAAGGGGAAGCCCTAGAATCAGGGCATGCCACAGCAGAATCAGGGTCCCGAAGGGTCACCTGCCTGATGATTTGGGTTTCATGTACTGTTGGCACCCAAAAAATATCATGACATCCAGAACTAGCAAGTTTTGGAAAAAATACATGAAAGAAAATAGAACAAGCAAGTGTGATCCACTTTTCATCACATTTAGGGCCAACGGGCCGAACAGGCCCAATAAGCCTTATTGGGCCCGACCAGCTGGATGATGACCTGATAATGGTAAGACATCACCATCTTGTCCGTCTAGCTCAAACTTGAGCAACAACGAAGTCGGATCGAAAATCCGACTTGAATTCAACAAGTTATGGGTCAAACGATGAAAACACTCCCGAATGGCCTTTGGTAGGCTTAATGGGCCCAAATAACAAAACAAGTGGGCTTACAGCACTGTACCAGTCAAGACATTTCCAACGGCGCCTCACATGTCAAAATCTGGCTTCGGACAGTAAAATGACCGTTTTGCCCTTGTGGGATTCGGGCAATCTGGGGAAGGTCCAAAGAAAAGTGGCACCAACAAAAGGTCTACTTGACTTTCAGATAAACAATGACAGAGTCAGATCGACAATCCGACCCATATCTGGAAAGTTATGAGGAAAACACTGAAAGTCAATTTTCGAATGGCCTTAATAAGGGCATATCAGGTCCGAAAAACAAAACAAGTGGGTCCATGGGGCTGTACCAGTTGAGGGCTTCGCAACGGTACTCTGAATGTCAGAATCCGATTTCGGATGGTACCCGAACGGTAAAATGACCTCTTTCGCACTTTTTAGGTTTGGGCAATTCGGGATAGACCCGATAATATCTTGGTGCATCATCAAGTCCGCCAAGCTCCATATTGAGCAACATTAAAGTCAGATCAAAAATCTGACTTGTATTCGGCAAGATATGGGCAAAACAGTGAAAGTGGACTTCCAGGTGGTCTTTACTCGGCTTGGTGGGCCCAAATGACCAAACCAATGTGTCAACAGTATTGCCTCGACAGAGAGCTTCGCAACGGTGCCTTGAATGTCAGAATCCGACTCCGGACGAAAAAATGACCGTTTTGCCCTTATTGGGCCCGGACAAATTCAGGCAGTCCCATTAACATCTGGCACCATCATAAAGTTTGTCCGACTTCCACATGAACAACATCAAAGTCGGATCGTCAATCGGATCCATATCCAAGAAGTTATGGACAAAATTTAAAAATTTGTGGAGCTCGTATGCATCCCAAGACAAAGGTCGAGATTACACCGATTGGAAAAATCTGCCAAATCAATGATTCCTGAACAAATTGAGAACTCTCAATCATTGATATGATAGAGTGATTGATCCAACGACTTGGATTGATCGTAATTTAAAGTTATGGATCCTAACATAACGGTTCTTTAATGGTATTGGATTCAAATATAAAGTAGAGCTGAGATTTATTTGGACAATCAAAGATGAGACAAATCTGAAGGTCATAACAAGTCCATCGTTGAAGTATTGGATCCTGGAGATTAATGGATGGCTGAGATCTCATCAAGAGATCAAAAATAAGGTACGTTTAATCCAAGGGCTATGGCTGGACTTTCACTTAAGATATTGGATCTTGCCTTAATGGGTCCTTGGTAGTATTAGATCCTAGAGATTAATGGATGGCTGAGATCTCATCAAGAGATCAAAAATAAGACTTTGGTGTAATGAAGATGGATGAAGGACATGCAAATTCTTACGCTGCCAGTTGGCCATTTGGCCCATCCCTTGACTTGGTCCAGCCCTGTCTATCCGGACGTGGGAGTAATGGAACGTGGGCATCATGCCTCCCCCCATTAGCACCGGGGCAAAAAAAAAACTGTCGGTCTTCTCTTTAAAAAGGACACCCAGGCGACAGTATCAGGGGTTGGTTGAGAGTCTTTTCTCACGTATGGTCAAGAGAAGTGAAGCAAAAGAAGGAGACAATCGCGAAGGCCCTGCTGCGCACTTGCTTGGAGATCAGGAAGAGAGAAAGAAAGAAGGGAAAGAGAAGAAAGAAAGGTAATGATATAAGGTCCTATGGTATTCTTTCCTCGCCCTTCAAATCCTCACCACCAAAGACCTTTCCCAGAAAACCTTCTTTCTTGACAAACCCCCATGGCAAGCCTTTTAATCTGCTTAATGAACATCCTACGATCATCTACTGTGCTCATTACGCATAGTCTTTCTAGTCTTCTCCACGAGGTATCCTTTGTTTAAGAGACTCTTGGTCGAGTCCCTCCTCCACTAGCCAAACAATTTACCCAGAACTTCATCTTTCAAAAAGAAAAAAAAAGCCAGCAATCTATCAAACTGGCAGCCTCCTGGTCAGGTGTCCGCATCCCAAGACAGTAGGTGCAGGAGTCCTCATTCGGGACATGAAGAGAAGCAGGTGGCCAGGTCACCTAGACTTGTACCAACCGAGAATTCAGAGGCCAACCGGGCCATGTTAGCTGTTTGAAGAAATATTCAAGGGGAATTTCTCCAATCAAAATTGGAGTAGGCCAACCGGGCCATTGCCGTATGGATGATCGAACATGGAGGATTCTGGTTCCAGCCAAGAGGACCAAAAACTGCCAAGTGCAAATTCGGTCATGGGAGTCAATAGGCCAACTGGGCCACTACTCTGCTTGACCAACAATGGAGAATTAAGGCCAACAGGGCCTGAAAGCCAGGATCCGAAAGCATATGAGTGTGCCAAAAAAAAAACTTTAAAATAAGAGGCTAGCCTACCTCCATAGGCACCTCATGGGACGGGCACTCGGGCATGCTCCCGGCGTGCTTAGTTCCGGACGGGGAAATGGGCAAGCTCCCATCTTCTACCGATCCTTCCCCCGAAGTAGGGAGTATCAAACTCCACATACTAAGGGAGATATATCTCATCAATTTAAGGGGAGGTCATGTCAAAATTTTCCCTTAAATTAAAAAATGAGAGACATATGCCAAGGAAGGATCATCCTATGTCCATCAAGGACTAAGAAAAATTCATCAATTGGAAACACGACATTTCTATGTCCCCCACATGTAATGTGCATTCGAATTTGCCAATAAATGGAAGTTTCGAATTTTGCATATCATTATTGTTATTGGAGCTTATAGAATAGCCCCATGAAAATGAAGGAATGCAAATGTATTAAAAATGGCATAGCAAAACAAAATCTGCAACATTTAATTTCAGTCTATCTGAAAGATAAGAAAATAGGGCTTTCTACTACGTCATGACCAAAGTGGAACATGGTAAAAATCAGATTGGAGATCCGAAAGTCTGAGCCTATAGAAATTTTCAGAAATTGCAGGAAATTGAAGAGTCATCAAACTCTGAAAACTCAAAGAAATCATCAAACTTGGATTCTATGCAAATCAGGGTGCTCACCGATGGATGGGGAGACAAAAAAAAAGACTTTAAGGTTCCACTAATATGAGAATAGGTAGAACCATGGGAGATCCAGAGAACAGATAGAATAGAATCAAAATCCTAGAAGACCAAGTGCATGCTCAATCAAAATCCTGTAATTTCAAATAAAAAAAATGCACTAAAAAAAAAGGACGACAACATCAAGGCAAACTTAAAACGAATGTTCAAACGGGCAACAAACTCCTAATCAGAATCTAAATCAAATCATTAAGATAACAAATATTAATAAGAAATGAACAACCAATTAAAAACAAACCTATAAAATCAACACATTTCAAACAAAAATCTGAAATCTGTACGTTTCAAGAAATCTGAACATTCCAAACTCAAATTAAAACATAATTCTCAAATTAGGAAATGCCAAATCAAACCGATAAACCTAGAGATAATCTCATGTAAAAAAAAAACACAATCTGTCAAGACAAAACCAAATCAAATCTCCAAACATCTAAAAATCTCCAAATCTGAAGCCGTAAATACAAATCACCAGAATCTCAAATCTCCCAAATCAAGTCCCAAATCAGACTTTCCAAACTAAATTCAAATTAGTTTTAACCAAACAAATTCAATTCAAATCAAATTGAATTTAAACCAAATAAAGAACCCATAAAACAAAATCAATCCCAAACCAACTTAAATCAATCTAAACCAAATCACTCAACTGAAAGATACTAAGTCTTAATCAATTAAGATCTTGAAAATCCCCAAATCTAAAAATTCAAATGCAAAACCCAATCAAATCAGAAACTAAATAAAAAATGAACATCCATCGAATTTCAAACCTTATTAAAAATCCCCAACCTAAAAAATAAAATAAATCTTAACAACAAACCTAATTCAAACAATTCAAATAAATTCAAATCAAATCAAACCATAGTTCAAAACACTAAGTTTTGCATTCCAACAAGTGTATGGGGCTATTGCTCCCATGTGTTGATTGTATGGATGTATGTCTTCTATTTACAAAATTGCTATGGCGGCTAATCAAGGGTATTCGAGTATTCTCGATGTAATTAACATCGGATCTTCGCACCATCCGATGGGGAGAGGTCAAAACAAAATTTTAAAGAACCTAATAACCTCAACATATATTTTTATGCATACCACTGACCTAGCTAATACTCTTATGGAATACCACCTATTTTCCTAATAGTCAAAGTCTAAGTCAAAAGCAAAAATCAAGACGGGAAAATGAATTTTCCGAAATTTATCCAAAATTTGAGGTTCCAACATGTACATAACCTGAGAGATGAAAATCAGGTTTCATCTACATTGAATACACCCGAATCCGTGTCAAAAGTAATTCAGGGTGGGCTACCGAATGCTCAAACCTGAGTTTGATATTGAATTTGGGTCGGATCATCAGATCTACAAGATCCATGTACAGGTCTAATCTTGATGATTATAGGCTGGTGATGGGAAAAAATCCCCGATGTCTACATTTTTTATTTACAGATCCACTTTTATGATCTTTTTTTTCTTTCCTCAAGCTGGCTACTTACTGCTATTAGAGCGGTAATAATTAGAAGTTGGAGCAGCCTTGTTTACTTTGTGATACCAACACGGTATCTAAATTGTTTTAGTTTCGCATGAGGAAAGTCTTTATGAGCATCCTTGCTATGCATTGCCCCATTTATCGCACGTCTCGTGTACATTTGTCTCGACATTATATACTGATATGCATTGTTTGTATTATGTTTTTGTATTCCCTTGATAATTTTATCAGATACTGTTGACATGTTGATGCTCTTTTATAAGATGTATTTTATCTGCGGTTGAAGATGTTATATGGTGATAGGTGCCTCTGAAGCTGAGAAACACGTAGTCAAGGATGACAAACACTCGAGGGTGCAATATCTGAGGAATGTGTTAAGAGCTCATTTTCATGTGGGCTGTGATTCATGTGGGGTAAGTGGGTGCTTCTATCCTTTGTTATTATGTTAGACAAGTTTCTAGGCAGTTGCTATTTGAACTGTTATTTTAGATAAACTGTGAAAACATGACGGAAAAGGTAGGGACCATAGTTTCAAATCAACTTGAATTTCCTGGTAAGAAAATGGTGCCATTGACACCCTGATGATAGAGCTTATGTCGCTATAACCGCTGGCATTGGAATTGGAAGTCTCTGATTCTATAACGAACTAGAGAGAGGATAAAATAAGCTCTCGTCGTGCTTACCAGCCAGATACACTCATCAAGTTTGTGTTGTGTTTGGTAGTATCTGACGCAAATCTGAATGCCTGTCCAGATGTATCCGATAGTAGGGAAGAGGTACAAGTGCAAGGACTGCAAGGAGTCCATCGGCTTCGACCTATGTGAGACATGCTACAACACACGCTCCAAGCTTCCAGCCAGATTCAACCAGCAGCATACACCGGACCACACCTTCGTGCTCGATGACACGATGATGCTCGGGAAGCATTACACCGCGGCACTGGTGTGTGACTTCGCCGAGGACCTCTCTGGTGATTCAGCCGACAACTATGTGCCCGACGATGGGGCTGACGACCCATGATCGAGCTGCAATGCGCTAATATGTATGCTGAGATCTCTGCATCGATCAGGCGCGGTATATTCGCTTGATTTGATCTGGCAGTACGGCATTTCAAAGTGGTAGTTGATCGTTGCTGGCGCCAATCGGCTACATCATATTATATAACATCAGCAGCTTCTTCAGTCTTGATGCCGAGATCTGTCATTCTTCCACGCGATGTTCTCGGGTTGGTCAAGTCAGACATTTGTTCAAACACTATGCAGACGCTGAATCATATTCCCCGCACGGCAACTAGGAAGTTGACAAACTCTGTCCCTCCAAAGGTGGAGTTTCCTGAAATTCGAATCACTGTTTCTTTGGATAGAATTCGGGTACGATGGAAATGGCTGGTGAGTTTTCCAGACGGTATACATAAGAATAAGATCACCGCGTGTTATCATGCGTCTGAATCTGCCGCGCTGTGAGACCAATGTTTTTTTTTTTTTTTGCATGATACTTGTGCATATAGCATGAATTGCATTACCTTGCTAAGTAAGACCTACGGGACTGTGCATCATTGGCATCGCTGTATTGTTACCTGCATACGCTTTTATGCTTTTCATGATCCTTGCTTTAAAAAACATTGCCCTCTTATTAGCTCAATTGTCCCATGCGTAATCTCTTATCTATGCGGTGAGTCTTAGAAAGCTCACACCTCTTCGGAAAAGAGGATCTTCTTATCTATGTGGTGAATTTTAGTAAATTTACCCCTCTTTGAAAAGGAGGTTCAAAAGGTTGATGCAGAGATCAATAGCAATATATAAGAGCCGAAAATTTCCTATTTTTACGTGAGATTAAGGTAGGTATATTTGTTTTGACTTAATCGTTTATATTGAGAATGTTGGTAAATTATTTGAATATGTCAGTAGTTTTTTTTGGTAAACCACTTGATTTTAAGTGGTTCTCTCATATCTTTTTTTTTATTTGCGAAGTTGAATAATTAAGATTTTGTGTTCCACGTGAGAAATTAGAGAAAAATAAAAAAGACATTTCGATCAAGTCAAATATATGTCCCCCAAGTGTGCCGCATTCGTGTTGTTGCCATAGCCACTTGCTGTTTAGCTTACCTCAGCTTCCATCCTCTCCGACGTCGTTAAGATGGGGGAGGGAATGATGGTATGGTATGAGAGGTAATTTATTTACGAAGTTGATAGTGCAAGTCACGTGGACTAATGATTTCTGACTCACAAGGATACGTGTGTATATAAATATTGATGTCAAAAGTATTACATTACAATGCTTTGACTTGGGATATATATTTGTGCAATTTTGAATAGCTGCAATGATACATACTCAAAAATCCATTGCATTGATAACATCATGTGTTGGAAATGCAAAATGTGGGAGGGCACAAGCGTCCGTGGTGCCTAACTGCTTAAATACGGTTGTTCTCACCGCTTTGCCGTCGCGGGGAACGAACTTCTTTTTTTTTTTTTTTTTGGGTTCGGTGTAGATCGTCTCGGGTTCAAACTTTTTTTTTATTTTTAAAAGATAGATAGATTCTCGCTATTTAACTGAAAAGAAAAGAGTTACAGATGACTAACACGAATACAGATGAGCAATGCATAGACAAGAGTCTCTCCTCCGCACTCTCAAAACTTAGAAAATGTAATATTCTAGTAGGACAATGCAAGTATATATAGTTGTGTCAACTTTTCTTACGAGCTCATACCGATGACTCACGAACAACTCCTTTAACATGATCCACACTTACTTATATAAACTCTTAAGAGTTTCACCTTTACAAATACATCATCAATATTGTTCTCTTGAACACACAACTCTTTAACATGATCCAATTCCTTTTTGGACTCTGCACCGTCGGTCATCCATGAGTGCGCTCTCACCTTCACATCCAACATGTATCTGACACCTACAACTCGATGCCATGCACTATTTGCCAATTGCACTACATTATCTTCTCATACTTGATACTTGCCAAACGTCTTCCTATTATTTGTTCACACATAGAACTAACATGTAGGGTCTAATTAAGACTCAACGTAGATCTCCCTCTCTTACAAATACCCGTACAAGAAACCTCGGTCTAGTCTTCCTTGATATATCTTTTTGTTGTTGACGCTTCAACTTCGACTTTTCATCTTTCTGACGCTTTGAGCAATCTTGTTTGATGGGAGGTACTATTTTACTTATATAGTAAATTTATGCCACGGTACTATTTTCACCGGGAGGTCAGCTCTTTAAGAAGATCTCTTAAAAAGATTCGGTCAATCTCCGATAATTTAATATATACGCGAGAACGTCTAACATCTTTGTCTCTTTATTTACGTAAGGAGAGAGAAGAGGATCCGATCATTTTCTCACCGGAGCCCGGCCGCACGTGTGACCTCGACGACCTCTCCGGGACCGTGGTCGGCGAAGAGGAGGAGGAGGAGGAGGACGACAACGACGAGAGCGCGCGTTAAAAGCTGCCGCCACCCGCACACTGTGCAGCCTGTGATCTCTCTGTAGAGGAGGACACCTGAGAACGTGCCCGAGAGACTGACTGACACAGACGCAGAGTCAAGTGAGCAGCGCGCCGTAGCAGGCGGACGGACCCGCCGTCCCCCGGAGAGGCCGGCAAGCCATGCGCGGAAGCCCTCGCCCCACGGCTGGCGCTTGCGGCGGAAAGGGACGGGACGAGCGCGCCGCCGCCCCGCTCCACGGAGCTCTGCCTGTCCGTGAAGTACCGGACCCGGAGGACCGCCCGGCAACCCTGGGGTTCCCCTCGCCGCGCCGCCGTCCCTCCCTCCTCCCCGGTGCTCGTACGTACAGGCATGCGCGACGACGGCGGCGGCGGCGGCGGCGCTGCTCCGTCCCCGGGGGCGGCCAGCCGTCCCTTCATCAATTGTGCAAAGCCCTGCGGCGACCAGGGCGGATTCTGTTCTTGCGAGGTTCGGGTGGACGTGCGGCCACGTGCACCGGCGTCACTGACGTGGCAGATCTCGTTAGGTTCGGAGGGGAGGGGGGCGGCCCTCGTGATTGGCCGAGCGTGCGTATCTTGACGTCAGGAAAGCTGAGCTGGCGCCACCTGCGCCACGTGCCCAGGGCTGGTCGCTCATTGAATTATCTTCGGGGGGGTGTTTGATCGGATGATTCACAATTTCCTGTTTTTTTTTTTTAACAAAATCCGTCGGGAAGACCACTACGGATTTTACGTTTTTGAAAAAAAAATGTTCTTTCTTTTTGAACACGAAGAAATGAAACCATATATTTTTTGTTATAGACTAATTTATAATTTATTTCAACACAAATTTTCATCGTGGAAAAATATAAAAATATATCTCTCGGAAACCAAACATCCCGATAATTTTAACTCCCGGCAAGCAAATCAAATTAATTATACGTGGAAGGCCACACATATATATATAAAACCAAACTGGGGGATTTTATTTGGGTGATTGATTATCCGTCAAAGCCGAGCACCAGGAGGAAAATATTCTAACAGTCTCTTCTCTCTCTCTCTCTGCCTCCTTTTATTGAGAAACGCAAAAGGTTGTGTCCTTTTTATTCTCCTCGCCCCCACGTGGGATGGTGAGCCGCGCAAAAGGAGGGGTGGATCGATAATAGAAAGATCTTTCGGGACTGTTCTGCTACAGTTTCTTTTCTTTCTTTCTTTCCGGTACCTCTTCTCTCTCTACCCGACTATCTTTTTAAAACAAAAAAAAAACTAGGGAGGTTTTTGGCGGGAAAAAGGCGAGGATATTCCCGCGCAGGGAACGGAACGGAGCAGTTGCCACATTTTGTTCTTAGCCCCCTCCCTGACTTTTCTTTCTCATTCCCCCCCCCCCCCGACCCGTCTCTCCCTTCCCTCGCCTTTTCTTCTTCTCCGCGTCTTCTCTCTTTTTTTGTCGTGACTCACCGGCGGAGATGCATACGTGGCAACGTGCGAACTGGTCTGGCTTCTTCTATTTTTAACTCCTATTCAAATCCAACTTTTTATTTAATTGGGCTGAGTTTGACTTGCAGGCCTAAACTTGATATGAACTTATCTTCGTAAAATTTAAAATTGATCCAAACTCATCTGTGAGCGTACTTGTGAAAATCGATTTAGGTTTGAACTTAAGCTGAACCTTACTCTAAATCATTTTATAAATTTAAGTGACACCATAGAAATATCGATGTTTCTGATTTAAAATTTTAGATGATTATTTAACTAAAGTACTTAAAAATTTATCGAGGGAGTCTATTCAAACTCAAATTAATAAATCGAGTTTTATCCCGTTTCGAATATATTCGTTTAACATATTAAATAAACCGAGTCGAGTTTCGAACTACCACGAAGGAGGAGGTTTGGATCGTTGGGAAGCCCCCCGCCCGGTGGCGGAGTGGACATCTGCTCTCCTTGGGAGAGCCCCCTCCTGGGTTCGATCCCGGGATCGCCTTTGGGCGTCTGCCGCGTAGGTGTGGTCCGTGACCACTGCGCCATGTTCAAAAAAAAAAAAAAATCATCGGGAAAGTGCGAAAGGTATTTCGAATATTGGAATATCAAAATTAGAATGTTAAATTTGTATCCATTTTTAGTCTTGAATTTTAATATCTCTCCCTAAGAACAGTATAATAATGCATTAAATTACAAGAACGATGCATACAGTGATTGTAAGAATAAAAAAACTTAAATCGATTTGATAAAATATTTATCAACTTATTTTTACGTGAAGTAGTATATGACACATTTCGAAAACTATGGAATTTGGTTTCCATTTTGATAACTCTAAGTCGGAATCAACAGAAAATTTGGTTCAGTGGGAATCTGCTGATTCTTATTTCGTTGATCAATATTTAGATGCCTTAAAATTGAAATTAGAAATAGGCTGAATCTGGCCCTGTTTATCGTCTATCTAGGTTAACGTTGAAAAAAAAAATAATTTACAGCACAAAACAGACGAGTGTGGAAATTAGATGGATTAAGTCAAAAGTTTAAAATTAAATATATTTTGTTATTTGGAATGCTGGTCAAAATTTCTATCACTCGAGGGCTTCTGTGCAAAATGCCTCCATGCCGAATGCTGCCCAAGTGCATAAAAATTAGACTCAACTTATCTATTACGTTAAATGAAAATTTTTTTAAAAAATAAAGTTTGACTTATTAAATGACTCGAGTCTGAACAGATTCCCGCTTGACTCGATAAATTCGTAAATAACTTGATTGAATATTATATTAAATATTTATTTTTATAAAATAAATCTTGAATATTAATAGTTATATATTGTCATCTAAATATATTAAATAATTTAAAATTTTAGTTCAAACTTAGATTATGTTTTACAATTGAGCTGAATATGAAATTTCACAAATGACTTTTCAATGATCTTGGGTTTCATACAAGTTTGTATATATCGTAAGATTGAATGTGAATTGAACATTAGTCCATCTATTACTCGAGCTCGAACTCGACTTCGCTTGATTAATAAACGAATCAGACTTAAACAAAAGTTCAACATACTCGTTAAATTTCGAGTCCAAACACGTACTCGAGTAAAATAAACGTGCCAAATTTGAACACCATGCTACTATACTTATTTGCACCCCCGTTGGCCGAGATGCATATGCAATATTTGGTCCGATTTGGCAACAGGTTGAAATTACATATTTTTATTTTGATCTTGACGAAGTTAATCGGTTTTGATAATTTCCATCTTTGATTAAATCGGGATTATGTGATTTTGATTTGTTATCAAAATTTAAACCAAATTCTAACAAGTTTAAGTTGAGTGAATAAATCTAATATATAAATGTTAAATTTTAAAATGTTTTGTTTTCGTTAAGTTGAAGTCACATTTTGACGAAATTAGTAGGTATAATTACTTAAACAAGACTATTCAATCTCGTTCACGAATGTTAGCCCCACATTAACACAGGAGAGAGGAGAGAGAGAGAGAGAGAGAGAGAGAGAGAGAGAGAGAGAGAGAGAGAGAGAGAGAGAGAGAGAGAGAGAGAGAGAGAGAATTTATGGCCAAACTCCATATATACAAGGATACTAGAAATTGTATCCTTGTATTTTATTTTAACAAGTGAATCAAAGTTAATAAGGTCGATCATATATATTATTTAGATGCTGAATGAAAATGCTATGTAAGTATACTGTGATGCTAGACGATTCATCCTTATCCCTTGGGTATTCGGTTAGAATATTGAATTTAACAAAATATTAATTAGTTTTAATATGTATAATAGATATGCCTTACATTTAATGGCACTTAAAAGCAATAGAAGTAATATACAACACTTTATACAAATAAACTCTCTAACAAATAAATTGGGTCCATTTATTTTCATGTAAAATTAAAATCAAAGAAAAAGTTTTTCATTGAATACTATTTCCAGGGAAAATGAAAACGACACGGGTCATTTGGTTACTTGTAGTTGTTTTTCTAGAAAATTTTATTAAACATTGTAATGAGAACATAACAACCATAGATAATTTTATCAATATTTATATAATTAGATTATTTATTTATAACAAAATATTTATAAAAAACTAAATTAATAAATTATTTTATATAAATTTATTTTTAGTGAAATTGAAAACATAATTTATTATTTATATATTGGTCAAATATTTTTCTAAAAAACAAGATTTGTTATTTTTATTTTTAAATTAAATTTTTTAAAATTTTATGTAAAGTTTTACTATAGTACCACATTTATTTACTTAAACAAATTACTGAATATTATGCTTATATTTTCAAATTAAATATATGATAAAATATTTTTAAACTAAATTTTTATAAAAATTTTATTTACTAAAATTTATATTTTGGAAACCTAGGAATACACTTACTTCTTGTAATTTCAATATAAAATAATTTGATTAAAAATAGTTCAAACACTTGCAAACTCAAATTTGGATTAAAAGTTACTAATAATTTTATTAAATCCGTGATTTGTATAATAAAGTAGCCTTTCAATAAAGTTATTGTGTCTCGTGGATTAATAATAGTGTCCTGTTGTATGTTTTCACAAATTCCATAATGAGGAGAAATATATATATATAGATGTATATTCCTTCATTATATATTCAAAAGAATAAAATCGGATAATTGGAAGGGCCTATATTATATGCCTTACGAAGGAAAAAAAAAGAGTCACGAAAATATTAAATACTTGACAAAAGTCAATTAGCCGAAGAATAATTCACAAAGAACTCCAAATAAAAGATGGCAGGATCATTTTTTAAAATTTATATTACAAACAAGACATGAATTGTAATATCAATGCCTACATGAATCAATTATGTTGTTGATGCTTTTACATACTAGAAAATTAGATATATTAATATCGAAATTGATATAGTATCATTTTTAATGTTCTGTACCAGTCAATTCCAGGTATTGTACTTAATGTCATGATACTAATTGGAGCTTCTTCTCACTAAAGATCCTCAAATTCGATGCAAATAATTTAAATTTCTCTGAATTGAGTTACATTTTTTGATATGTTGGTGTGCTTAAAGTTATCGAACAACTTAAAGTTTATCAAAGTTCAATATTAGACCATAAATTTCAACTTTAAGTGAATCATCCAAGATCATTGTTCAAAGCCTCTTGAGATCGAAAACAAAACACACACACATATCTATTTCCTCTAATAGTATAATAGTATGATGGAGAGCATGACAATCTTCTCTTTCTTTCTCGTGATGCTTGCACCTTAAAGTGATATATATATATATATATATATATATATATATATATATAGAAAAAGAGAGAGAGAGAGAGAGAGAGAGAGAGAGAGAGAGAGAGAGAGAGAGATAAGTGGCTAGGGTTGCTTAGTTTAGAGTCTTCTCTATTCTATTTATGGTGGCTAGGGTTGCTTAGTTTAGAGTCTTCTCTATTCTATTTATGGGCACTCATATGTCAACCCCTAATTCGTAATGAGTCATATTTTACTTTATAACTCATTAATTAAGCTAAATGAATCCAATCTAATAGAGAGCATCTAAATATAAATAAGCAAGTCTAACTTATTAGTAGCCTATTAATAGATTATTTGATAAGTGAATTGAATATCTCGATGTCCAACCACTATTATCCTTTCCATCATTTTTGCGTGTGAGTCTTTAGGACTTGTTTGGTACCATAAAATTTTGAGAATAAACTTGAGTTATCTCTTAAATTTTGGGGATAACCCAAGTTTATTCTCAAGTTATCCATGTACCAAATAGCACCTTAGACCACCAATACATCCCTATGTCCATTGGACTCGTGTGAATATAATCCATATATCTTGGATTCCATATACCCAACAATCAATATGTTAGATCAACATGGAATTATATATATATATATATATTTGTATTACTTAATTAGATATAATTTATTCTCTCTAAATGCAAGCCATGTGAAAATAATAAACTTTTTTATTCCTTTTTTTGGATATTGCCTCTCATGATTGTTTTTGGATAGTCAATTGTTTTTATACATTAAATCATTATTTCTAATTGCTAGAATCCTTAGTCCAAACCTATACAATTAGTTTTAAAAAAATAAAGTTACATACATAATATCTTTAGAGTCTCAAGTCTAGAACTAACCATATGGGAGACTATGAAATCACTATTTAATAATTAGGTAATTTGTAATTGTATAGTATAATGTAAGTAGATCAATTTAGTGACCTGAATTTTGAATGAGTACCTAAATTAACAGTGTCTTAATGTAAACATCCATGATATCAATTCCATTCATCTTGCAAACATGTGAATAATATATCTATTTATTTGATTATATTTATATGCATCTCAAGTAATTTATGATAAAAATATTGAAAAAAATTAGATTTATAAAGAATTGATCTCATTATTATGAGATCATTGTGATACGAGACTCACACATGTATATCCAAAAGCATACTCATGTATCAAGTAATACGAATGAAATAGTAAAAACAAGAACATTTTATTCATATATCAACATGAGAAATGTTTTTAATACGTTCATCACATATGGATGATTTGACTTGTAAGAGACCTATCACACACACCAGTTCTGGGTTGTGTTTTAGTAAAGTTGAGCATGTCTATTCATCATAATTAGGGTGGGTGCAAATTAGTTGAGTCAGTATGTTATTCAAGCTTAGCTCATTTATTTTATACAATTTCGAGTTTGAGCTCGAGTTTCTCAATTATGTTTGTTTGACTGTTGTTCAAATTTGATTTGTTATTTCGTCAAGTGAAGCACAAGCTTGAATAACGGTTTGACTTAAGTTTAATCCACATTTTAGTTCAAACTCGATGTAAACTCATTTATAAAACTCAAGATTAATCAAAAAGTGATTTGTAAAACTCTAACTTTAGCATGTTTGTGAATCTTGATCTAAGTTTGAATTCAAATAAAATTTCATTCAATTTCTTTTATATATTTAAGTGGCAATATATAACTATTAAGACTTGTAATTTAAAATTTTTAAATAAATATTTAATTGAGTATTTGATCAAGTTACTCGTGAGTTTAACGAGTTGAGTGAGAGTTTGTTGAAGCTCGAGTCATTTAATTAATCGACACTTAATTTTTATTCAAAATTGTTCGTTTAACAAAATAAATGAATTGAGTCAAATTTATCAAGTCGACTTTTGAGTAACATGTCGAGTGTATCGATTTGTTTGCATCCCTAATAATAATGTTTCTTAAGGATGTGTTTAGTCAAGAAGACATTTGTCAACTAAGTGAAGCCAAATCTTGCCTTATTTTTTGTTGTATGATAAGAAGTTGGAATACCTATGCATATTAAGGCAAATAAGTTTCACATGGAAAGTTAAAGAGGAGATTTTTCAATTAAAGATGACTCAAACTTTGGCATAATCCATGGAAAGGATGTGGCTGAACTTTGTCGGCAAGATTTTGTCCGTCAAGATGATTAAGATTTAGTAATCAATAACTTTACAAATAATCTTGACTTCGGCGGCGAGATCTTGTTCGTCAAGATAATTAAGATTTAGTAATCAATAATTTTACCAAATAATCTTGACTTCGTCGGCAATATCTTGTTCGTCGATATGAATAGGATTTAGTAATCAATAGTTTTACCAAATAATCTTGATTTCGTCGTCCGGGAGATCTTGTTCGTCAATATAATTAAGATTTAGTAATGAATAGTTTTACCAAATAATCTTGATTGGTTGCCTCCGGCATAGAGATTTGGTCCATCAATCTAATTTAAAAATTTTCATTGTCGTAGTCGGCTAACATTCACAACCCAGTTACATGTGACTCAATCATGGTAGATAGTCCATGGTTGGTATTAAAAGTAATAGCTGACCACCTAATTGTTCGGTCAAGTGATATCAACTCCACATATGGGGCCAATTTCTGCTATGGTGATGCATATGATCGCTTGATGTTTGAGAAATATGAAAGACTCTAGAGACTTCTGTTCCTCTTTCGGCTACCCACTAAGATTACAAGAGAGATTCAAGTCCACCATCTCCTGACATGATGAAGAATCCATACATTTGAACTTGCACGATTGTTCTCCTATCTTCCACACCAACACGTCAACTTAGATGACATCCACTCAAGGGGATGCATTGAATTACCCATCACATGAAAACGAGGAGCATGAAAGATTTGACAAGATTCATAGCAGCTGTTTTAACTTCAGTTGCTCGTGGATGGGGGCAATTGCTCTGACCCATTTTGTTCATCGACGAGTCGATTCTAATCGAGTGGGGTTGCCTACTTATATGTATGATGGGTCTTAATCCACATTCCCCCTTCTAGCTCTCTCTCTCTCTCTTCCCGGAAGGACCTCTAACCCTCGCGGTCCTCACTCCTAGGCACCAGTCCGCAGCGTCAAAACGCCGCCTTTTCTTGCTTGCTGCTCCTCCTCTCCTCTGGCTTCCTCTGTAAGGCCCTTACCTTCTTTGGTGGTCTCTGCCGCGGCTCTGCCTCTAGCTACTCTTGCGCTTCTCATCCTCCGCTCTCTCCCTCTCTCTGTAGAGCTCGCCGGGCTGTCGTACTCTGGTACCCCCCCTTACCTTCTCTTCCTCTCTGTGCCGCTGTTCTGGTCTCCTCCGCCACTGCTTCCCCTCACCCGGGTCTCCGTTTTCCGGCATCTTTCTTCCCTCGCTTTTCTGATCCTGCTCTCTTTCCGCACCCTAAAAATTCCATCTTTTCCTTGGCTCCTTTTTGTTTCATGGCGACGAGCGGCGAGTAGGCGTGGTCTTGTGACTCGGCGCGGGCTCCCTCGACCCTTCGTTGCTCTCGTTCTCGCATGGGGAGGTACATGAGGAAGACCAAGATCGCGGGCGAGGTCGCCGTGATGGAGGTCTCGCACCAGACCTCCCTGGGCGTCCGCACCAGGGCTCGCACACTGGCCCTCCAGCGCCTCCAGCGGCCCTCCTCCCCGACCCCCGCCGCGCAATCCCCCGCTGCCGACCCCGGCGACGGCTCCTACCTCCAGCTCCGCAGCCGGCGTCTCGAGAAGCCGCCCCTTACGGCCGCTAGGCCTAAAGAGGCCGGCAGAGATGGCCCAAAGCCAGGCCACGGCTTCAAAAACGCCTCCGACCACGCCGCCCCTAAAACCAGGCCCGCCGCTTGCTCTTCTTCGGATTCTCTGTCTGCCGGGTCGGCGGCTGTGGCGGAGGACTGCTCGAGGAGGGGCGGAAGGGAGGTGCCCGAGCCCGCTTCGAGGGTTCTGCCGGACGACGGCGGCGTCGAAGCATCATTCGGGGAGAACATCCCGGATTTCGAGCTGGGAGACAGGTGAAATTTGGTTTCTGCTCCCCCTTCAACTGCAGTTTGCGTCTCTCCTTCAAATTTCATCAAAAAAAGATCGTTCCTTTTCTTACCTCTCTTTGATTGGACTTGGTTTTGATCCGGTGTCGTTGGATTTTTTTTCTTTTTCTTTTAGCCTTCTGCAAGCAGGTGGTGGTTACCTCTCATAGTTTGGACGCCTATTACGTGTTAATGCCCTTTCCCTTCCTTTTTTGTTTTCTGTTTCCCTCGATGTCTTCCCTTTCGTCAACATTTCATTTTCCCTCCCTTTTTATTTTTCTGCTTTATACATACATATGACGTTTTCTTTCCCCTTGTTCTCTGGAGTTCCATTAGATTGTTCGCTACCTTTCCTTCCTTCTAAGATACTCTGTCTGTTCCTCTCTGAAGCCGGTGGAAAGTGAAAAATCATGCTTTCCCCTCGGTGTTCCATATTGGCATCTACTGCCCCCCTTCTTTTGTTGCCCGTTCCTTCTTCTTTTCCTTCTTGGTTCGATTTAGTTTCACTATCTTTTTTTTTTGGCCTCCTTGGCATCTGGACTTGGACATTTAAAAAAAAGAAAAGAAACTGGGTTTAGGTGCACAGTCTATCTCCTTTATACGTTTGGGTGTCATGGGGACATGTGCCCCCCTTCCTCCTGTTCTCTTGTGAATGGGGAGATGTTTCTTCTGCCTTACTTTTTTCACTTTTTCTGCACATAGGCATTCAAATTTGAGATGAGTCTTTTGTCCGGGTTCTGGTGAATCGGATTTATCTGTGTTGTTTGTCTGTGGACGTAATACGAATTTCTGGAATAAGTACCAGATTAACGGGTATCTTTATTTTAAGAGGCGTTGATATGGTTTTTGTTTCTGCTTATGTGCTCATTGTTCCTGTAAAGGTTGTGTAATTGATCCGCTTCCGTGTAGTATGCACACATCTTTCAGTTCTTTGTTCTTGAAGAGCACGGAATAATCTATTTCTGAGGTAAGTGGGGAAATATTTCTTGGTCATATCCTAGTTGACAGGGTCCTTTTCTTTGTTTTTTTTTTAATACAGACATTGCCTTTGTAGGCTGTACTGTTGGAACGTGTGTAGTCTGTTAAGGTCGATAATTGCATTTCAGATATTCTTTTAGAATTTTTCTACAGGAATGCCTACTTTAGAAATGGGCTCGGTGTCCGGCATCTAATGTACAAGCTTGTGTTTGTTAATGTTCGTGTTTTCTTTGTTCCGACTGGAAGATTGTTCCTTTTCAATGGATGTTAAGTTAAATATTGGTGCTTTTGTTGTCATTTCTTGCTTGTCTTGTGCATGGGGCAGTTCTTTCATAAACCATACTCTCATCTCTGTCTTGTTGTGATTTGAAGCAGATCTTATAAAACTACATCTGGCAAGTCATTGCATACAAGGGATACGATAATAAACTACTCTAGACATACTTCATATTTAATTTCAGCATATCCCTTCCTGTTTTATGCTCCGGTCTCCAGCATATCCATTTAAACTGAGAAGTCGTGCCTAAACGGCGGAGCTGCTTGAAAATTATGTTTACCTAGTATTTGATCTCTAGCTGTGACTAAACAGAGATGCCGTACAGGCTGCTAAATCTTGACCCATCAGGAAATTCTTTGATATTCTCTTTCACACTTTATCTTTTTTTATGCTTTCTTTTCCAATGTCAGTTTTTTCCAGCCTAGCTGCTGGTAAATTTTTTTTTTGCTTAAATATTTTTTATGAATGTCATAATTTGTTTTGTTTACGCAATCCTTTATCACCTTACTAAGAAGGTAAAGACTTGTTAGTCTGTTTGGGACCAACCCCGGAATACATCTGGCAGATATTACTTGGATCGGTTTCAGCCAACTCTTTTAAGGGGTTGTATTGCTGCTCCCTTTGGACGGATTATCGGCCCAGATTCAGGTCATCTTGCCTTGTTTGTGGAAGATGTAATGGGTTTGGTTGCTCCTCCTTAGAGTAGGGGTCATTTAATCATCTTGCCTCGGGCATTCCGAGTCTTGCCTGTTTTGAGGAAGATTAACGGGTTTGGCTTTGATATGCTTAGGCCGAATAATCGTCTTGCCTTTTCCGCAGTCCCTGTGATTAGCAGGTCTCAGGCACGCCTCCTGAGTAGGGATCCATTATCCAGCTCACCTTTGTCTTGCAGGAACACCAGGGAAACTACACCTTGCAGCTTGATAAGGGATCCAGATGATGTGGGAACCCCGGGGTCTACCACAAGGCCAACTACCAACTCCAGGAGAAGAACACAAAGCTTGACACACAGGGGCATCCTCCCCACCACCAGCGAGATGGATGAATTTTTCGCCGGCTCCGAGCAGTTGCAGCAGAAGATATTCACTGAGAAGTATGCATTATCATCCTTGCTCTCTACCCATTTCCTCCCTCCTTTCTTTCAACATTAGTGTCTTGCCAACTTGAGCTTTTTGGTGGTTGTGCTGTAGTCGGCTCTCATGTTAATGCTGATAAACTGGCTTGCCTGTATGTGTAATCTCTTTGCTACCGGGGCATGCGCTTGCAGGTACAACTTTGACCCGGTGAACGATTGCCCACTTCCTGGACGGTATGAGTGGACGAGGTTGGACGCTTGACCGGCACCTCCCTCCGGCCGTTTACTTCACCGACTCTGAAGGAGAGGGTGGCTTCCTGAGAAGCCCCCTCTTCTGCTGCTGTAATCGAGAGTCCTCTCCCGAGTCATTTATGTAAAACCCCGATGATCTGTGTGGTACGCAGGGCTGTTTTTTTTTTTTTTAAACACCTATAGATCAATAACTGGAGCTGACCGGCAGCCCTCTGACAGATCAGTCCTTTGTGGAGTCGTAGATCAGCCTTATCAACTGCAGGCCTGGGTAAAAAATTAACATCTCGCATGAAGTGGGTATGTAAAATTGCGGTGTATGTACCTGCTTTCGTTCCAAATCCGTGCCGGGGATGTTGGGCTGTGTGTGTGGAGGAGGAGAAGACCTAAGACCTCTTCTGGGGTTTCGATCAGAATGTGACCCCCGTTTGCTTGCTTTTGATCGATTGCAGCTTCTGTTTCTCTCGTCCTAGTTTATCATCCTACTTGAGTACGTGTATGTGTGCGCTATCTCGGTGGTGGGGTTGCGTTTCTCGAGGAAGACGCCGTACCGGAATCTCCCACTCACCATGAGGAGGAGAGCATCGATGAACGAGCTGTTGTGTCGCTACTGCAAAGGCGGTCCCCGTGCGGCGGGGGGAGGGGGGGGGGGGCTCTACGGCCGGGGGGCCGCCTCTCGTTCCTGCGGCGGCCGCCTCCTTGGACGGGTGCGCGGTGGTCGTCGTAGCTGCCCGCACCGCGCTCACCGGTGTGTTGCCAGAGAAGAGCAGAGCGGCCTGCCGCTCATGTGGGTTCGCGGATTGCGACGGGACACGGCGAAAACCCTCCGCCGGGTCTGCGATGAAGCCCCACACCGGCGGCGCAGGGCGATGAACTTCTTCTTCCGTTCGGCAAGGGCCCGTCCGTCCATGCACGGTCGTCTAGCGGGGGTGCAGAGCCCCAGAAGGATTGCAGGCGAGCAGGGACGACTGGTCTCTGATGGTCACCCTCGTCAGGCCTTGTCACGTCAAGATCGTCGCCGACCTCTTTCGGGAATGTCACCGTCCCTGCCGATGGCTCTCCATCACATTTATAATCTCGTGAATAAAAGAGTCTGATTGTTCAATAATTTTTTATGATAAAATTTGTATTATGATCAAGCAAGGAGGGACGAGATTCACAAGGAAAAAAAAATGTTACCTTTTCAAGAAACAAAAACTTAATTCATCGTGTAACCAGACACCCCCACTTTTTTTTGACAGAAAATACTAAAATATATAAACGAGCAAAATACATCCGCACCGTTAACCCGGTGTGTCCTGCGAAATTTGGTCCATTACATCCTTTGGCAAGTTCAAAATGGAGGACGACCAATCGGAGGATACCGCGTTCCTCAGCGCCTACTTCGCAAGACGGTGAGCGGCAGCGTTCCTGTCTCTAGGGCAGAAGGAGACGGAGGCGGCCGAGGTCTTCAGCAGGTCCTGGCAGTCGCGAACAAGGAAGCTGGCCTTCCAGATGGGAGGACCCTGAAGATTTACGGCTTCAACCACCGCGCGGGCGTCGCTTTCAATAATCGGAGGATTACTATCCAGCGAAATCCAAGAACAAGCTTCGGCGACAGCTTCAGCCTCCAAGATAACCGGGTCAGTATAGGAAGAAATTTTTGTTTTCCAGCCAACCAGTCTTCCGTAAGCATCCCTAATCACCAGGCCTAAAGCACCTTTGCTGAAATCTGTCGCAGCATCGACATTAATTTTTACCTGAAATTCGGAAGGGGGAATCCACTTAAGCGAGGGAGGTAGCTTGATAATATTTGCTTGACCTAAAAAGAAGGAGGCATCCCTTTTAGCCGCTGTGAGAATCCATAAGGGGTTCTTGTTAATATTCCTGAAAATCATATCACACCTGTTTGTCCAGATATGCCAGAAAATCGAGATACCCAAAACCCCTAAGTAAATATTTGATTGATCTTTCTGAAGGATCCAATCCAAGAGCGGCCCAACAATGTCAAGGAAAGCCATGTCTCTAATATTCTCTTTCAGACCAAGAGGAGATGCAAGCCAAATTGCCCTACTTCTCGGACAGTGGAGCATAATATGATCCAGATTCTCAGGTTGAGAAACACAGATGACGCACACACCATCAAACGACTTACATCTCTTAGCAATGGCTTCGTTCGTAGGCAAGGCTTGGGCAAGACATTTCCAAAGGAAGACAATGATTTTTTGGGGAAAATTTTTTCCCAATTTAGGATGCCAGATTTTTTTCCATGAGGTATGACATGAAGAGCTGGGAGGCAAATTAAAATCTCTAAGCAACCTGTAAGCAGACTTGGTATTAAGGATGCCATTTTGAGTGAATCTCCAAATTAACTTGTCTTCAGATTCATCCCTGTAAATAGGGGTACTCAGAACTCTGGCGACAGAGGCGTCAACAAGGCAATGTTCCAGAGTCTCCCTATGCCAATTTCCATCCACTATAAGCTCCTTAACCTGAACAGGAGGAGAAAGGAGACCCTGTTTAGCAGTGGGGGGACCTTTGTTGTCTTGGATCCAGGTATGATTCCAGATATTTACCTGGGACCCATTCTTGATTTTCCAGATACAGCCCTTGATGAGATGTTCTCTAGCTTTAAGAATGTTGTTCCAGACATCCGAATTATTGTATTTACACTTGGCATTCCAAAAATCAATGTTGTTTAAATATTTACTTTGCAGTACCTTCACCCAGAGCTTGTTAGGATTCTGCATAAAATTCCAGGCAAGTTTGAGCAAGAGGGCAGCATTCATGGTAGCTAAGTCTCTAATCCCGAGCCCTCCAATCTGTTTAGATCTTTTGATATGGTCCCAGCTCTTGAAATGCAATTTTCTCTCATCCACATTATGGGCCCACCAGAAAGAATTCTGGTTTGCTTCCAATTTTTTTATCATACCCATAGGAATTCTTTTGATAGACATAACATGCATGGGGGTTTGGCTGAGGGTAGACTTAATGAGGGTAGTCCTCCCAGCAGTGGATAAGAATTTCGACTTCCAACCAGCCAATTTATTATGGAAATTGTCAGACAGCCAGGTGTAATGATTTATTCTGTGATCCGAGATCCCCAGCGGGATGCCAAGATATTTTTCATAAGGAGTAGCCTTGTGTAAGCCAGAAATATCACATAATAAATCTTGTTGATTACCCGGGACATTTTTGCTGAAGATGATGCTAGACTTTGAAAAGTTAATCTTTTGCCCAGACAGATCTTGGTAAATGCTTAAAATGTTCATCATAATTCTCATTTGCTCTTCATTAGCAGACCCACAAATGATAATATCATCTGCGTACATGAAGTGGGTTATGACAGGTCCCCCTCTACTAAGATTAATGCCTTTGAAGAAACCATGATCATAAGAATCTTTAATGAGTCCAGAAAGAGCTTGAGCACACATAATGTATATGTAGGGAGATAATGGGCAGCCTTGCCTAATGCCCCTCTTGGGCTTGAAAGAGGTGGATCTTTGACCGTTCAGGTTTAAGGAATAAGAGACAGAGTTAATACAGTTCATGATAAGCCTGATAGATTCACTTGGGAAATCATAGCTTTTAAGCATGCTTTCAATAAAGCTCCAATGGATAGTATCATAGGCCTTGCTGATGTCTAACTTGGCCATGAATTGGCCACTTTTGCCCTTCTTAAATTTAAAAGAGTTAATAATTTCCTGCACAATGATGATGTTGTCCAGCCCCAACCTACCAGGCACAAAAGCAGCTTGATTTTCCTCAATCAGATGGTCCAAAAGGCCCTTGATTCTCCCAGCCAAAAGTTTGGTAAGAATTTTGAACATAACATTACATAAACTTATAGGCCGGAAGTGCTCAGGGGCCATCGGGTTGTCTTTTTTGGGAATAAGAGCAATGACAGTGTTATTCAAACCCGAAGGAATATAATGAGTGGAGAAAATAGACATGATGAGAGAAATAATATCTTCCTGAATCTCATCCCACATAAATTGCAGAAAAAAGGGGGGAATGCCATCCGGACCCGGAGACTTCTCGGGTTTCATGGAAAAGAGAGCTTCCTTAATTTCATTGATAGAAGGATTTCTGAGCAGAGCAAATTTTTGGTTCTCAGTAATCTTCTTCAGCTGAGGTATATTGGCATTTAGAGAGGGGATATCAGCATCATAGAGCTTCGAGAAATAAGATAGAAACACATGATGAATGTCAGTCCATCTGCAGGACCACCTGCCGTTCTCCAAATAGACACCGGGAATGTTGTTCCAACGCCTTCTGTTTACAACTCTAAGATGAAAGAACTTTGTGCATTTGTCACCTTGATTATGCCAATAGCATTTTGCTCTTTGTCTCCAATATGCATGGTCCATGTCCTCAAGACTTTTAAGTTTATCCATCAGGTTATATTCTAAGTCAATATGCTCTTGATTTTCCGGTACACCTTGCAAGTTTTGGAGGCGGCCTCTAATTTCAGCCATCTGATTATTTATATTCCCAAAAATTGTTCTTTTCCATCTACTAAGATCTTTCCTGATATAAGCAATTTTCCCGTTATAATTTTCATTTAGCTTGGGACTTTCCTTCCAAGCGTTCAGAGCATAGCCCTTAAAAGAAGAGTGCTCCATCCAAGCAGATTCCATCTTAAACCAGCCTCTACCAAGATTTGTTTTTGGGTTTGAAAATAAAAGTAAAGGACAGTGATCGCTGTAATATGTAGGGAGAGAGCATACCTTGTCTGGTGTAACCAGACACCCCACGAGGATCGGAAGTAAAATCTTTTTTCCCCCTTTACCATCGTGCGTAAGCGGTAGGTCTCGTACTTTAATGAATATTAAAAGAACAGGGTGGTGAAAAGTATGGATATGGGCTTATAGCATACGTTTTTTTTCACCTCCATAAGCAGGCGAATCACATGCACAAGTAAATATATCTATCTATGTTGTCGACCATGATAGTCTATGCACCTTGGAAATGTTTTGCCTCTCTCCCTACCAGCGAGAAACGTAGTTCCTTCTCCTCTTTCAATTTTCCATGCCCTGTGAATCTTGTATCTTGTCACATATTATTACCAATGTGTAGCATGCTACTAGGAAGAAGAGAATATCAAAGCGGAAATCCTAAAACAGGAAAAAACATCCCTGAATGTAGGGGTGGGCACGGTTCGGTTTGGTCCGGTTTAGACCATTTTTTTCCCAAACCGAACCAAACCGAATCACCCTCCCAAACCGAACCAAACCAAACCGAATCAATTCGGTTTGGTTCGGTTTAAACTAGGGCTGTAAACGGATCCGGATAAAATCCGGATTCGGTTCGAATTCGTATTCGGATAGGCGGATATTATCCGTTTAAGCTGCTCCGGCGGATAGTTATTTCGGATTCGGATATTATCCGAAAACTAAACGGAGCGGATTCGGAATCAGTAGATCCGCTCCTGTTAAGATCCGGTTCGATCTGAGCCATTAGATGTAAGATCCAACGGCCATCTTTAAACCATAACCTTTCACCTCCGAATCCCTAATCCCTCCAGCCGGCCAGTGCCCGACTCCCCCATCCCGACATCCCGCATCGGCGCATCCTCGCAGTGCCTCCCGAGCGCGGCGCCTCC
This sequence comes from Cryptocoryne crispatula var. balansae, assembly GCA_036172225.1. Taxonomy (NCBI): domain Eukaryota; kingdom Viridiplantae; phylum Streptophyta; class Magnoliopsida; order Alismatales; family Araceae; genus Cryptocoryne; species Cryptocoryne crispatula. The sequence continues at coordinate 8,994,979 of CM069922.1, read as the reverse complement.
CGAGCATCCCCCCCCGTTCGGCCTGCGACGGCGGCACCTCCCGAGCATCACCCCCATTCGGCCTCCCTCCCGAGCGTCCCGGCGGCGGCACGACATCAGCATCCCCCCGTTCGGCCCGCGGCGGCGGTGCCTCCGGATCATCCCCCATTCGGCCGGCGGCTGCGGCGGCACCTCCGGATCCCCCCCGTTCGGCCGGCGGCGGCGGCGCCTCCGGATCACCCCCATTCGGCCAGCGGCTGCGGCGGCGCCTCCGGATCCCCCCCCCCTCGGCCAGCGGCGGCGGCGCCTCCGGATCACCCCCTTTGTCCCGCGGCGGCGCCTCCGGATCCCCCCCCTCGGCCGGCGGCGGCGGCGCCTCCGGATCACCCCCATTCGGCCGGCGGCTGCGGCGGCGCCTCCGGATCCCCTCGGCCAGCGGCGGCGGCGGCGCCTCCGGATCACCCCCTTTGTCCCGCGGCGGCGCCTCCGGATCCCCCCCCTCGGCCGGCGGCGGCGGCGCCTCCGGATCCCCCCTGTTCGGCCGGCGGCGGCGGCGCCTCCGGATCCCCCCTGTTCGGCCAGCGGCGGCGGCGCCTCCGGATCACCCCCATTCGGCCAGCGGCTGCGGCGGCGCCTCCGGATCCCCCTCGGCCAGCGGCGGCGGCGCCTCCGGATCACCCCCCCTTTGTCCCGCGGCGGCGCCTCCGGATCCCCCCCCTCGGCCGGCGGCGGCGGCGCCTCCGGATCCCCCCTGTTCGGCCAGCGGCGGCGGCGCCTCGGATCACCCCCCCCCCCCCATTCGGCCAGCGGCTGCGGCGGCGCCTCCGGATCCCCCCCTCGGCCAGCGGCGGCGGCGCCTCCGGACTTCGCCTACCTCAACCAGAGCCGAACGGCGAACGGGGAGCCTAGTTGTGCGGGGGGGGGGGGGGGGGTCGAAGCGGATATTATCCGTATCCGCTCCGTATCCGAGAGATATCCGATTGTGAAGATCCGCTCCGTATTCGAATTCTAATCGGAGCGGATATCCGATATCCGAATTGACTAGCGGAGCGGATTCGGAAATGGCATATCCGCTCCGTATCCGCTCTGTTTACAGCCCTAGTTTAAACCGAAAATAAATAAAAATATTTAAATTAATTATTTTTTACATATATATACTAGTTTTTATGTTAAAAATAATGAAAATAAATATTATTTTATTATATAATTTATAAAAATATCATTTTTATTAATACTATAATAGTTTTTTTATATTTTTTTGATTAAATCGGTTTAAACGGTTTGGTTTGGTTTAAATCGGTTTGGAGATTTTCCAAACCGAACCAAACCGAAGGGGGTCCAAACCGAACCAAACCGAACCGAATGGGCTGGTTCGGTTTGGTTTCTCGGTTTGAACCGTTTTGTGCCCACCCCCACCTGAATGTGTGGGTATAAGGTAAAATAATGAAATTGGACGATTGCGCTGCGAAGTTGAAGATCAAAAAGCCTTTATAACCCTTTTGCCTCGTGGGCTATGTTGTAACACGAGCGGAATAGCCGTACGACTCCGACGAACCGAGCCGTATCCCGGATATTGACCTGTGAATCGAGATAGAAGAAAGAACGAACAACCACAGCACAAAGACAGAGATTTAACGTGGTTCGGCAAGGCGATATGCCTTCCTACATCCACGGGCGGCAACGACCGGAAACTTCACTAAATAAAAAGAGAAAAATACAATGAGTAAAGCACTCTCTCTCTAGAAGAACAAATCTTCCCTGCACCCACGTATAGCTCGCGCTGGTGCTTCTCACGTTGCTTCCTGGTGATGCTTGAAGAAAGAAGGGTTGCCTCCCTTTTATAGGCACTCCACGCAACGTTACCCACGACCAGACGTCTCATGCGGATAAACGTCCCGCGTGCATCGCCATGCAGAGACGTGCTCATCCACGTCGCTAATCCATGCGATAACATCGCATGGATGAGTCTCCCCGCGCGCACATCTGTGTGCGGAAGAAGACGTGGCGTCCTTAACAGGCTACATGTTTGTCATCAGGCCCAATAAGGCCGGAACTCTCCAGAAGGTCAACAGTCAAACACAAACTCGGGAGGTGTCAGCGGCCATAGCATGGCGCTGGGCCACGACTCCCCCTCAACCTGATCAGGGATCGCGTCCGATTATTCGCCATCCCCGCCGTTGCAGAGAGTAGCGCCGGGCACCCGCCGGCAAATCCCCACAGCATGCACCGTGAAGAGGACGCCGGCGAGCGCCGATTCCCTTGAGTTAGAATAGTGCCATATTAGTTAGGTAGGAGAGGTATTCATGCTTATAAGTCTTGGCCACTTTAATTCAGGATCGCGATTTTGGGTTGGTTAATAAGGTATCAGAGCCAAAGGTTGTGGACCTTCATCCGTCGACCGTCACTCATAAACAGTGTACACGTGTCAAAATTAGAAAAGCTTGCACGGTGAGTTAAAATACCGCCATATTGACTAGGTAGGAGAGGTACCCATGCTTATAACCTAGGCCACTCTAATTCAGAACCACGATTTTGGGTTGGTTAACACCTTGCAGTCTGTCCTTCTTCTAGCTTGCATAGTGGCGCGACTCGGCCCTCATCTCTACGGCAACCCCCTCTGGTGAAAATCCGACGGGGCTCTCCAGCCGGCCTGCAGCACCTAGGTGGCCCTGAACGCCAGTGATATGATCCCGATTTTGGGTTGGTTGACAAGATATCAGAGCCAAAGGCTGTGGACCCCCCTCCGTCGATCATCACCCGTAAACAATGTATACGTGTCAAAGTCAGAAGAGCTTACATGGTGAGTTAGAATAATGCCATATTGACTAGGTAGGAGAGGTCCCATGCTTATAAACCTAGACCACTCTAATTCAAGACCGCAATTTTAGGTTGGTTAACACCCTGCAGCCTGTCCTTCTTCCAGCTCGCATAGCGACGCGACTCGGCCCGCGTCTCTACGGCAACACCCTCCGGTGGAAATCCGACGAGGCTCTCCAGCCGGCCTGCAGTACCCAGGTGGCCCTGAATGCCAGCGATACGATCCCCGGTGGTCCGCCAGCACCGTGCCAGAGGCGGCGCACGTGAGAGCGTCGGCAGGGAAAGCAGCCAGTAGGCGCGGCCTTCCCGGTAGGGATGTCAATGGTTATCGATTATCCGATTATCCAACCTGCTCGTTAATTAACGAACAGTTAATGAGTAGTTGAAAATTTCCGAATAAGCTATCCATGTTCGTTTACCGATTAACCATTATCTTAGCGGATGCGATAATGGATACAGTATAAACCGAACCCGAAAACCGTTATCCGTATTCGTTAATTAATACATAATATAATAACTCACCATCTATGACATCTAAACATATATATGTCTTATCTAGAAAATCGTAGTGTCTTTAATTCTCTGGTTCACCCTCCTTGAGACCTCAACATTGGGCAAGCCTTGTCCTGACGTCCGACAGTAATGTCTTCTTCTGTTTTCGCTTCTTGACGGTGTATTCTATGTACACTACGATGGCTTCTTCCTCTCCCATTGAATTTGACATCCCGTGAGAATTGCCATATTGGAGAAACTCATCGACTGTATGATCAGGCGAATGGTCGATGACAACACAAAATAGGAATAGACACTACAGTTCCACTAGAAGATATTTCACTTTTACTGCAGATCAATTATCTCATGTTTTATGTTGGACATGTATTATTTTGGATATGTAACTAAGATTTTTTTTGTATCTCATGTTTTATGTTAGATATATAATGAAGATTTTTCTTCTAGTACATTGCTATAAATAGATGTTTAAAATTATAATATATATATTTTTATGTGTATTTCTATCAGTATAATTATATTTACTCCTTTATTTTGTTGAGTTGTATATATGATACATATATTATCTCTTTATATATTCGATAACCGTCCGTTATCCGACCGTAAATCTTTTTAAACAGATAGAACAATGCAGTTCGCGGATACACTCAATATCGATAGTTAACAAACAACAAGTGGATACACTTTTTTCTTATAGGATACAGATACGAATAATACTATTATTCGACCCGTATCCGACCCGTTGACATCCCTACTTCCAGGTTGTCGTCCCGACCACGCCGTCTCCACCGGCGAGGAAGAACTTTCTAAGTCTTGACATCCTTTATCACACAATGATCTAAAAAAATTTTAAAAAAATATCATTATTTTTGTAAAACTGTGAAATGGACAGCAAATTTTTGGACAAGTATGGAACACGGAGAGTGTTGAGAAGGCGAAAAAACTTTAAAACCTGAATTTCTAATGTTGACTATGCACAAACTTCCACCGTTTCCAACTAGTACTTCTTCATTACCAAAAACAAGAGGTGCAGAATTAGGATGAAGGATAAAGAAACTTGGTGTCCTGTGGCTGTTTGCTCCAGCGTCGGAGTACCAAGTTGGATTGGTCGCAGTTTTAAATGAACTTGTGAAGGTTATGTTTGCAGTAAAAAGATAATGACACTGCTGGGATTACTGAACTGGTTGTGTGTGTTGTTTATCAGCATGTGCACTGTTCCGAAAATTTGTATCATATCTCTTCCAACGCTGTAAGGTCACATGACCTCTTTTATAACAAAGCTGACGGACGTTAATCGCGAACTGACCAGTGTTCCGAGGCTGAGAATTAAAATTCTGTCATGAAGTACAGTGAGCATATATTATCTGCACGTACGGTGTTCCGAAATTAATCATAGTTACGTACCTCGATTAGATCTGTTCCTGCCTTTTTTTTTGAACAAACGAAGATTTAGTATAACATTAATATACAAAAGAACAAACTGACAAGTCAGAAACAAACTGTTTGGTAATAAAAGGGGGCAAAACATTAAGATCCGTTGACCAAGCTCTGTTCTGGGATGAGTCCAGCGCCCACCTAGCCAGAAGATGTGCAGCCTGGTTGAATGACCTTGGATTGAAAGCGATGGAGATCCGAGGATTACTCAAAAACCTTCGGCAAGAGCTGACGAGGAATTGGGCCTTCCAAATATCCAAACCTGGATCATTAGCAGCATCAACAACTAACTTTGCATCACTCTCAATAATAGAGGTCTGATCCAAGGATGAAGCCCTCGAGCAAGCTTCTACTATCGCTTCTGCTTCCAGGATGAGTGGATCAGCAAAGGAGGAAATTCGGGCAAGCCATGAAATGACAAGACCCGAAGAATCCCTTGCCACAATGCCGATCGCCCCAGAGGTCCCGTTGGAAGCACCATCCACATTGAACTTGACTACATTATCTAAAGGAGGTTTCCACTTTAAACATATACTAACCGAAGAGAGCTTCGCCTGGGACAAAAAGAAAGACGTATCCCTGGAAGCCACCTTGAAGATCCGAGTAGGCATATCAACCTTGTTCCGGAAAACATCATCACAGCTACTCTTCCATAGATGCCAAGAGATGGTGACAGCTAGTGTACCCAAAAACCTGAAATGAGAAACCTGAAATGAGATCTGTTCCTGCCACCATGCCTTCCTTGGTACCTTCTATCCCTACTTGAATTTACCTCTGGAATATTGTTCTGTTGCTGCTGGTTTGAACTCAAATTTGTGTGAGCCAGACTGGCGTTGAAATCAGTCACTACCTGGTGATGCTTTTGTGAGAGAACACCTCATGATTTAGTAACCTATATCATGCATGTCATGAACAGATAAAAAGGAAGCTTCTCACCGTGTAGTAATAGCACTGACAAAGGACTCATACTCAATTCCCAAACCGCTTAAAATGCAAAGCAAAAGATCCGTTGGAGGCACAAGATCAGCTGCCCTGGCCAGAGAATTGGCCCAAGTATTTTACCTTCTGCAGGTATATATTCACCGAGGATCTTCATCTAACATTTCTTCATTTGTTGCAATGGAAGTTTTAGCCCGAGGACTTCCTTGCCTTTGAGGTTGATGCATAAGGAGCAGCAATAGATTTCTAGATGCGCTGTGTCCGACTACCCATGAAAGGATAGATTTTTGTTACGGGATGAAGTCAACACAGTCATGACAAGAGTACTATTAAATTGTTTCAAAATCTGGATTATAAATCCATTTAGTTAAATCCAATGGAAACTTGTGGTGGAGGGAATAAATAGTACATCAACAAGCCTCATTAGCTCGTAGGTGTTGAGAAATGCATGGTATAAAATACGCCCTCCGGTGTGTATAATTTTCCTTGTCAAGTTTAGCAGAGACGCCATTAGAGATGTTCGGAAGTGAAGCAAGCAGCTCATATGTCGCAACTAAAATAATGACTTGTCCCCAACTCTGATTTGTTTTGATTTCTTTTAGGTTGAACCAAATAGTATACACCAATGCTTTATGCCCTGTTTGGTTAGAGTTTCATTTTTGGTATCATATCAATATTGATATTAATATTTTCAAATGTTGGAGTATCAATATCAAAAGTAATATAAGTAGACACTTGTATTACATAATATGCTTTATTTGTACTACAAATTTTAAAATTGATACAATTAACCAAACACCTCTTAATGGTTCCTATCAATATCAATTTTAAAATTGATAATGATAGAGGTACCTAATAGTGTTACTAAACAGGACGTTAGGTAAACGTGGAACATCTTAAAACCATAACCCGTATCTTGCAGGACACGGTTCCGTTTAACCTATTTAATTACATATATACACACACACATCTATATATATATATATGCATACATGCAAACCTCTCTTCGATTTTTTAGATCACCATATATATATATATATATTCTGCTCGTGCCTTTTATCAATACTTTTACGTCATCTTTTGGCAGGATTTAACCTGGTTATTACATTAATTCGACCTGTTTTTCGGAGATCAGTCGAACTACTCATGAATATTTGTATAGTATCTCACCGAGGCGTCGCATCTCAGCCGTCCGTTCCGCTTCGGATCCGGGAGAAGCGAAACCGGGTTCGCTCATTAAGCACTTACCGGTTACCGAATAAAAGATTTTGAAAATCCCAGTATCGGATGCCTCCGAATCCGAGTCCAATCATTCCGTCATCCTCCTCCAACGGTCATATTATCTCGCCGCAGACCGTTGTGCGCCGCCGGCTTTTGACGCTTCCCTGCTCGCCGCCTCCTTCCCGAGCAACGTTGGGGCATCTCCTCCTACAGGTGTCCTCGGCGAGGGAGGTAGAGAGGGAGGATAGAAGGGGAGGTGAGGTGGGGACGGCGGAGAGGAACAGCTAGCGTCGATGGGTTGCTTCTTCGGCTGTTTCGGGGGTCCCAAGGCCCGAAGGCGGACCAACCCCGTGAAGAGGATCCCGTCGTCGGAGAGGGTAAGTGCCCGCCGGCGCCGTCAGCTTTCCTCCGGCGTTTCGCCGTGTGGCATTGACACCCTCTGGCTTCGCAGTTGTCTCAACGTTACCGGCTTCTCCGGCAAAACGCCCTTCTAAGGCAGCTGCCGCAGCAAGAGATTCTCCCGAGCGAAGAGTACGCCTTCTTCCTGTAAAATTCATGGAGCTCGCGGGCTCCAGCTCTATATCCGATTATCTTCTCCATGTCTTGTGTATTCTTCCAAACATGGTGAAGAAAGCTTTTCCTTTTCTCCCAATTTTTAACTTCGTGGAGCTAATCCGTCTTTGACAACACGGCCCCTTCAGAGATACAGGTGGAGGAGAGGAGGCGGCAGCCCCTCTAATTCAGATTGCCGCAGAGAAACTCCCCCCTGAAGCTCTGGAACGGCGGTACGGTGTTCGCTCTTGAATGGGTTGCAGGCAGATTACCCCGTCGTGGTTTTGTTTCGGGAGATTGATTGTACTTCACAGCATCGGAATTTCTGATAAGATATCGGCCTCTTTTCCTCCGACCTTCCGAACAGGGACGAGGCCGAGAAACCATCCGGAAAGGTTAGGAAGAAGGTGACGTTTGATTTGAACGTGAAGACATACGAGCAGATACCAGTGGTGGCGGAGGATAACGAAGAAGAGAAGCCGCCTAGTCCGCGAAGAAGCTCGGAGGCCTTCCCTCCTAACCACAGGTACCAAAATTGCGCCGACGGCGACGAAGAGGAGGACGACGGTGAGTATGACAGCGACGACGACGACGACGACGACGACGACGACGAGGACTACGCCGAGGAAGAGGAATTCTTCGATTCCTATTTCTCAACGCCGGCAGGAAAGGGGGAGAAGCAGAACTGCGATGACGACGACGGCAGAGACCGGAGCAGATACTTGCACGCCGTGTTGAATCCGGTGGAGAACCTCGCGCAGTGGAAAGAAGCCAAAGCCAGGGCGCGGCCCCCCTCGAACCCGTGGCTCGTCGGCAAGGAAAACGTCGATGTGGAGCGAGAATCCGAGGCGGGGATGAGCTCAGATTCGACGCTCGAGCATTCAACGCCGGGGACGACGACGACGACGATCAGCTCGGGCGTCGGCGCAGATCACAGCATCCGCGGCAGGAACAACGAGGCTTTGGCGGATGCCAGTTTTTCAAACTGGTTGCTGCCATCCGAAGCGATGCCCGTGAAGGGGGTCGCCGGCGGAATAAGCAGCTTTCGCCGGAGAGAATCCACGGTTATCTTCGGCGGCCGGACCGTCGTGGGTGCCGGCGGCGACTGAAGAGGTAGTAGCTCCACCGCCGGCGGCGTGTCGTTGCCGGCAAGCCAGGCGCGCTCCAGTAAGTGTGTGTGGTGCTCTCGGGGGCGAAGCAGAATGTCATTCTTTCTCCATGTGATTACGTTCTTTGACATGTGTTTGGATATGATTTCTCGGATGATCAGATTAATATGATTGTATTAATAATGTTGAGACGCGGTGGACTTGAACAATTAACAGACCACGCATATATGCGCGTACGTGGATGTATAATGTCATTTGATTTTTAAAAAAAAATTATATACTTTTTTAAATTTTGGTATAAATATTTATATATTATTAAATAGGAGAAATTGCGGGAGCCAGGGTTCGAACTCCCGTTGATGCACTGTGCATGCTTCAGACACACAAAAAACATGTAATCTATTTTGAAGATAAGTGGATGGAAATTATGCAAGAAGAAATAGATTCTTTACATAAGAATCACATTTATGATTTGGTAAGTTTGCCAAAAGGAAGAAAAATTCTGCAAAACAAGTGAATTTACAAGATGAAGAATAAAAACTAGGGCAAAGTGAGATACAAGGCTAGATTGGTGGTCAAAGGTTACAGGCAGCAGAAAGGTATAGATTTTGTTGGAATTTTTTCTCCTGTAGTTAAAATGCCATCTATTAGGGCGATATTGGGCTTGGTTGCTTCTCTTGATTTGGAGCTAAAATAGTTGGATGTCAAAATTACTTTCCTTCATGATGATTTGGAGGAAGAGATCTACATGGTACAACCAGAAGGTTTTAAAGTTACAGGTGGTTTGTAGGATGAGAAAAAGCTTGTATGGACTTAAACAAACTTCAAGACAATGGTACAGAAAGTTTGATTCATTTATGATGGGTCATGAGTACCAGAGGTCAGCAACTGATCATTGTGTTTATGTCAGGAGTTTTCTTGATGGTAACTTTATTATTCTTCTGTTATATGTAGATGATATGTTGATTGTTGGACAAGATAGTCAGATGATTGACATGTTGAAAACTGACATGAGCAAGTTCTTTGATATGAAGAACTTGGGTCTAGCTAGACAGATTTTGGGTATGAGAATATCTCGTGATAGAAAATCAAAAAAGCTTTGGTTATCTCAAGAGAAGTATGTTGAAAAGGTGCGTGATAAATTCAACATGAAAGATGCCAAGTCAGTAGCCACTCCACTTGTAGGTCATTTCAAGTTGAGCAGTGAACAAAGTCCATCTTCTATAGATGAACAGAAGAACATGGAGAAGGTGCCATATGCCTCAGCAGTTGGAAGTCTCATGTATGCTATGGTATGCACACATCCAGATTTGGCTTATGTAGTTGGCATAGTGAGCAAATTTTTATCTAATTCAGGTAAAGAACACCGGACAGCAGTGAAATGGATACTCAAGTATCTCAAGGGTACTTCAGAGTATTGTTTGTGTTTTGGTAGCTTAAAAGCAGAGATAGAAGGATTTGCAGATGTAGACATGGCAGGGGATTTGGACTCTAGAAAGTACATATCTGGTTTAGTGTTTACTTTTGCAGGGGGAGCTGTTTCATGGTAGTCTAAATTGCAAAAGTGTGTTGCCTTGTCTACTACAGAAGCATAGTATATTGCAGCTACATAATCTTGCAAAGAAATGATATGGATGAAGAAATTTCTCCAAGATATAGGTCTTAGTCAGAAGACTTATGTGTTGCATTGTGATAGCCAGAGTGCTATACACTTAGCAAAGAATTCAGCTTATCATTTTAGGACAAAGCATGTTGATGTTCGGTATCATTGGATCCGAGATGTGTTAGAAAAGAAGCTGAAGCAGTTGGAGAAGATTCACACTGACTGCATCCTTCTGATATGATGACAAAGGCTCTACCAAAGGAGAAACACTTCAAGTGTAGAACTTTGGTAGAGATGGTTGCTACTTGAGCTGATAGGAGTTGGACAAGATCCACTAGCATGATCCTCTTATGAGTCTAGAGGGAAAGATTGTTGTGTGCTAGTCTCGTAAGAGGCTCTCACGTGCCATCTTAACAGGCACGTGAGAGGGGGAGCATTTTACATAAAAAAAGGAAACACAACAGCATCTTACGAACGGGAACAGGGCGTCGCGAAGGAGATTTGCTGGCGACGAACGGCGGCTACGCGTAGAGCTACGACGGGGGAGAAAAAGAGAGAGGAAGAGAGAGAAAAATAGAGAGAAATAGAGAGGAAGAAGAAGGGAGAAGGGAAGCAGCGTCTCCGGGCTTCCTTGACATCTATTCTTGGTATTTTTCGTCTCCTTACGTCTTGTCTAGGGATTTTCTCCTGAAAGCCTAGGTGTGTGTTTTTCACCGTTCTTGTGGAAGTCAGTACTCTCATATTGTTATTTGAGAGTGGTCATTGCTGTACTTCTTGATTGCTTAGTGGATTGGACTTGTCCCGTGATTTTTTCTCCGATTTTGGGGTTTTCCACGTAAATCCGGCGTGTCGTCTCTTGTGCTATTTCTTTGCTTGCGTGGGTGCCGTTTCGTCTACATGATTGTTCACTCGGCGAAAAAGATCGGTTAACACCGATTTTTCCCAACAGATACGAATACAGATCATATATTATAAGTTGGATAATCTTCGGATTCGAAACGGATACTGATAATATCGACTTCGGAATGTTAATTAAATTTTATTCGATTAATATATTTAATAATATAAAAATACATATAAATATAAATATAAAATATATCATATGTTTATTAAAATTAACTTAGTATATTAATATATAATTGAAAATATTTAATTATATTTTTAATATAATGATTTTAAATATATAATTATATATACTATGCATATACTATCAAGGAGTGATTCGCAGCGGACCTTATACGGAGCGGAGCAGATATTTTCGTGCCCGTTCCGATCGATAATTGGATAATACCCGTATCCGAATATCCTCTCGGACGGATATCTTAAATCAGGTATTATCCGTCTGGACGGATACTCTTATCCATGTCCGTCTACTATGCTTTAGTTTTCATTGATATTTTTTACTTGCTATTTTCGGGCTGATAAATGATAATCTTCTGTATCCTTTGGAATTCTTCTGCAGTTCGTAAACATCACTTTCTTTCTTTAATTCTTGATTTGGGAAACAAAAATGAGCATTAGTTGGTTTGATCGACCGTGCCAGGTTATGCCCGCGTCGTATTTGATTCGGATATGAACAGAGAGAATTTTGTCGGAACCGTGGGACAACTTGACATCCCAATCAAATACATTGTTTTCTTTTTAACTCGAACGGATAATTAACTAGGTTGCACGATAAATTTATTTTGTATCATAACTTTATATTTTTGTAATAAAATTTGTTAAAAGAGGTGTTCCACAAGTCTTATAAATTTATATTTTTAAAATAATTTTCTCCTTAAACAAAGAACAGAGTCTCACCTCTTTTTTCTTATCTTTGTGATTCCTCGTCTTGTTTGATCACATATAGTATTTACTCTTCTTTGTTATCACATCTCTCCGAACACAACGATTTTATGCCATTAGTTAGTCGACATTCTTTTAATATATTTTTTATCACGAAAATATATAAAAGTTTACCATGCAACTAAACACCATATAAAGATATATAAGAGATTTTCAAAAGTCACGAAAGAAGGACAAAATCTGTGTCAAAGGAATCTCTCACAACTAGTGGGCACAAACTTTTGAAGATTTTGAGAGAAATCTACTTCACAATCTCATCGACCAAACAAAACCTGGTCAAAATACGAAAAAGTGTGTGACCTGTCTTCTCCTCCAACCTGGTGGTGGCAGATAAAATACTTTCTTTTGAGTCTTGACAAAATAAATTACACCGATTGTTGCCACATGCATCTCCATCATTTTACAATCATACACCCCGTTAAGATCTGCAAGAAACCCATAACATAAAATATTAGTAAAAATAATATTTATGGTTGCTCACTTCTTAAGAGAAACCTCCTGGGATGGATTTATTCTATCACTTTGATGGTAATATTTTGTGAAGCGCAAAAATATATTTTGAGAACATCTAAACTATGATTACAATTTTGGTCGAAATTGGTACTGTCAACTTCCCATTTCTATCCAAAATCTCTTTTGCTTAATGTATTTAATTAAGAATAGCTTTGTATTTATGATGTGCAATTGAAGATTTTTCGAGTATCATATATTCAATTCTCGCAACTCTCACTTTACCCCTGATACACTTGTTACAAATTCTGTCTACCTGTGTGTGGTCACACATCCACCGTAGAACATACATTTAAGCTACACTCAATTTGACAGTATGATTCATTTTAGTTGTCCAACACTCACTGTCGTAGAACATGGCGGGTCTTATAGCCATGCGATATAATTTTTCTTTCAATTTTTTAAAAATTATACATACAATCTCCATCATCTATTTTCATTTCATCAATTCCACTTTAATCCTATAATTGACATCTTCGTCATATTTCATGTTCATATGTAAGATTGAACACAAGTATTTAAATTGAGTACTCGACGCAATGACCTTTTCATCAAATGTTACTCCAACCTTGTCAACTCCTAAGATTTCACAAAATTTGTAGTGCCTATACTCTGTTTTCATTCAACTTGAATCAAATTTGATATTAATACTCTAATTTCTAATCAAACAAGGCATAATATATTTAATATTACTTTTATTATGATTGCATATGTACACCGATACAATTAAGTTTGGATTAGGTACTTAATGAATATCACATTCTAGATAGTATTAATACGAAAAAGTTATTAAACAAATGTGGCACCTAAACAAATTTAAAATGTCTTGTTTGGCAATACTATTAAACATATTTATCATTAAAAATTTCGAAATTGATATTGATGATAATCACTGAGTTGAGTTTGGGTAACAGTGTAAATTTTGAATTTTATAATACAAACATAACATGATTTAATGTAAGTGTTAAATTGTACGAAATTTGACATTGATACTCTAATATTCAAAAATATCAGTATCAAAATTGATATCTACTCAAACAAGGTATAAGATAATGAGTGGAGATGGCACCTAATACTTAATATGGGATTATTCTTTTCTAATACTCAATATAGGATTATTCTAACATGAGATTATTCTGAATACTTAATATGGGATTATTCTAACATGTCTTTCACATGTAAGCTGATATTTTTTTTAATTAGATGCTACCATGGTACGTATTAGAAATATAGGGTACGCGCACACAATGCCTGAACTGAATGGACAACAAAACCATGACTTTGAGATTGAAAGACCTTTGAAAATATAAGTAAGTGAATCTTATTAATATAATCAACGACATGATACTATGCCCACCTTTCAACACTCACTCTTTCCGCTAAGATGGATGGTGAGAATAGGAACTAATGGGGTGTTTGGTTGCATCATAATGGAGGTTTTTATTTTAATTTTTAAAAATTGTAAGAAAACTTGTTAAAAGAGGTGTTTGACAATCATGACAAAGTTATGTTTTGAAAGTGATTTTCTTCTTAAACAAAAAAGAGGGTCTCACCTCTTTCCTTTTTCTTGTGGTCCCCCACTTTGTTTGGTCATGTACGATGGTTACTCTTTTTTGTTATCACATCCCTCCGATCATGATAATTTTATGTCATGAGTTGGTTCACTTTTTATTTTAATATAATTTTTTATCATGAAAGTGTACACAAAATTATTATGCAACCAAACACCCATAAGATAATTAAATATTATAATAAGATCATTGTGTTGCTCAGTCAAGCATACGTCAATCAAGCATGTAGCTTACGTAAACATATGCATATATATATATATAATACTTTTTTTATCTTGAGCCTTCAGACATATAAAAAATTAGCAGGTTGACCAAGTGCGGAGTGTCAACGGAACCTCAGTCCCTACTTACCTAACCTAATGGGGTGTTTGGTTGCGTGATAATTTTTTGTACACTTTCATGATAAAAAATTGTATTAAAATAAAAAGTAAACCAACTCATGACATAAAATTATCATGTTTGGAGGGATGTGATTACAAAAAAGAGTAACCACCGCACATGACCAAATAAAGTGGGGGACCACAAGAAAAAAGAAAGAGGTGAGATCCTCTTTTTTTGTTTAAGAAGAAAATCACTTTCAAAACATAAAATTGTCATGGTTGTCAAACACCTCTTTTAACAAGTTTTCTTACAATTTTTAAAAATTAAAATAAAAACCTCAATTATCATGCAACCAAACACCCTATAAGCATGATGTCAGACGCAGATGGATCAGATGGCCGTTTATGAATTTTAATTATCTTATTTATAATAATGCCCCAGGCTTCGCAACTTGTTGACCAAGAGATGTTTGGTTGCCATATAAATTTTGTATATTTTTGTGAAAAAATAATATAATGAAATAGAACAATTACTAATATAAATTTTGTCACATGCGAAGAAAATATATAACAAGAGTAAAGGTGCAAACGAACCTATACACTTACAAGTGACTTAAAACTTCACTTATAAAAAAATTAGATTTGACTCGTTTATTAAGTTGAACAAATGAATTTGAAAAAAAATGATAATGATAAGAAACTTGAGGGATGATAAAATGGAAAAAAAAAGATATCGCATTTCATCTGAAACAATCATTTTGTTACAACACATATTTTGCTCGAAATAAGTCGTCATCTTCCTTTTTTTGGGCGCGCTCACTTGTTCTCCGGATCCGGTCAACGGAGATCGATCTGGGTCCGGATAACCAATCTCAGCCGCGTGATCCTTCCCTCCTGCGATCCAACTTCGTAATGTGAACGCCACTCCGTTGACTTTGACTCCGCACCGCACGCGCCGTAGTGAAACTCGCCGTCTCCCTGTTTCTTCTTCTTCTTCTTCTTCTTCTTCTTCTTCTTCTTCTTCTTCGTCGTCGTCGGCCGGCAGCGGCGACAACGCGCTGAGCCGAGAATAGCTCACCTACCTGTCTCCTCTGTCATATAGGCACTGTAACGCCGTCGAGCTCCGATCAGCAGGCAGCCATCGCCGGCGAACCAGCGAGAACAGCAACATCAACCGCCACTTCTGCCATGGGACCTTCCTCGGCCAGCACCTACCTCGGCCTTCTCCTCTGGGTCGCCTTGTTGTCTCCCGGCGCGACGGCGGCGACGGAGGCGGAGGCCCTGGTGCGATGGAAGGCCGCGCTGTCGCCCGCCCGGGCCCTCAGGTTCTGGTCCCTCGGCCCCTCCGCCAGCCCCTGCAGGTGGTTCGGCGTCACCTGCGACGCCGCCGGCAGCGTCGTCCGGCTCAGCCTGCCGGGGCTCAACCTTCTGGGCACCCTCGACGACCTGGACTTCCCCTCCCTCTCCAACCTCACCCGCCTCAACCTCAACGGCAACAAGTTCTACGGCTCCATCCCCGCCAACATCTCCGCCCTCTCCAAGCTCACCTCCCTCGACCTGGGGAACAACAACTTCAACGAGTCCCTGGCGCCGGAGATCGGGAGCCTGCCGGAGCTGCTCGACCTCCGCGTGCACAACAACAACCTGGCCGGGCCGATCCCGTACCAGCTCAGCCGCCTCCGTAGGCTACGGTACATGGATCTGGGGTCGAACTACCTGGAGAACCCCGACTACTCCATGTTCGCCGCCATGCCGTCGCTGGTCCACCTCTCCGTCTACCTCAACAGCCTCGACGGCCCCTTCCCGCCTCCCGTCCTCAACTGCTCCAGCCTCACTTACCTCGACCTATCCCAGAACAACTTCACCGGCGCCATCCCGGCGGCCATAGCCACCAGCCTGCTGAAGCTCGAGCACCTCAACCTCGGCATAAACCAGTTCGCCGGGACGATCCCTCCGATTCTCGGGTCGATGTCCAGACTGCGCATCCTGGAACTCAACAACAACCCCTTGGGCGGGACGATCCCCGCTTCCCTGGGACGGCTGCGGCTGCTCGAACGGCTGGCCCTCAACGGCGCCGGGTTGAACTCGTCCGTGCCGCCCGAGCTGGGGAATTGTACCAGCCTCAACTTCTTCGAGCTGTCGACCAATCAGCTGACGGGATCGCTGCCGGCGACGCTCTCGGCGATCGGCACGATGAGGGAATTTGGCATCTCCTCCAACCGCCTGTCCGGGCGAATTCCGGCAGCCTTCTTCCGCAGCTGGACAGGGCTGATATCCTTCCAGATCCAGAACAACCTTATCTCCGGCGAAATCCCGCCGGAGATCGGATTGGCGAGCAACCTCGACACTCTGTTTCTGTTCTCGAACAACCTGACGGGCCCGATCCCGCCGGAGATCGGGAATTTGAACCTGCTGCGGAAGCTGGATCTGTCCACCAATTCGCTCAGCGGTCCTATCCCTGCCTCGATAGGGAACCTGACGCGGGTCACACAACTGCACCTCTTCTTCAACAAACTGACGGGCGCAATCCCGGCGGAGATTGGGAGCATGGCGTCGTTGGAGGAGCTCGACCTCAACACCAACAGGTTGACCGGCGGGATACCCAGCACCATCGCCGATCTCGAGAAACTGGAATTCCTGAACATCTTCTCGAACAACTTCAGCGGTAGCATTCCCCGGGATCTGGGACGGAATGGCCTGCTCCGCCTTGTCAGCTTTTCAGAAAACAACTTCTCCGGCGAGCTTCCTGAGGCCATATGCAGCGGCTACAAGCTCCAAAACTTCACCGTGCTCAACAACAACTTCACCGGAACCCTGCCGAGCTGCCTGCGGAACTGCTCCGAACTGTATAGGGTCCGGCTGGAGTCGAACAACTTCTCCGGGGACATATCGCGAGCATTTGGCGTTCATCCCCTGTTGGACTACCTGGATGCCTCCGGAAACCAGTTCACAGGTGAGCTCTCGTCGGACTGGGGTCTCTGCAAGAACATTACCAATCTCAGACTAAATCGCAACAAGATTACCGGCCGGATCCCCCCGGAGCTGGGGGACTTGCCGAGTCTTGGCGTTTTGGGCCTATCTTCCAACTCGTTGACAGGGAACATCCCGGCCAATCTGGCGAATGCGACCACCCTTTTCGACCTCGACTTGAGCAACAATCAGATCACCGGCGAGATCCCTGCTGTGATCGGCAGACTTTCCGGGTTGCAGCTGCTCGATCTGTCGAGCAACAGGTTGGGCGGCCGAATTCCAGTCGCGCTCGGCACTCTCAAAGAACTGCGCATGCTGAATTTGAGCCGCAATAATCTGTCGGGAGGAATACCAGATGAGCTCGGGAACCTGATCAGTCTGCAGAGGTTGCTGGATCTCAGCAGCAACTCACTCTCCGGCCCCATCCCTTCGAACCTCGGCAAGCTCAGCATGCTCGAGATCCTCAATGTCTCCCATAACCACCTCTCTGGCCCGATCACCGCATTATCCTCGATGAGCAGCTTGACCACCATGGATTTCTCCTACAACAATCTAACGGGAGAGGTGCCGACGGTGAAGAACTTCAAGGACGCGCCGCCGGAGGCGTTCGTCGGCAATTCACTGTGTGGAAACGTCAAAGGTTTGTACCCCTGCTCATCTGGCGGCGCCGAGTCAGGCGGCAAATCCCGCGGCAGCGGCCGTAAGAAGATCATCATCATCATCGCCGTCGTGGTGCCCGTCGCCTTCCTGTGCCTGGCCGCCATCGCTGCCGTACTATTTGCCCTCCGATGCTGCAGAAAGAGACAGAGGGAAGTAGACGAGCTTGGCGGCCGCGGAGGCGCCCATGCCCGTACGTCTGCGCAGTCGGTGATATGGGAGAGGGAGGGTAAGTTCACCTTCGTGGACATCGTGACCGCCACCGAAAACTTCAGCGACGCCTACTGCATCGGCAAGGGCGGTTTCGGCAGCGTGTACCGCGCGAAGCTGCCGTCGGGACACCTGGTTGCGGTGAAGCGCCTCGACGTGTCGGACTCCGGCGACGTGCCGGCGGCCAACATGAAGAGCTTCGAGAACGAGATCCGGGCGCTGACTGAGGTGCGCCACCGCAACATCGTGAAGCTCTACGGGTTCTGCTCCAAGGGCGGGGGCAGCATGTACCTGGTGTACGAGTACATGGAGAAGGGGAGCCTGGGCAAGGTGCTCTACGGGAGGGAGGGCGGCAGCGGCGACTTCGGGTGGCCGGCGCGGGTGCGGGTGGTGCAGGGCCTGGCCAACGCCCTGTCCTACCTGCACCACGACCACCGGCCGCCCATCGTCCACCGCGACGTCTCCATCAACAACGTCCTGCTGGAGGGCGAGTTCGAGGCCCGGCTGTCGGACTTCGGCACCGCCAAGCTGCTGAAGGCCGGCGCCTCCAACTGGACCGGCGTCGCCGGCTCCTACGGCTACATGGCCCCGGGTAATCAATTAATTAAGCTCTCCTCTCAACTCTCTCGCTGCATATCAATCAGATCGACGACTGCCTAGCTATATATGAACTGCGCGCAGCCGAGAGGCTCGATCCATCGTGTTCATGTGTCGTCCCTTGGTCAATCCTGCGCAGAGCTTGCTTACACCATGAAGGTGACGGAGAAGTGCGACGTGTACAGCTTCGGAGTGGTGGCTCTGGAAGTGATGATGGGGAAGCACCCGGGGGAGATGATCGCGGCGCTCTCTTCCGCGACGGCGGCGGCGGAGGAGGGAGCGATGAGCCCCGTCTTCCTCAAGGACGCGCTGGACCAGAGGCTGGCCTCCCCGACGGGCCAGCTAGCGGAGGAGGTGGTGTTCGTGGTCAGGACGGCCCTGGCATGCACAAGATCGGACCCGGAGACCCGCCCCGCCATGAGATTCATCGCCCAGGAGCTGTCTGCGCGGACGCAGGCCTATCTCTCCGAGCCATTCCGCACCATCACCGTGAGCAAGCTCGCCGGCTACCACAAGTAGCCGCCATCGGGCCAGCCTAGCCAGTTGCTTCTACTGCACTGAGTGCTATGCCGGAAGATGATCTAGTTCATCGACATCGCCGGTAATCTCCGTATATATGTTCGTTTACGTAGCTTGATACACAGCGGCGATCTCCGTTTATTAGAACACACCTCTCTGCAGCTCGCCGGAGATCAGGTTGTTAATTAGTATAAATGTTCGACTGGTGAACTGATTTAATCGTCACATGCTGGTGATTTAATCAAATCATGGGCACCGCCTACTACTTTCCGCCGAAACCGTTTGACCGGAAGAAAGGCAGCAGCATTCGAGGTTTGACTTGACCGCCGCCTGGGACCGGGATGGGATGCATTTGACAACACGGGGTGCTCTCCCATCTGTTGTTGCCTTGCCCGTCGTGTGCCGGCAGGGTCACTGTCGTTTGACTTTGACCGTTGACCTACCGTTCTTCTATTCACCCCCGCGCAAGAGCAGCATGGCGACCCGTAGAAGAAAATAGTTCGGATCGCCTCAGGACGCCTCCTGAGGCGACTCCCTCAGCCGCGTATCCGCTCGCGCCACGTACGCGTCGGGACCGCTGCGCCAAACGTCCGACGCCGGCTCGTCTGTCGCCGTTCGCGGAACGGCCCGTCTGACCGAACGAAACGGCGCCGTTTCGCGACTGCCGCTGCGGACGCCGCCACCGTCTCGCCTTACCATGCCATCATGACGTTGTCAACTCCTCCTTAATGGTGACACGATGAAAATTGCGCGGGAAATGAATCGCCGAGGTCTATGTCGTCTTCGTCCGCATGTTCATCAGAGTATTCCTCCTCTATTTTCCCGGTGCATTTCTCCAATTCCTAAGAGCAATCCGAATTACATTGTGCGCGGGGTGAGGAAGAATCGAAGAGGTGAACGGTAAACGTCTTCCAGCTGAGGGCGAGATTATTGCGACTAGCAGGCTTAGACAAGACGTGAGCAATGGACTGTGATTTTGGGACAGCAAGGCGAGAAGAAGTTGAAGCAAGTTGTGTTGGCCCTCGTCGAGGCAGTAGTCATGTTAGTATGTTTATTTACGTTAAAAGATATTGAATGTAGTGTATTTAATGTTTTGAAAATCACCGATCGTAGTACAGATGCATTTAGTGAGCAATGGACTGTGGTGCTAGCTGCATGAGAAGTTACAATAGGTAGTTAGCACTAAATGTACACTAATAAGAACACGTTTCAGGAGTCAATAAGTTGGAAAAAACGTAATGAGTGATGTGTACAGGGTTAATAAGATATGTAAACGGTTAGTATTTAGTATTTGGTAACGTGTGAAATGAAGGCTGAACAACATATATAAAGGGTTAGTAAGTTATGTAAAGGGTTATTAACCTGTGAAACATATGTGTTCAGGCGCATGTAAGGGGTTAGGAAGACATGTAAAGAATTTTTAACTTTTGAAAAATGGGTTCAGGCGCATGTTCAGGGCCATGTAAAGGGTTAGTAACAAAGGGAGAGGGTTAGTAACTTCTGAAAAGGGGTTTCCGGGGTCCATGTAAAGGGTTAGTAACATAGGGAGAGGGTTAGTAACTTCTGAAAAATGGTTTCGGGGGTCCATGTAAAGGGTTAGTAACATAGGGAGAGGGTTAGTAACTTCTGAAAAATGGTTTCGGGGGGCCATGTAAAGAGTTAGTAACATAGGGAGAGGGTTAGTAACTTCTGAAAAAATGGTTTCGGGGGTCCATGTAAAGGGTTAGTAATATAGGGAGAGGGTTAGTAACTTCTGAAAAATAGTTTCAGGGGTCCATGTAAAGGGTTAGTAACATAGGGAGAGGGTTAGTAACTTCTGAAAAAGGGTTTCGGGGGTTCATGTAAAGGGTTAGTAACATAGGGAGAGTGTTAGTAACTTCTGAAAAATGGTTTCGGGGGGCCATGTAAAGGGTTAGTAACATAGGGAGAGGGTTAGTAACTTCTGAAAAATGGTTTCGGGGGGCCATGTAAAGGGTTAGTAACATAGGGAGAGGGTTAGTAACTTCTGAAAAATAGTTTCCGGGGTCCATGTAAAGGGTTAGTAACATAGGGAGAGGGTTAGTAACTTCTGAAAAATGGTTTCGGGGGGCCATGTAAAGGGTTAGTAACATAGGGAGAGGGTTAGTAACTTCTGAAAAATGGTTTCGGGATACCAGGAAGGAAGGGTTGCGACTGCGAGGCCCGAAGGCGGAGGGTTGCGGGATATTTTAAAAATCAAATGGAGTTCGGGTCATCGGGTTGGACTGGTTTCGGGGGATTTTAAAACCGAACCGGACCGATTTTTACATTTCGGTTCGGTTCGGTTCATGACCCGTTTAACTCCCTATGTGGACCTGAACCGAACCGAACCAATTACATGTATTTGGTTCGGTTCAACGGTTTGAACCGTTTAATGAACAGCCCTAGGCTCCAATGGCCGCTCTGGTCCAAAATTGTACCCTTTTGTGCTATAAGAAACTAGTTGCATATATATTGTCCGTCTTAGTAATTATTTAACTCATATTTAATGACCCTTGTTTATGCTTATTCGTTCTTTCTTTCTCTTTTTTTTCTTTCGTTGCAAATTAATTTTGGTTTCGAAATTTATGGGGTGTTTGGTTGCATGATAATTTTTTGTAGACTTTCATGATAAAAAATTGTATTAAAATAAAAAGTAAACCAACTTATGGCATAAAATTATCATGTTTGGAGGGATGTGATTACAAAAAAGAGTAACCACCGCACATGATCAAATAAAGTGGGGGACCACAAGAAAAAAGAAAGAGGTGAGACCCTCTTTTTTTGTTTAAGAAGAAAATCATTTTCAAAACATAAAATTGTCATGGTTGTCAAACACCTCTTTTAACAAATTTTCTTATAATTTTTAAAAATTAAAATAAAAACCTCAATTATCATGCAACCAAACACCCCATTATGCATATTATAAAAAGTACTGAAAGAATCATGGAGGCTCCAAAGGTCTTGACGTCGTGAAGTCATCTACACTTCAATGATTGCTAGCTATGGAATACTAGGAGAAGGGCATACTGCACTTAGATTAAACCGCAGATTATATATAACAATGGTGGCTCTTCTTTCAACTTGTAGTCATGCTGGACTTCTTCTATAGCTCAAGGCTAACTACTCTTTGATGAGATGACTTCAGGCTATGGCATTTTTTCAAAGCTAGATCGAGCATTAATTAGTACTACTCCTACATGTAGGGGTGTTCATGGTTTTGGTTTTCAAGGAGCTTTTCCTCAAACCAAACAAAAACCAGACTTCCTCCCAAACCAAACCAAGACCCAGTTCAAATCATATTCTATGAAAGTATAATATGTATGTCAACATACATAAATTTCATTTGATTTGTTTTGAATCACAGTCTATTAAATTTCAGTGCATGTGTAAAAATTCTTGAAATAGTTAGTTTGTTTTGATGAGACAAGATATATCCATATTATATTATGCATCTCAAAATAAAATATTTGAGGTATTTAATTTATCGATTCGATTCGATTAAACAGTGCGAATCGAATCGAACCGAACCGAACAACCGATTTAGTTTGGTTTTTAACGTTGAACCTAATATTGGCTATATATCGGTCCTGCGCTTGCATGGTTGATCTCACGGACGTGGAGGTTTTTCTTCGGGGGAAGTTCTCGACATATTCAAGCTGGTCACATCTGGGCTGCACTGCACTTCTTGGCGCATGCCATATATACTTTATTATTTATTTACTTATCTTCATTTTATCGTCATCTCTCTAGAGATATAGAAAGCCGTATCAAAATTACAAATAGAACGTAAATATATAAATGATAGAAAGCAACTAAATAAAAACAAATAAATACAGAGAACGTACACACAGCTGCTTAGATTTGCTCCGAGAAGAATATCACACTTGGGCCGTGATTTGGAATCACGCTTTCTTAAAGCCCTTACCCTTTTTTTATTTGAAAAATAACAATCATAAAAAGAAAACAGACACGTAGATCTCTGCAGTATCCAGCCAGACGCCGTCCGGTCTTTTATACTAGATCATCTATACGTAGAGAGAGCAGAAGCAGCAGCAGATTTATCAGTGGTGCAAAATAGAATTAAATGGAATTGTTCTATTTTATTTATGCCTCAACTAAATAGGTTATTGGAAAGGATAAGGACGTAATTTATGAAGATTTTAGATTTTTATAAAAAAATTTAAAATTCTCTTTAAATACTATTGGTCTCAGCCGAATCCTATCGAGTTAAGGGTGAAAACTACGTCCCTAGTCTCCTCCCTACCTCCTCCTCTATCTAGAAGGTGTTCATAGCCGATAGAGCTCCGTTCGAGAAGAGTTCTCCAGGCCGGCACAAAGGGAGAACTAACTTTGGATGAAATTCGTGTGGATACTGCTGGAGACCGGACACTTAAACGGTTTGAAGAGCTTGAGAAGCCCATCTCCTTCATCGCCATGGGATTATATGAATCCCTATCAAGTGTATTCGAACCCGATTTGATCAGTTTTTAGTTTTTGTCGTTTGGTTCTGATTGAGACGGATTATAAAGGAACCCATAAGAATCGTCGCTTCCACTGCATCAATATTTTATGAACGATTCCTTACAATGTCTAGCTTGGCAATAGAGTTAGTGCTGGAATAGTGTGTATAATTCAATATGATACATAAGAATATTCAATTACTTATAGATCCTAGCTTTTCAACTTCAACGTTATGATTTTAGGTTTGTAAGATGGTATCGGAGCATATCACTAACCTTATTATAAATCTTTGATTTTCTTAGTTTTCATTCTCATTGCTCATCTCTTGACAGTAAAGAGGAGCATTGGAACAATGTTTATAATCCCCCATCGACGATAAGTTGCTTATTGATCACGTACCCTTCAACCTCAATGTCATGATTTTGTCAATTGTACGATGGTATCAGAGTAGAGCACTGGCTTTATTATTATCTTTAAAAAGAAGTTGTGAAAATATAATTATGGTGCCCACTCTATTCATTGCCTTAAGATTTTGAGTTGAATAACCTAATAACCACAACATGGTAGAGCAGGGCACTAATCATATTATAATCAATTATCTTAGCACTTATTCTCATAGCCCTTCTTGGCGAGTGAGGGTGAGTGTTCGAATAGTGTGTATAATCTCACATCAATGATACGTAAGAAAGGTCAATTGCTTATAGATGCTGAACTCTTCAACCTTAACGTCGTAATTTTGAGATTTATAAAATGATTTCATAGTAGGGCACTAATCTTATTACAAATATTTGATTATCTTAGCTCTTATTTTCACTACTCATCTTGACCGCGAGGAAGAATGTTGAAATGGTGAATATAATTCCACATTCATAATGCATAAAAGGATTTAGTTACTTATATAGATCATGAGCCCTTCAACATCAACACCATTATTTTTTAGTTTGTAAGAACATGGTCCTTTGCTGCCTAATTAATTAAGCACCCGTCTTTCTAGCCTACTTAATTGGAGCCACTATTGATTTGCCATGCAGCCTATATATTACCACTTCTAAAGACCCAGTTGACTAGTTCATCATTGATCTTCTAAACTATTGAGTATCATTTCCTCTTCAAGACTCTCTCGAATATCTAACACTATCAAGTGAGCTACCAACCTGGATTATTGTTATAATGAGAATAACCCAGAAATTCCATCTCCAATAAAATGTCTGTCTTCTCGTACCAATCCAAAGTTTTAACTTAACTCTGTCAACACCAAAACTTATCTAGATGATAATTAACCTGCAGCCCGACATATTTCGATGATCATGGCTACATTGCCAATTCTATGATAAACCCAATTTGGTGGCAGGGGTGCAAACAAAATAAGTTGAGTTGAGTGGTATGTTGATCGAATTTAACTCGTTTATTCTACTCGAGTACGAGTTCGAACAATAAGTTCAACTCTTGTTCAAACTTTAGCTCGACGCCCGATCGAGCCGAGTTCACACTCGGATTCGAACACGAGTTCGACGCTTCTACTCGAATTCAATCGTAGCTAGAATTCAAATTTAATAAGAACTTATTTATGAAATCCTAACTCGATCCAAGCCACGTAAATCGGCGTATGAAATTCAATTTTAATCTGAGATAAATTTCAAATTAAAATTTACTTTAAATTTTTCTAGATAATCAAGTGATATGATACCGTATACTTATTAATATTTACAATTTATTTTTTAAAAAATATTTTTTCAAATAACAATTGAATATTCAACCCAACCACTTGTACATTTGTTTAGCCTAATAAATCGGCAGACTCGTCAAGCGCTGTAGCTCCTTCTTAGTGGCCACCGGCGCTCCGAGCAGATTTCGCGTGTGTGGCCTCCAGAGACCGCCGCAGAACCAGCGGCCGCCGACCGGACACGCCGCCGCCCGCCCTCTTCCTCCTCATACCCCCGCCCCCTCCATCTCCAGCCCCCCCCCCCCCCCCCCTCGGACGCAGAGCTCTCCTTCTCTCTCTCTCTCGTATCCGTCTGCAGGCGCGTCGTCGATGGCTGCCGTCATGTCTGCCGCGGCGCTCCGGGGTGGCCCCTCTTCGAGCTTCCTGGGGGAGCGCGGCGGCGGCGGGGGGGAAGGGCACGTGCTGCCGGCGAGGACGACGGCGCCGTGGGTCGGGCGGGCGAAGCCGACGCGGTCGTCCCCGGTGATGAAGAACGTGAACGAAGGGAAAGGGCTGTTCGCGCCGCTCGTCGCCGCCACACGCAGCATCATCGGCAAGAAGCGGTTCAACCAGCTGCGCGGCAAGGCCATCGCTCTTCACTCCCAGGTACGCGTACGCGCCTCTCTTCCTCGGCATCACCCTGCCATTAACTTAAGGGAAAATTACTCTTAAGTCCATTTAAGAAAATGACTTTACTAAAAATTCCATTGACCACATTTCGTTACTGTTTAGTCCGTTGACACTGAATTTCATTATCACCCAGTCCATTTATTCATCCTGGCATTTTTAAATCCCACTTTTACCCCCCCATCCCCCGAGTTCAATCTTCCGCTTCGGGCGAGCGGCGCGTGTTGGCGAGGCCGTCCGTGGGGGGAGCGCCGCCGGGGTGAGGGGGAGCCTCGCCGGGGGGGGGGGGGGTTTCCGCGGGCGGGGGGAGCGCCGCCGGGGAAGGGGGAGCCTCGCCAGGGGGGGGGGGTTTCCGCGGGAGGGGGAACGCCGCCGGGGGGTTTCCGCGGGCGGGGGAGCGCCGCCGGGGGAAGGGGGAGCCTCGCCAGGGGGGGGGGGGTCTCGCCGGGGGCGTTTCCGCGGGAGGGGGAGCGCCGCCGGGGGGGGGTTTCCGCGGGCGGGGGAGCGCCGCCGGGGGGAGGGGGAGCCTCGCCGGGGGGGTTTCCGCAGGAGGGGGGAGCGCCGCCGGGGGTGGTCGATCGGGCACGTACACGCGCTCGCGCGCGGTGCTCGCGGGAGGGAGGTGGCCGGTGGAGCTTGACGATGAAGGGGCGGCTCCCAACGGTGGTGAACGGTAGCAGTGATGCTGTCCACGACGGCACGGCGAGGGGGGGCGAAGGTCGGTGACGGCGGCGACGACGGCGGGGCGCAACCGAGCGCGTGGATGGCGGCGCTCTCAGGAGGGAGGTGCGGCGGGTGGTTTCCGGCCGAGCAGGGGAAGGTCGCGGCGATGGTGGGGGGGGGGGGGGGTCGATCGGCTATGCGGCGCTGGGGGGGCTTGCATTGTTGGCTGCAGGAGGGGGAGCGCCGCCGGGGGGAGGGGGAGCCTCGCCGGGGGGGGGGGGGGTTTCCGCGGGAGGGGGAGCTGCGGGCCGGGGGGGGGGGGCAAAAACGACTTTAAAAATTAAGTTGGAGTGGGTGTGACGTTATTTCGAAAAAACGGACCTAATGGAAAGATGTTTGTGAAAACGGACCCAGTGGTAAAGTGGTTTCTTTAAAACGGACCTAGTGTGCATTTACACTTAACTTAATTAGCTTCTTCTACCGAGATTAGATACAAAGGATCCTTCGGAGTAATCCTCGATCGGGTCTAAAACAACAGCGACGTCGTGAACTTGATTGTACGCTAAATAAGTATCATGTAAGAAACTAATCATCTACACCTTGTATGTATGTATATATATATATGTGTGTGTGTGTGTACCGATGAACCTGGAGCAGGTGATAACGGAGTTCTGCAAGTCCATCGGCGCCGACGGCAAGCAGAGGCAGGGGCTGATCCGCCTGGCGAAGAAGAACGGGGAGTGGCTCGGATTCCTCGCTTGATGAGCAGGCGGCCGAGCTGTTCTTCTGCGGCCGATCTTGATCTGTGAAGAAGAAGAAGAAGAAGGAGAAGAAACGCTTGTAATATCCAGGATGAGCGAAAGAAACATCCACACCAGATGATCCTTCCTCCATCTTCTCAGTAGCTCTTCCATGTGATTACCCGAGCTCAGGCATGGCTAGCTGAGTAAGCTGGCTTCTTCTAAACGTCGACTCACGATCAGCTTCTGCTTTCAATGGCTGGTGGGGGTGAATCCTGATTAGGGAGAGGGGGGGGGACGGGAGGAGTCAGTCAAGGAGATACACCGTACCATGACGAAGTTATATATGTTTATCTTCTCTCTTGAATTAAAGAATTATCTATCATGATATATCCGAGTTCGATTCTATTAACAGGTAGAATAGCAAGTATTTTTCGAATCCGTTGCTCTTTCTTTTTATCGGAACCGATCGGTGGAACTGATTTAATTTGTCTCACACACACCCAGTCACTTGCTCTCTAATTTTGCTTTCTCCTAACATCCGGGAACTGATCTCTGTTCCCAATTACCAGCTGTATGAGAGACCTTATATAGTCTTATATATGTGCTGATCACACATTTTGTGGACGGGTAGGTAATCTCTTACACGTACATCGGTAGTGATTTCTTTCTTCAAGGGTGATCGATCACTGGTTCCTAGCTTGTCAACTGTATCAGAAAATGATGAACAAGAGAAGGGTCGATGAACGGCAGTGTCTCTGAAAATGTATAAGACATATGTCACCACAAAAAAAAGATGGTCTAACAGCTTTTAGGTACTGTTTGCTACGGAGATAACTTGAGGATAAACTTGAGTTATTATCAAAATTTAGGAGATATCCCCAAGTTATCCCCGTACCAAACAGCATCTTAGATCCTAGCAAATATGGGTGCACACCCACAAAAGGGGCAAACAGAAAACCAAGGGCCGCTTGGTTTGATTTGATCCAATGTGCATCAGATCGTTAGATTATATATCGGGACTTTCAACTTTAACATCGTGATTTTGAGATTTGTAAGATGATATCAAATTATAGTGATGATTATGTTATAATTTTTTATTATCTTAACTCTTATATTCCCAAAATCTCTAGGACACCATACAACAGAGCAAATTGACTCTCAAATTATATTATGATGTTCACTTACATGGAAGCTCCAAGCGATTTTGTCACCGGCGTCAATGACATCCTTCCATTTTTTCCGATGCTTATATATATCTCCCAGGTGCTTGAAAAAGACTAAATTCACTCAATAGATCAGACTAAGGTCACAATTTGCACCAGCCAAGATGTGGCAGGGTGTTTGATTAGAAAAGGTGTTTGTGATCAATCATTATATAAACATATGTTTTTATACTGTGA
This sequence comes from Cryptocoryne crispatula var. balansae, assembly GCA_036172225.1. NCBI lineage: Eukaryota > Viridiplantae > Streptophyta > Magnoliopsida > Alismatales > Araceae > Cryptocoryne > Cryptocoryne crispatula. The sequence goes on along the minus strand of CM069922.1, from coordinate 8,966,020 downwards.
TTCCTTCTAGGACTAAAAAAGTGGTGAGACATCTCTTCCTCCTTCTTCTTGTTGCATCCCAGCATTTTGTGTGTATATATATATATATGCACCAACAAATAGGATGTTCTTTCAATGCCCAATAGACAGAGGAAAAGAAAAAGATCTCAGCCACCTATATGATCTATTTTCTTCCAATACATACATACCACGCAAAATATTTCACCCACCTATATATCATCTTAGAACACACTACGCTGATTAATCCAACTAGCTGGCAACTTAGTATTTCAATATTATCATGATAAAAAAAACAATAGCAGAGGTTACATGATTTAATCCCAACTTTGTAAAGATTGTAGCATGTATTTTAATTAGGGCTGTTCACTATTTGGTTCAACCCGGAAAACCAAACCAAACCAGAAGTTTGGTTCGGTTTGGTTTGGTTTGAGCTATCGATCGGTTTGGTTTGGTTCATAGAGTCCTTCAAACCAAACCAAACCGCTAAACCAAATAACCCGAATTAAATTAAATATTTTATTTTAAGTTATATATAATACAATGTTTATGTGCCTTTTCTTATAAAAATAAATTTGTTTCAAGAGTTTTTAAGACAAATTAATAAAATGTTTAAACAAATACACTAAATTTTAATAGAATATGATTTAAAACAAACAAAATGAAATTATATATTCACATATTGACTCTACCTTAATAAATAATGGTTTGAACTGAACCAAACCAAACCAAACCGAATTAATTTGGTCTGGTTTGGTTTGGTTTGGGAGATAGTTTGGTTTGGTTTGGTTTGAGAAAAAATACTAAAAAACCAAACCAAACCAAACCATGAACACCCCTAATTTTAATGCATTCTGTATCATCATGCTACTTTAATTTACAGTACATTACATGATCTTGTAAAACGCGGAAGTCATAACCAGTATATATCAGGTTAGTGCTGTGCATAATGTAGAATAATATAATAAAAGCATATATATATGTGTGTTAATATTTTTCCTATTCTATTTAGTATATTATCATCGACGTACGTGTGTACTATGCTGCACCACAGTCGAGTAACTATATATAGGGTGTAATTCAAACGTACACACGTTCGATTGAAGAAAACTTAAATATATATTAATTGCTGTATTAGCAGGGGACAACACATTGAGCGTGCCACAGGTACTCATATTTCATAAATAGGTTAGCATAATATTCAAGAACTGTGGTAGTACGTATTTTAAATGTGCCTACTACATAGTATAATTTTAATTGATAATTAGTTCATGGTTTTAATGGCAATTAATATATATTATCTTTATATAACTGCGCTATCAGTTTGCTAAATATATCAAGGTACGTAGAGCCATATCTTTTGAGCATTTCTAATTTTTGAAGCACAAGTCCTTATGCTTCAGCTAATAGCATATATAAACAGCGGATGAGCTTTTCTTCTAAAAAGAATAATGTCATGTCAGATGTTAATATACATGTAAGAAAATAACGTACGAATAAAAAAACTAATTTTAGACGTTCACGTAATTTGTTAATAAATATGGACACTGTATCATCCCAGTACTTAATTTTTTTTATTTAATTAAATTAACAAAGAATTTGATCCGAGCAGGACCGAGAGACGAAGAAAACCCTAATTGCTGCACCGATCCTTCCTGCTAGCTATATAAGAGGGCAGAGCCACGCCCCCCGCCTCCGCCAGTCTTCTGCCGCCGCCGGAAGCGAACACGATCGGCAGAGATGTCGAAGCGAGGTAATCTTCCCACGTTCCACTGATCTCTTCGTGTTCGTGTCGATTGTTTCCGTGGGAGAGAAAATCGTTCCTATAGCGGAAATGGCGAGAATTATCACTGCGGTGCGCATTGTAGTTGGTTACCCGAGGCCTCGGCGAGGCACGCTTGCTAATTTCACAGCGACTGGAGCGTCATTTTTTTTTCCTCTTTCCAAATTTTCTCAGACAAATTTACGCGATCGTGGACATCAATTTATTGATTCGGGGATCCTTCTCGAAGAACTGGGTTCTGTTTCATGAATCAGTTCCTTTTTCTGGCTTAATCTGTTCCGCCATCCCAGTTTTCTACGCTTCAATCACTTTCCTTTCAGAGGGCTTCCCCATCAAACTTCTCCATGAGCCTTGCCGATCGCATACGTCACATTGTTACTTGTCTGCCAAGTGCCATCACCTCATCTTCCTCAGTTTATCCGTTTGTTCCAAGGGAGTCTCTCGGAGTAAACAGTCGATTTTCTTCTTTTCCAAGTTCAAGAATAATGTGTTGCCAGGAGTCTATTGTGATGTGGTTCTATTCTACCAATGGGACGGTCGACTTTTTCCATTGAAGCTGTTTAGGTTACTGTATTGCAATCTTCTCCCCTCGAAATTCTTGGTTTTGAAGCTGGACAATGAATGAATGATAGACAATGTAGACACTAGACAGAAAGGGTAGTTCAAATGGCAAATTGCCGTGAGAGATGGCCAGGTATCTAATTCTGTTTGGGGGTTGATGCCTCTGAAGGGCGTGGAGGTTCCGCTGGCAACAAATTTCGGATGTCGCTGGGTCTTCCGGTGGCAGCTACGGTGAACTGCGCGGACAACACGGGGGCCAAGAATCTCTACATCATCTCAGTTAAAGGGATCAAGGGACGCCTGAACCGTCTTCCCTCTGCCTGTGTTGGGGATATGGTCATGGCTACCGTGAAGAAGGGAAAGCCCGACCTGAGGAAGAAGGTTATGCCTGCTGTCATCGTCAGGCAGAGAAAGCCATGGCGCAGAAAGGATGGAGTTTACATGTACTTTGAAGGTATCATCATCACCCACCCCTATAATGAAGGGCACAAGGGCGGCCTTTTGCCCTTGATTTCATTGGGTATTGGTTTTTTATAATTCCATGCAGATATAACTCAAAAAAATTTTATTGCTCTCACTTCTTCTTAGATGTTTAGTTATTTTCATTTTGTGATAATATTATTCGAAAGTTATCGGGTGAGGTGCTCGCTGGAATGAGTTCCTAACTTACAGGCTTTTGTACCTTTTTATGAGTTTTATCTTGCTTGCTTTGCTTTTTCCCGGAAAAGCTGCATTTGGTGTTCGGATTTTCTGCAATTTATTAGTAAATCAGAGGCTCTAACATGGTCCGACGGGGTCCAATTACCCAAGTTCGAAGACAAATAGAGATTATGATGTCATGCTAACGGTTGATATTTTTATGTGGTTCTCATCGTCTATGCTTTGTCCGATAGTTGATGGATGCTGTCATGTACCTGTTTGCTCAGAGGATATAAATTTTAGACCAAGGAAATGAAGTTCAGCGTCGTTGCTGTGCAAATATAGTTTTGAAGGGATAGATATGCTTGTGGTCGCACCTTTTTCATTTTAAGAGTTAATATTCCTGAAATGCTAAAGAAAGCAGACGAAGATGAAATTTAACTTGGATGCTATGTTTTCTTCAAATTTTCTATAGTATAATATGCGTGTTAGTTAGTTGCTTTTCTGAGCTCTCATCACATTGTGATGCTCCTGCTTTCGATCTGCGTGGATAAGGTTCACAAATTTATGAAATTCTTTGTTTACGGACCCCCCCCCCAGGTTGTTAATTTAAGGTTCTTATGTGGAAGATTGATCCCCTGCTTTTTATTTTTGCACTTCCTCTAATGCTCTTATGTTTTTTCCCCTCACACGTAGTGACCTTAACGTGTTCTGAACGTGCAGATAATGCAGGGGTCATCGTCAACCCAAAAGGGGAAATGAAAGGTATGCTAGGCGCAAGACGGTATTTACTTCCTGCCCCTTCTGCACTGCATCATTCATTTAGACCTGGGATCATTGCATCCGTTCTGTAGCATTGGTGAAGTGGGCGGGCTTCACAGCTCAAAACTCGTCTATTTTTAGAAACACAGGTTATAATCTCCTTGTTAGGATTATAATCTATGTTTAGATCACACACACGAACAGTGTTTTTTCTTTGGGTTAAGGTTTAATGTGGATACATGTACGCATTTGTTACGAAGTTCATGCAAGCTTTGCGCAGCTGTACCAAGACTTATACCATTTCAGCGTTTAGACTCGAGGTAAAGGTTAATCTTTTTGATATTTTCGATGTTAACCGGCAGGGTCTGCTATCACCGGTTCTATCGGGAAGGAATGCGCTGATCTATGGCCCAGAATTGCGAGCGCTGCCAACGCCATCGTCTGAGATTTAGGTTGATCTTTGTTTGAACAGGCCATATCATATTTCGCTGTTGCCCTTGCAACACCTGCTTGTTTTTGACTTTTATGACTGGTTCTGATCCACCGTCCGAGAAGGTAGACACCCTGTTTTGTACCTACCAGACGTTAATCATCAATCCTGATATTTCATAATTTTGCTTGCGGTGTGGCCGATGAACGCGTCTGCTCCTTCCCGTACCGCACCCGTGGGCATTCTCAAGTAACAGGGTGAACTGATCATGCAAAGCACACGCTTTGGGAATGCAACGCTCCTTTCTCAAAAGTTCCTCAAAACGAGTTGAGTGGGAGTGACAACCTGGTAACGAGGCATCCCGTAAGATCAACCCAATGGCCGCAGCTGCCTGATTCGAGTAACCATTCTTCAGGGCATGACTGCTGTAGGTTGTTGCTCTCAAATACTTCCATTCTGAGATAAACGAAAATCAACATCCCAAGGCTCATAAATTGTGAGATTTCAAAGACTGGGAAGCTGCGGCATTGCCAACCAACGGAGGTGACCAAAAGGAGCCCATGGGATTCTGAACCGGTAATTTGCAGTTGCAGTAGTTTAACTTCATACAAAAGCACCGCTGGAACTTGGTTGATCACCAGGGGGAAGTAAGTGGCTTCACGTATTGAAACGAGCGATTGCAGCAAAAACCTAATGTCAGCAAACCACGACCATGCCAGTATGCCACATTACATCGCAGGCATTTTGCCCGACCTCCTCCCTGCAAAGAAAGGATGGGAATGCGAATCACTTGCGGACAACAGCCAGCCGGCAAGTAAAAGTAAAACATCCTGCTCTTGCGCAGCCCGATCCGAGAGTATACGCAGAAATGCCTATAAATAATAACTAGCAAAAGTAGGAACATGCATCTCCAAGTCCCACCCGACCAAGCTATATGCGAACAAGTGTGCAATCTTGTTTCCGCGATGGTCACAATCAAGATGGTAATCGGCAGGTAAATATCCACAAGTTTCGTACCCAACAATAAGTCATTAGTGTTTTGCACACCCCAGTTTATAGTTTCACATGACAGGATAAAACTAACATGCATATGAGAAGGCATGTCATGCAATAATCCAGTGTCTGATGTCAAACATACACGTGAGGTTTTTAATTCTCACTAACCATAAGATTTTGAGTTGAATAACCCAATCTTGATCCAACCCTTGTAGAAAGTGCACAGCATGATTCATGTACAAATTAAATTGATCAATCATGTGAACTACCGTGCAAGAGGATAATATGGAGTAGGTAGAGAAGACGTCATTGGCCCCAGGTGGTGTGAATGAGGTTGAAGTAGAATAAATCAAACAGTATCAAATGGCTTTATGTAAACATATATATAAACTCTTGGGCAGTAAAGAAAGTTAAAAGCATGGACTACAGCAGCCTTTTATCAATTTCGATGCTCTCACCGATGCCTCCCCTCAAGTGGTGACGAGTGAAATCTTCCGTCTGGCTACATGATGGCGGAATAAAGGGTGTCTGAACTCTGCAGCAGCACCTAGGGCTTGCTGGAGCTAGCTTAAGGGAAAAAAGAAGAAATTCTCTGCAGGATGGTGCTTCAGAAAAGTGGCTGCACCAGGTTGGACAAAAGACAATGCATTCACAAGCATATCCGATGGAGAAGAGCTTAACCTGCAGCTGCGTTGCAATGCAATGGTGTGCAGAAGAAGAGAAGCCTCTCACCTTGCGGGTCCAATGGGTAGAGAAAGACAAGGTGAAATTTATATGACTTGTTATGAGGAAAGAAAATAGTCAACCGTCTCTGAAACCGCTTGCTGATGGATAGTGGCGATATCCTAGCACACAATGGGTGAAGAAAAGAACGGTGAAGAAACCAATTAGGCTACCTCCAATGAAAGCAGAGAAGCCTCAGACAGAGCAATCCTTCTGGCACATCTAAAGTGGTTTCAGGGCTTGAAGAGCTAAGCGTAGACCAAGACTTGAACAGGAAGTCATTGCTGGAGAAACTCGTAGAGAGAGGCAGATTCATCACATTCTTTACTGCCATTTTCGGTTATCGTTGTCAGTTGCCAGTTGTAGAGATACCAATGCCAGAGAAGAGAACACGGACCAGGGGTGTTATTACCAGTCAGCACCGGCCAGGATCTCCAAGACTTAGTTTTAAGATGATAATGGAATAATTGGAATCATTTAGGTTCAAGTGGCCACATAGAAGGGTCAAAAGTTCTTTTCAATCTTCGAGAAGATATGATGAGATAAGAATCAGTGCTGGCAGGAAGTGAGAACTTTGAGGAGGCTCCTCCACGACACAGTGCCTCAAAAAGTTGAAAATTGTAGATGTTAAGTGCCCATTGGTTAAAAAGGTGCCAACGCGAGGCACTGAGGCTTATGTCTCAAGGCAAGGTGCTTCTTTGGTGAGGTTAACACCTTGTTGGCCAAACTTGAGGTTTATGCCTTCTCCAGTTGAGGCATTGTAACATACTGAGGCAATGAGTCGGTGACAAGGTGTAAGCCTCAAGGTCAAGGATATTATAATAAAAAGAGAATGAGAAAAAAGAGAGTTTGAACCATATCAAAAGTTTTTGTAGCATTTTTCCTTCCTGCTAAATGACATGCTGGCTAATTTTATTCGGAGTATTTTTTATGAATTATAGGATCTATGTTAATGTAATATGCTTGTACAAATAAAAATATCAAGTAAATAATAATTACAAGTATTAAATGTATTACTTAGATTTAAATGTTATAGAAATAAAATGTTACTATTTTTATATTCTACAATATTAATCAAACTTTTTTATTCATAATATATAGATGTTTAAAAAATTAATAATTGATTATCGTCTTATACTAATCTTTAGATAGTTTGTGGATTGCATGATTATTTATTCAAATGTTCATAGATTATATATATTTTTCCTTAAATTGAGGCTTGGGTCACGATAAATTACAAACGTCTTGTGAGACTTTGACAAAACGTCTCAAGACCATCACTTTACAAACATTGAAAGTGCCTACTTTTAAATTCCGGGATATGGCCTATGCAGACCATTTTGATGAGGGTTCGATTTATTCATTTATTGAGATGGTTGATCTGAAGTCCACCAGTTCAGATCATGGGAGCAACTCACGGTCTTTCTGGACTAAAGGTTCAGCCATGGTTCACCGGGTCGGACCGCAGCAGACCAGGTCGGCTGACCGGTCCAGCTGCGACACAGTCCAGCCCCTTCGTCAGGTCACATGACCCGGTGTTGGGTCAGGCGACCCAGTCGGCCGACCGGGTCGCTCGAAGTCACTAGGTCTCATAATTTCATTTTTTATGTCGATCCGCGATTCCTGAACGCCCCATCTATTGATAGTATAACAATATTTCACTATCATTTATACTATTACATATGGTTAAGATTTGTAATTATAAATATATGATGCATACTTAAAACTTATAAAATTGTTTCTTAACCATCTTTACACTCTCACTTGAGATTAACTATTTCCCAAAATATACTAATACAACATAATCACACAAAAAAGTCATATTTACTTGTATACGCACATAAACACTTATATTCAATTATAACATAAAAATATAATTACATTTATGTATATATTTTTATGTATACATAAATATATATAGTATAAAATATATTTGTTTCTATTTTTCTTATTTTTTATGTACTTTTTTATTTTTAATATATTTTTAAAAAATAAATAAATCATACCCCGTCTGACCCAGGTACTCGGTCCGACCAGATTAGATTTGGGGCTGAGTTACGGAGATTTTGCAAATGTAATAATAAGAGCCATAAGTCAAAGCACATCGTCTCTGGCATGTAAGAGAAATTGGTTAACATTCAGTCTCATCTCATACAAAGTAGAAGAATAGGCTGATGTTGCGAAGACTTAAGCAAATAGTCTATTGTCACTATAACATAAGGTTGAAACTCAAAATTTTAAAGAGAATGTAGATGAACCAGAAGGAAAAACAAAGATGGAGAGATAAAACTTTAGGACGCCAGACTAAAGAACCAACAATTCAATAGGAGGATATCAACTTGCCACAATTTTCTACAAGCCAAATCCGTTAGAAGCTTAGGTCAACGATTGTGAAGAAATGAGTGAACCAAAGTTCTACCCAAAAGACCAAAAGTGAGCTAAAGGAGTGTTCAACAACATACCTCTCATTGAAGAGTTCCAGATTCCATTCTTTCGTGGCAAAACAACGGAATACAGGAGTCTTTTCGCTAAGGTAAGAAAAATAAGGGTAAGGAGAAACAAGTTTTAACTACCCTCTTGACATTGCAGATGTGAAAACGTTCGACGATGAGCGAGAAGATACATCGGAGCCTAACATTTGAGTATAATACCAAACATTGGAGGATTCAACATCAATAAGTATTGACGATGGAGCGGACAACAAAGAAGGCACTGGCACCGCTTTTAGTTAAAGGACAACAAAGGATCCAAAGATCTACCCTACAACCACACACCACTTCATAGAAGAGGAGCATGACACGCACACCATGCAAGATGAGAACCACAATGCGAGGTCACAAGGTAGAATTGGAGGAGATCAATACACAAAGGAATAGAGGCCAATACTACGGACACTCCACTTATAAAGTTGATTCATCCAAAGACTCTTAATTCCCTACGTATCATGAATAGGATTATGGAATGAATTATAGATCCACATTAGACATTTTGATACAGTCCACCTATGACAATTATGATGGTTCTTGGGGATCTTTTAAGGTTATTTTACGAGAGAGTGATGAATATGAACGTCACGTATACTTGTACGATAATATGTACTCAACTCAAATGACATGAAGAGAATACATAAATTATATAGAGTGAGTAAAAAATGTAAGATTTAAATAAAACGAATAAACTTTTTTTAGTCAAATTACCTTTTTCAAATTTTTAGAATTTTTCTGACATTTTTTACAAATTTTTTTATTTTTTTTATTAAAAAATAGGGGTAGGATAAGTAAGGAAGAGGGGCACCCTAATTTGACCATGCGGTTCTAGCCGTATAGGGAATGGGTTGTAGAAGGAAGGGGATCTTGCGACATAATTGGGGTGCACTTGGCAGCAGTAAGAGAGATTCTCAAATATCGATTTGCGAGGACTTAAAAGGACTGTTCTGAGAAGAGGTGTTAAGAGTCTCAAATTGCCCATACTCAGACGATAACTTCATATACTTGCTCCAAGTTGGTCACACCTACCCAGGATGAAGCGCCTTCCAAGACTCTCCTCTTAAACATGATACGTAAGCCGGTGCTCATATACTTGCCCACCACAACAGCCCAATGCGAGTCAGCTACAGCCAACCCACTTCTAGACCACTACACCCTCCACCCCTTTCAAGAATGTCTGCATGTTCCCCTGCTTCCCTTATTTTCTTTCTTCCCTTCATCATCTCCCACTCATCACGTTTGCATCTTCCCTTCAACTTGTCCTTGCTTTGCACCCTCCCTGCCCAGGCCTCTCTCTCCGCTAGGTCAGCTGCTTCATGGCACCGCCCCACCTGCCTTATCATTTGCAGGTTTTCACTACCAGCAGTCCCCAAAGCCATCATCAAAGTCCACAGCTTGGCTGGCAATCTTTCATGGTTTAAATTGCTGTAGGTGGATGCTCCACCAGAAGTCACATCTTTCCACGTACACCCAAACAAACATAGAGGTACCCATGTGGATTGACAACGCCAATCCAGGCCCATCCACCTGTTCATTTTCAGAAAGGATCCTCAAGTTCATAGCAAGTTACCACCCTGAAAGTGTAGATGATAGTTCATTTTTTGAACCACTAAACTTGTACTGGATGGTCAGGAAGCAAACAGCCTGGAAGTAATATCCCATGCCTCAGAGTGGAGGTACTTTCCCTTAGTTCATCACATGGCTTGTTCTTTATAAGCTAGTACGTCATGCAGTGTGTGAAGATAAGTTACCTAGTTAGTGCCGGCACACTGCTGGCTTATTGGCTTATTAGCTTAGTGTCTTAGGATCAGGGGGATCAGGTATTTAAGAAGAGAGTCTCTAGGCTCAAGGTAGTTTTTATACTACCATGGTCCCACCTCCCACACTTGTGAGGGCCGCCAAGTAGGCTAGCTTCTATTTGGACTAGCCCTTGGAAATTTGATTCATCGGTTTTCATCAACGATTTTATATCGCTTATACAAACCGATCATCTTAGTTGATATAGTCGTTAGGCAGTTCCACATCAGTTCACACCGTTGGTTCTACTTCTGCATCCCAGCTTTCATCAATATTCATTCCTCTTCCCACTTGACAATGCATACAGCTCCTATTTTCTACTGCCATCACAGCAATGGCCATCATGGCCCTACTCTAGGATGTCCACGATAGCTGTCCTAATACTCACGCTATAGCTCCTTTGGAATGCCTTCCAAGAGCTTTTTTCCTAGCTCCCAGTGGCTGCACATGCAAGTTGTAGCCAGGCAATTTAGACTTGCCTCACCTACACAGCACCACTGACCAATACCAAACCAATTACTATGCAAGTGGTGTGACCTTGGTGGACTAGCTGCACCTGAGTGGAAAACTGCATCAGTGACAACACCAGGGTCTTAACAACTTGGACTCATGATCATGTAACCCCGCCAATGGGCTCAGCAAGGGAGCCAGTACACAGGCTCCTCAGCTTGCACTACCTGCCCCGTCTGGATCACTTAGACCACTAAAGGGTCCTGTCCTCGACATAGTTAATGTTCATGTGCTGCTCAACCAAATGTCAGAACCAGCGTCATAAAATGCTTGATGCTTTTGGGAGTTCAGAGAAGGATGCCGGTAAAAAGCCTCTGGAAGGACAAGAAGTTTGTAGCGAAGTAACAAGGCAGGGTCTGAACTGGACCCTTAATTAGTCAGAACTGATCCAATACAGACAAGATCGGATCAGCCAGATTGGTCGATTTGCAGAGAGCCATGGATCAGCCCTGACTCAGTCCTACTCAACCCTCACTGAACCAATTAAGAGTGGGTCAGAATTGGCTGATTCCAAGCAGGGATCAACCAACCCTGGCCAAACTCAAGCCCAAGCCACTTCAACCGGATTGGTTGATTCCAATATGGACCAATTCCTGCCGATCCAGGCAGATCTTGACTGATTTCAGCTTGATGGCCAAGCATCAGCACATCAAGGCCGAATAAGGATCAATCATATCCAATTTTGATCCAGATTGATCAATCTGGTGAACATGAAAAGTAATGGACAGATATGAGCTGATTCAGCTGCCCATCAACCCTGCACTATGTCAGTAAATAAATGTCCTTGGAAAGAATTTTTTTTTTTAATTGGAGACATTGGAAGTAAAAATGCACTCACTTCTCGGACGTTGAATATCCCTGCACAATCTACTTCCACAAAGACATCGAAAGGCTTTGATTGGATGGTCATGATCTTCAAAATCAATCCCATAGTCCTGAAAAAGAAGTCCCATGTGAAAGGTTACGTCAAAAACAAACTGAATTACTAGGTGTTACATTGGCTCATACAAGTGAAACAGAACTGAAAGAATGAAAAAACTGCATTAAGCGGTTATATCAGATATGAAAACACGGCATTCAGCTTGAAAGTTCATAAAACTGGAGGCCATTCAGCAAGTAATGTTTAAAAAAGCACTGCCCTGAGACGTTGTGGCTTCTGCCTCTAGGCAAGGCATTCCAATTGTACTTTGAGCCTTAAGACTTTTAATCTGGCAGTGAGTCTTATGCTTTTTACCTGTTAGGCACCTTGAGGCAGCAACCGATTAGGTCTTGATTTGGCAACTGATCGGGTCTTCATTTGGCAATCAATCGGGTCTTGACTTGACAACTGATTGGGTTTTCATTTAGTAGCCGATCGGGTCTTGGCTTGGCAACCAATTGGGTCTTCATTTAGCTACCGATCAGGTCTTGACTTGGTAACCAATCGGGTCTTGGCTTCTTCTAATTGAGATTGATTTTCCTTGATACGAGCTTTGGATGTTTTGACAACTTCATTTGCTAGTGATGGTTAATTGGGCATGTTATGGCTCAATAAACCTAAAGTCGGTCCATGGTTTGGCATGGTTGGAGCCCAATTGTGTTTTGATTTATTCTAATTGAATTTGCTTCTTCTTGATAAGAACTTAAAATGTCTTGACTTGATGATTGCTAATTGGGCCTCCCATAACTTAATGGGCCTTAAGTCGTTCCATGATTTGGTTTGGTTGGAGCTCGATCGGGCTTTGATTTCTTCTAATTGAGCTTGACATGCTTTAAGATGAACTTGCATTGTTTTGATTCCCACTTGATCGTGATTAATTGGGCTTCATGTGGCTTAATGGGCCTTGAAGATTATTGACGTCTTCATTGCTTATTGGGAATTGAAGTGATGCAATTGGGCCTGAAGAATCTATAAACCATCTATTTCTCCACAGTGAACTGCCGCTATCTGGTCATACTTTCTCCCTTTCTTACCAGCCTGCGGAAATTTAGCACTTTATCAACTTGGTTCTTGCTCAATTGTCACCAGCTTCTCAATATGGTTTCACTGTAATTGTGCACCTTGGGACTTGCTAAAATTTAATGTCTTTAAGCTTCTTCCTTGTTCTTGAGTTTCTTTGCTTGATTGGAGCTTGATGCTTGACTAATTGGCCTTTGATTCACGTAATTGAACCTCCCGATAACTCTTTTTCTTGGAACTTTTTTGGAGAAGAGAAGAAAACATCTTAAGCTCTTCACGTTGGACACCATGGGATATGCTTCCACTCTCCTCAGATGAGGCCTCTTATACTCTTTTATAGGATAAAAATAAGGTGCATTTTGGTCTCAAATTAGGCCCACCATTTTCTTGTTTTTGAGTATGTGAGAGCGGGTGGGGGCATTCTTGTCGCAAATTTGGCCCACCATTTGTTTATTGTTTGTTGTGAGAGAAAAATGTGAGGGCATTATAGACTTTAATACCTCTTTTTTGGAAGGTGAGTAGCAAGTTACACAAAATAACCTCCAAAATCTCCTTACAAGAGGAATTTCGTATGGCCCCTTTGGAGGTGATTTTGGACCCTCAATTCTTGAAGATTATTGGCCCAATAAATAAAATCAAATGCATGTATCTATATACATAGGCCCAAGATGTAAATTAAGTGTAATTAGGCCTATTTGAGGGCTATTAAGGGCTTTAAAGTTCAAACCCTCCTAAAATTTGAGAAAAATTTGTATAACATGAGAAATAACTAATTTGTCCTAATTGGCCAACTTATGACTTATTTGTCCTAATCGGCCAACTTATGAATGGATGGCCCATTTGACCCATATTTTTTGGACTTAACCTTCATATGGTGAGAACTTATTTTCTCTATCTTTCTTCTTGTTTTATCATTTTCATCTTTTATTCTCTCTTTTTTATCTCACATTTCTTTCCTTTCTTTTCCTTTTCACAAACTCTCTCCATCTCTCTTTTTTTTCACTTTCTCATTCTCCTTTTATTTATTTCCTTCTCCCTCCTTCACACTTTCTTTCTTTCCTCTCTTTTTTTTCTTCCCCTTTTTGTTATTTGGACCATGCAGAAGTTCGTTGGGTTGGCCCATTAATATGGAACTCAATGTCATTAAAAAATTAGGATTAACAAACCCCTACTTCCTCTAGGTGTCCGACAACCCATGTATAATCTTGGTTTCAGTTTTAGTTACCGGGGATAACTATATCCCATGGCACAGGGCAATGACCATTGCGCTTATTGCCAAGAGAAAGTTGATGTTCTACTGATCCAACATACAACATATGGGTGAGAATCAACAACATGGTTCTCTCATTAATATTAAATTCCATACACAAGGATATGGTGGCTACAGTTTTTTACCTGGATACTTTTTCCAATGTCTGAGTAAATCTGAGAGGAGGTATGCACCCACTCTTCGACCCAGAATTTACAAACTTGAGAGGGCGATTTCATTACCAGGCAAGGGTAGTGTGATGCGGGACAACAATGGACCGAGAGAAAAGGATTTGCATTTACTAATAGCTCACTAAAATTACCAACAAATCTGTTTAATCGTCAATTTTAGAGTTCAAAATCGGTTTAAAATGTTATTAATAGAAATTGGACCAGTAGCTATTCCCAAAAAGATTAACCAAAGAAATCTTAAACAAGTTTACTCTCTACCAACGTGGTTACCAAACCTTTTTAAAACGAAACTGATTTTAGTAGTTTTCAAAAATATTCGGTCAACTCAGATTTATACTCTCAACACGCCAACGTCTTGAAATAAGCGGACTAGGATCCTACGCACAACTGAGCATGGCGTTCGACGCATAATAGAGAACAAAAGTAAACATCCAAGGATAAGGTAAGAGATGTACCTCCACGTCGAAACGTGGGTGTCGGCTCGGCTGGCTATGAACACCCGACCTTATACACTTTAGAGGGATTAAGGAATTTACAAATCTCTAATGGAAAATAAGATCCACGTCTCGCAGGACGGTAAAGGATCAACAAATCAACAATGGTAGGTGTTCGTATCCAGGTTGACGAGCTTCCATCGAGTAATCCAAGTAGGAGTAGTTCTGCTTGTAATTAAATAACCAGCAAGATGCTAAACCGGGTGGGATCAGAACCCTGACATCCAGGGTGGTGCTGAACTTGACGTCAACTGGCAGCTCCAAGGAGTCATACAGCAAGATCGTCAAAGAGATAAACCAAAATGACAGAATCGCTACCAGCAATCAGGGGACTAAGTCCACGCTGAAGGGCAACCACTAGAGAAGGACCAGTGTAGTGAAGACACTAGATATCTGTTATCAGAAACCGCTACCAGCTTTCAGGGGACTAGCCCTCACTGAAGGGCAACCACTGGAGAAGGACCAGTGTAGAAGAATATACTAGAAATCTGTCATCATCATATCCGAACCAGAATCATAGAAGATTCAGATAGAACAGCACCAAACATCATTTCCCGGATCAGGGAGGGACTAGAGAGCATAAACAGAGGGGAGGGACGTTCAGATCACTGATCCCTTGGATCTCATTTATTTACTTGATGTCATAGCTCGAAGAGCTCATCAATATAACGGACGGAGACGCCACATTCAACTTCAAATGATTGCAGGACTAGTTCGGGATGTGTCTCCAGCCCAATGTCAAAGGCGGACAATCCACTGAACTAGAGTAGCCACTGAGCTCACGGTGCCAACCAGGAAGAAGAGGACCAGTTCCATTTAGCTATCCGTCGACATAGAATGAAGTCGAGGTCGGAAGCTATAGATCTGGAGTATGACTTTCGGATGAACCAGAACAGAAAGTAAAACAGCCGGTAATCCTCAAGCAAATCGACAAAGTTCTGCTACTTATCTGAACGAGGATCCTTGAGGTGCCAACTGATAGAAATACCAGATCCAGATAGAAACCGGACCAGTTCTGCCATCGTAATCATCAAAACTTACTTCCGGTTGATAGATCGAACCGCAGAACAGCGAACGGAGTGTTCGCTTAGCTAAGACCTCGGAGTAGATTCCGTAGAAGTCCGAGAAGGTCGCCGTATCTACCAAGCTCCACCAGATTCAACACCAAGGAGCCAAGAGTTGGTGGCGTCGCGATGAACGAAAGTGAGTTGCAGAACTTCTGGCAGACGGTGAACGAGAACAAGCGCAGACCTCTGGTAGACGAGCAGAATCGTCCACAAGCACTAAACTAGAAGCTCAAGTACTGAAATGGATCTAAGGAAATACTCTATACTATGGTGAGATGAGAGGAGCTCGACGCAGACAGCCATGGCGGACGGGAAGCATCTGTAGGGTTCGCTCGTGATACGGGATGAACAGGTAAAGCGAATGGGGAAGAGAGGGAGCTACGGTCGCGATTGAAAAGGCTACGGAATAAGGGCAAAGCAGGGAAACAAAACCAACGGGAGAAAAATTTCAATCCTCTCTTTCATGTCCATCCATCACCATGTACAAGGCCTTATATAAAGCAAGTATAAAAGAAAAGAAAACAATCCGCAGAGCGTATTGGACCCCGAACTTCCCTAAAGCCCAATACGTGGATGGCGTAATGGACCCCGTATTTCTCAAGTGTCAAACCCACCTGCGCAGGAGGCTTCAACCCAAAACGGCACACTGTTTGGCCCACTCCAGAAGCCCAATCTTGTAGCTTAAATGTTATTTCCAAAATCTCCCAACCATAAATTGTCCTTCCGACGGCTATAGACATTTCCATACCGATTTTGAAATCGGGTGTCCCCACCATAGTGACTCAATCATTAAGTACTACAACTCAATAAAGGCCTTATGTGATGAGCTAGACAGATAGACCCCAGGGAAGGTCACAATAAAGAAAGACAATAAGAAGAGGCAATTGATGCAGTTCCTCCTGGAATTGAATTAAAATTTTGATGTTATAAGGAGTGACGTCTTGCTAATAGATTCCCTACCCCATGTTCACTGGGACTATGCCCTGGTTCTGCAAGATGAGTCACAGAAAACAGGTTCGGATTAGTCCCACCGCAGATGCTTCTCCCATGCTTGTGAACAATAATAACCAAGGCATGTGAAACAGCAACAACAAAAGCAACGACAAAAGGCCCTGGTGTTGCAGGTCACATGAAGGGGAGACAATGCTACAAAATCAATGCCCCACGATGCACTTAAGTTGCAGGACATACAAGAGAGAGAGGAATGTATTAGTTGAACGGGTATCCAAACAAGAATGCCAAGAAGCAGGAACCTAAAAATCCTTTTAAGCAAGGTCTCTCCGATGAACAGTTTGCCCATTTGTAAAATTTTGGTAAAAATGCTGGGAATAGGAAATGTTGAAGGATCCCTGCAGGCCAATGCTGCCATAAATACTGGTGTTGACGGAAAAGCTTGGGTCATGGACTCTAGGGGTATGGCCCACATCTCATCTACTCCCTTGAGTAACCAGCAAGATGTGCGACACAACCCTCGAACCACAGGTATAAAATTGTCTCCATCACAAGACACATTGTGCATGATTTCTCCGCCCGATGTCGAGTGAAGATGGACCTGGTGCACTCGATAAGTGGGGGATCCGAAACTTAAAATGGAGCCCCCTATTTGCAATTAACAGGCTGGGGGGTCCATTTTAAGTTTTAGATCCCCCATTATCAGGTCTACGAAACCCGGTAACATCGTCCCCATCTGACTCGGCCAGTAAAAGTTCCTCATCAGATCACACCAGAAGCAGGCCCTCCAGTGTGGTTTCCGCATCCGGCGACTCTTCCCTATCACCGGTATGCCTCTGACAACCCTCCTCTGGCCTTCACAAGATGCATATGACCCCAGAAAAATCGTTCTCCTCCATTCACCTCTAGCACCTAACACAGTTACCTAGCGTACATGAGGCGAGACGACCCCTTCCTCGCATCAAGCGCCTCATGCCTACGACTACATAGCTCATCACCACCCCAACTCTTTGTAAACATTACCAGCAGGACAAAAGTGAAAACAAAGATGAGACTAGGTTCATAAATTTCAATTCGCTTTTTGCAATCACAACTGGTTTTCATAAGTCCGTTCAGGTGAGTGTGCAAAAGCAAGACGTATACAACAATTCTTGATGGCAACTCAACTCAACTCAAGCCTAATCTCAAATTAATTGGAATCAACCATACAAATTTTCTTTCTCCATTCATGTCAGTTTTGAGTTATTTCTTCGTAGATATTTAACGCATTCAAATCATGTTGAATTCCTCTCATCCAGGTTAACTTGAGTCTATGTCATCCTTTTTTTGTTTCAATTATTTATATATTTTTCACTTCTCTAACTAGAGGTTCCTTAAGCCTACATTTAATATCCAAACCACCTCAATCTCTTTTCTTTCAATTTGTCTATAATTGCAGTAATTCCCACAATTTCCTTAATGTTACGTATTCTATCTAACCTGGTATAACCACACATCTAACTTAACATTCTCAATTCAGCAACACTTAATTTGGAAACATATTTTTTCTTTATTACTAATGTAACCTCAAAATTCTCAAAAGATTTCTTCTTTTGTTTTGGAAATTCATTTTCCTTTTGAATTTGAATTTGATTTGATTAGACCTTAGCATTGACTTTGTAAGAAAATAGATGATATTTCATAAAAGTACTAGCTAGGGTCAAAATTATGTGTTGAGGTTGTTAGGTTCTTTGAAAATTTATTTTGACCTCTCCCCGTCGGACGGTGCGAAGATCCGACGTTAATTACATCGAGATAACTCGAATACCCTTGATTAAGCGTCATAGCAATCCATTGGAACAGAAAACATGCATCCACAATAAACATTCACACACGTATGGACATAGGAGAAAACGATCTCATAAACTGATGGAATGCAAGCACTCAATGTTAATTTGAATTTGATTTGAATTTAATTGATTGAATTAAATTTGTTGGTTTGATTTTTGATTTTTGATTTAGCTTGAGTTGAATTTAATTTAAATTTGTTTGAATTTAGTTTGAGTAGAATTTAATTGGTTGAATTGCTTTTAGTTTGGGTTGGAGTTTGATCTGTTCATTTTAATTGAATCAATTGATTTGAGTTGTTTATTAATTTAAGTTTGGTTCAATTTGAATTTGTTTGGAATTTGAATTTGGTTTAAGTTTGAGACAACTTGTTTATGGATTTAAGTTTGGATTTGGTTTATTTTGAATTCGTTAATTTAAAGTTAATCATTTTTTGTCTGACTTGGATGAAGTTGATTTAACCTGGGAAATTTGGTTTGGATTTGATTGGCCTCAGTGAGTTGGTTAAAGTTTCATTTGTTAACCTCCAATTTGTTCAGATTACAGATTCGAACCTCAATTTGCCTGTTGGTTTTAGTTTGATTTTGATTTAATGTTTATTGAATTTTACAGTTTTCAGACTGCAGGTTTGTTTGGGTTTAATTTCAGAATTCATTTTAATTAAGTTCAGTTTGATTAAAATTGGGATTGAGACTTGATGCCTGTTGATTGAATTTATTGAATACTTCCCTTTTGTTCTTTTAAGTTCTTATTTCCAGGTTCATGATTACGTGAAATTTCTGCTTTCGAGTTTGCTTTTCTTCTCATCAGGGTGATTATGATGTGTTGGATCAGATTCACACTGTAGTTTAATAGGCATATTTTGGGTTTCGGACTTGTATGCTTTTTAAATCCAAATTTTCAGATTTTAAAGGTTTCAGATTTTCAAGTTTGGTTTCAGAGATCAGATTCTTTAAGTACCTCCCAGGTTTCAAGTTGACCAGGTTTCGGATTTTTAAGTTCAAATTCTACTCTTCAAATCTCGGACCTAATCTGAATTTTCAGGCTTCCTACAAATTCTGCACCTTGCAGGCTCTCAAGCTTTCGGATTTAAAGTTCTGCACTGTTAGGTTCAGATTTCAGATTTTTTAAATGGATTGAATTCAGGTTTCAGATTTGCCTACAGACTCCTGAAATTCGGACTTGGAATGTACAGATTTTCAGATTTCGGATCCTTTACTGTTCCAGATTTGCTGATTTCAGATCCTGCACTTTCACAGCCCTCGGTTCCTTACAAAGTTCAGATTTTTTCACACTTCTTGCAGATTTCCAGATTTTTAACTTTCAGGATTTCAATTACAGAGATTTTTTTTTTCAGTTCAGATTCCCTGCAGATTTCAGATTCTGCTGCGGATTCTGCACCTCCCATCTTCAAATTTCAGATTTTCAGATGGGTTAAGTTCAGATTTTTAATCTCTGGATTTTAGATGTGATTTCAGATTTCAGAAAATTCAGTTCTGATTTTCGGTTTGTGATTTTACAGGTTGACAGATTTCAGATTTAGTTCAGGTGGTGATTTTGTGTACGGATTCAGATTTCAAATTTTAAGGTGCATTTAGATTTTCAATTCTCATTTCCAAATTTGAGGTTTTACAGAATAAGTTGGTTTTCAGATTTAGGAGCTCTTCAAGTCTTGATTTCAGATTTTTTCAGATTTTTAAAATCTTTCAATTTTCAGATTATATGGTGATGACAGATTTGGATTTTCGGATTTTGTTCGTTTCAGATTTTATTAACTTCAGATTTTTCCCAGACTTTGTTTTATGTCAATTTTGTTGTCTTGCCTTCCAAAAATTTCATGCAGGGGTTCTCTCCTTGTAACATAAATTTGTACACCGAGCATGAACTTTCATTTATTTTCTCTCAACATGAGACATGATTTACAATCATGATCAACAATCCGATCTCTTGAGTTCTTGATGAACTTGTCATTTCATGGGAGGCATGAACCCGGTCTTGAAAGACTTATGGGCATCCCCCACTGTTTTGAGATTGACAACACCCGGCTTTTGATAAGCTTGTGGGCAATCAACTCACTGATTTGAGATTGAGCGCACCCGGCTTTTGATAAGATTGTGGGGACTCATCTCATGATTGATGAACCTCATTAGCTCATAGTTCGGCATATCGGCATGTTGATCATGCACAGCCTTCCCATGGCATAATGGGTAAGTAACTCCCTCTTGGGGCATGGTAAGACATTGGGGTCTTTTAAACAGACATTTGTATGTCCACCTTAAAAAGTTAAGGGGAAGGTTTGGAACCGACCGACAAATTCTTTTAAGTTTAGCCAAGACCATGTGGCGGGTTTTTAGCCGGCCAGATGCTCGTCTCGGTTTGTGAAATTAACTTAGTGGATTTTTATTTAACTTCTGTTCATTGTTTGTTTTATTTTGATTTTTGAATTATGGGTCAAGAAGCGTGCTTAAAAGCCGGCTTATTGTTTTCCCATTTATTTTGATTCTTTTAAATTATGCCGAAACCATGTGGCGGGTTTTTAGCCGGCCAGATGCTCGCCTCGGTTTGTGAAATTAGTTAATGAATTGTTATTTAAATTTTCACTTGATGGTGTATTTTAAAAGAGAGAGATCTCTTTTCTTCTTCTTCTTTTTTCACATGTTTCAAGTCTAATGGGCCCGGCCCATCTCCTCCTCCTTGCGCCTGCCTGCTGGCTGGTCCAGCGGCCTTCACCTTATATATATTTTTTTAACTCCCCTTTCAGGTGGGCCCCACATCTAGTTGACCCGAAGGTCAACTTTTCTTCCCCCCGCGAGCGCGGCTTAACCGCTGCTTCGCGCGCGCGGCCGCGCAGTTTTTTTTTTTTTTGCTTCCTTTTTCTCCTGTGGGCCCCGCGAGCATTTTGACCCCGGGTCAAAATTGGATCCTCAGCCGCTCAGGGGCCTCTTCTTCTCCCGATATTGGCCAGCGTGGACTAAAGTGGGGAAGAAAAATAAATCAGCCGGCCTCCTCTTCCTCCCGACCAAGCGACGGCAGCGGACGGCTCCGCAGGGACTTCCGGCGACGGCGAAGCTGCCTGCGGCCTCCGACGGCGACTCCAGAGGGAGAAAAAGCTTCCAACGGCAAGTTCGGAGAGGAAGGGGACCCGGCGAACCTTGTTGGCTGCGGCTTCCAAGCTCGCGACGCTCGCGGCACTTGCAGAGGGGTCTCCGGCGGGTAAGGCTTCGGGTGACGGCTTCTGGCGGCAACTTCCGGCGGCCTCCCAGCTTCTCCTAGCTCCGAGGACGATAGAAGAACCCCCGGCGGACTCCTACGGCGGTGAGGGAACAACCGGACGGTACTCCTCCCTCTCTATCTCCCTTTTCTCAGCCTCTCTCTCTCTGTTTGTCGAGCTCTCTGGGGGGTGTTCACGCACGGGGGGGGGGGGGGTATTCACGCAGTCTCTCTGCCCCCTTCCCTCTCCTCCAACCGGGTTCTTATAGGCCTCCGCCGTATCCTCCCTCCGTCGGGAGACTTCCCGCAATAGAGATTGCGGCCCCGAGAGGGACTCGGAGCAATCCCGGATTTTTTGGGATCGACCTCTCCTTCCTCCTTATCCGCCTACTGCCTTCTTACGGCAGTCTCCCGCTGTCGTTAGAGTTGGTTCTGGAGTGGAGTTCGACATAGAGTCGGCTCCTTCCCTACTTCGACAGTTCCTCTTCCTATATTTATGGACTTCTCTTGAACGGGCTTGCCACAAGAACGTAAATGGGCCAACATTTGATTAAATCCATGGATAGCTAGCCTCATTAGGCCATCTCTGCCAGATTGAGTCTTGGGCGTGATTACCCAGCTCCTAGCCCAACCGATCCTCTTTTAGCTGCTGGCCTGCCTCCAAATGGGCTTCAGTCCTATCTTCCTCAGTCGACAATTCTAGCTGCCCTATTCCTCTTTTCTTTCTTTCTTTTTCTTTTTTTCTTTTTTTTTTTGCAAATTTTAGGCGCCAACAATTACCTAACATTTACTATCATACAATATTGCAAGTGTTATAATTGTATGATACAATTTTCCTTTCAATTTTAGTAGAATCAATAGAACTCTTATAGCCAATCTGCATTTCAACACATCAAAATCAACTTTATTATGTTCAAACCACCTCAACAGATCAAAATAAGTAATTGAAAATAATATTTAACAGAAAATAATCTACTTCCAACCACATTTATTCTCTGGGTAGGTAGTCAACTATAAAAGTCCAAAGAGATGTTCTTTCCTTGTTCTGAATCATTTGACTCCTGGTGACACTTGTCCAATGCAATCCTTATTTTAGAATGTTATCTTATCAGCCAATGCAGGATCTTCGAAGATGACTTCAGATCGGTTACAGATGTTGCAAGTTTGCATCTATCATAGAGGACTGATTGCAAAATTAAAAGGGGACGAGTCCAAAATTTATCTCAGATCAAGAAATCACAAAACTGGAGAAGTAATTATATGAACTATCTTTGCCAAATAACAGTGTAAAGCTGTACCCCAAGGTTTAACTAATCATGGCCATAAGTTTTACTGCATTAATGTTCATGATGCCCATTGAATTTCCACAAGCATATGCGGTGAAGACATATTTTAAACTCTCATTTTGCAGCATCCACCCATCAAGTTTCCCCAATCTTTCCCCAGCATTTCCCAAATGAATCATTTTCCCTTCCAAATCCAATCTAATAAAACCATAATAGTGAGGGATGATAATCCATTTATCAAGTAAATGAACAAAGGTTCACATCGTATTACTTCCCTGGTGCAGTGAATTTCTTCCCCTTGTTCATGAATTATACCTATTTATAACAAGAAATATTCTACCAGAAAATACATAGAACTTTAGGAAGCGATATGCACCTAACAAAGCTCAGAAAATGGCCTACGAGCACTTTCCGCTCACCTAATGCGGGAATAGAAGAAAAAATAAATAAATACTTTAAATATCATATCCAGGGAACCACTTACAAAAACTAAAATAAAATATTAAACTGAAAAAGAAAAGTAAAGGGGCAATGGTTCTGGCTAGTCATTCTGAATCTACTCCTGTACTACCACTCTCAATATCTAGATAAGTGTCAGAACAATTAGAGATTAGCAAATAATCGTGCATCATAATAGAAATGCAATTGTTCAACTTCTCCATGCAGAGAAATAGTTAATTTGAGCAAATACCATGTACTCAGTAAGTAAATAAACTACAAAGTCAAAAACATAGTTTGGTTTTAAGATAATTACCCAGGTAAGCTCTTCAAAAGCTTCTACCTTCCTCGACGTGAAAAATGCAAGCTTTGCATCAAAAATTACATGGATATCAATTAGTTCGACAGGCAGATGTCAACAAACAACAATGATATTTGACCAGAATAAAAAAAAATTACATGATAGTAGTGGCGGTCAGGTGTCTCCACTTCAACCGGAACATCAATTAGACTTGCATCATAACATCTGCAATAATTATATGGATAAACATCAGATTAGAATAGAAAAAAAGATAAGTAGAACTTCAGATTAACCTGCAATAGGGCCTAGCAATCAGATGCTTTAGCTACACAGAACATTCCCTTTCCAAATTAGTAAATAGTAGCATTATAAGAATTTATATCCAGAGATAGTTGCCGATATCATCCAAGGATTGTCATCCCGCCTCTCAAACTCACCTCGAAAGACCAGGACAAGACAGAAGTCTGTTGACACCTAAATTTTTTCAAAAAAAAATAATATGCATATGGAGAATGAATGAGATGTGTAAAAACTCTTTCCAAAAAAAATGTGTAAAAAAAAAAACAAATTGACCAGTAATTGCATCAAGCTGGGCTTATCGGATAAAGCCCACGTATCCATTTGGGCTTGGTTTCATTGAAAACAAAAAAGAAAAGAGAGAAGAGAGGGAAAATCTCGTCTGTACCTTGGCTGGACAGAAGAGCCACAAAGGGAGGCCCAATCAGGAGCTGAGTGACCAACAAAGAAGTCCCCGGAAGATCTTCAAGGCAGCAGAAAGCTTCGCACGCCACCTCGCCACTGGAGAATGCCTTGTGCTGATTGGGCAGACTCAAGCGGTCGCAGTGGAAAGCCCGCACAGCAAGGGATGACAGGTCTAACGATGCTGGGAGGGTCGCGACCTTCCTCAGGAGGGAGGAAATCTACCCCGAGGGGCACACGATCCTCGCGGCAATATTCCCGCCCGAACAGACTATGAAGCCTCCAAGATAGTCGTCCGGAAAGTTCGAGGCTGAGGCACCCCCCTCCTCGAAGCCGAATATCCCGGGCTCCTATCTGTGGTCCACAGCCGTCGAAATCGTGACCGGAGCCCCTGCGTGGGGAGAACTTTCTCTTGACGGCAGTCCGATGACGAACATGATTGGAAAGCATTAAAGGCTTACCAAAATATATCGCAAGCAAGGATGGCAATCCGACGTGAATCCGAGAGGAGACCAATCAGGAGGGCGCGAGACGCATCGGAGGCACGGAGCAACACAGAGGAGCAAGCATGCTTTTCCATCTCGCCGAGATCTCGCGAGAATATCAGTCTCTCCAAGGGGCCGAGATACGAGATCGCCGAGATCTCACCCTATGTAGATTGGTCCATAAAGAATTTTTCTCGGTCGATCCGTGACTACTCTACGTCCCGTTTATGATAGTGTAAACACATTTAATATATTTCACTATCACTTATACTATCACATGAAAATGTGTTACAAGTTTAATACTATATTAATATTTAAATAAGATTGTATACAAGTTTAAATCTTTTAGAAGCACAAAGATCATCTTTTTGGTATTGAAAGTGCTTTGTAATTGTTCATTCACACAGTTGATATACAAAATATGTTATATATTTTCATGTAAATTCATTGGTGTACTCCTATTTTTATAAGATATTATGTTATATTTCATACATATATACATTTTGATCCGAGATCCGATCTCCCAAGATTTTTTCGAGATCTCTCCGAGATCTCTTCTCTTTCACCCCCCCCAGACAAAGTCGAGATTCGAGATGGCAATCCTTGGGAGCAAGGGCAGCTGGATTCTCCCATCCAAAAGACGGCCACGATTGGGGCTGATCCCCGATAACACAGAGCCCCGACAGCTATAAGAAAGACCCCTCGGCATTGCGAAAAAAAGAAAGAGAAGGAGGGAGAGGGGGAGAGGGGGAGGGGAAGGAAGGAGGGACATCACCTCGGTTGCTGGCGCCGGCCGCAGTGTCCCCTGCTTCCTCTGTCACAACAATCGAAGCGAGCCACCCCTTCGCCCATTGTCGTCAAGGTGAGTAGCCATCCCTACCATCATCCCCAAGTTCCTATGCTGTGCCACCAAGACCTCCCGCTTTGCCTATTGCCGACACGGAGTCCGCCTTCAAGTTCTCTCGGCCGTCAGCCATCTTTTATCATCACTGAGGCCTTCATCTCCCGCAGCCATCCTGGTCATCTTCAACCCCTTAAGCCATTGTCAAGGTCACCCCAATCTCTCTTTGCCCCAGCAAAGTTCCTCCCCTCCTATCACCATCGCCACATAAGCCGACTACCCACTTCAACGGAACTAGAGTGCTCTCACGGGCCATCGGAAGCCTACCTGCTAGCTTCGAGATCCCGCGCAAGCTACACTATCGTGGACGAAGCCCTTTGTCTCGTACTCTCATCTCCCATCACCAACGTCGACGCCGCCCTGTTCCTTGTCGCCATCGAGGGCAGCGACATTCACCATCGGCTCATTTTGAGTGGTGGGCCCCACCTGGCCCAAGAGCTTTAAAAAAATGGAGAAGAGAAGGGAACAATCCCTCTCCCTCCCGAATGTTGTGGTGTGCAAGAAGTCAAGTTACAATGGCATGTTAGGCTTAGACACCAAAAAAACAAAACAAAATAAACAGAATCACTCAAAAGTAAATAAAATCCATAAATTTAATCAAATAAATCGAGACTAGTTGGGAGGCTGCACGCACCTCTATGTCTCGACTGAACTTAAAAGATATATAATTTTCGAATTAGTTGGAAGGTTGCACACGCCTCTACGGCTTAAGACCGACATATAAAGGTCATAAAAGACCCCCAATGTCGCGTCACTCCACATTAAAGGTATAAGTCTACTAAGTTATGGAAAGGCAACGTATATTCAACATACAAACATGCCAAACCATATATTAATGAGACCATAGCCCATGGGTGGGTCCCCACATGCCTATTCAAAGCCGGGGTATGACCAACTCAAATCAATGGAAGGGATTTCCGCCCACCTATCAAAGGTTTGGTGTATCCCATCTCAAATCAATGAAATCGATTCCATGATACCAACAAAAGGTTTAGTGGATTTAATCTCAACCAAACTCATTGGGACTCTATGGTCCCCACATATGTACTTTCTACTCATATTCCTTCAAAAAAATTCAAGTTCGGTGTTCATCCCATGCTGCAAGAAGAATGAGAACCCCATGGCCTTGACGGTGTGCAAACATGAAACAATAATCACCATTCTAAAAAATGTTAATCTAATTTGAAGTCTGGAGCTTGAACCTTCGCACACCAGTGTAAGGTCATGGTTCCCATGTTCTAGATTGGAATTATGTTCATTAAGAATGAAATATTAACATTCCAAATCATAGGCAATGAACCTAAGCCTAATGATCCCCAATCCCAAAACCGGGGCCCCAATTTGAATTTCTGAAATCCATCTACCAAGTTAAAATATGTAGGCTCAGTCTCAATAGGAGGGGGAAATCTGCAGCAATGAAGGTTATGAAGTGTCAATAAAATCCGAGAGTTTGTGAAACCTGGGAATCAAAAATCACAGAATATGTATAACCTTGAAGGCTTAAACACAGGTCTGAAATAAGAGAAGTTTCGTTTTCTAACATCCAGAGCCAACCCAAATGACATATATTAAAGCAAACCCAATCAAAATTTAAAATAAATCATCAAGATAACAAATCTCAATGAGAAATGAAACAACCAATTTAAAGCAAACTCAATCCACACAATTCAAGCAGATCTGAAATCTAAAAGTTCCAAAAACATGAAGGTTCCAACCAAACTCAAACCAAGTTCTCAAATCGAAAAGAATTAAATTTTATTAAATAACCAATAAACATTAATCAACCCACTAAATCCAAAACAATCTCATGAAAAAAAAAACCTGTCAAACATCAAACCCAAATCAATTTTCTCAAACAAACTTCAATCACTTTTTTCAAAACAAATTTAAGACATTAAGTGTTTGAATTCCATCAAGTTTATGGGGTCGTTGCTCCTATATGTATGTTATTTTTGTGGATGCATGTCTCCTATTTCATGAATTGATATGGTAGATAATCAAGGGTGTTCAAATGATTGTTCGATGTAATTAATAGAAGTACTTCGCAAGTCCGATGGGAAGAGGTCAAAAATAAATTTTCAAAGAATCTAACAACCTCAACATATATTTTTATATATATCATTGACTCAGTTAATACTCTAATGGAATATCATCTATTTTCCTAATAGTCAATGTAAGTCAAAATCAAAATGGAAAACGAATTTCCAAAATTTTAAATTTTATAAATTTGAGGTTACATCAAAGTCCTAGAGGGGAAGAGGGCGGAGGCACATAGAGCGGTGATCTATGAATCTGCACCAGCACGGTCCATCTTCTCTGCCCAACATGGCAAGGAGGACAGCACCCTCCAGAACAGCCCACCCTCTCGGCTTGTTGGACCGGCATGGCAGGCAGGGAAGCCGGCAGCCACGGCACCCTCAAGCGCAGCCTGCCAAGTCTGGCCTGTTTTACCTCCCTTCCATCTTTTGCCAGCCCACTAAAGTTGAGAATCTTGCGAGATAGAAAACCATGACATTATCGACTTTCCATATGTACAAAATAAAAAAATAATTATTTGCCAACAATGAAGCATGTTTTTCTTCTAAGGTGTAAAGCAAGAATATATCATCATTTAAAATACTAATTTTTAATTGCAAATGGTATACAAAGGAATCTTGAATGATTACATATCATGATGAAACCTGCATTAAAGAGGCTTGACTTGGAGAAAAAGTCAAATTGATAGCCCATCAACTCAACAGTAAAGATCATCTACTCTACAAAAAGATTATGACTTTATGTATGAAAATGGTAATTGTATCATAATTACAATAAATCAATGATATGAGATGATTATATAAAAGTTGACTTCGTAAAAATAACTAACATTCAATTTCAGCATTTCAACTTTTCTAAGGCAAACAAGATTGCCTCAGAGAGTCAAGGCAAGAAAGAAGATGATATCTCCTAACTTTAACCACCTTGAGGAGTGATATACCATCAGTCAATATTTCAAAAAAACAAGACAGAACAATTAGTATCGAATGGTTTATAAACATTAAGCAATGGATAATTTAGCTAGCATAACACAAGCCCCTTGCTGCATATGTCATACTGATATTATAAGACCTACCTTCATCTCGAATGGGAAAAAGATGGCCCATGAGTATTTTAGATTCCAGCAAAATATGAAACAGTTCAACCTGCCAAACCAAACCGAAACAGTCGCTTCAGTTCAGCTTGGTTTGGTTTGAACCAAGGTAAGTGGGGTCGGGGGTCGGGACCGGGTCGGTTGGGCCCAAACCTACCCGGGTCGGCCGGGGTTGAGACCCGGGTCGGGTCAGGGTCAGCCAGGGTCACAATAAAAAATAATAAAATAATAATTTTAAAACATCCATTGGGTCGGGTCGTGGGGTCGGGATTGGGTCAGTCGGCCCAAAAACCGACCGGGTCGGACCCGGGTCGCGAACCCGCATTCCATGGTTTGAACCACCCATTGAAGGGTTCAATTTGAACCACCAGTTCGAAAGTCTTTCAAACCAGACCAAACCATTTAACCCAATTTAGTTAAAATATTATGAAAATATTATTATATTATTAATAAAAATAATATTTATATAATTTGCATAATAAAATAATATTTATTTTAATTAATTAACTTAAAATCAGTATATATGCATGTAAATAATTAATTTTTTTAAATATTCTATCAATTTTCGGTCTTAAACCTAACCAAAACAAATTGAACCAGTTTGGTTTGGTTCAATTCAATTTGAGCACCTGGTTCGGTTCAGATTGGATTGAGCAAAAAATAACCCCAAACCGAATCGTGCACACCCCTATGGCTTATCAAAAAGAAATCTCAAGCTGCAAAAGCAATAAGAGAAAACAGACCTAATTGCATAAATAAGATAGAAGAAAAAGAAGTACCTATGATTAACAAATCTTGCAACATTTCCATAAAATGTTGCATCAAGACAAAGGGCTTCCTCATCCTTCAAGACTCCCTCAGAACCCCAATCAGCATCAAGTAGAACAGGATATGTGTGCTTTGCGTTCCCTGTTTTCCGTATTGTCCGGTCATAGAGTTCTGTGTTTGTCAGCACCTCCCCAACATATTCACAGACAAATGCACCCCTGGGCAATTCATCCAATGTCCGCAAACCCCAGCCTTTCCCTTCGGATGTGAAGAATATCTGAAAACAAAATTAATAGTAAAATAATGGATAAAACAATTAACATTTTTTATGTTTAACAAGTACAGTAAGGAAGCAGAAGAAATACTGAGTTCTTCCACACGCATGCATTCCTTAGAAACATGAAGAATTCACTTGGATTCTTGAGTACAAATAGCAATGTTCTTGAAAGTACTGATCGCATTGGTTTAGTGGCTGGGGACTTCTATGAGGCCCTATTTAGGGAAGATAATGCTTGGAGACCTTTATTAAATCTTGATTGGTGCAAAAAGTTGTAGGACAATAAGAACGTCTCTAGTACATATCTTTTCAGAAGTGAAAGTGTGGAATTGTATTCAGTTGATAGATCCTTTTAAAGATCCTGGTCCAGACGATTTTTCTGCAGGGTTCTACCAAAAGTGTTGAATTATTATTAAAAGGGACTTCATGGCAATGGTGAGGGAATTTGAATTGTATCCGCATCCTGCGGTGTATCAGAACCCTTAATTCTTGCTTCTTGGTGTTGCTGCCAAAGAAGTGTATAACTAATATTTTAGATTTGAGGCTCATTAGTCTTCTTAACTGAGTAAAGACCTTACTAATAGGTTTGAGTAAATTTATAGAAAAGTTAGTTAATTAGTGCTTCTCGTTAAGCTTTTATTTGGGACAAGTATATACTGGATAATAGTTGATGTATTCATGATCAGAAATATAAAATGAAGGAGTGTGTGATGCTGAAATTAGATTTTTTTTAAGTTTAAGAATATAAGATTGTGTGAACTGGAATTGTTTGAGCAGATTCACGCAGTTAATGGGATTCAAAGGTAAATAGATCAGCCGGATTCTTTGATGAATCAGAACAGTGAAGTTCTCAATAGACATTAATAGAAAATCTTTTGGCTTTTGGAAGTTCAAAAGGGCTCAGCCAGGGAGACCCTATCTCTCCTCTTCTCTTCAACTCCGGCGGGCAAGTTCTTAGTGCTATAAGAAAAAACTTTGCAAGCGCAGCCACTAGAGGTGAATGAGGTTGGCACCAGCAGGGTTCATATCATTCATTTACAAATTGCGATAACACTTTGCTTTTTTTCCTCAATCTCGGTGGTTAAATACGGCTTAGGACTTGCTATATATGTTGAAATAGTGACAGGGCTGAAAATTAATAAAGACAAATGAGAAATGTTTGGGATCAATATCAGTGGGACGACCAAGGTGTTGCGTAACACCTTGACAAGTGTTCGGCAAGCATTCCTCTTTATTTTCATTTTATTCTCATAATGCTCATATGGGTTTGTTGTAGGATTAAAAGCCTTCACGCATCCTTTTTCTGGCAGGGCAAAGAGGGAGGCAAGCACCTCCACCTTGCCAAGGGAAATCATGTCTGCAGAGGCATTAATGAAGGAGGTGTCAGGCTCTTGCCCCCTTGAAACTATTAATATTGCTTTTATTACTAAATGGATTTGGAAACTTTAGCTTGGTAGCAATCCTCTCTAGTACATGGTAGTCCAATTCAAATACGGACAGAGCCCCAATCGTAAGGATCTAAATGACATCAATGCTTCATGCCAATTATCTTCTTAATGGAAGGGAATTCTTCAAAGTGACACTTTTTCTCCTCTTCCTCCCATCAATTGAAAAATTGGAATCGGCCACAAGATTGGTGGGAGCCAATTCCAATCAGATCTGGATCAGATCAGCCAAATCAGCCAATTTTAAAAAAAAAATCGACTCGAAATCAGTCCAGATTAATTCTTTAAAAACTCTAAAAATAAAAAAATCACAAAATCAGAGTTTGGATCAGACTCCGGTCCGATCTAGCTATTTTGAGGCCGAAGTCGGAAATGGTGACTGTGGCGGCCATTTTCCGCAGCAACGTCTTCCCCGCCCGATACAGGGATTCAAGTCAACGGATCCCAGCTGCAGCATGGCAGCAGTGCTGATTCCGGCAAGGAATCATCATAATTGATCAAGAATAAGCCGATTTGAATCATTTCAGTCCTGATTTGGCCAATTCCAATGGGAGTTGGGCTGGGATCAGGACTCGGCCAAAATCAGATCGGTAAGTACCAATTCAATCTGGAATCGGCTGATTCCACAATCCATGTTCTACATTGATTGTGATAGGTGATGACAGGACCCTATTTTGGAAAGACATTGGGCTGCTGGTATGGCTATTCATCTGTGGTTCCCCAACCTTTTCAGGATAATTCTGAATAAGGATGCTAGTGTCAATTCATATTGGGATTGTGGCATTGTGCTGCTGTGCAGGATAACCGGACCTCTTCTTTCAGAAGAAATTTGACAGATGTTTAAGTGTCTGAACTTGCAAACTTGTGGGCTCTCCTTAAGGGGATTAGATGTGTAGACTGGGAGGATCAACTCTTGTGGAATCTAGAAGATGGCACATTCTCCATGAAATATGCTTGTAATAGGCATTGCATGGGAGATGTTGATGTGTGGTGATGAAAGATTATTGGGATCCAGTGTTTATTATTAAGATAAGATTGTTTCTGTGGAAGATCTGTAGACTTAGGTTACCCATCATTCCTGCAGAATTTTTCCCTTGGGAGTCTAAGAATTGTGTTTTCTACAGTTCTTATCAAGAAGATATTGGTCATCTCTTCCTTTGTTGTGGTGTCATTGTGTAATACTTGGAAGGCTTTATTTTTTAGTTGGAATATTGGATGGCTGAAGCCAGATAATCTTTCAACTTAGATGCAGCAATGGAATCTGAGTATTTCTTGGAGGGTTAAACCTCTGTTATGGAAACTTTCTTTGACTACAATGTCGTGGTCCATTTAAACATCCAAGAACAAGGGAATCTTTGAAGATCATTTCAACAACCCGTTGTACATTCTTCACCTGTTGGCGGCGTTTGTCAAATATTGGTTCTTTGATCCCAGAGTCACATGCCTGATGGTTCAACTTTCAGGGATTGTTTTCTTCGTTGGAACTTAGAAGAACTTTTGTCTTTGATCTTTGTCTTTTCCTTGACTACCTACTTGGTAGCCAGGGAGTACCCTCTATTTCTAACTTTTGCTCTGTTGTCCCTTTTCTTTCTTAGCTTGTAACCTTTTTATATTAATACATCAAATCGCCCTTGGTCACCTTAAAAAAAAGTAAAATAAGGAAAAAAAATACCTGCAGATTACAAGTTATGCCTCGTTGAACTACTCGGTTGCCACATTGCTTATTGCACCCACACTTGCTCCAACACTCTTTAATGAACTTCCTGACAAGATGACCCTTGCAAGCATCTGGTTGGCCATCATCCTTTGACCTTTCAAGAGGGCATTCTTTACAATAAAACATTCGGTCTTTCTGTGGATTTTGGCTCATGGACATGCAGTTATCCAAGAACTCCTTCTTAAGGAGACCATCACGAGAATAAGCAAATTCACCTCCAGTCTCACGTGCACATGCACAAGGAACTGATGCTGATAAACAGTCCCCAAAGCAATCAGAACAGTAATCCTCATCCCCTATTCGTGCCAGAGAGAAATTCAAATATGCATTTTGGAATACAATGTTGTGAGGGATATAACTGAAATGAGGAGGTAATTTTTCACTGGTGAATTCATTCACTATGGATACTCTAACTCTTTCTTCACCTTTTGTTATGTCATCCACATCATGAACTGGTCGAACAGCACCTAACGCGGGTTCATGCTGATGTACCAACACCAAACTGCTAGAAGGCTCTGAAATCCCTGGTACATTTTCATTTCTAGAACAACCAACAGTTTTATTGACCTTTTTCTTGTGATTGGGCTGTTCATTATGTGCATGCCTATCCGTAGCAACCAGGACAGATTGAGGCAAACGTGAGTTAGAGGGATTACCAGGAGCAGATAAATATGCACTACCCAGAGGCCCGCTACTCAAAGATGTTTTCAGTGCATCAATTGATGGAACTATCCTTATAGGAACTTCATGCCTAGTGTCAACTGACTCAGTTCCCAACTCCAGCAATGAGTTGCAAACTTCATTCATTATATTCATGATGGAAAAGTTTGGATCGAGAATCTTGTAAGACCTCAAGCATTTGTCTTCAACTCTCTTTATAACTGACTCAAGACTTGGCATTCGGAAATCTGGGCAATCAACAACGTTGTAAAGAAGTGAAACCTTTGCCTCCCCAACAGTTGAAGATGTTATTTCAATATTGGTAGAGGATTCCACAACATCTACAACTTGATTGATGGTCCCTCTCTTGTTTCCAACAAAATAAAGACCATCATTCTCATTCTCTTTACTTACATTTTTCTTTCCTGGAGAACCAGTCACTTCCAAAGCAGATGTTAGGGCCACTGGATCTTTTCCAAATGGACCCTCTATATTACCTGTAGATGATGCCATTGCGAGACTAAAGTTGCATCAGTAATAGAACAGGCAGAATATGTATGACATGTGATAGGAAAAAAACACCAGTACAAATTCTACTTTAAGAGGACTACATAAACCAAAAATTCGGCAGAAATAGCAAGCACCTAACCATATGAAAGAATAATTTCATTAAGCGTACTTCCGTATATGTTTGATCGACGTGTAAAAGTAGTTGGCACTCGGCAGGCAGTAAAGACACGCATGACAGTGCAAACCATGGACACAACATGCAACAATTATGATAGTAAATAGTAGGGCTGCAAACTGGTTAGATTCGGTAGTGGTATTGCTTGTTTACGATTCCAATAAGGATTAAGCAATTCCAATTATTATGAACCATGGCATTTCACTTTCATTTCGATTCCGATTCCATTATTGGAATCGAAATAATCCAATAATTTCAAAATTCTACAATATTTATCATTTTTTATTAAAAACATCAAATAAATATCATTTTATCATTATTTTTATACTATATTTAAATTTTTCCTTTTACTCTTTTTAACATTTATATATCATAATTTTAATAATTTATATAGTTTTATTTATTACCATATTAATTTCCACATGTATATATTGATTTTTTATTGAAATCAAATAAAAATTACGGAGTTGATTGTCTACAATTCTCATTCTGATTCCGATAAGCTATCAAAATATACAATTCTGAAAATGTATAGGATACAAAAATATACTCCAAATCTGTAAATTTTTATCCAGATTGAATCGGAATATCAAATTTTGTTTCCACCCCTAGTAAATAGGTAACCAGTTCAAGATAAAAAATAAATATTACAAGGGATAGATTTGATGATTTAGCATACAAAATAAATTCAGAATATAATATAACAATGTTTAACACAAAGTGCATTACTTTGAAATCTAGCTAGTATGCAAACATGAAACAAAATAGTAACAGGCATGTGAAAGAATAGTTTGTCACCAAACTTGTGATTGCATTTCTAATGAACATTGAACAATCCATGAACAGAGAAACATTGAATATTAAAAAAATGGACTAACTTCTCATCACAAAAAACAAAAAATAGATAATGACATTCAGTTCAAGTTGTAAGGTTAATTTACTGCAACTCACACATTAGGCACCTTCCATGATGAATTATATCCAGAAAATGTTGTGATAAATGAATTGTACCTTCATTTCTGGAAGGAAGAACTTGTGGATGGATAACTGCAATTGGAACCGCAAAGGATGGCGGTTCAGTGTTCAAAGGCTCACTTTCATCCATGGTTACAGCAGGTTCCGATAATGAATCAAGCCCAGGTTCAATCTTTGGCTCTTTAAAGCATAAAGGGTACTTAACTCTTGGATGATCCTTGGGCCTCCCATTGACATCTTGTGATTGGCTTGCAACTACAGCAACTTCCTTACCTTGAAATTTTGAACATGTAGCATTGGATTCATGGTGACCCTGCCTGAGAGAAGAATTATCGGGCCGTTTACTTGGACTAGGTTCGATTCTTTCTCTGGAACCAGCTGTTGGTGAATTCTTACTCTCGGGGAAAGATCTCCTGGAGGTGTTTTGTGGCTTTGGATTTTTCGTAGATGCCATTGCTTCATTCTGATTTAAGGATAAAGGGTTTTGCTCTTCAAGTTGTTGTCGAGGTCTCTTCCTACAAAGAATACGTTCTTCACCATCTGATTCTTCTCTTTTGTCATCTACTTTCTGATAGAATAAAATGATACATATGAAGAATAATAAGAAAGATTCTCAAAATAGAGGAGAGAAATTCTCCATGTTGCAAGAAATTCAGAACCTTGTCAAGTTGATTGTCATTCGCAACTTCCTGAAAAAAAATATATATATCAGGTTTTCAGTGCATGAAATGAACCAGCCTCACCATCAAGATTATAAGCAAAATTAGCAACGGGTCCAACAAAGCAGAATGCATGTTACCCCAGCTTCATCAGAGTCAAGTACAGCCTCAATCAGAAGACTGTAGTTCTCCGCTTCAATGTGTTCCCAGTTGTTCTCACAAGCAAGGAGAAGATTCTTGAGTATGGGCTTAGTCTTCTTATTTGGAAAGCCCATGGCCTTCATCGCGGCCAAGGCTTTGTTGCCTCTTTCAGCTCGCGTTGTCATCGCTGTTCAGCCACTTTCCTCTCGATGAGAAGTTCGCGGGACGAGAACCCTCACACACGAGTATTAGCTCTGCTGGAAAAATGTGCGTGCGTTAGGAAGGAGGAGAAGACAAAAAGCCCAATGCTCTTAAAGAACAAATGCGGAAACCTTGAACAAGAAGACACATGATCTTTCTATTCCGGAAGGCGGTCTTCCAGGAGAGAGGAGAGCATGTGATCACCACGATGACATAAAAAACAAACAACATGAAGAAATTCCCGCTTCTGAGATAAAAGACGATATAAAATCCATACACAGTGGCTTCTACTCGTTCACAGCTATCTCCGGATAACCTCCAAAATCCCTGCCGATTTCACCTACTCCCAAAGGCCACGAGAGAAGACACTTCGAAGGCTCGAAAAATTACCAGTCGAACAATAAAAGCTCCAAAGGACTAATACCTAGAACCTGGGAATGGAAAATGCAGCCAAAAAAAAATACTGCCAATCACTGCATGAGATAAGCTAAGATGCACGCTCCGCGCACGGAGAGAAGTGAAGAGGGAGAGAGGGACCAGCATGCGCCGCACGGACGAGCACCTGCCAACTCCGTCGAGAGAAATCGGAATGGAGAAAGGAAACGCCGTGCTGTCGTCTTCCGGCCGGAAACCCTACGCGCGGCTCGCCGAGAAGGCCCGCGGGGGATCTGCAGAGCCCCCGAAGCAGGAAGCGAACGTCATCTCCCCCATTCCTTCTCTTCCTCCGGGGAATTAGGAACGACGACGGAGGAAGTAAAGTAGACCGATCCCGGCGGCGGAGCCTGTCGCGCTAAAACCCCGGCGCCGTACCTTCATTTTTGGGCTTCATTTTTTTTATTTTTTCCAGAAAAAACTGACCCTCTAAATAAGTTTTTTTTTTGACTGAACTAACTAAGTTTAATAAACGAGTTCCGATCACATCAGCACCCGAAAAAAAAATACTCACAATTCCTAATAAAATTTGATTACAATCTCAAGTTATTTAAGTGATGGTTCAAAAATAAATTCCGTGAATTGTTACCGAAAAGAGTTGAACTGTTATCGACGTCTCACTGACTCACTACTTATCGGTAACGAGTTGTATTAAAATCGGTAGTGAATTTATAAGATGTCGGTAATAGTTCAACAACGATGTACTGACTCATTAATTTGCTACCGATGAGGTTGAGCCGCTACCGACGTCTTACTAATTATGTAAGTCACTACCATCACTTAAGTGGGTGATATCGCGACTCTTTTTCATTGAGAACCGAAGATGCTCCCTCCGTCCAAAAATCGAGGTGATCCGCTCTCTTAATAAATCGATATTTATTTGATTAAATAAGTACTCTCTTATTCAAATTTGTTCATTTTATGTAATAAATGAGTTAAGTCCATTTTTATGGACACAAATCTAGAACTACTTTTACATATATATATGGTGTTTAGCTGCATGATTGAAATCAAGTTTTAGTAGAAATGTGTTATTTTTTCATAGAAATGGTATTTGAAATTATGATAAAAAATATTCCGGCAAGTATTGCCATGGTTGAAAACGAATTGGCTAAGTTGACACTTGGTTTTTATGGATTTTAAAAAAAAACAGGACAGTATTAATCAAATATATCATTTTATCTTTAATACAGTTGATGCCATATAAAGTCCAAATGTAAAAATGTCAAAAGGAAACTATGTTAGATTATATCTAATGCTCTTAACCAAACCGGTGATAAACTTTTAATTTCACTTATAATCACTTAATTTATGTCAATCAATATTATTTCCGACTAAGAAAATATTCAGTACGGGTCTAAATACGTAGCTAAAAGTATGATATGTTTACGCTTATTCTTAATTGTACAATGAGACGATAATATAAATTCTGTTTTGGTTAGAAGTTAGAAGAGTCGTCTCATTCGTTCAACCAAACGCACCAAAGCTATTAAAAGAATAACATTGTTATTATGATTTTTTTTAACAACAATGTAGTGTGCGGAAAGAGGTTCATTTTAAAATTTGAGATTTTTAAAATAAATAAAAAAGTCATCTAAACCTTCAACTTGATCAGATTGTATGGGCAGACCATGAGGCTCCGTAGTTTATTTAGCTAGAATCAAGATGACATTAATTTGGGGCAGAATTGATCTTGATATCATGGTTGAGCTGCTCTCTAGTCATGGTAGTAAATATATTAACGTTGTATGATAAATCAAGTTTTTGTTATAAAAATAATTTTATACAATTATTTACTAACAGATATTTTGACAATCATTACAAATAAATTTATTTTTGCGACAGATTTTTTTCATAGGCAAAAAGATGTAAGAATATGTTGTGTATAACTAAGGTCGAAGAAAATTACAAATAGTTTTCTTAACATATAGTCTTAACAAATCGAGTTTTTTTGTTCGAAATATTTCTTTTAACACAACTTGTTAAACCAGATATTTCATATCACTACACAGATATATATATATTTTTCTCCTTTTTTTTTACTTGTGATCTCTCAGTTTGTTTCATCGTATATAATAGTTACTCTTTTTATCATCACATCTTTCCAAACATGATAATTTTATGTTATTGACTAATTCATATTTTTATTTCGATATAATTCTTTATCATCGAAATATACAAACAAATATTATGCAACCAAACACCTCCCATCAGATAAAGCGGGGAGACTTTACCTTGCTCTTTATCGTGTGGTCCCTGATCACCCCTTTTATTAGTCATACATGGTTCTCATTTTTGTTGCCATCAGGTGATGCTTGATCTCAAAATAGAAAATATAATATCACGCATGACATGTTGTCAATGCAAGATAAAATCTCCGTATTATTTGATTTAAATTTTAAATTGCAAGAAAGAACACCTGCGAAAATCACGGTTAACTTGCATCCCATGCTCTACGTAGATTCGTTCCATGCGAAATCAAATTAATTCAAAATTGCCTCGACAAAAGTACAAAATGCACAGTTAACTTGGGATTTAAAGATACATTTTACTCTTTAGAACAATATTTTTTAAAATTAAATATACAGATCATCGAAAAGCATTATCCAAGAATACAATACAGTTTATACTATAATAAAATATAAAAATAGAACTTGTATTCTTATACAAACATATTTTTTTTCATTTTTTTTTAAAACAAGAAGTTTTTGGTATGTATACGTGATACCACATTTTTTAAATTATTTATCCCGCTAATATATCTAACTTAGTATATAGAAGTGGGGATGGATTGTTATTTTCATCCGTCCGACTTTCGCATTGTAATTTTCGACCGTCCGCGCATCCGATCGATCCGCCGTTTCGCGATTCTTCCTCGTGCCCGCCGTCCCGACCTTCTCGATTCTTCCCCTCCGCTCCCTCCGCCGACAAGCCGTCGAACGATCCTCCCATTTGCATCGCTCGCCGACGATGCCGCGGTCTTTCGCTCCCTCTCCCGACGCCGTCTGCTCCCGCAGGTAACCCCGGCTGTCTGGATTGATCCCTCCGCCCCTCCCGTTGACATACCCTCTTCCGTGTCATTCCGCCACCAAGCTGCCGAAGCCGAGGACCTCCCGCCGGAAGGAGCAGCTACGCCGCCGGCCCGAGGGTAAGCTCGCTAGGCGACACTTCCGCTCCTCTCCCGCCCAGCCTCTGCAACTGTGTAAACCTCTCACTTGCCTCACCGGCGGAGCCTCCTTCCCTGAGTTGCCGGTAAGCTGCGCTCTGCTGCTCAAATTCTCTCTTCAGCCCTCCCCCTAGACGGACGACGGAGAAGAGAGAGAGATGGCAGTAGCTTTCTAAAAGTCCCCCATCCACTACGTCCTATGCGCTGTCGGCCAGCACCCGTAAGAAATTTGTTGGAGTATATGGCCAGCAGCGATTATGGGTAAGCTTGGTTCTTTTTCTTTTCTGGTTCAGTTTTTGCATATCGCTTCGTTTAATCTCCTGTCTTGTGTAGCTGAATCAGGACAAATAGATCCTTTGTACTGTGTTTGTTGGTGGATTACTATCTGGTGTTTTACATGCGGTGCATTGCGGTTGGTATGAAAAGATCTGGCAATTTCTACTTTACTTGTGTCCGTGATATGATTTAAGTGGCTTGTATTTTTGTAGCTTCAGTGTCATAATTTCTTGTCATCTAATTGCAGCCATTGTTGACTCTTCGGTTGCATGCCCATATCTGGTCCTTGTTCATCAATTACTTTTGTTTTTTTTTCTTGTGTCGATGTCGGGCGTATCCTTGTTCAGTTATCTTTTCCCGTAAGTAGTTCCTGATTAACGGTGAATAGCATTGTACAGTGCTCTTATCTACATCTAACCCACTAGGCATGTTCCTGAGATGGTTCAATTTATTTTTTTATAGTTTGTTGAATTGTGCTGGTTGTGGCGGCTGGTACTGATGAAGTTTATAAGATGTCAATTGTTCCTTTTGTTTATCACACATTCGTAGGCTGACCATTTCTCTCCATTTTTAACATTAAAGTCCTAGATTCATATTATGATGCTGGTTTAATTTAAGCATTCTCTATTTCATTATCTGAGATTGTTTTAATCTGAATCGTATATTGATACTTCCATTTATGCTTTTCATATATATTATTCCACAAAGCTTTTAATTTTATGCATCAACAGGGTATTTTGGGTTCTACGAAATGTACACAAATTTATGCATTTTTTGTGAAATTTTAGCAATTTCTTGTTCCAGCACAATATTTTCAGCGTCGTTCTTGTTTGTGCAGTCATGCCTTGTATGATGACTTCTTTTCATTTTTCCAACTACTGGCTTAGAGATCAACCCTACAAGATATTTTCATATCATTTTAAATGTAAGTATCAACCCTTCCAAAATCCTCTGTTAGAGATCAGGCTAATTTCTATGTTTGCTCCTTTTTCATAGCCTCTTTAGTTTAGCAAGTTGTATATATATTCCATTGTGTTGTTGGTAGGCGAACTATTTCTTGGTTACCTTAAATAAAATTGATCCATGTAAAAATTCAAAATTATATTTATCTTGAATTTTAATTATTTTTATTTATGCTAATTAGTTGAATTTAGAAGAGACTATCTTGTTAGAGTGATTTGTGTGTTAAAATTATTAGTTATTTACTTCACATGTTATTCTTAAGTACTTGTTCATTATTTTTAAACTTGCTTAAAATTGTTACTTAAGCACACCTATTCCTTGTTATAGTAATTTAGTTAAATCTTTT
Organism: Cryptocoryne crispatula var. balansae; assembly: GCA_036172225.1. Classification (NCBI taxonomy): domain Eukaryota; kingdom Viridiplantae; phylum Streptophyta; class Magnoliopsida; order Alismatales; family Araceae; genus Cryptocoryne; species Cryptocoryne crispatula. The sequence goes on along the minus strand of CM069922.1, from coordinate 8,924,457 downwards.
AGCTTAGTTATTATTCGAGTAAACCTGCACAGTAAGTTGGCCTTTGTGAATAAGAGAAAAAGGATGAAAATGGTAGAAAGGCTAAAATAAAGTAGAGATGCAATTCTTATTATGCAAATGCATATAACAGCATGGGCATAAACATCAATTGAACTTGGTAAAATTAATAGATGCACTGTAATAGTGAGTTGGAAATCACCAAGTTGTAGAAGGGACTGAGCCTTCTAGGCGGTCCAACCAGTCTTCTAGGTAGCCTGCTTTTAAAACATCAAATAACACTTCACTCTTGAAATGGATACATAGAACTGACACCCTGACATTGAACCTTGACAATCGCAGGTCACACTTGTGGTGGCATGATATTTTCATGACAACGCAACTTGGTTTGAGAATCTCATTGACACTTCTTAAATCTTCTCTTGTTGAAGAATGATATGAGTAATTGTGTATTTATTAAGTGCTCAGGTTGATCTTGGTGTGAATAAGTTGTTTTGGGGGTTGTATCTGATTTTTGAGGTCAAGAATGCTTCGGTCAAATGTAAATGCTACTCCAAGATTTCAGCCCATGCTAATAGTAGTTGGAACATTTGCTAAGAAGAAATATAAGATTGCTTAAGTTTCATGAATCTTCCGAGACTTTAGAATGAACTGGGACTGATTAAAACATTTTCATAAAAAACTCATTTTGATGTTTGGTTATCTAGCCAACCAAATGGGCCCTAAATGTCTTAAAATTAGCTACAATTTTGGTACATCTTATATTGTTGATGATATTGTTAGTCATTGTGGAGCTTATGATGTTATTTTCAGCTGACATGCTTCTCTTTTTAGGGCTTATCCATTATGTGTTTTGTTCTGAATTTGATAGGTTATCATTTACCAATCTCTTGTAATTATCCATTTCTCATAATTTTGTTTATAGGTGATTTCTTTATGCTTACTGGTCCAAAAGTGTAACTGCCCTTATCTACTCTTTTGTGTGTGTGTGGGGGGGGGGGGGGTGATTTAGACACTATATGCAATTGACCTACCAAAATGTCACCATTGAACAGTCGGTATATGTTGCCAGGATTTGCAATTGCTATCATACAAATTCTTTCAAATGGTTATTTTAACCCACTCATTCCTTAAAATGCAAGTAAAGCACTATAGCATAAGCACCTTGCATTTTTTAGTTGGATCTCCGTTATTGTGAAGTTTAAACCTTATGATTTTTTGTTGGTTTTAGCATTTTCCTTACTTGGTTTTGTCTGGCTTCTGTTGTCTCATGTTCTTTCCTCTGCTAGTAATGTGTATCATGTTCCCAGAATTCCCACCTTATGTAGTTGAAAATGGCTTGGCTTTGTTTCCATATTGTTTAATCGACCACCAATGATTTGCCAGGTACCTTTGTGGGGTGAAGAATGAGATGGATGCACACAGTTTCTTCTCTGAAGTTTCAGGGAGTGCAAGGGACAGCTTGGGAAGTGAATTTTCTCTAAATTGGCGACTGATGCCTTCTCAATGTTCGTATGGTATTCCAACACCTGGAAGCAGCTCCTTTCTCTAGGGAAACTACTCCTAGCTACAACCAATGATAGACTTCAGCTACGGAACTGTGAATTCGCATTTAAATAAGCAACAACAACAACAGCAACACTGTTTCTTTGGGGGTGAATTGGATTCTTCTGAAGTGAAGCAAGGGGATCAACCCCTTCGCCCTTTTTTCAATGAATGGCACAATACAAGAGATGCTTGGTTGGAGCTGGAAGATAACCGAACCAATAGGACATCATTCTCTACAACCCAGCTCGCAATTTCCATACCAAACTGGACTTGGTAATAAATAAATTTAATGAAGAATTGAGGCCGGCAAACTTATGAAGATAAGGAGATTGCAAAAGTTTCGTTAATGAGTAAGTGATAAATCATTAACATTTTACTTTATTTTTCTATTTTATTATATTGTCGGATGTTTTCATTAGATTAAAAGTTAATGAATACGCTCATAACAAAATTTATTTAATATTTTAATGTAATATTTTTAACATATTATCTATCCATGGTCATTATAAAATAGGGCTTGTAAAATAAATTTATTTATTTTTTGATAATTTTTTTCAATTAATAATATCTTAAATATCTTAAATTCTATAAGTACACGTGCGAAGCACGTTCTTATTGACTAGTATATATATATATAAAAGCAATTCGACCCATTTGTATAACTATATATAGACAGCGCACAGAGCTTGCTATTTTTATCTCCCAGCAGGTATGAGGGCTTAAGAACAAAACACTGGCCCTCCATTTTATGCATATTATTTTTATGCAGAAAGTCGCCAGCGAATATTTCATTTTTTTAATTGAAACGTATTCTCATATATAACTTGTTTACCGATTACTCCCATTTTTCTGAATAAGTTTGTTCAGGAATGTTAAACATATATTTGCCGAGGTCCTTTGTCACTGTTGATTTTAAAATTAAAATGGATACAAGTCATTACATTTTAAAATCCGCAGTACAAATAAAATAAGTTATATTATACCAAAATTTCAATATCCAGATACTCTGACCAAAGGAATTAACTTTACTAGGCATCTCTAACATTATTACTTTTAAAATTAATATTGATGTAAACCCTCTACGTGTTGATGGTATCAAATTTGAAATTTGCATATAGACACAAGACATGTTAAATTACACATAACTATATAAATGTCCGCCTGTATCAATTTTAATTTTATTGATAACCAAACTGCGCATAAGGTACTTGGTGGACTAGGATTGGCAATGTTCTCTGCCGCAGTGGAATATTCATGAAACAAATACAGATTTTTTTTACAAGCTTATGGTCCTGGTAAATGCATTATCAAGTAAAAAAAATAATTCAGTGCCTGGTAGCATATTGAAGTCAATACCCTTGCATCGCATGTCAATGTGATAAGAACAGATGTCATATTATTTTCGATATCCTAAGCAAAGTTGTCCTATATATATACATAGACACACACACAGAATATTGCTGTAGATTCGGTCATGGGTTACTTTGTGCTTCTTTATTGATATACATCTGTCCGGGATCTTACTGTTTACAAATTCAATAGAATATTTTCACATAAAAGAGGGCCCTTTATTACTACGGCCAGATGTTTGCTTTATACCATACTAATGAGACTTTACTTTTTCACTACTCTGCGGTCTAATCAAGAAACATTCCAGTAGAGAATAGTTCTGGCTGTCTGCAAGAGAAGTATTGCAAAACAAATAATATTGCAACTCTGGCCCAAGGGGAGCATCTTGAAGGAATCACATCTACTTCAAAGAAATGTGTTCATGTGGCTATGTATTGTAAAACTGGCATCCAATGAAGAACAAGTTAAAAGGCATCTCGATAAGATTGTCTTCTCTATAGGCATCTGATGTATGCTTATATGGCTCATGTTTGTTTTCACTACTATCACAATTCTGTCATAGATTTTCAGGATAAATTAGAATATTAAGAATAATGAAACAAAACAATTAATCCCTAAAAAAATGAGTTCCTAACTCTCATAAGTAAACTCGTTGAAGAATTTATTGTTTCCAGACCATTGGTTGGATGGGTCGATACTAATTAATTAACGTTTTCAAGCTAGCTGTTCAATTTTTGAGAGGGCCATTCTTTCTTTTTTTCAATTTATCATGTAGTCAAACACCCTCATAATATTTTTCTTTAAGAATCTTGACAATCTATTCACTATAACCACGCCCGTTGATCTTAAAAGCTTTACGAACTTCATATTTAAAAAAATGATCATTATCTTTGCTTACATAGTGTTTGGTTGCATGATAAATTAAACTGCAACTTTAGGTTTTTTGTCACAAAACTTGTTAAAAAAGATGTTTGACAAATCATTATAAATTTACATTTTTAAAGATATATTTGTATCCAATAAAAAAAATGAGGTAAGACTCTTTTTAATCAAGTGATCCTCCATCATTTGTGGTCATACACAACTCTCACTCTTTTTTATCATCGACCTCCTCAAACATGACAATTTACATCATTGATTAGCTTATACTTTATTTTAATATAACTTTTGTCATAAAAATTTATTAGGCAACCAAACACCATATTAAAATGTGTTGTGACTGCATCAAGGAAAAAAAAATCACTTGCATCTAACGTAATATGTTAAAATTTATCCAACTCATTTCTTCTCTTCTGATCCTCCGTAAATAAATCCATCTATCAATTTGCCACATACATAACCCATGTTATTAGGTATTAACTAGTGTTGATGCCTCACATCAAGCCATAGCTGAACTTCAAAACCTTTTTATTCATTTCTAGCTGTCTCTCAAAGCACCAAAAAAACAAAAAGAGGGTCTATACTAATACAAGACAAAAAGTATACCTCTCAAATTAAGAGGAAGACCCTATTAAGTTATTTTGCAAAACGTGACAACAAGTTTCAAAAATTGCTGTCTACATCTTATTGTGAATGGATGATGGATGTTTCAGAAGAAGAAGAAAAATGTCTTACTCCCCACATGCCAATATTTGAAGCTATCTTTATATGTTCAAGGGCTTGAGTGTGTGTGGTTGAACTTCTTGCTCCCGGGGGTGTTCGTGCAAGTCAGATGCATATATCTATATATATCTACCAAGCCACATCTTTCTTCTTTCCATCACCCATATATACATGCCATAAAAATTGAGAAAATGAACGGTTAGAATAAAAAAACACGATAAGAGAGCATTTATCATCTAATATGGTGCATGTTTGAGATGCATTTACGTACCAGATAAGATGAAACAGATCAAACTCTTCCTCGTCTTCGTCTTCGCGATCGTAAGAACTAGATTTCGACGCCTCTCCGTAATCATCATTCTTGGCGAATCTGCCTCTGACACGTGGACGGCTGTCGGCGAGGGTTTTCCTGCAGGCGTACTGTGAAGAACTTGTTCCTGTTAACTAATTAATTTCCGACCAATCAAATCATGACGAAAATTTGAGCGTGACGTCACCAAAGTCTCGATAATCTAACATGAGTATTGCAGCTGTGAGATCAGATTTTAATTCAACCGGCACTATTTTTTTACAACGATTTACCTTAATTTTCTTGCTGAAATTTCTCTCGTTCCTCTTCTTCATATATCTGTGGATCTTCTCCTTCCTCTCTTCCACGGAGAGGCGTCCCACCTTGAAGGCTGACTCGTCGAGAGATGCCACCTCAGCTGCCAACGGAGCGGTTCCGCCGCCGCACCCGCTCACCAGCTGCCAGATCATCACCGCGAGGCGTTACCGAACCGCAGAAGATGACAAAGTATTTTTTTTGGGAGAAAATTTGGAAATGAATTTAAAAAGAAAATTTAAGCCGGCGCCCGGGCCGGATGGTCCGGAGTCCTGACCGGACATGTCCGTACCTGCAGGTCGCCGGCGCAGTTGTAGATGCGCTGGTGCGCCGTGTGGTGGTCGGTCCCGTACATCCGCTTGACGTCGCCGCCGCAGCTCTCCCCACGGTAGTCCGCCGCAACCTCCGGCAGCGCCGACGTCACCGGCTCCGTCCCCGTCACCATGCTCCTCGGATAGAGTCCCAGGCTCTTCCCGGACGCCGACGCTCCCATGCCCCCGGTGTAGAAGGCGGCGCCGCCGCCGACGGCCGAGGCCGCGAAGGGGAGCGAAGTAGATGGCGCCGCCGAGTCCAGACCCATGTACCCGGACAGCGAGGGCACGCGGTCGTCCTCGAAGACGGAGGGCGGCATCAGGGAGCCAGGCGCGTAAGAAGAGAAGCTGCCGTCGACGGCCGGAACGCTGAAGTCCGGCAGCGCGGCGGCGTCCAACTGGTCCCGCGGGCTGGAAAAATACGACGGGAAGAGTGCACCAGCTGGCGGCGGCACCAGCTCCACCGGGGGGTAGTCGCCGTGGAGCATCACGCCGGGGTTAGGCTCCGGCGTCTGCGAGTCCAGCAGCGCCGAGAGGGTGGAAGCGTCCATGGAGGAGAATAAGGAGAAGTCGAAGGGTAGGGAGACGTCGTCGTAGAGACAGACGGAGGCGCCGCCGCCGCCGTCACCCCCGCCCGAACAGGAAGGCACCTCCGAGTTCCGCAGGGTCTCGGAGAAGATTTCGCTGTCGTCGAAGAAATCGAAGCTCTGGGAGGCGGCGGAGCTGGAGAAACCCTCCTGCCAGTTACAAGCGAACAAAGAAGCCGACATCAGATGCAATTAGACAGAGAGAGAGCCGATCATGCATGCAGTAGTCAATCATTCCAGTGCTTCCGGGACCGGTCAACCACACTCACTTTTGACCTACGGAGCATGAAAGTCAACCCCTAGATTGACCTAGTGTGGGTCGATCTTCTTCCTTTGTACGTGTATGTACGTATATCTCCTGGTTTATTGCAGGTCTAACCGAATGTATCGAGTATTTTTTGAATTTTCTTGAAAAAAAATAAAAGAGAAAAAAAACAAAGAGATGATCAGAGAAATCTCATAAAAAGAGATTTTGGAACAGGGAGACTGCCATGCTTAATCATGAACGGAGTAGAACTGTTAAGTCCCTGTACGCTTTTACTGCCTGGTCGATTCTCTCCTTCCCTTGGAAGGAATCTATCACAAAGGGGGTTAATCCCTCTTTCTCGCTCTGATATTAGAAGGGGGATTTTATTCTTCTTCGTACTTAGGAGAGGAGACATAGAAAGAGAGGAACACAGATGCTCCCAGTTGGAATTTTTCGGTCACCTCAAGGCCTATCTCCGGCGAACTTTTACGTACGAAGAGCAGAGAGAGACGGAGGCGCGCATCCGGTGCCGTGGGAAGAGGGGGGGGTGATCAGCTTTTGGTCGGAAAGGCGAGACGACGGAGGGAACGTACGCCGGCCCCCGCCGGCCGTGGTCAGGCCCGCGCCGCCGGCCGCGGCGACGCGGTCCGTCCGGCCAATTGTAGTGGGGATGCCTTGATTTCTTCTTCTGCTATGATGTATGTCGCGGCGTCCTCCCGGAGAACAATGTAGGGTAGATGAAGTAAGCCTACCTAGCTCGCGACACGGCGGCGGTATGATCGGAATCGGCAGCCGGCGAGGAGAGATCTCCGGCGAATGCGCAGATCCTCGCAGCCGAGCACGCGACGGCAAGAGAACACGTACGCCGGCGAGCATTTCACCCAGAAATTCGCTGTTCCTTAAACGACGCCGTCGGCATCGACGGCCGGATCAGTGCACGCAGGGATGAAGAGAAGACCGCCGGCACCCGTTCACGCAGATCGGGAGCCGCGGTGAAAATCAAACTCGATCGAGTAAACCGGCCCACATTGGGCCTCCCTACGCGCGCGTCCCGGTGAGAGAAACAGACCGGAGCGTTTCAAGGATCTCGGCTCCGCCATTTGGGGAAGCAGAATACACGGAAATCAACAGAGAGGGAACCAGAAGAGGAGGGGAGAAAAAGAGGGCGAGGGGGAGAGAGAGGGAGAGAGAGAGAGACGTCACCGCCACTCACCGTGGGTAGCTGCTCCGGCGGCTGCACCACGTCCTGCAACATCATTCGACGTTGTTGGGATCTCGGTCGCAACCTAGCAATTAATCAGCTCGGGTAACAAGGGAGAGGAGGCGGAGGAGGTGGTGGCGGATTCCCCGACTCAGTGCCCTGTTCATCTGCGTCTCTCCTCCCGAGAGGCACCCAGGAGGAGCAATCCGGGCAAGGTTTACTAGCAACACCGGCACTCTGGGTCGTTTATATATGCGCGTACGGAGGTGATGAGCGAGAGAGAGGGGGGCAGGGGGGCAGGGGGGCGAAGAAGACGCGGGACGGGAGGCGGTTATGTAGGAAGACGGGGTGTCACGTGAGAGGGCGGCACTGCGCGTGACGGCGAGCGTCGTGCGCCGTACACCTCCGTAGCGGTGGCGGCGTCGGACAGGATACCGGTACAGGCCGTTTCGGCGATCCGAGAACCGGCGGTGGCGGGTGGCCGCGCAGCGCGCTTAGCGGCTCGGCGTCTAAAAGTGGCGGGGGGGCCGCGGGGCCCGCGCGGGGGCCACCTCTTACGTGGCCAGACAGCGAACTCTTTCGCACGTGTACCCTGTAAAATAGAATAATTATACATACCCGGGGAATTAGGGGGAAAATTAGAATAAGTCAACGTATCCGCATTTATACATCGAATAGAGTAATTAGATGTTTACAAGAATCTAAATATGGGTGAGAAATATATTTATACATATAATATCTCTGTAAATTACAATTGAATCGAGTGATTAAAAGAGCAAAAAGTAGGATTTTGATAAAAACTTAATAGCTAGGTAGACTCGGCACCTTTCTAAAAGAAGAAAGGTACATATATAGCTTGTCGCTTGTCGGTTTGAAGTATTAAAAATGACATTATTTAAAATTATTTGTGAGTACTATTTTTCGACTAATGTGGTAGTGGCGCGCGATACGACACCTGAAATTTTCAATAACCACCACGAAAAATAGGAGGGGTATGAAATAATTTCATCCACCTCAACTATTTAAAAAAGGATAAAAAATTATAACTAAAAAAATTCTAAAAACGCACTTGCCAAGGAGACCCAGGTCCAGCTATGATAAAGACATAGAATACTCTTTCGGTGGGCAATATGGGATAAAACCCTTCAACACTTTCCCTCTCGACCAACCACCACCGTCAGAGCCACGATAGGAAAATACAGGGCAAAGTCGAGCGAAAATAGGAGCAAATCCATTAGAGGACAGAGCCTACAATCTTAAGACCTCTGATACCATGTGAAATTCAAAAAACGCACGTGCGCCAAGGAGACCCAGGTCCAGGCTATGATAAAGATATGAAATACTCCTCTGATGGCTAATATGGGATAAAACTTTTCAACAAATTAATAATCCCAGTAACTCATCTCTATTTAAAACTTTTAACCGTTGAGAAAGAAGAAGACGATACGACTTCATCTGATGTACATTAAAATAAACTAGCAAGAAACTTAAATTTATCATGTTTGTTGAGATATAATCACGAAAAGAAAGAAACTTCCAGACTCTGTATAACCGAAAAATGGTAGCAAAACATGGAAAAATTTGTCTCCTTCTTTTGTTGTCCTCTTCTCAAAAATATATTTTTTATTATTACCAAACATCTCTTTAATAAGTTTCGACATATATATTTTTTTTTACAGAAACACAATTTGCCCGGTAACAAAACAAACATCGCATTAGGAGTGCAAATGAGTCGTGCCGAGTTGAGCAATATGATATTCAAACTTGACTTGTTTATTCTAGACGAGTTCGAGCTCGAGTTTTGATAAGGTTGAACCTAGCCCAAGCTCGAGCGATAATCGGAGTAAAGTTCAATCCACGGCACAAGTTATATATAAAACTTGTTTATAAATTTAAAATAAACAAAAAATTATTTGTAAAATTTTAGATTTAACCCGACTCGATTTAAATTTAAATTATTTAATAGATTTAAGTAACATTATATATTTCTCAATATTTATAATTTATTTTTTAAAATTAAATATTTGATCGGGTTATGTGCAAATTTATTAGGTCAAGTAGGAGTTAAGTATGACTTATTCAATGAGTCAATTTTTTTTCAAATTTATTCATTTAATATAATAGACAGAGAGGGTCAAATTTTTACTGAGTCTGGGCTACAAATTACTCTTGGAGTGTATCGGTTGGTTTGCACTCCGAGCACATCAACCATTGATGCGAATAATCGAGTGACAGATCACAGTTTCTGAAACCTTTGGCCATCAGGGGGCTCGTTTCCTTCCCCCGCCGGCGCCGGAGGAGGGGAGGGGCCGCGTCTTCGCCCCCATATCTATCATGTTAACCTCGTCGCCAGCTCTTCGAACCCCGTGCTCTCCGAAGGAGAGGAAGGGAGAATGTGCGACACCCCGCGGCCGGCACAACAAGGACGAGCTCGCCTGCACCTGCACAGAGCCTTGACCGTCGATCGCCGCCACCGGTCAAGCGTCCGCCGTCGGCCGCCTGCACGCGCGCGTCGGCTGTTAGACGAAATTACCGAGGCGGTCGGTTCTGCTCCCCTCCAGGTTTGAAGACGACGGCTCTGCGCTACCAGCCAAAGAAGGTAAAGGAAGAGCGGGGGGAGGGGGCGGCGGAGAGAGAGGGCCCCGAGAACCCAGAGGGGACCAGGACGACGACCCAGAGCGGTTTCTGTGCAGGGAGCCTATGCCCATAACTGTTATGACAAAAACTAAAATTTCTCCTTGCATGGCGGCCTATTAGCTCAGTTGGTTAGAGCGTCGTGCTAATAACGCGAAGGTCGCAGGTTCGAGACCTGCATGGGCCACTTGTTCTTTTGACGTCAGTACGCGATCATTCCTTGACTTTTTGGTCAAATCAACCGTCGAACTCGGCTTCCACAAGAAGTGAGATACAATTTTTACACGTTTCATGTATTTTCGCGCGCAAATTGATTGCAGCAGACACAGAAAACGTAGATCGCTGGTAATTAAGTTGTCTCTCTTGCCCTGACTTTGAAAATCAACCCGTACACGAGGAATCGTTCCAAATATAAATCATCATATTTGAACGTTTCAATTTTGATCCTTGCACTGAAATTATTTGAAACGCCACCTAATATTCTTACTCGGTTCAGACGATAAAAGTCGAGGAGCATGTTTTTTGTATCCTGTAAATCATGTGAATCAAATATTTCGATGGTCCGTCGAAATAAAAACAATTAATTTTGTATCATCTTGATAAGAATGGTACAAAACAACGACCGTTACGCTCCTTCAAAACAACAACCACTACAGGAAACTGGGTCATTGGCGACGGGTTATTGGCGACGACTTTTTTAAGCCGTCGCCAATAATGATAAAAGCGACGGCTAAACTAACGCCGTCGCTAATATTTGGTAAATAGCGACGGCTAAATTGAGCCGTCGCAAATAATGGTTTTTGCGACGGTCGAAGCCGTCGCAATACCAGGAAAACGACCGTGCGGGTTTTTTTTCTCGGAAAACTGGCGACGGCTTGTTACGCCGTCGCTACTAATATTAGTGGCGACGGCTTAAGCCGTCGCAATACCCAGAAAACGCCCCGTGCGGGTTTTTTCCTCGGAAAATTGGCGACGGCTTCATACGCCGTCGCTAATAATATCAGTGGCGACGGCCTAAGCCGTCGCCACTAATCCATGGTGACCGTTGAACGGTCGACTTTTGTTGGCGACGGCGAAAGCCGTCGCCAATGTAACTTATCCTGTTATTGGCGACGCCTTCAAAAGCCGTCGCCAATAAGTTTGGGTTAAAAAACCCTCGACGCCCTCCTTTCTTCCCCCCGCCGCGCTCTCTCTCTCTCTCTCTCACCGTCTCGGTCCCCGCCGCCGCCGCCGGTCGCCGCCGCCGCCCGCCGCCGCCGCCGTGGCCGGCGCTGTCGCCGCCGTCGTCGCCGCCGCCGCCGCCGGCTTGCCCCCTCCCTACGTAGGGCACCTTGAGGGGAGAGCTACCTCCGTCACCGCCGTGGGTGTCGCCGGCTCCGCCGCCGCCACCTCCTTTGTGCTAGATTTAAACCCTACTTAGGGTTAATCGAACCTCCTTTGAGGTATACATCTTCAACAAACGAATTTTTTTTTTAATTTTGTTTATATACATCACAAAGCATATATGTGCCAAATAGCCCTAACAAATTAATAGGTTAGAACCTCCTCAAACCAATTATGTAGCACCTTGATCACTTTAATTATTTAGGTGATAGAACAAAGGTAGATAGGTGCATAATTTATTTAATCATGGAATGAGCCTTAGAATAATATTTCATAATGCATTTGAGAGAAATACACAAGGGTAATGCCCCTTTGCATATAAATTCCCTTTAATTTTACTGACATTTTTAGAGCTTGGTAGCATTAAATCATATTTAACCCTAAAATTTCGTAATAATAATTATTTTACATAACTAATATGTTTAGAATATTATTAGAAGACTATAATGTATTATTTGAATTTTTTGTTTCTGTTTTAACTTAATATAACAAATCTGAATTCTTAGTTTTCATGTCTAACTATTCGTTTGTGATAAAAATATTTAATTGGTATGTATAAACATTTATTGTTCAACAACAAGTCTAATTTTGATCATTTTATCTCTTTTTCAGAAACTTCAATCGAGATATACACTTGAGAGTTTCTTCTTTCGGTGGAGGTTCGGTTATATATTGATTTATTTATTAAATTAACATTTCTTCATTGTATTTCAATCTTTTGACAAATTAAGATGAGTAACTTAGACAAATCATGGATGCATATTCCTAATAGATTAGATTCTAGATATATTGAAGGAATCGAAGAATTTTTAAACTATTCTTTTCATGATTCTAGAATACAATTTAGACATGGACAACATAACGATCTAATACGGTGTCCTTGTAAAAAATGTTGTAATACATTTATTTTTAAAAGAAATGTTGTCAAAGAACACCTAATATGCAATGGTATATGGTTAAATTATCAAAAATGGATATGCCATGGTGAAATTGAAGTCAATATGATAAATGAGGACATTTCAATTTTAAATGAACCACAAGATAATTATGTAAATGATGAGGTAATGGAAATGTTACAAGATATTCAAAATAACGAATCTTCTATTCGACATAATGAGGAAGAACACAATGAAGATAATTTTCAATATTCTAAATTATTAAAAGATTAGAAACACCTCTATATGAAGGTGTTAAAAATGTATCTAAATTAAAATTTATATTAAAGTTGATTCAACTTAAGTCCATTAATGGTCTCACTAGAAAATGTATGGATATGATATTATCTTTATTTAAGGAAGTCTTACCTAATGGGGCATGTGTTCCCGATAATTGGTATGAGCTTAAGAAATTAGTTAAGGAATTGGGACTTACTTATGAGAAAATTCATGCATGTAAAAATGATTGTATTCTATTTTGGAAAGAGAATAAAGATAAAAATGTTTGTCCATATTGTAACACCTCCAGATATAAAAATGATCCTAAAAATCAAAATAAAAAATAGCACAAAAAGTTTTACATTATTTTCCATTAGGAGTTAGGTTGCAGCGTTTATTCATATCATCCAATACGGCTAAGTGGATGACATGGCACGATCAATCACGATCATATCAATTGAGAGGTGAAATGCGTCATCCCGCCGATTCTCCCGCTTGGAAAAGGGTGGATGAACTTTATCCGAAATTTGCGTTAGAGAAACGCAACATTCGGATTGGATTGGCTTCAGATGGCTTTAATCCATTTGGTCAAATGTCTTCAAAATATAGTGTGTGGCCTATTGTTACAATGGTGTACAACTTACCACCGTGGATGTGTATGAAAGCCACATACACAATGATATCATTATTAATACCCGGTCCGAGAGCTCCCGGAAATGATATTGATGTATTCTTACAACCATTGGTGGAAGAGCTAAAAGATTTGTGGGAGATTGGATTGAAGACTTATGACGTCGAAAAGAAAGAGATTTTCATAATGAAAGTCCTACTTTTTAGTACGATAAATGATTTCCCGGGATATGCAAATTTATCTGGATGGAGTACTAAAGGAAAATTGGCGTGTCCTATATGTAACGAAGAAACACATACCATTCAACTTACCCATAGTCGAAAACAATGCTACCTTGGTCATCGTCGGTTCTTACCACCACGACATCGGTGGAGAAAGAACCAAGATAAGCATCTTTTTGATGGTCGACGATGTGTGAAGGGAGCACTAAAGATACTTACGGGATATGACCTATGGAGGCAACAAAAGGAGATGGACACTATTAGGTTCGGAAAACCGTTTAAGAAAGATTTAGAGAACTTAAGGAAAAATTTGTCAAAGAATAAAAATTGGAAGAAGAAAAGTATATTTTTTGAGAAACTCCCATATTGGTCATCTCTTATCATTAGGCACCATTTGGATGTCATGCATATTGAGAAGAATGTGTGCGACAATATATTAGAGATGTTTAACCTATCAGGAATTGACAAGGACAATTTGAACTCACGGAAAGATTTAGTAGATTTAAATATTCGTCCCGAGTTACATCCGTACGAGGGTTCATCAAAGTTTCCTGAAGCAATTTATAAACTTAGCAACGATCAAAAGTCTAGAATACTTGAATTCATTAAGAATGTTCGAGTGCCGGATGGTTATTCGTCGAATTTTAGTAAATGTGTAGATTTAAGTGTCCGAACAATTAGTGGTTTAAAAAGTCATGATTGTCATGTGATGATGCAAATAATTATTCCTTTGGCATTTCAAGGAAATGTGCCGAAGGATGTACTGAGTCCTATTGTAGAGTTATGCCAGTATTTTAAGATCATCTGCGCTAAGGTTTTGAACAGTAACATTTTGAGAGATTGGGAGACAAAGATTGCAGTGACATTGTGCAAGTTGGAACAAATTTTTCCACCATCATTCTTTGATGTAATGATTCACCTAGTTGTGCATTTGGCTTATGAGGCAAGAATGTCTGGACCGATTCAATACCGATGGATGTATCCAATTGAAAGATATTTAAAGAGGCTCAAAGATTATGTGGGCAACAAGGCGAGAGTTGAAGGTTCTATTGCCCAGGGCTACTTGGTTGAGGAGTGTACCCAGTTTATTTCAACATATATGCGTGATACGAGTGAATATAGTAGAGATCGGAACTATGACGGTGGTTCAGAAGAAGTTGATACGGATGATAGTTCAATATTCAAACCAATTGGTCGCCCTTTGAGATGCAGGCGTGTGCCTAAAATTTTGACGGAAAGAGAACAACAGTTAATACATGCATACGTGTTAAATCAAGTTGATGACATCGATTATTTTCGTCAATCTCATAGTGATGCTCTTAAAAATAGACCAACTACGGAAGAAAACTTCTTCGTGTGGGTCAGAACACACAGTCAAGAGTTAAGAAGAATAGGTTCTTCTAGATATAGCAAGGAGCCGGAGATTTTATCACTCAGTCCGTCGAGATTTGCCTCGTCATTAAACGGTTATATATGTAATGGATTTAGATTTCGAACATTGGAATCCGATTCAACCAAATCAACTCAACTAAGTGGTGTTATTGTAAATGACCATCTTCAATCTGGTTGTGACGGTTATTATGGACGAATATTAGATATAATTGAGATATCGTTCGATCGGAATAGCCGTTTAACACTTTTTGAATGTGAATGGTGGGATGTACATGATAATGATCGAGGTTTTAAGGTTAATGAATATGGTTTTATATCATTAAACACACAGAGAAGATTAGGAACGGATGAACCGTTTGCACTAGCAAGCCAAGTGGAACAAGTTTTTTATGTAAATGATAACTCTAATAAGGGATGGGTGTTACCAGTACGATCACTATCTCGTAACTATTACAACCTTTCCGAAATGAAAGTGAAGATGAAAACGAACCGTATCAAGAACAACTTATTAACGTACCTTTAACATTTGGAGTAATCGACGAAGATGTACAACTACAAGACACTCAGCCTATACAAATAGAAAGTTAATCCGAAGAATTGGCCAAAAAATCCAAGTTTCTCAATCCGAAGCCGGATTGCCCGATCGGAACCCGGAACGGGTCTCGGATTGGGCAATCCGGCCTCGGATTGGCCAAAAAAGCTAAGTCCCACAATCCGAAGCCGGATTGCCCGATCGGAACCCGGAACGGGTCTCGGATTGGGCAATCCGGCCTCGGATTGGCCAAAAAAGCTAAGTCCCACAATCCGAAGCCGGATTGCCCGATCGGAACCCGGAACGGGTCTCGGATTGGGCAATCCGGCCTCGGATTGGCCAAAAAAGCTAAGTCCCACAATCCGAAGCCGGATTGCCCGATCGGAACCCGGAACGGGTCTCGGATTGGGCAATCCGGCCTCGATTTGGCCAAAAAATCCAAGTTTCTCAATCCGAAGCCGATTTCTCAATCGTATAATTGATCCAATCAGGCCAATCAAATTTTTTTTTTTCAGAAATTTATTATTGGCGACGGCTGTGTATATAGCCGTCGCCAATAAAGTTATTTGGGACGGCTAAAGCCGTCCCTAATATTAAAAACAGCCGTCGCAATACCAGAGAAAAATTCCGGAACCCGGTTTTTCTCTGGTATTGCGACGGCTGTTTTTAATATTAGGGACGGCTGTAGCCGTCGCCAATAAAGTTATTGGCGACGGCTATACAGCCGTCGCAATACCAGAGTAAATTTCCGGCAACGGGGTGATAGGGTTTCTGGTTGCCATTTGCGACGGCTTACGTCGCCGTCGCAACTACATTTATTGGCGACGGCTTAACCCGTCCCAAATAACTTCGTCCGCCGTCTAATCTCCTTATCGTTTGCGACGGCTTAAGCCGTCGCTAGTAAACTTATTGGCGACGGCTGTCTAAGCCGTCTCCAATAAATGGTCGTTTTGCTAATAACTTATGCGACGGCTTATAAGCCGTCGCCAATAAATGCACTAGGGACGGCTTAACAATAGCCGTCGCTAATATTATTGGCGACGGCGTTATTTGCGATGCGTTTGCGACGGCTTTGAAGCCGTCGCTAATATTTATTAGCGACGGCTTTTTGGTTTTTTGGGACGGCTATAAGCCGTCCCTAGTAACCTATTTTCTTGTAGTGAACAACCGTACGTTCCTTCACGGTAAGGTCACCACATATCATATATATATCATATCGGTGAGACGACGACTACGTTAAAATATGTATAGAGTTGACGACGTACGACTTCCTGATTCTTAATCTGACACGTAAATCAAGCATAATCTAAAATTTCCCAGTTCAGAACATTTTTAAAAATTGGTCCGCAATCACCATCTCTCTCTTACCATCTCTCGAGAGAAAGTAAGGATCATGTAATCGTGGCCTTGATGAGAAGAAACATGTAGACTAACTATATATATACACAGTACGTATTTTATTGGGGGGGGGGGGGTACATGCCCACGAAAGATCCACGAAGATCATATATATATTCCGCCAAAAAGATGTCCTCCGATCTTCTCGCCCGGCAAGATATCTGTACACGTTTCCTAGCGCCGACAGGACGGAGGAGGACGGTGTAGTAGTAGGTATATATTTACACCCCCTTTGGAGTGTCACGTAGGGAGGGGAGGGTATCTCTTTAATTATACTCGACGAGGAGCATGCGATGTGTCTTTATAGGTACGCTGCTTGCAACTGTGAGTAGCTAGGCGTGTATATGTATCTCTGGTGGGAAGGGAAGGACAACGCACAAAGGCTCAGCTTTGCACTGGTGTAACAGACACAAGAGCCCACAGGAACTTCCAACACCCCTGCTTGGGCACCACCTTCTCCAAGATCGAGCTCGACCGGGTTCGTGGTACTAAATAATATCGTTGTCACTATTAATTTTTGAAAATTGATATCGATATATATTATTTTTATGAATCCCAAAATTATAGTGTTCAAGTTGAAGGGATAGTCGCCGACGGAGCGTCGCTCGGTTGGCAGCACCCCTCGCTCACGAGAGCGAGGGACGGGGTTCGAATGGCCCTTGAGCCGGCCATGCCACGAGGGGGACGGCTCCTTGTGGGGATCGAGCAGGGGGCTCGATCTCTCGTGGCCGTGCGGCGCTGTGCAGGTGTGGGCCAAGTTGAAGGGGTAGTCCCCATCCTGCCTTCCCCGGGGAGGCCCTTCCCGGGTTCGAACCCTGGAATGGCCCTAGGTGTCATTTGTAGAGTAATTTAGGTGAATCTTGTCATGAACCAACGACCTGAAATTATGTTCACTGTTCAACATTCTCTGAGATCAAATATTATATATAATAAAGGTCACCCCGTTTTGTTTCAGGTTGAAGACTCCGTGAAATATAAGTAAACAAATCTCGCGAGAGATGGGTTAGAGCACCGAGAAGAGAGGGACCCATTATTCGACGACCCAAGCTCTCATGATATGAAAAGAGATGTTAAAGGCTGCGCTCGGTTGGGCTTTAATTTGAGCAGGAGATTCATGTTAGATATCTCCGACAGAACTCCAACCAAATGTATCGAATAGATTTGACTTTTGGTGCTGCTGCAAGTGCATATGATCAGAATGATTTTGAAGAGCAGTGTAAGAGACAAGACACACAAGATATGTGTTAGAAAAATATCTCAAAGCTCCTTGATACGAGCTTCTTGGAACTTTGGCAAAAAAAAATTTAGTCGCAGTATATTCACTCCAAATGCGCTCGATACCCATTGTACATTAATTCAAAAAGAACGTGGCTCTCTTGAGGTGGACACTTGAAGGGAATCTTTCAATCCCCTCGACCAAGGGTTGATAGGACACCGATAAGATGGGGTGGTTTGATCTCATCTTGATATATCTCGATGCAAGGCATCTTGCAAATACACTTCGAGCCCAAAAAATAGGGGCCCTCAAAGTTCTCAACTTCATGCTTCTATTCTTCCACAGAGTTGCAATCTGACCCATCATTCTTTTCCTTTTCATAATGACATTAGATTAGTACATTGGCAACATTTTAAAAATAAGAATATATATATATGTATCAGAGCTCTCTTTCTCTTTCTTTCCTCTCTAATGTAACCTCTCATTTCGCCTAGTTGGAGGTATACACATTCCTCTCTTCGAGCCTATCTTTCAGCGAGCATTAATCAAATATGCATATATAAGTAAGATGAATTATTCATAAAAGCAATGTTAATCATGATTGTCATCATTTAAGCCCCGTTTTGGTTAGAGCAGACAAAAATAATCTTATATCCATTTCGATAATGATAATCGCAGAGGAGGATGTATCAATATCAAAATTGATATAAATGAACATTCAAATAACACATCATGCATTGTTTGCACCGAAAATTTCAATATTAACGTTGATAGCCAAAAATCTGCCAATGTTTCTTATCACGATCAATTTTGAAATGGACCTTGATAGAGGTGCTCAAATATAAAAGTACCGGACAGGGCTTATGGGTGTTTGGTTACATTTTATTTTTTATATGATTTCACGATGAAAAGTGATATCACCCACAAAAAGATGACAAAATTTAAAATTAAAATTATAAAAATATAATGAGGGACAAAAATGTTATCGGTTTTAAAAATGATGGTAAAATGTTTGGTGGAAATTTCGAAAATTGGAACATAAATGAAAATTAACCTGTTTAACTACCGTGAGCTAGGCGAGCGCGGATCATCTCAGTCTCGGGGTGGAGGGAGAAACCTCAGTCCCCAATCAGAGGCGGCCACATACCCTCGCCACTTAAGTGGCGGTTCAAGAACCAGTTCGGTGAACCGCTACTGAAAAGGGCTAAACCGCTACCGAGCCCTTACTAACTCGTTACCGACGGGTAGAGAGTTACAAAGACATCGGTAGCGGTTCAGCCCTTTTCGGTAACAGTTCAAGACTTTTAAGTTATGTTACTGAACCGGTTCGGTGAACCGTTACCGAACTGTTATCGAAAAGGGCTGAACCATTACCGACGTCTTTGTAACTCACTACCCGTTGGTAACGAGTTAGTAAGGACTCGGTTGCGGTTCAGCCCTTTTTAGTAGCGGTTCACCGAACCGGTTCTTGAACCTCCACTTAAGTGGTGGGGGTATGTGGCCGCCTCTTATTGGGGACTGAGGCTTCTCCCACCACCCTGGGACCGAGGTGATCCGCTCTCTGAGCTAGGCTTGTCGACTGTTTGCCAGGGCTGTGCACTTTCCAAAAAAATGGTCAATGTCTCTCTTTTTTTCCTCTATCAAGTGGTGAATGGTAGAAAAAACTTTAAGATAAAAAATTGTAGGATATGTGACAAACACTTCTAAAGTGCACTTTTGTTACAAAATTAAAATAAAAGTTTTCGTTATCGTGCAACAAGACACCCCATTAAGTAAGTAGTTGCGACGGAAGTCACACAGAGTCTCGCATCTAGTTTGATGATAAGTAACTTGGAAGGTGGGTAGACTTCTCCTAAGTTGGTAATAGAGTGATCGTCCATTCTGACAAAAATGTGTTTCTTATTTGGGGATGATTCTTCATTGATGAATTCATTAGACCCTTATCTTATATGAGCACAAGATAAAACAAGCACCTCTTAGGCTATAGTCTTACAAAACTTTCACATATATGTAGTCTCCCCTCTTTTCCGCCAAAGAAGGAATTCCCTATAAAATTGCTTTCTTACATAATTTAATCAAAAAAACTGTATTATAATAATATAACGTGCATCAAAACCTTATTAATAAATACATGATCACGAAAAAAAATTAAAGAAACTCAGATTTTCTATTCGACCAGATTCGAATATTTTCAACGAGTTCTGCGACACAAGGGGCCGAAAGCAGAAGAAAGAATCAAATGCAAATAGGAAGCAAACTACTCTATATCATTAATCGAGAGAATCAGAGAAGAAAAGATTTGCGTCTTCTTCGTGATCAGATGATCAGCTCAGTCAATCCGTCGCCGGCGGCGGCGTTGATGTGGCGGCGGCGGCTGTACCGGCTGCACCCGCGTCGGCGGGTCGGTCCCCTCCCCCTCCCTCCCGGGCCGCACCGCTGGTCCCTTCCGTGGCTCCTCCTGCTTCCGGCTTGATCTCCTCCAGCTGCTGCAGGACCTGCTCCACCTCCGGCCGCGCCGCCGGCGACGGATCCACGCAGTGCAGGGCCAGCTTGAGCGTGTTGAGCAGCTCGTCCCCCGTGCTGCCGCCCGCATCCCGCATCAGCTCCAGGTCGAACACCTCGTTCGTCCACTCCTCCTTCACGATCGACGCCACCCACTGCGGCAGGTCGACGCCGTTCATGGCCTCCCCGGGGGACTTCCCCGTCAGCAGCTCCAGCATCACCACCCCGAGGCTGTAGACGTCGGTCTTGGCGTTGGCCTTCTTGAGCTTGGACAGCTCGGGCGCGCGGTACCCCAGCGCCCCGGCGGTGGCGATGACGTTGGAGTTGGCGGCGGCGCTCATGAGCCTGGACAGGCCGTAGTCGGCGATCTTGGCGTTTGCGTCCTCGTCGAGCAGGATGTTCCCGCCGGTCAGGTTCCCGTGAACCATGTTTCCGTGGGTGTGGAGGTAGTGCAGCCCCCTGGCCGCCCCTATCGCTATCTTCTTCCTCGCCGGCCAGTCCACCGGCGTCTCGGGCCCGCGAGCTGCAGATTGTTAATTACAGGGGATTAGCTCTTCAGTAAAAAAAGGGGGGAAAGCAGCTCAGATCGGCCGGCGGTTCAGAATTGGGGCGGCGGAGCTGACCGTGGAGGAAGGCGGCGAGGCTGCCCTTGGGCATGTAGTCGAAGACGAGGAGCTTCTCCCCCTTGGGGCCGAGATAGTAAGCCCGGAGGGCCAGGAGATTGGGGTGCCGGATCTTCCCCAGGGCGTTCACCTCCGCCTCGAACTCCTTCTGCCCTTTGGCGATCTTCTCCCGCAGCCTCTTCACCGCCACCTCCTTCCCGTCCTCCAGCGTCGCCTTGTACACCGTCCCGTAGGTGCTCTTCCCCATGATCTCCGCCGTCGCGCAGAGCAGATCGTCCGCCGTGAACGCCAGCGGCCCGTCGAAGTGCACCAGCTTCCCTCCCGCGTCGCCGGATTCGACCTCCGTCGCGCCGCCGCCCTCGGCTTCCGACGCCTTCTCCCCTCTGCGGGCTGCCCCGGAGGCGGCGCTCTCCCTGCTCTGTTCCGCTCGCTTCTTGACAAGGCAGCAGAGGAGGAGACAGCAGAGAAATAAGAGGAGGAGGAGGAGGCCGCCGGCTGCTATCAGAATGATATCCTTGGTTTGGAGCCTCCGGCGACTCTTGGCGGAGGCAGTGGGAGGTCGCTGGTTGGGGGGAGGGGCGGAGGGGCAAGGGACGGCGGCGCTGTACCCACAGAGCTGGATGTTTCCGCCGAAGGAGCTGGAGTTGAACTTCTCGGCCAGAAGGAAGGGAACCGGCCCGGACAGATCATTGTCGGAGACGTTGAAGGCGGTGAGATTGGTCAGGCGGACGAGCGACGCCGGGATTTCGCCGGTGAAGTTGTTGTCCGACAGGTCTAGTCGAGACAGGGTAGAGACGTTGCCGACGGTGGCCGGTATCGGCCCTCGCAACCGGTTGTTCTTCAGCGTGAGGACAGAGAGGTTCCTGAGCTCGTCCATGGCCTCCGGGAGCCGGCCATTTAGACGGTTGCCGGCGAGGTTGAGCTCAACCAGGGAGGAGACGTTGAAGAGGGAAGGAGGGAGTCCTCCGGCGATGGCGTTCTCGGCGAGGTCCACCACCTGGAGCCTCGGGAGGGTGCTGAAATCCGTGAGTATGGTTCCATTAATCCTGTTGTTGCTGATGGTCAGAACTCGCAACCTCGGCAGCCGGCCGAGAGACGGGGGGAGGTTTCCGGCGAAGGTGTTATAGTCGAGGTTCAGGATCTGAAGCTGGGGCTGCCGGAAAAGAGGAAGAAGGGCTCCCCAGGTGTCCGGGATGGGGCCGGAGAGGTTGTTGTTCCGGAGAGAGAGGAAGTTGAGCGAAGGGGCGGCGGTGATGCCGGCGGGAATGGAGCCGGAGAGATTGTTGTAGCTCAGATTGAGCCGGTAGAGACGGAGAGAATTGGAGAGGTCGCCGGGGATGGGACCGGAGAGCAGGTTGTTGCTCAGGTCGAGGGTCTGGAGCAGCGGGCAGCGGCCGAGAGACGGCGGGATGGCGCCGGAGAAGCGGTTGTTGAAGAGATAGACGCCTCGGAGGTCGGGGAGGAGGCCCAGGGCGGCGGGCACCTGGCCGCCGAAGAAGTTGTCGTGGAGGCTGAGCTTCCTGAGCGCCGTCAGCTGGCCTATCTTCTCGGAGACGCGGCCGGCGAGCCCCTTCCAGGGGAGCTGGATGGAGATGACCTTGCCGCGAACGCACTTGATCCCCGTCCATCCGCCGGAGCAGGCGCCGAGACCCGTGCCGTTCCAGCTCCTCAGGAAACCCCGGGGATCCACCAGCTCGTGTTTGAAGGCCTGGAGGCCTTGGTAATCTGCCTGGGTGATGATGATGCCGTCCCACCGCTGCCCCACGGCCGCCGGGGGCGAGGACACGGCGAGGACGACGAGTAGCAGGAGGGAGGTGGAGGAGCGCCGCAGGTGAACGGCAGCGTTTGCCCCGCCATCCTCCGGCGGAGAAGTGCCCGGCGAGCAGCCGGAAGAGAGACGGCGCCCGCCCATGCGAAGAGAGTCCCGACCAAGCAGCCGGAATCAAACAGAGCCTCGACGGCGACCCTGACTGTTTTTCTTTCCTTCCAGTTTTCTTCTTCCACCGGGGACGGTGGGAAGGAGGAGCAAAGAGAAGAGGCCGCCGGCGGGGAGGAGGAGGAAGAAGAAGAAGCTCGCGGGGATGTAGACGGAGGAGGGACCGGGGAGAGAGTGTCAGTGCCTGGTCGCGGTGTTGGTCTGTGGGGTAAGAGGAATCTCTCTGGCTCGTCGCTCTCCGCCGCCGTCGACGGGCAACGGCTAGTTTCGGTTTCGAAAGGTGCCCAGGGGGGAGGGGTGGTGCTGGTCAGGTCCGGTCAGGTGCGCAGGCGCCCCAACGGTCACCCGCGCTGCCGCCTCGGCGTGCGCACGCGGGGATCGTGGGGGCGCGCTCGTGGGCCGTGCCGCCGTGATGACGACGTCCGAAAGGTCATCTTGGGTGAAGGGAAGACCGTGGGCCCCCAACTGGCCACGTCAGCGAAGTGGGAACTTGTGATTCCCGGTGGACCCGGTAGATTCCCAACGGGGAGTCCGGATCGCCTCAGGACGCCTCCTGAGGCGAGTCCCGCAGTCGCCTATCCGCGAGAGCCACGTAAGCGTCGGGACCGCTGCGCCAAACGTCCGACGCAGGAGAGGTTGACGCCGTTCGCTTAACGGCCCGTTTCACCCAACGAAACGGCGCCGTTTCGCCTGCCGGTGCGGACGCCGCCACCGTCTCTGCCTTACCATGCCATCATGACGTTGTCAAGTCCTCCTTAATGGTGACACGATGAAAATTGCGCGGGAAATGAATCGCCCTATGTCATATTCGTCTTCGTCCGCATGTTCATCGGAGCATTCCTCCTCCATTTTCCCGGTGCATTTGTGCGCGTGGTGAGGAAGAATCGAAGCAATGGACTGTGATTTTGGGACAGCAAGGCGAGCAGAAGTTGAAGCAAGTTGTGTTAGCCCCTCGTCAGAGACAACCGTCATGTTAGTATGTTTATTTACGTTAAAAGATATTGAATGTAGTGTATTTAATGTTCTGAAAACCACCGATGGACTGTGGTGCTGGCTGCATGAGAAGTTACAATAGGTAGTTAGCACTAAATGTACACTAATAAGATCACGTTTCAGGAGTCAATAGGTTGGAAAAAACATAATGAGTGATGTGTACAGGGTTAATAAGATATGTAAACGTTTAGTATTTAGTATTTGGTAACGTGTGAAATGAAGGCTGAACATCATATATAAAGGGTTAGTAAGGTATGGAAAGAATTATTAACTCCGTGAAACATATGTGTTCGGGCGCATGTAAAGGGTTAGGAAGATATGTAAAGAATTTTTAACTTTTGAAAAATGGGTTCGGGGCGCCATGTAAAGGGTTAGTAACATAGGGAGAGGGTTAGTAAGTTCGAAAATTGGTTTTAGGGGCTCGTATAGGGTTAGTAACATAAGGAGAGGGTTAGTAACTTCTGAAAATTGGTTTCGGGGGGCCATGTAAAGGGTTAGTAACATATGGAGAGGGTTAGTAACTTCTGAAAAATGGTTTCGGGGGGCCATGTAAAGGGTTAGTAACATATGGAGAGGGTTAGTAACATAGGGAGAGGGTTAGTAACTTCTGAAAACTGGTTTCAGGGGGCCATGTAAATGGTTAGTAACATAGGGAGAGGGTTAGTAACTTCTGAAAATTGGTTTTCAGGGGCAATGTATAGGGTTAGTAACATAGGGAGAGGGTTAGTAACTTCTGAAAATTGGTTTTCAGGGGCAATGTATAGGGTTAGTAACATAGGGAGAGGGTTAGTAACTTTTTAAAAATGGTTTCGGGGGGCCATGTAAAGGGTTAGTAACATAGGGAGAGGGTTAGTAACTTCTGAAAAAGGGTTTCAGGGGGCCATGTAAAGGGTTAGTAACATAGGGAGAGGGTTAGTAACTTCTGAAAAAGGGTTTCAGGGGGCCATGTAAAGGGTTAGTAACATATGGAGAGGGTTAGTAACATAGGGAGAGGGTTAGTAACTTCTGAAAACTGGTTTCAGGGGGCCATGTAAAGGGTTAGTAACATAGAGAGAGGGTTAGTAACTTCTGAAAATTGGTTTTAGGGGGCTCCGTATAGGATTAGTAACATAGGGAGAGGGTTAGTAACTTCTGAAAAAGGGTTTCAGGGGGCCATGTAAAGGGTTAGTAACATATGGAGAGGGTTAGTAACTTTTAAAAAATGGTTTCGGGGGGCCATGTAAAGGGTTAAGAACATAAGGAGAGGGTTAGTAACTTCTGAAAAATGGTTTCGGGGGGCCATGTAAAGGGTTAGTAACATATGGAGAGGGTTAGTAACTTCTGAAAAAGGGTTTCGGGGAGCCATGTAAAGGGTTAGTAACATAGGGAGAGGGTTAGTAACTTCTGAAAAAGGGTTTCGGGGAGCCATGTAAAGGGTTAGTAACATAGGGAGAGGGTTAGTAACTAATGAAAATTACGTTTAAGGGGCAATGTATAGGGTTAGTAACATAGGGAGAGGGTTAGTAACTTTTTAAAAATGGTTTCGGGGGGCCATGTAAAGGGTTAGTAACATAGGGAGAGTGTTAGTAACTTTTAAAAAATGGTTTCGGGGGGCCATGTAAAGGGTTAGTAACATAGGGAGAGGGTTAGTAACTTCTGAAAAAGGGTTTCAGGGGGCCATGTAAAGGGTTAGTAACATATGGAGAGGGGTAGTAACATACGGAGAGGGTTAGTAACTTCTGAAAACTGGTTTCAGGGGGCCATGTAAAGGGTTAGTAACATAGGGAGAGGGTTAGTAACTTCTGAAAATTGGTTTTAGGGGGCTCCGTATAGGATTAGTAACATAGGGAGAGGGTTAGTAACTTCTGAAAAAGGGTTTCAGGGGGCCATGTAAAGGGTTAGTAACATATGGAGAGGGTTAGTAACTTCTGAAAAATGGTTTCTGGGGGCCATGTAAAGGGTTAGTAACATAGTGAGAGGGTTAGTAACTTTTAAAAAATGGTTTCGGGGGGCCATGTAAAGGGTTAAGAACATAGGGAGAGGGTTAGTAACTTCTGAAAAATGGTTTCGGGGGGCCATGTAAAGGGTTAGTAACATATGGAGAGGGTTAGTAACTTCTGAAAATGGTTTCGGGGGGCCATGTAAAGGGTTAGTAACATAGGGAGAGGGTTAGTAACTTCTGAAAAATCGTTTCGGCCGCCATGTAAAGGGTTGGTAACCTGTCACAAATGCTCGAAGGGTTCAGTAGCAATGCATTTACGAAAGATTGTATTTATTTTTACAGGGAAGAAAGCCAGCAGTTAAGAGCAGCTTGTAACATAAGGCATGAGGGACTCTGTCATGATTCCGAATTTAAAACTGTTGATGAGCAGTAGCACCGGCTGTGTACCGAGGATTGTTACGGATTGAGTTGTAGATTACCCACCGTTGCTTGTCGGTGTCCAGGACGATCAGCATGAAGTGGTTAGAATAATGGCAGACGAAGAAGTACTTCTCGACAGCCAGGAATCTCTCGGCTGTCTTGGCTTTCAAGGCCTGTTGGATGTTACCCTTGACCCTACCCCATTGTAAATCTGAGTCACTTTGGTATGCGGACAGAAAAGTAGGACAAAACCTACAAGATCTGTAGAATGCTGGACTCTGCTTGAGGTCATCTGTCATGATCTCCCAGAAGACTTCTACGAGGGCCAAGGTCGTATACCTGTCGAAGTAGAAGAGGTCCTCCAGATCACCATTTAGCACGGTAGCCCTCCAGCGGGTGCTGTAACATGCGTCACCCCTATTTCTGCAAGACACTGACATATTAGCATTATAACATATGATGAGGCAATAGTAAAAAGATATCACCCTAACCTTTGCTCGCGGTGTTTAGCCATTCCTCACACAAATGTAATCTGTCTTCTGGAATGCTGTTCAAAACCTGGTTAGCTTCGGTGATCCCACCCTTCGTTGCTTTTGTCATCTTCGTGGTCTTCCTAGCCCCGCTGGCTGCGGGGGCCTTCTTTACTTGCCCCCTCCACCTCCCCCTCCCCCTCCCCCTCCCCTTCCCCTCCTGTTCTGGCTCTTCTTCCACAACGGTCTGCAGGTGAGCAATGCTTGGTGAGGGTTGAGAGTCCTCCAGAATTGAAGGTGCACCTGTTGGGCGTTTGCGGATATAAAATGATGATTCCGCAACCTTGTCGGATGGCTTTCGCCCGGTTCTTGTCCTCTGTTTCACCCTCAACACCAAGCAGGACACTATGTCATGAACCTTGTCGGAACACACGTGTTCATCCCTTTCCATCAAGTCCTGTGGTATATTTGTAGTCTCATCCATGAACAAGCTCACCGCCCGCATACCCCCGCCAACACATGTCCCTAAATTGACTCTTTCTTCCTTCTCCCTTGACGGCTCGACCCTCAAGCCGCGGACCTCATCTCTTAGTATTGAGAGAGAGTGCACAGACTCTCTCTTGCCCTTGCTTCGCAGGCGTCCATGGCCTCGTCCGGATCCTCCTCCGCGGGGTTCTTGTTCTTGCTTGTACTCCCCGCGCTCTCGCTGATTTTTGAACTCTTCAAATTTAATTTCAAGAGCCTCCCTTTTTTCTCTTTCAATCTGCAGCTCTTGTTCAAGGGCTGCCATTCTCTGTAGTACAAGGTCAAGGCTGTGTTCTTCCTTCTCACCCTGCTGGCCTCTGCCACCCTCCTCAGCTCCAACACCCTCCTCACCTCCCTCGTATGCGTCCTGAGTGTGTTGTGATTGATATTCTATAATGAGGTGTCCCTCCTCTGAGTTTGGGAGGAGAGACAAAACCACCTGCAAATATACCACAAAAACATGTTAACGCAGCTGAGGATGTTGATTGGAATTGCACATAAAAAGGGTTAACATCTTAGAAACATCCTCACCTCATATTGGTGGTTTGCCAAATTCTTAAAAATCTCCAAGAAGTCCAATGGCTTCTTAAGCGTCTTGGTATTCCACTTTAAGAGGCGTGGAATAGATCGTGGACTAAAAGGTTCAATGAAAGAAACGTGCTCAAAGAACCATGCCTGCAAAGAGGAGCAAAATAAAATGTTGGAGGGTCACAGGAGTTATTACATTGGTTTGTAAGTAAGAAATTGGTGAAGCCAAATCAAGATGTTGTTTAATGTACTTACAGGAATAATAGCGGCACACCCAACCAAGTAGGGTGATTTATTATTGTTCAGGTCGGCAACGTACGTGCCGAGCTTCTCGAAAAGAATGGCATGCACACAAGCAGCCCAATTGTATCTACCTCTTGTTTCTACATCTTGCAAATAATAAAGAACATTACGGGAACAAGAAAAGTTGGACTTAGGAATAAGAAAACAAGCGAGCATGAAGAGAACCCATAAGCTCACGGTGCTCGTACATCATATGGGTTGTCGAGTTGGCGCTTTTTCGGGACCTTGAATATTTCGTCCCGATGCAGGCCACCTCCTCGCACAAACTTGTCAAGTGTTGAGTGCCGTGCCCTGCCCTTTAAGTCGATGGGTTCACCCTTGTCCGGTAATCCCAGTATTAGACTAACATCACCGGTGGTTAGCTCAACATGGTGACCTTGTAAGTTGAACACGTGGCCACCACAGTGTAGCCGGAGCACTTCCCTGAGTATGTCATTACTGAAGGTGTAGCTTGGGAGGCCCTGGAATATTCCAAAAGGAGTCCTTGCTAATAACTCCAAATGACATTGTCGGAACTGTACTTGTGCAACCATATCCACATAGTGTGAAATTATACACCTGTGTTGCACATACTTCTTATTCTCCTTCTCACCGAAGGACCCACCTTTTCACCAAGGACCCTCGGGAACGGGGGCCTTACGCTTCACGACTTTCATTTTTTGACCCATGTCTGTAAAATAAGATTGGAAGGTAAATAAAACAAATTTCAGAACATAGACATGTTAATTAACTAAA
Source organism: Cryptocoryne crispatula var. balansae (assembly GCA_036172225.1). NCBI lineage: Eukaryota > Viridiplantae > Streptophyta > Magnoliopsida > Alismatales > Araceae > Cryptocoryne > Cryptocoryne crispatula. The sequence continues at coordinate 8,895,494 of CM069922.1, read as the reverse complement.
TACAAACCATTTTTCAGAAGTTACTAACCCTCTCCCTATGTTACTAACCCTTTACATACCCCCCTGAACCCATTTTTCAGAACTTACTAACCCTCTCCCTATGTTACTAACCCTCTACACAGCCCCCTGAACCCATTTTTCAGAACTTACTAACCCTCTCCGTATGTTACTAACCCTCTACACAGCCCCCTAAAACCATTTTTCAGAAGTTACTAACCCTCTCCCTATGTTACTAACCCTCTACACAGCCCCCTGAACCCATTTTTCAGAACTTACTAACCCTCTCCTTATGTTACTAACCCTCTACACAGCCCCCGAACCCATTTCTCGAACTTACTAACCCTCTCCCCGTGTTACTAACCCTCTACACACCCCCTAAAACCATTTTTCAGAAGTTACTAACCCTCTCCCTATGTTACTAACCCTCTACACAGCCCCTTGAAACCATTTTCCAGAACTTACTAACCCTCTCCCTATGTTACTAACCCTCTACACAGCCCCCTGAACCCATTTTTCAGAACTTACTAACCCTCTCCGTATGTTACTAACCCTCTACACAAACCCCCTCGAACCCATTTCTCGAACTTACTAACCCTCTCCCCGTGTTACTAACCCTCTACACAGCCCCCTAAAACCATTTTTCGAAGTTACCAACCCTCTCCCTATGTTACTAACCCTCTACACAAATTTGAAACCATTTTCCAGAACTTACTAACCCTGTCCCTATGTTACTAACCCTTTACATACCCCCCTGAACCCATTTTTCAGAACTTACTAACCCTCTCCCTATGTTACTAACCCTCTACACAGCCCCCTGAACCCATTTTTCAGAACTTACTAACCCTCTCCGTATGTTACTAACCCTCTACACAGCCCCCTGAACCCATTTCTCAGAACTTACTAACCCTCTCCCTGTGTTACTAACCCTCTACACAGCCCCCTAAAACCATTTTTCAGAAGTTACTAACCCTCTCCCTATGTTACTAACCCTCTACACAGCCCCTTGAAACCATTTTCCAGAACTTACTAACCCTGTCCGTATGTTACTAACCCTTTACATACCCCCCTGAACCCATTTTTCAGAACTTACTAACCCTCTCCCTATGTTACTAACCCTCTAGACAAATTTCGAAACCATTTTTCAGAAGTTACTAACCCTCTCCGTATGTTACTAACCCTCTACACAGCCCCCTAAAACCATTTTTCAGAAGTTACTAACCCTCTCCCTATGTTACTAACCCTCTACACAGCCCCTTGAAACCATTTTTCAGAACTTACTAACCCTCTCCCTATGTTACTAACCCTCTACATTCCCCCCTGTCCCCATTTTTCAGAACCTACTAACCCTCTCCCTACGTTACTTACCCTCTACACAAACCCCGAACCCATTTTTCGAAGTTACTAACCCTCTCCGTATGTTACTAACCCTCTACACAAACCCCCGAACCCATTTCTCGAACTTACTAACCCTCTCCCTGTGTTACTAACCCTCTACACAGCCCCCTAAAACCATTTTTCAGAAGTTACTAACCTTCTCCCTATGTTACTAACCCTCTACACAGCCCCTTGAAACCATTTTCCAGAACTTACTAACTCTGTCCGTATGTTACTAACCCTTTACATACCCCCCTGAACCCATTTTTCAGAACTTACTAACCCTCTCCCTATGTTACTAACCCTCTAGACAGCCCCCTGAAACCATTTTTCAGAAGTTACTAACCCTCTCCGTATGTTACTAACCCTCTACACAGCCCCCTGAACCCATTTCTCAGAACTTACTAACCCTCTCCCTGTGTTACTAACCCTCTACACAGCCCACTAAAACCATTTTTCAGAAGTTACTAACCCTCTCCCTATGTTACTAACCCTCTACACAGCCCCTTGAAACCATTTTTCAGAACTTACTAACCCTCTCCCTATGTTACTAACCCTCTACATACCCCCCTGAACCCATTTTTCAGAACTTACTAACCCTCTCCCTATGTTACTAACCCTCTACACAGCCCCCTGAACCCATTTTTCAGAAGTTACTAACCCTCTCCGTATGTTACTAACCCTCTACACAGGCCCCTGAACCCATTTCTCAGAACTTACTAACCCTCTCCCTGTGTTACTAACCCTCTACACAAACCCCTAAAACCATTTTTCGAAGTTACTAACCCTCTCCCTATGTTACTAACCCTCTACACACCCCTTGAAACCATTTTCCGTAACTTACTAACCCTGTCCCTATGTTACTAACCCTTTACATACCCCCCTGAACCCATTTTTCAGAACTTACTAACCCTCTCCCTATGTTACTAACCCTCTACACAGCCCCCTGAACCCATTTTTCAGAACTTACTAACCCTCTCCCTATGTTACTAACCCTCTACACAGCCCCCTGAACCCATTTTTCAGAACTTACTAACCCTCTCCGTATGTTACTAACCCTCTACACAGCCCCCTGAACCCATTTCTCAGAACTTACTAACCCTCTCCCTGTGTTACTAACCCTCTACACAGCCCCCTAAAACCATTTTTCAGAAGTTACTAACCCTCTCCCTATGTTACTAACCCTCTACACAGGTTACTACATCCCCCTGAACCCATTTTTCAGAACTTACTAACCCTCTCCCTATGTTACTAACCCTCTAGACAGCCCCCTGAAACCATTTTTCAGAAGTTACTAACCCTCCGTATGTTACTAACCCTCTACACAGCCCCCTAAAACCATTTTTCAGAAGTTACTAACCCTCTCCGTATGTTACTAACCCTCTACACAGCCCCCTAAAACCATTTCTCAGAACTTACTAACCCTCTCCCAATGTTACTAACTCTCTCCCAATGTTACTAACTCTCTACACAAACCCTAGTCGACGCCATTAATATTCTAAATATGCAAATTAATATGTAAGCACGACGATACCTGTTAGATAGAACAATAGAAGTCGAAGACGACGATCAAACCTCCGGAACTAGGGCACTGCCGACGGAGGGAACTGCGAGCGTCGGCGGGAATGGAAGAAGACGATGAGGAAGAAACGAATACGACCACCGTGCGGGGAAGCAAGCCTCTTCAAACCCTGATACCTCGCGCGCCCAAAAATTTTCATCTTGTCACCGCGAGGTTTAAACCCTCAAACGTCGCGAACGGCGTCAGACGTGCCGTTTCGTTCGCCGTTCCGCGAACGTCGTTTCCCAAACCGGCGTCGGACGTTTGGCGCAGCGGTCCCGACGCTTACGTGGCTCTCGCGGATAGGCGACTGCGGGACTCGCCTCAGGAGGCGTCCTGAGGCGATCCGGACTCCCCAACGGGGGCACAAAACAGAGAGCGGATTGTCTCAGTCCCCGAATAGAAGAGAGTAGTCGCAATCTACCATCAGAATTGGCCACATATTTCGTCACTTAAGTGACGTTTCAAATACTAGTTCAATGAACTGTCATCGAAAAAGGCTAAATTGCTACCGACACTTTAGTAACTCACGATCCATCGGTAACGAGTTACTAAGACGTCGATAATGAGTTAGTAAGGCGTCGGTAACGATTTAGCAACGGTTAAGTAACATTAATAATTTGTTGCTCGAAAGTCTTGAACTGTTACCGATATTTTACTAATCTGCTACCGACATCTTAATAACTCTTCATCGATAGGTAACGAGTTACTAAGTCATCGAGAGTGATTCAACCTTTTTCGGTAGTGATTCATCGAACTAGTATTTGAATCGCTACTTAAATGATAGAGGTATATGATAGAGGTATGCAGTCACTTCTTATTAGGAACTATGACTATTTCCTCCACTGAAGAAGTGAGTACCTAATAGGTGATGTAGGTGACATCTTCGCGTCTCTCACATAGGTTAAGTTAGTTAATTATTAATATCATCAAATTATTATAAATATTATTAATATTTGATCATCAAATCATCTTGACGAGATCTGTCAAGGTGACGCGTGCGCAGTGGGACGCCACCGTCCTCCGGGGCGGCAGCTCGCGGTCTCAAACCGCGCCCGCCCCGTCGAGGGCGGCTTCCTCGCGTGCGCAGACCACTGCGCCAGTGTCCAAAAAAAAAGATCTGTCAAGGTGACTCGAAACCCCTACGGCGGATACAATTATATATATACCCACACACGCATATATATATATATATACATCCTCTTGGTGAACTTGGAGAGTAGTGAGTAACTTAATCATATTGATAATAGATAATTTTTTGAATAAAAATATACATATTAAACGAAATTTGATATTTGATGTTCGCTGAATTACGCGATGATCTAACAATTTTAATTATATGATAAAGATATATCCCACCAAATCATGATATATTTTTGTTGTTTTATCGATGCCAATGTAACAATATTGTAATACTCTTTTCAATGTAACCTAATTATATGACGGATGCACTAGTACGAGGAGTTTTTGATCTATTTTGGTTAACATTTGTTATATTAGTTGTTTTATTATTTAATAAATTTTTTTCTTTGTTGTTCAATTTTTATTAGAGAGAGACAATCATCAAGTTATGCTTCTCGATTTAACTTGCATGATTGTGGCGTAAACTACTTTTCTTCGTCACTTTCACCATCAACTCTTGAACAATCAAACTCGCAGAAGTACTTGCACCTCCACCACTCGCACCACATCAGGTGTTGCGGATAACGTTGTTCGTTATTCTTAAGATCAACTTGAAAAACCAAACTGAACAAATAACTTGATTTGGTTATACATTACATATGTATCTTTTCTTAGAAAATAAGTTTGTTTCCAGAGTTTGCAAGATAAAATAATGAATTGTATAAACATATATACAAAATTCTAATAGAATATGATTTAAAACAAATGAAGTGAAATTATATATTGACAAATCTATTATATCTTAATAAAATATGGTTTGAAAAGAAATAACTAAATTAATTTGGTTCAATTCGATTTGGTTTAGGAGATTGTTTGGTTTGGTTTGAGAAAAAATACTTAAAAATCAAACCAAACCAAACCATGAACACCCATAGTTGTGGATTTGTCCTCTCCCTTCGCATCGAATTTGCCACAACTCATCTTTGTTAAACGTGCCGATGAATGCATCCTTAGCAAAGAATAGATATTTAGAATTCTCAACATTCGATTCCTCTAACTAAGCGACATTCATCAAAGGCTATAAATGGATACGAATAAAATCCGAATTTGCTCTGAATTCGTATCCATTTAGGTGGATAATATCTGATTTAAGATATCCGTTGGAGCGGATATCCGTATACGGATATTATCCGGATGTTAATTAGAGCGCACACGGAAATGTCCGCTCTACTCTGTTTAAAATCCGCTCTAAATCCATCTTTGATAATATATGCATAATATTATAATTATATATTTAAAATTATTATATTTTCAAATAGGATTAAATATTCTCTATTATATATTAGTATACTAAGTTAATGTTAATAAATATATGATAAATTTTATATCTTATACTTTTATTTCTATGAATTTGTATATTATCAAATATATTAATCAAAAAATATCTAATTAACATTCTGAAGCGGATATTATTCGTATCCGCTCTGAATTTGAAGATTATCCGACTTATAATATCCAATCCGTATTCATATCCAATTTGGATCGGATATAGATTATCTGAATAGCTAAACGGAGCAGATACAAAAATGTCGTATCGCTCCTTTTACAGCTCTACATTCATCTACTTCTGCATATTATCCTAAAATGTGTAAATGTATTGTCATGTGATATGTGAAATCAAAACTAGTTGATAGTACAAATAATTTAAATATTTACCACCATTTTGACAACTTTCTTTGTTACTTCAAACAATGGATTTATCTATCTCTTCATGTGTCTGGGTCATCTCGAAGACATCTAGACAAATAGGGCGGTGTCATTCAAAGAAAAAATATTGGAACATATTGACTAAATGCTACTTAATAGTAAATAACAACAATTTAAAATACTTACAAAATCTAACTCGAGTTGATCAATATTTGTTCGTCCTCTTCTATAAGATATAGTATGATGAGTCCTATTTTTTTAATTTTTTTTAACTAAGTGTCTACAAAGAAAAATTCAAGATGTTAAGTTTTGATAAAAATGACATGCTAAAATAAAAAATTTAAACAAAATATTTTTTTACCTTACTCTCATCTTTATCTCACATTTCACACACATGTGAGCACTACTCTGGGTTGCATTGTGAAAACACAATTACAAATGTCTCCTCCAATGATTGTCCTGAAAAATACTATGTACCATTATTTTATTAGTTATAATAGACAACAATGAAAAAAAATATAACTTATTACCTATTTTTTAAATAATTTATTTTTTACATATCCTCCATATGTTTTAAATTTATTTATTTAAGGATGGAGATTACTCAAAAACAAAATGTTGTTACAAGCATAATAATGATGGATTGGTATTTTACAATTAAAAAATATCATATATAGAAAAAATTGATAGAAATGTATGCTCTACAAGCCAATCATATGTGATATGATTTTACATTTCTTGTAATATCTTATTCAGTATAAATGGCATAACCTTCATTACTTGCACTATCTAGATGCATCTATCGTAATGAAGTCCTAGGTTGCATGCAATGATGATTGAATCATGATGAAATCATGATAATGAGATCAATCATCTAGAAGCATGTACTCTAAATGTTCCTAGTCGTAGGATCCTCGAGACGGGATATCAAGGATCCGGTAAGACTAGTATATATGATATCTTCTCATATGATGAGAATGACCGATCTCATTGGTCATCAGTGTGGGGACACTGAGATACATATACAGGTGCTCATTAGAGGAATGAGTTCACTGAAATGACCAGTATAGAATCCCCGAATGGTATCTTACCGAACTGTCGATCAGGGTATTCTATCATCACGATTGCACGGTTGGATCTTTGACCTGAGTCGCCAAAGATGTCTTGCCGGGTGTACCATGTACTTTGACTATTGACTTATGGATCACTTAGTATTGTGGTCCTGTATAGTTAATGGATTGGGTATATGGGAAACCCGGTGGAGGCAATTGAGCGGACAATAAGGGATCATCCACTCTCGGTAGGAGAGAGAGAATGTCCTATGGATACTACTCTAAATCCTTGGCCAAGGTAGATAGGATAATTGGAAAAGAGTTTTCCAATTGATCCAATTACGAGTACAAGATTCCATAGTGTCGGTATATTTAGGAGTTGACAGTCAATGCCGTACTCCTATCCAACCGGGACATTGAATGGACGAAGTTTTATATCCGTGTGGTAACCGATGATGGAAAGGCTATTTGGAGAGGAGTTTATCCCCGAAGCCGTTTGGGATCATATGATGTGGCTTGTACCCTTCATGATCGGTAGGCCGTTAAATCTATTATGAGATAATAGATTTAATTTAAAAGAAGTTGTTCTTTTAATTAGGCCTCAAACAAATGAGTTATTGGGCCTAGTGGGTCACACACATAAGGGCTAATCCATAAGTTTGGGGGCAAGGGTGTAAATCTAGAGAAAGGAGGGGTTTTTGTGAAAAACTCCAAATTCTCTATATAATAGCGAATTGAGCATTAGCCCCACAAGCCAAGGCTGAAAAATTCGTCCCTACCTCTCTCCTTCACGTTTTCCCATGCTGGAGGTCGTCGAGAGTTGATGGGACTTCATCCGGGGCGAGTCGGAAGGTCCGACGCGAAGGAGAACCCAACTATGGAGGCAGCTCGTGTGGATACGACTAGAGGCCGCACACTTGAGTGGCTGAACGAGCGCGAGAACGCTCTATCTTCTCCGATCTTTAGGGATTATTTGAATCCCACAAAGGTACGTGTTCGAAACTAATTCGAATACCGAGTTTGGTGACGTCGTTCGGTTCCGATCGAGACCAAGACAATGATATACGAGGAATCGGAATTTTTTCCACTGCGCCAATCTGATTGGACCGATTCCCAACAAAAATTGTATTTACTTGAGATCTCTGAAGATGCCTTCTTTCTTATCATCTACAAGGATAATGTAGTCTAGTTGCCACAACCAACCATACAAGGAAAAACTGTTTTTTGAGTGTGGATTGACCAAATCAGCCATACGAAGGTTCTTTTATTTTTAAGTGGATTTCATAGTCGATTAAGTCAATCCAAATTGGCTATACGAAATTAAGATTAATGTTGATTGTGCTTTAAATGAAAATTTTGGCACAGTTAAGATATGTTTGTTTCCTTGAAAAAATGGGTTTATGCCCAAGATTTTCCTAAAAGTTATATAATTTTGAGCATTTGGTTACCTATAGTAGTGCCGTCATCTGATTAGTGTGGTTAAAATCGAAAACTTTGACATCAGGCCAAAAGACATTGTATGTCACATTCCGGATGAATACTCTTATGGGGTGTTTGGTTGCATGATAATAAAGATTTTTGTTTTAATTTTTAAAAATTGTAAGAAAACTTGTTAAAAGAGGTGTTTGGTAACCATAACAATTTTATGTTTTGAAAGTGATGTTCTTCTTAAACAAAAAAGATGGTCTCACCTCTATCTTTTTTCTTGTGGTCCCTCACTTTGTTTGGTCATGTGTGGTGGTTACTCCTTTTTGTAATCACATCCCTCCAAACATGATAATTTTATGTCATGAGTTGGTTCACATTTTATTTTAATATAATTTTTTATCATAAAAATGTACAAAAATTTATCATGCAACCAAACACCCCATTAGGCTTTGTTTGGTACAAACATAAAATTGATGAGGATAGGTATAAATCACTACTTGTGATTATCTTTATTTCCATTGTATTTAGTTTGAGTTAAGATATATTTAGAGGATAAAGTTGTTCAATGGCAAATATAATATATGATTATTAGTTTTAAAATTAATATTGATATACACAATTTTTTGACTGTTAATATGAAACTTAAAATTTATATCATAAATAATATATAAAATGGTAATGCAAAATATTTTATATATTATATGGGTTGACTATCCCTCTAACAAATTTTAATGATAAAATATCTCATATACTAGATAGCATGAGTTATCCCTCACTTTATCCTTATTTTTTTGATATAAACTAGAATGAGTTAATCACTTTATCCTTATTTTTTTGATATAAACCAGAATGAGTTAATGGGAAGGGGATATTCCCATTATTTTGGGAGTTGGCCCTTATGGGGAAGGAGCATTCCCCCGCTCCCGCCGTTCCTTACTTAGAGAGATGGCTCAACTAATTTGCCTTATTCATCAAGCCCATCAAGATCCACGATTTGGGAGGTTTTCCTTGAGAAGACCGTCTTCCAATTCTGAAGGGGCCCCAGGAAGGAAGGCCAAATATATAGATAAGCCCTAGAGGATAGATTATTACGAGCCATACTTGGCCCAACTTCAAAGGGATATGCTAGCTTCCTTATGGGCTTACATTCTTGCCGATACATTATCTTTATTCTGTTTCGGATTGTAATCTCTAATGAAGAATATAGCTGATATCAATCCATAAAGATCAAAGTCGAATCGTGAGCCTAGGTCATGCGGCGCTCTGAATGATGCAAGAAAAGGAAGAAATAGAAGTTATGTCTCCATCTCTCGACTCAAGCTCAATCTTTGGCAGAGTAGAGGGCGTTGCATGGTACTTAACGGAGACGGTTCAAGCTTGGGAAGGAGCACTCGACCCGCAAAAGATAGCTGGTCCCTCCACCACAAGTGAGGCAGCCCCCAAAAAAGGTGGTGTATTTCTACCCCTCCTCCGATGAAGAAAGCCTATCTTCTTTTGGTGTAAGCGTAACCGGTCTTTTTGGTCTTATTGTCGTATATGCTATGATAAGAGGAAAGAAAATTCAATGTCAATCTTGAAAAGAATCTTTCCAAGATTGGATTTCATATTCGAATGAACCTCGTAATCGTAAGAAAGTGGGTTTTTTAGCTATGGGCCAAAAAATCGAGATAGGTTTCTTATGGATTCCCCTTCAAAATAGGACGTGAGGGTTTCCTCTCATCCGGCTCAAGTAGTTAAATCAAACAAGAGATTGAAGATAAATTAGATTTATTTATGATTATCCCCGTACCAAACATAACATAAAAGTCTTTATTTTACCATAGTGATAATGAAAATATACAAGTGTATATTTATAAATGTAGAATTACCATTTTAAATAATTGGTACAATACACGTAGAATGAGTTTTGAACGAAAAAGAATAATTTCTATAAAATGTTAATGTTAGTAGTAAAAATAAAATTCTTTAATTAAATAAAAAATTTTAATTTAAAATAATATATCCAAGTTAAAGTGCACGTGTTAAAAAAATTACTTATTTAAAAATATTTAATATATTTGGAAAGAAACTCAATTTGTTTTCAAAATTTTATTCGAATTTTGGGTTTATTAGATTGAATGTAATATTATCTAAAAGAATTGCTTTTAGAAATGAACAATGTTATGCAAGATTAAAAATGATATATTTAAAGAAAAATAATTTTTTTAAGAACCAATCAAACAATAAAACAAAAGGTTTGTCCATCTTTATAGATAAACTTAGGATTTGGGATTCCTCCACAAACTTTACTCCACAAAAAACATACTCATATTTTAGTGTTACTTACCAACCAATCCAATGATGGCCTGGCACCTATTCTCAAGTTTTAGAAGCCGAAGTCCTTGATGAGCCTTGTTCATGAGCCCAGAAGCTTCCTAATGCCTTGTTTGTCTAGAATATTATAAATGATATTATATTATTTTTATATTACTATTTTTAAAGCATATAATATTAATAGCAGAAATGATGATATCAAATATTTGATAACACTATATCAATATGAAAATTAATATTAGGCGTTTTTTAATACTGTAACAATATGAAAATGATCAGTACTAGATATTTGGTTCATTCACTCTAAAATCTTTTCTCTCACCCTGGAAGTTGCCACTTATCAACTCTAATCAGATTTTCTTGTTATGCCTATCCCTTTCATCTTTCATGCGCGCAAGTCTATAAGAAATTGGTGCATTTAATTAGGGATGTTCATGGTTTGATTTGATTTGATTTTTAAGTATTTTTTTCTCAAATCATACCAAACCAAACTAAACTATCTTCCGAATCAAATCAAACCAAACCAAATTAAATCGGTATGATTTGGTTCGATTCGGTTCAAACCATATTTTATTAAGTTATAGTAGATATATCACTATGATTTTATTTTGTTTGTTTAAATTATATTCTAATAAAGTCTTGTGTATATGTTTATACATTACATTATTTGTGTCTTAAAATTTTTTGAAATAAATTTATTTTTATAAGAAAATATAGGTAAATACTATTTTTATATAACTTAAACTAAAATATTTAATCTAATTCGGATTATTCGGTTTATTGATTTGATTTGGTTTGAAGGATCCTAGATACCAAATCAAACCGATCGGTGGTTCAAATCAAACTAAACCAAACTAAAGTACTAATTTGGTTTGATTTTTCGGGTTGAACCGAACAGTGAACGTTTAAAAATTATGATTTTTAAACGATCAGAATCTGTTCAAAAATTACTATCAAACGCGCGCATACTTAGAGAATTCCCCCTCTTCTGTTCTACCAACCTGCTTCTGTAGCTAGAAGGGCCGCTCTACCGCTAGGATCGTTGCTCCATTGCTAGGATGCCTGCGGCTTCACTGCCTCGAACGTAGCGTTGTAAACGGGTTGGATTCGGTAGCGGATTCACCCGAATCTGATTCTGACTCCGATAAAGGTTAAGGGGTTCTGATTTCGATTCCGATAATTTCGGAATCACTATTTTCCGATTTCGATTTGATTCCGATTTCGTTATCGAAATCGGAACCGAATCGGATAAAATCCGAAATACATATTAAATATTAATTTTTATTCAGAAATGAGTTAATAATTTTACATATAATTATTAAAATTCGATATAATCTTCTTGAAACTTTATTTTTATCATTTTATCAATTTATATATTATATTTTATGATTTATTTTACTTCGTTTTATTCAATTTTATTGATATTTATTTATTTATTATTGAAATCGGATTAACGGAAACGAAATCGACCGATTCCGATTCCGATAAACCATCGAAATATTCGGTTCCGACAACTTATAGATACGAAAATAAGTTATAAACTCGTTGGTTTTTATCGAAATCGAATCGGAATATAGTATTCCATTTACACCCCAACTCAAAAACGTATCTTATTCGCCGCTGTGATTCTTACTCCGCAATAACACCTGTCACCATTTTTATTTCGTCGAGAATGGGAGAGAGACGAGAGATTCTTACCTTCTTGATACGAGCGATGTAAAAGAAGAAGAAGAAAAACTAGAGATGATCGATGGCGTATAAAAGGGCCTCCTACGTACGTACTCTTGCCATATATAATAATATAGGGTGCAATGCAGAGACTTTCGAGTGTGAGATCAGAGAGAAGCCGGAGAAGTTGCAAAAAAGAGTTGGCGTTCGAGATCAGATCGAGAGAGGTCATGTTGGGTGCACGGCTTTAATTTCAATAATCAATTATACGTACGTACCGGTGACTAACAACTTCAGAATTGAAATTGATACCCAATCGGAGGCTAGTTTTGTTATTAATGGCTACAATCAAATTTTGCTCCAAGGAGCTTTTTGAAAGTAGCATAGGTGCTGCTGCTACCCATATCAAGGATGCATGGGACTCACCGAAATAACCATGTAATTGCGACGGCTCGACGGCGACGACATCGAAAAGTCGTCGTCAATGAGATTTGTGGCGACGGTTGAGGAGGAGGAGTGTTGTAATTGTACAAGCACCGGAAGCATAGGGAAAAAAAATCAGGCCAGGGGTTTCGTGACGGCTTTATCATAGTTTGACCATAAGTCAACCATTCAACTATATATTGACTGTCGCCGGGGATCTTGAATCTACTACCAGCGACAATGACTCGGAGGCCGTCGCTTATACGTGTAATCGAGACGATTGTCGTCTCGGCGTAATTAGTAATACTATTCGCGATGCACTTGTTTGCGATGGCCGAGCGACGTCGATTAAATAGTACGTAGTTGCAAAAACTCAAAGGGATAACTTTCGATCCACTGATGATAGCTTTTTTCTCATCGTCGATGATAGTCAATTCTCTTGTAGCAACTCCTATGTTTATATTTTTCATGTCAACCCTAGCTCACTAGCATATGTGTACAATCAATATTAGCGTTAGGGCTGAAAATAGACCGGCAGCAAAATTATCTATTCATTATTTAATAACAATTCTATTTCCATTAATCCAATAGCTACCAATTCTATTTCCATTAATCCAATAGTTACCGAAGTAACTATATTTCAATTTGTTTTGTTTTTTATCAAAATTGGAATCAAATTTGGTAGTTTCAAAATCATACTCTATGTGAATTCTTTTTAAAAAGTTAAAAAATTAATATGTATAGATACTAAATTTTGGTTTAATTATATTAAAATTTTAATCTAGTTTTTTATTACTTTGTATTGTAATTGTTATAATTGCTCTAGTTTTTGTACTATATGACATTATTATTTCTCAGTGATACACATATTAAACATTTATCAAAATAAAATTATAAGTAAAATTAACTGATTTTGAATCAGACTGTGATCATAGCCATCTAAAGTTTTGATTTTGACTCCAACTGCCATAAACTATCAAAAGAATTGATTCTATAATTCCCAGAGTTTATAGTATATATGAACAATAAAAAAATTAAGAATTTCTCTTCCGTTTACACTCTTTTAATTAGTGCTCGATCGTGTACGGGTGCGACGGACGCCTAAGAGAACGCTCCGTTGGAATCGAAATGTTCGTTAAACAGTGGCAAAGCATGAGAAACCATCTTATATATATATATAAATAACAGGGTGTTTTATTGCAAAAATATTTTTTATAGTTTATAATAATTTTGTGTCAAACAAAATTAAAATCAGTTATCATAGGTGCCTATAAATGGTGAGAATCACGAGAAAAAAGAAGTCTTCTCCTCTTCTCGAGGGAGAGGAGGAAGAAATTTTCTGTAATGACGTAATTTTATGATGACGTGGCTCATAAAAGTAGGTCCCCTCCGGTTGCCTTTTAAAGCATAAAATGCAGCCAGCAGATGGGATCCGGCAACGGTAAGCATAAGATCCGACCCGCTACGAGCAACTCCGTCAGCAATGCCCACGTCGGCGGAGACTTTTTGTAATGCTCACACCTGGGTTGCTGTCGTGGCAAACGCCTATTGGACGCGAACTGCAACGTAAGTGAGATCCCGAAGAAGCCCGCGAGAGGGGGGGGGGGGGGGCACCGAAAACTAGCCGTTGAAGGCTGACGTCTGCGTCGGAGACCGGACCGGGATTTTCCTTATATTTCCATACAGTAAAGTAGCCGTTACCTCGGAGTTCCTCTGTCCGGCCTCTTCTCGTCATCAGCTCCGAGCTCCGGTCATCATAGCTGCCGGAGCCATCACGGACATCCACACCTCTCTCACTCTCTAACTCTGTGCAGCTGCAACAGTTCTGTCGGACCTTGATTTTGCTCTGCCGTGCCCCCCTCTGCTTGGTGACGTCGGAGGCGCACACGGCGGCGGCGGCGGCGACGCCGTGCTTCGGAACCCCTAGTTGGTCCTCCGGTCATATGGGCAGGTGCCGCGGCGAGGAGCAGCACATCCCGGCATTCCGGGGAGTAGTTACCCGCTTCCGACGGCGGCGCCTTCTCTGGTTCCTCCCGGTGCTCGGGCTCCTGCTTGCTTGCTGTTGCTGTCCGGCGGCGGGGGCCCGGCGGTGGGACGGGATCGTGGTCACCCTGGCGGACTACCAGGGTCTCCAGGCCGTCAAGCGCGCGCTCGTGGACACGAGGGGGCTGCTGAGCCGCTGGAACGACACCGGCCTCGGCGCCTGCTCCGGCGGCTGGGCGGGCGTCAAGTGCGTCGGAGGGCAGGTCGTCGCCATCCAGCTCCCCTCCAAGGGGCTCGGCGGCACCATCTCCGAGAAGATCGGCCAGCTGACGGCACTGCGGAAGCTCAGCCTCCACCACAACTTCATCGGAGGGCAGCTGCCCGCCGCCCTGGGCCTCCTCCCCCACCTCCGGGGTCTCCACCTCTTCAACAACCGGTTCTCCGGCGCCATCCCGCCGTCGATCGGCCGCTGCCCTCTGCTCCAGGCCCTCGACCTGAGCAACAACCTGCTCACCGGCGACATCCCCGGCACGCTGTCCAACTCTACCAGGCTCTACAGGCTGAATCTGAGCCACAACAATCTCTCGGGACCGATACCAGCCGCCATCGGCAACATTACCACCTTGTCTCGGTTAGACCTGTCGGAAAACAACTTCACCGGCGAAATCCCGGCGTCCCTCGCCCGTCTGACCAACCTCACCGCCTTCAATGTCTCCGGCAACGACCTTTCCGGCCCTGTTCCTCTCGTCCTCTCCGAGAAGTTCAATTCCAGCTCGTTCAGGGGAAACGTCCAGCTCTGCGGGTACAGCGCCGCGGTGCGCTGCCCCTCCGCCGCCGCCCCTTCTCCGAGTCTTCCTCTTCGGTCGCCGTCGCCGTCGGTCCCGCCGACCCCCGGCGTCCGGAAACTTCACACCAGGGAAGTCGTTCTTTTAGTAGCTGGAGCCTTGCTCGTTATTCTGGCAGTCCTCTGTTGCGCCCTGATCTGCTGTCTCCTCAAGAAGCGGTCGGATTTGAACAGAAAGCGCGCCGCCGCCGGCGCGCCCGGCAGAGGGGTGAAGCCGGCCGAGGCAACCGCCGCCGCCACGGAGGTGGAGGCCGGCGGCGGGGAGATGGGAGGGAAGCTGGTGCACTTCGACGGGCCGCTGGCGTTCACGGCGGACGACCTGCTCTGCGCGACGGCGGAGATCATGGGGAAGAGCACCTACGGGACGGTGTACAGGGCGACGCTGGAGGACGGGAAGGAGGTGGCGGTGAAGAGGCTGCGGGAGAAGATCGCCAAAGGGCAGAAGGAGTTCGAGGCGGAGGTGAACGCCCTGGGGAAGATCCGGCACCCCAATCTCCTGGCCCTCCGGGCTTACTATCTCGGCCCCAAGGGGGAGAAGCTCCTCGTCTTCGACTACATGCCCAAGGGCAGCCTCGCCGCCTTCCTCCACGGTCAGCTCCCGCCGCCCCCGCCCCTCATCGACCTTCTCTGGACCGCCGGCGATCCCAGTGTCAGTGTTTGATCCTTGACCATAATATATATATGAATCTGATGCAGCTCGAGGACCGGACACCCCCGTCGACTGGCCGACGAGGATGAAGATTGCGATGGGAACCGCCAGGGGCCTGCTCCACCTCCACTCCCGCGGCAGCATCCTGGTCCACGGCAACCTGACGGGCAAGAACATCCTGCTGGACGAGAGGAACGAGGCCAGGATCGCGGACTACGGCCTCTCCCGCCTCATGACCGGCGCCGCCGGCACGAGCGTGATCGCCACCGCCGGGGCCCTGGGGTACCGCGCGCCGGAGCTGTCGAAGACGAAGAAGGCGAGCACCAAGGCGGACGTGTACAGCCTCGGGGTGGTGATGCTGGAGCTCCTGACGGGGAAGTCCCCGGGTGAGGCGACGAACGGCGTGGACCTGCCGGAGTGGGTGGCGTCGATCGTGAAGGAGGAGTGGACGAATGAGGTGTTCGACCTGGAGCTGATGCGGGACGCCGAAGGCGGCGGCGGCACCACGGCGGACGAGCTGCTCAACACGCTGAAGCTGGCGCTCCACTGCGTGGACCCTTCGCCGGCGGCGAGGCCGGACGTGCAGCAAGTGCTGCAGCAGCTCGAGGAGATCAAACCAGAGCTCTCGGGATCGGCAACAGACAGACCCGGCGCCGACGAAGATGCAGGCGCGGCAGCAGCCGTCCCGGCGGCGACGGAGAAACCAGGGCAGGACTGAGATTTCCACGAAAATGAAGAACGGTAGAGCGACGACATTCATACATTCTTTTCATTCCTTTTTATATATATAATAGCAGAGGTTATTATCGAAATTTGTTTTAGTGGTAACTATGCAATAAGGAGAGCACTATGTTATACATGTTCTTGCTGGTTGTGAATCGAATTTATAATTTTCTTTGGCAATTAAAATCAAATTTATAATAATATCCTGGTATTGATTGGCTCATCCGTTCTGTTCTGATTTGTCCATCTACCTATATATGGTGGCTAGTCTATTCGTTGGTGTGTTATCTATCAATGGGTGCAAACTGTGTATGTCACGACCCGGATTTTGACATGCACAGCGGAAGATAATCCGGCGCCGCAACCCTTGAAATATATCGGTTTGGAGCAAAGCAAGATCGAATTCCAATAAATAACTCCAATAATTCTATCCAAATTGTCTCCAAGAAATTACAATTTAAATACCCACATTGAACAAATAATTAATTAACTCTTCCAACTCCAAAGCACCACTACGCTTCTGCTGCGCTAAACCTGTAATCCTGAAAAATATTAAAGATTGGAAGGGGTGAGTCACACAGACCCAGTAGGACTTACACCCAACTAGCCCACTATATTAAACAAGTCCTACTGATAATAAAGATATAAACCCCAAACAAAATCAGAGTATAACAACTATAAATAAAGCTAATTATCAAGATTCAATTAATTAAATAAGATGCTTTTCTACCAATTGCATAGATTAACATGATTCACCAAATGCATACTAATACAACTCTATATGCACCTACTACATAAAAGATGAATTAAATGCAATACTTCACTAATCAACATGCAATAATGGAAGCAAAACTAAATTATTTGTCTGAGTAAAACACATGCTTCACTTGGACATTGTAGCTATGCTCCAGGACTAGCACCAGATTTACCATATAGTAGAATGTAACATATAGTAACTAAATCCCATAGTACACCTAGGCAGGGGTGTACTTAGGATGAACCGCGGTATCCGGGATCGAAGGATGCTCCGGACTGTTCTATTTCATCCGCTGCCCACGGGCCACTAACCATAGTCTGGTGAAGTGCAAATCACATTACAAAATGCAACACATTGCATCAACTACCTCTCACAAGCTGAAAGCATATATTACTCAGACAAGTGTTTAGTTGTGCAGTTTGGCATAAATGTTAGTGGTCTAGTTGTGTCCTTGGTTTTATGTCAGGTTTATGTGTGTTATGAGCATGTTGTGATAGCTTTTAATGCATATAGAGTCTGGTTATCATATGGGGTAGTTGAATGACTTTGTAATCAATTAATTAAAGATATATGATTAGTTTAAATCCTATGTATTAAATCTGATTTTTTAGGCTTAATATGTATAGTATACCACTAGAAATCATTATATCTTAATCAATATTAATCAACTTTGGTATGAATAACTATCCTTAGCACTCTAATATTTTGATTAAATCATAATAATCATGTTTAGATCACCAGGATTAGAATATTGTAGTTAATGGGCTGTTTTGGATTTATTAGCATGTTTAGTTAGAGTTAGATTAATTTGTCTAGATCGTGCATGCTTAGATTAATTCGGTTATTCAAGTATGCTGGTCATCATGATAGGTTGTGTATGTTTAATCTAGCTAGTTTAGTATGTTTTGCATCACGATAACCTTAATCATGTATATTCCGATTTGATAAAAAGCCGTTGTAAAGTTTAGGCATAATGTGGTTAGAATTTAGTTTATTTTCTTTTATTAGATAGATGGTTCTGTTTAAGCATGTAATTGTCATATTTAGGTTGTAAATTTCATGATTTCATGTATATGCATTAGTTTGTGCTAGATTGTGTTGTGGTATGCAAATATGTGGTGCATAGAACCATGGGTGTTCATCTATGTATTTCATGTTTGATTGCCAATTAAATGTTCCTGTTTTACTGTCTGAGTTAATTAAATGCTTGCATGGTGTGGAATGTGGTTAGTGCAGTGAGCTGCATTGTGATGGAAATATACTTCACCAGACTATGGTTCGGTCCTGTGGGCAGCAGATGAATTAGAACAATCTGGAGCATCCTTCGATCCCAGATACCGCGGTTGATCCTAAGTACTCCCCTGCCTAGGTGTACTATGGGATTTAGTTACTATATGTTACTTCCTACTATATGGTAAATCTGGTGCTAGTTTTGTGATGTGACTACATTTATCAGATGGAGCATTATATTTACTCAGACAAGTGTTTAGTTGTGCAGTTTGGCATAAATGTTAGTGGTCTAGTTGTGTCCTTGGTTTTATGTCAGGTTTATGTGTGTTATGAGCATGTTGTGATAGCTTTTAATGCATATAGAGTCTGGTTATCATATGGGGTAGTTGAATGACTTTGTAATCAATTAATTAAAGATATATGATTAGTTTAAATCCTATGGTTACTCAGACATACACCAATTAATCCAAACCGACATAAAATACAACTATATGCAACCCTATGCAAGGACATAATTAAAAAGACATCTACACTTACATGCATGACTAACCAATCTATTACATAACTAATAAGGCAATGCACTATTCTAAATCATGCATTCTACTATGATTTAATATGCAATTAGTAATATTAGATTAATTACATACTAAATCAACTATATATTTCTTACTAATTAACTCTTAACAATTATAGTTGGTTCATAGCTTAAATCAGAATATACATAGGTATATAAAATCATGACATGCTACAATTTAAATTACATAATTAAATGCACTCAAACTATCTAAACATGGTATTATTTATATTAAATAACCATCTAAGTAAAAATACCTAAATTAACTTCTAATTGAAATCAAGCACACAACTAACCCATCTAACTAACTAAATATATTTTTCTAACCAAAATTGACTAATCATATTTTTAATAGCTTAATTAATATATTAAAATGATAAGGGATAGTTGAGATGCCCACATGATCGACGACGAATTAATTAAAGTCCAAGAAGAACCGGTTAACAATCTGTAAAAATAAATAAATGAATAATTAAATAAAGATTAGAGAAAAGAATAATAGATAGAAGAGAGGGTATTGAAGAGAGAGAGAGATGAGAGAGAGGAGAGAGAGGCCGCGGAGGGGGGGGTCGCGGGTTGGCGCACCGGGGGGGGGGGGGGGGCGCACGGGCGCACGCGCGGGCGTACGCGCGGGGAGGCCGGGCGGCGCCGGCGGGCCGGCCGCCGGGCGGTGCGGCGGCGGCGGGGCTGGCGGCCGGGCGGCGGCGTCGACGGCGGCGACGGTCGACGCGGCGGAGGCGGCCGTCGCGGGAGGGCGGCCGGAGGAGGACGCCGGCGGCGTCGCAGTGGCCGGGGTAGCGCCGGCGTGCGCATGCGCGAGCAGGAGCGGCTGGGCGACGGCGGTCCCGGTGAGGTGGGAGCGGCGGTCGCCGCTGCGGGGCCGCGGGCGTGAGTGCAAGCGGGAGAGAAGGAGAAGAAGAAGAACGGGGGGGGGGTCGCTCTCGCGCTCTCGCGGCAGAGAAGGAGAAGGAGGCGAGGACGCGGCTGCTGTGCGCTCGCGGGAGGGGAGAAGAGGGAGGCAAGGGTGCAGGGCTGTAGTACGCCGGAAATAAATAGAAGAGGGGAGGGAGAGTTCGACCCGGTCTGGGGGGGGTGGAAGAGGTAGAGTTCGATCAAAGAGGGGAAATAGAGTTCTAATGGGAGAGTAAAACTAATTAAAATATTAATATATAATCTAATTAAAATATTCAAATTATAATAATAAATAAAAAATTTTTTGAATTATTACAGTGTACACTAGACAAGTTTGATAAGAATTTGTTTACCCAAAAAAAAAAGTTTGATAAGAATTTGACTAGATTCATTTACTAAATGAATAAAAATAAAGAAGTTCTATTTGCTGATGAACCGATTTTGAAATGGGT
The DNA here is from genome assembly GCA_036172225.1 of Cryptocoryne crispatula var. balansae. Taxonomy (NCBI): domain Eukaryota; kingdom Viridiplantae; phylum Streptophyta; class Magnoliopsida; order Alismatales; family Araceae; genus Cryptocoryne; species Cryptocoryne crispatula. Next base: position 8,874,722 of record CM069922.1, on the reverse strand, counting down.
GGATAAGGTTGGAGTAAATAGTCAAGCTTTACAAGTACTAATACTTGTAATGAAACCACCCACAACTCTTCATCCATTCTACTTACCACTCTCTGATCTCACTAACTCTGAAAGGCTCTCACAACCTCTAAAAGTTGGACGTTCTCAACCCATCATCCTTCTAACTTCCCGTTCTCAATTAGTTAGAGCTGCCTCCCAAATACTTTTGATGCTATTATATATTTTTTAATCACTTGTAATTCATTCATTAATTATTTTTAAATGTTAATTACTTATACACTAGTTTCGAGTCTAATAGCTTATAGTTTCTTTAGCTACTACTCTTTTGGGCACCCAAATAAATTTCAGGTTGTTGATCAATGTATCATGTTTTAGAGGATGTAGACATCTTTGTGCTTCCTGCAGTCACTGATGTGAACCGACATGAATAACGGCTAGGTAGGTGCAGCGGAGACAGCTCTAACTCTTTTGATTCGATATATTTAAATCTTAGACTCATGGCCACCTTCGAATCTAACAATGCATATGGAATGCTTGGTTGGGACCGAGTCAGTCGATCAAATAATTGGCTTTTGGGCTGATCGACCCGATCCCGACCTCAGGTCCCGACCCGGTGGATATTTTAAAATTATATTTTTATCACAATCCCCAGCCGACATGGTTCATTTTGGACCCAATTGACATGCTCCCGACCCTCGATCTCACCTATCTTCCAGAAAAAATAAATAAATTACATGTAACCAAAATGATAGACTATGTTTTCAATTTCTTTAAGAAAGTAGTTCGACGAGAATTGTTTTACTTCGATTCTCCTTTTACATGGATCTAGGTGGACGCGAATAAACTTGAAATGTGTGACATGTCTTATTGGAATATGAAACGGTTAGGTGTGTCGGCAATGGACAGATGGGCCTGGAAGATTTTGTTAAGTACATTATTGTGGTACTCAACAAACTTAAATCAAACTTAGACAGAAGGACGGCTACTTAAATTACATATTAGTTAAAGTCCGATTTTCGGCGAACAAAGTTAAAATTGGATTAAAAAAAAGTAGGCTTTAAGATTTTTTTGACTTTAACATTAAAGTTTGCTCCTACAAAAAAATTAGTGTGTCATCTTTAATTTTTTAAAAAACTAAACTGTGTTATTAATAAATAGGCCAAATCAACTCCCGCCCCTACTTTTATACTCCTATTTATTTTTTAGTCACATTAACCTATTTACCACCGTTGAGTCTACCTATTTGTTAAATTTATTTCCGATTTTACCCTTTTTTCTTTCAATTTCAACTAACTTTTTATATTTGCTTTATTTCATTAAGATCTTTCTAATATTTACTTATCATTTTGCTGTGCAGCATATATCTCATCATAGAGGTAAATGGCATCCCACACGGTTATGTATATTACTAATATTTATTTATATATGTTTTAATAATTTAAATATTTTTGATAATATGTTTATTATTTCATATATAAAATATCTTTTAAATCATGCATCATATTATTTTTATAATATCTTTTGAAAAAATAACAAATAATATTTAATTTTAAAAAATGTTACTAGTGATGAAAATGTCATCGCCCCATTTCAACGGATGCCATAAGACTCAAGATCTTAAGTAATTTCTTTTACTTGACCACACCGTAGACGTGAAGGGTAAAAGGGGGGAAATTAGGATAAGTAGGCAGATAGCATTAAAAGTGGTAAAGTAGACATATTTAGGACTAACAATTTGAGTTTAAAAAAAGTATAAAAAAAAACCAACATGGTGAATAACAGGAAGGGCTGAGGTGCTGAACCATGAGATAATAAAAGTGAAGGGTATTTTAGGAATCAGACAAAAATAGTGACGGACACGATAAAGAAAAAAGAAACAAGTTAACATTGGGACTAATAAATAAAATGACTAATGTTGGGATTAAAAAATAAATTGGTAATTTTTTTAGGACTAAAAATTGAAAACCCCTATTATATATGAAAAAAACCCCTAATGTTTACCTCCAATATTTGGGCGGCCGTTGGAGTTTCCAACACGGCTCGTTGGGACCAGGAAACGCCACCGGCGTTCATGGCGTTCTCCGTCAAAGCTCGCACTCCCATGTTCGTCGACGATTCCGATTCAGTAATAATCTCTCCCGCTGTTCAACTATATATATTTATTTTTTTATGATTTATAGGTGCATCCTCGTCCGTCTACGTACGTCGGCATCACCTTCGTCGCCACCGCCATGGGACTCTGATCGAGAAGCTCCCCGCCGGCGAGACGTGTGTTCATCCATTTTTGCAGAAGATGAAGGTGAGTTCCGGCTGGCCACTCCGTGGTCGTCTATACATGTATATGAATCCTCTCCCTTCGTCGTACGCGAGGGAACCCTAATTGAGGGTCAGCTGATGCTCGAGCAGAGGAAGAAGATGGTGATGAGAGTGCAGATAAACTGCGACAAGTGCCGGTGGAAGGCCATGGAGGTCGCTGCCAAGCACGGTGCGATTTATATATATGATGATTGATATACGGGCACGCGCAGCTGGTACACTGATCGGTCGACGCCCTCTTTCTGGTATGTGCGCGCAGGAGCAGATTCCGTCGCCGTGGAAGGGGAGCACGGCGATCTTCTGATCGTGAGGGGCGCCGCCGACGGGGTCGACCCGGCGAGGCTGGCGATCGACTTGAGGAAGAAGCTGGGGCGTGCCAAGATAGTCTCCGTCGAGGAGACGCAGGAGAGGGAGATCGACGCTGACAAGAAGGGCTCTTCCTTTTACTCTTCTTCCTCGCGGTCGTTGCTCTACCAGTCCTCCGATTGCCGCTGCCGCTGCTGCCCTCACTGCGCTTCGCCGCCGCCGCCGCCGCCGCCGCCGCCGCCGCCCGCCGTCGTCGTCGTGCGGGGAGATTACGACGATCCGCAGCCGTGTTCTATCATGTAATTTGATATCAATCAAACTTAGAGTACAGAAGGGAGCATCTGGTCATATATAGATCCAGCAATATTATCTATTTTTTTGTTTTTTATACATACATGTCGACGTACACTAAATTAACACATTAATAATGATAAATATGTCGATATATAGCATATAACGCTAAGTTAATAATGCAAGTGAGATATCTATGTAATTAACACGATAATAATTTTTCAAGAATATCAACCGAACGGAACATAGTTTCAGTCTTTTTCTTGTGTGATTGGGAACCGAAATAGAAGGTGTTAAGTTTTGGGGCTAATTATGTACATTTAACTGAATTATTTGAACGGCAGAGGACCTCAAATGCTTTATGATAATTGTAAAAAATTATATGACATGTTTTTTTAGAGTTTAAAAATGATATTATATTACAATTGATATTTATATTTCTAAAAGTTGGAATACCAATATCAAATTATATCGTGTTCTGTTTTTATTACAAATTTTAAATTTGATATTATTAACTAAATATTATTATTGTTAATTTTAAATTTGACAACGATAGAGTGTTATCAAAACAGGGGTCTAAAGAATTGAAAATGACATATTTTATATTGAGCGTTTAGTTGCATGATAAAGTGAGATTATATCCTATTAAAATTCATTTTACAACCAAACACCTTGTGAGGTGAAAATTTTATTAAGTGATACCAGCAGAGAGATGTTCGTTCATGTTTCAGTAAATCTGAGAACATCATCGCAACGGATCGATCGCGCGGTTTTTGTTTTGATTTAAGATGTTATGTCATTCATAAAAAAAGGCAGCACTACATATTTTTCAATAATTCAATTATTTTAAGTATATATGTACTTCAAATTGTTTGCACTTTCGAGCGTAGATCAAGGTAAACAGAAAGAGAGTGAGATGGAGATGGAGCTGCGGTGTGTGCACTGCGGCGAGAGGGTGGAGAGGTTGCTGGTGCAATATTCTACCGGGAATATCCGTCTGATGAAATGCGTAAGGACAATGCCCTAATCCGTTTTCTCTCCCAATCTCAGTCTAGTTCTTCATCTGCATCTGTATGCGACCACAGGAGAGCTGCAAGGCAGTCGCCGACCCCTATGTCGAGTGCGAGTTTATGGTGAGTTAGCGTCCCTGGTAATCCTGTCGGGAAGTTTTCGCCTTTAAGTGCCCTCGAAATCCCCCTATTTGGTAACTGTTTCTCATGACAAGCTCGGCGGCTGACTCTTGCTTAGATTCTCTTGATCGATCTGATTCTGCACAAGCAGAAGGCTTACCGGCATGTGCTGTTCAACATGCCGACTCAAGATAAAGCTAACACGGAGGTGCGTTTTTCAAGTTTTTCCTCTTTCAAGAATCAAGAGCTGTTCTTTCTGGGGGAAGTTGCAATTGCGATCTTTCTATCACTTGCCTTTACCCGCCTATTGCGCACAGTGCCGCCGCGAGCAGGAAGGGAGGGAATTTTATCCTAGTAGATTGGATGTACTGTATTGTGAGCTCCAGATTTTATAAACAAGTATACAGTTTATTGTCTGTAGTTCCAGAACATGAATATGAGATACAGAACGTCAGCATACAAGTAACAAGCTGTCGGGCGGAGAGAAAACGATATGTTGTATAAGGTTCTGCCAACATGTTAGGGCAGCGGTGGGATGCCTCGTGAGGATGTGGCTTAAAAAGAAATTGCAGAATTTTCATCACGAAACTTGGCACTTGGAAAAATAGAAGATGGGTGACCTTTATTTCAGTTATTTTCTATGAATCCACCTTGTATTTCCCTCTTGTTGTCGATGTTGTTCTGGTAGAATGGTATCATAATTCTGTTAAGCATATTTCATGTGTGTTGGCATTTTCTGTGGAGGGGATCCTTTTTTTATCTATTACTGTATACCCGTAAGTCCTTTCCTTTTTCTTTTAATATGTCATGGCACTATCAACTATTATTAGACTAAAATAGCACGTTACATGTCTATACATGCAAGAATTGTCTATATTTAAAGATAAACCTATTGAATTAGGAGCATCCAGTTATTAGACCATAAAACTGTTCACCATCCAGATTGTATGTCCAGAAAACATCAACAAATTCCTTCATCACTAGAACATGTGATAGGGTTAGCTATAGGGGAGTTCTATATTCAATAAATACCTCCCATTTTCTTTGTACAATTAAGTCTGTGTTACTCTCAATCTTCTAATTACTCTTCATGGTTGTGGTCACTACTATAGTTAGAATAGATTCCTTCAGCGTGTATTAATGGGTCTTGGAGGGAAAGTTGGTTTGAGGTAGCTTATGTCCTTTGCCTTATTATTACTATTTCACTTTTAGTCTTTCAGAGCCAAAGAATCCTCTGTGTAGACATGTTCTTCTGTCTTCCCTTTTCCTTTCATGGAAAAGAGTGGACAAGCACGACCATTAGCTTCCTGGTCATTTGACGTGATGGAACTCGCTGCATTTTTTTTGTTAAAAGGTTTCTCTAGTCATTCTGATAGTGGTTGCATCCATGCATCATCCTGTGCTTAAAGCAATATTGTTCTGATCTCTGTGTTGGCATTCTTGCAGGGAATATATTGGAAGGCATGTTTAATTTATTTCTTGGCAGATATTTGTATCCATCGCATGCATTGCATTTTTGTGGTAATTACTGTTTACTGTTTGCCACATTCTTTTTATTCTAAGTGCCTTAACAGTCCAAGTCAGGAATGCGCTGTTGAGTGAAGAATGGAATTCATCTAAATGCTCTCTGTCTATTGGTTTGATATGCATAAGGGTGAAGTTATATTTTGTCACTTGGTATAACTAGTTGACTGACTATTGACAGTTTTGAGTTTTGAATGGGGACAAATTTTATTGCAGTTGTTACAAGTTTTGTGTGGAAATTTCATCCTCTTTGGCTTCATTGTGTTGTCCGCCTGGTATCTGTTGAATATTAAGAATTCTGCATTCAATATTTCCAGGTATGCATCTAATTATAATGCCAATAGTTTTTCATTTAGCAATTAGTACTCTATTTTGTGTTTGGAAAATGCATGCATGTCTACCACATGTCATGACAGTTGCATGTATAAGTTGCCTCACTTAAAATACAATTTTATTTACATTTTATAAGTGAGAATACTTGGTGTAAAGTTTTGAATCTTTTGATCTTAATTAATAAGTGAAGTCGTTTGAACTACAGTTCTACATGAGTCAACATGGGCTTTTTTGCCATATGCATCTAGTATCTTGATGAGAATATATGATCAAGTAAAAGAAGTGTATTGCTTCACATTTATATTCTTTTCTTTCACCTTTTTTATGTTAATTTCTGTATGTTATAACCTTCTGTTTTATCACTCATTACCTATTTAAGCAAATTCTTTTCAGAAGCACTCATTGACCAGCTAATTTTTATTAGTGGTACATCCCGTTTATTTACTTGGTGATACTTGTTAAACCAATCAGTTCCATGAAAATGTGCCGCTGTGTGAACCTTTTTTTTTTACGTCTGTTCTTTAGAAAGAAGACATTTTTTGATGTCCCAGACTTATTTAGGAAAATAGGTGATATCCTAAAAATATTAGATAGTCCGGTGATAGTTTAAAAAATATAAGAACCGAGGTTTGGGTTCTTTGAAAATTTCATTTTTTATCCTTCTCCACCGGATGGTGCGAATATCCGGCGTTAGCTTATATCGAGTAACTGCTCGAATGCCTTTGATTAACCGTCGCGGCATCCTATTTTTTTTGGAGACATGCACATCCACAGAAAATAAAAGAACTCAAAAGGGCAGCGGCCTTTTGGGTCCGATGAAATGCAAACAGATTTTTGTTCGGGTTGATTTTGTTTGTTTGTTGTTTGGTTTTGATTCTTTTTTGTTGACTTTGAGTCGGTTTTATTGATTTTGAGTTTAAATCAATTTGTTTGATTCGGTTTGATTTATTGTTTATTGTTTCGGTTTGATTTGTTTATTTTTGAACTTGATCGGTTTTGATTTTCAATTTGGATATCCTTAAAGGGTTTTAAGCATTTTGAGATTTTTGATTTGACTGATTTTTTAAGTTTTCTGAATTTTCAGATCCTGAATTTCCTATTTTTTTAAAGTTGGTTTTGACCTATTTTTTAGGTGCTTGGGAATGCTGTTTATTTAGTTTCTTTGGGGTTAAGCATTTGCTTATTTGTTTAGGTGAGGTTCGGTGAATTTTAAATGAATTCTCAGTTTGTCAAAACCAGATTTTTTTGGGTGTGTTTCAAGTCGGTTGGGATGTGCTGTTTGCAGATTTTTTTGTTTACAGATTTAATCCAAAATTGGGTGTTGACAGATTTGATTTAAATCTGATTTTTGGTGTTGACAGATTTTGATTTAAATCTGAAATTCATGTGTTTTGGATTTGATCGGAATCTGATCTTTTTGATTTGATTCAAAACCGGTTCAATCTTGGTTGGAGTTTGGTTGTTCGGTTGAAGCGAGATGAGTTTAAGGTTTAAATTTCAGATTTGTGTTTAAGTTCTGATTTCTTGTTTGAAGTTTTAGATTTGATTTTCTGTTTTGATGTAGAATTTTCAGATTTGATTATGTTGTTTATTTTGTTTGATGGTTTGCATTTCGGTCGGCCCAGCTACTATTGAGTGCCCGGCTTCATGCACCTCAATGTTGACATCAAAGTTTCATTTCATAGAAGATGGGGTACATAGGTGTACAATATGGTCAATCCTTCCCCCAATTTAGGTTCTCCACTACTTTGGAAAATTTCGGTATTACGACGGCATGTCGGTCATTTTCCAACTTAGTGAAGTTTTACCTATCCAAAATAGCCAGCTTTACTTAGCCATATTGGGGGAAGGATCGTCGGCTACAGGAGTATGCCTGTGCCGCCGTCCAGATCGACATCCCGGGACGGACCCGGGGAGAGTCGTCCAAGGTGGAGTTCCTGCTAGGGAGAAAGCTCCTTAATTTAGTGTTTCTTTCGCATTCTGAATTTTTATTTGTTCATTTTTTGGAGCAAGGCCTCTTGGACTGATTTAATCATCATCGGCATTCAAAGCCGGCCTTCAATCTTCATAGGCACAACGGGCCTGTCTTGGACTGTTTTTTGGGCCGGAAGGGCCTGCTGGAAATCTGCTACTCTGCTGGAGCTTTCCTGGTAGGACCGTCTTGGAAGGCCACCCGGCTATGCCTTTGGCCCGTCGGACGGTTTCCAAGGGGTTCCGGGCCGTCACCTTCAAGCCGGCCCACATTCAAACTGCTGCCCACTGCTTCATTTCACCTCTGCAGAACCTGTTTTGGGAGTTTTCTCCCCTGCTGCAGCGGCATGGAGTGTAGGCAGAAAATGGGCTGAAAACTGGCCTGTTTTGGGACCGCTCAAAGGGTCAACTTCGGACCTGTTTTGGTCTGCTTAAAGGGCAATGGAACAGGGGTGTTTGAAGGTGCTCCAAAGGGGACCGAAATAGGATAGCAAGGGTAGCCACAAAGGGGCTGTTTTAAGTAGGAGAAATGAGGATCTGCCCGGAGTAGACTTGGCCTGTCGGACAGTCTCCAAGAATCTCCGGGTCATCACCCTCACCTAGGGCTCTAATAGGTTGAAACCAGGTCACAAGGGGGCTGGTCTTAGGTTATGAAGGATAGCCACAAAGGGGCGGTTGATGAACTATTTTGGGGGTTCAGATATGGACTGAATAAGAACCGGTTTTGGGCCTGGATGGGGACCAGAAAAATGGGCTGATCATGGGCCTGTCTGGGGTCTGCCAAATGGGCCGCAAAGGGGCTTTGGTAGTAGGCTGTGTTGGGGCCGGTTATGGGCTTCTTTTTGGGCCTGCACTAGGCTATTTCTGGTGGGCTGTAAAGGGGCTGCAGGTGGGCCTGAATGAGGCCTGTTTCAGACCTGCAAGGTGTGTGTTCGGTTGGGCCACATAGGGGCTTGATTTTAGCTGCGGGAAGGGCAGGCAATTGGGCAGATTGTGGGCTCCTTTCTGGGCCTGCATAGGGGTCTACTGGATGGCCGCAGAAGGGGTTGCAGGAACTGAAATGGGTCCTTTTTGAAGGGATAGAAAGGGGCAAGAGGAAGAGCCGGAATTGAGAAAAGAATAAGCCCCTAAAGGGCTACATGGCTAGCATATATCGATTTCCCCTATCTGGCCTTCTTCTCTTCTCCTTCTTCTTGACTGCAGGCAGCTGGTGCAGTGGGTGCAGCAGCTTGGCAGCAGGCGGCAGTTTGGCAGCAGGCGGCAGTTTGGCAGCCTCCCGGCGTCTGAAGCCTCTCTTTCTCTTGCTAGCGCGCCCCCTCCTCTTATAGAGAGTGGAGGGGATATGAGGAGGCAGACCGGTTGGGCTGTGTTGACAACTGGAATTTAAAAAAAAAAATAGAGAGAGCAACGGGAAGAGAAGACGACGAGGGATGGATTGACCGGCAGACAAAAAGGAAGAAGAGGCATAAACGGGAAGGCGACAAGCTGCTTTACCATAGCCGCCTAATGGTCGAGTGCGTAGGAGAGGGTGATCCCCTTGCGGGATCTCCGGAACAGGGGGGGCAGCCCCTTTACCGGTCCCTGTGGCGACACCCTGCACTGACCGGGAGCTCGTCCAGGCTCCCACGAACCTCCGGAGGAGCCCCGCACCCGGAGGACGGCTATAAGAGGGAGCCGGAGGGTCCGCGACAGGTGGGTGGCAGAAAAGAGAGAAGGCGGCAGAGGCGAGCATCCGGAGAGGGGGTTCGAGCAACCAGGAAGAGAGAGAGAGAGAGAGAGAGAGAGAGAGAGAGGCAGAGGGTTACCGTGGAAGCCGTCAACCCCCTGGAGCCTTGCGGAAGCCGTCAATCCCCTGGAGCCTTGCGGAAGCCGTAAACCCCCTGGAGCCTCGTTGAAGCCACGCGGTGCTTCTTCTTCATCTTCCTCCGGACGCCGCAGCACCTCCAGCAAGTGGCCGCAACAAGCCGTAGGGCCAATAGCTCCTTCTCCCGTCACCGGTGAGGGCTTCCTCCTCCTCCCCTAGGGCTGACGGCCCCTTCTTCCTCTTCTGCCGGTGCCGCTGTGGTCGACCGAGGGCAGGAGCTGCCGCGAAGAATGCCCGCGCAGCTGTCGGGTGCCGGAAGTCTCGAGCGGGAACTGTAGCAGTGGAGAAATATGTCTCCCGAACCTATGTCCAGCATGGAAAAGTGGCGGGGCCCACTTGAGGAAGGAAACACAAAAAAAAGAAAGAAGAAAGGGAGCACGACCGGGCGAAGCCGGCCGGCCCCCGCTGAAGCATCCCGGTCCAGAGCAGAACCGGCCCGGTCCAAACAGTGGACCAGGGCCCCTCTCGGCCAAACAGTATCCTGCGCAGTGCAGGACCCTTCAAAAAATTTAATTAAAATAAACAATCAAGTGAAAATAAACAAAAATGCATCTTTAATTCAACAAACCGGACTAGTTGGGGGGTCGACTAACCATCCGCCCCTACGTCTCGACTTAACTTAAAAGAATTTAAAATTTGGACTAGTTAGGGGGTCGACTAACCATCCGCCCCTACGTTCTTAATGTAGACATACAAAGGTCTATAAAAGACCCCAATGTCTTACCATTTTTAGCTATATGAGGTCGTGCATGGTCAGCATGCCGCTAAGCCGATTATATGCTAATGGAATCATCAAAACAGTGGAGGGAAATACCCATAAGTCTGTGTAAGACCGGGTGTATTCCTTTCAAAGGATTGGCAGCACCATACTCATCAAGAGTTGAGCAAGGATATTCTCCGAACATGTCAAAGTTGTGAAATTGTATTTTCTGGACTGTGAACGTCCAAGACAGACATTCAGGAAACTGTACTGTTGAAGGGAGTAAATGATCTCATTGATCCGATGGAATGCCCATCATTAAAAAAAAAAGAGGGAAGAGAAATAGAAAATAAGTCTGTAATTGAATCTGGAATCAGGTTTAAAATCCTGGTCATTTCAAGCTTTGATTTGCCAACAGAAGTTTAACTTCGTGTATCACATATTTGAACAAACTCAAATCATGAGAATCTGTAAAAATCTGAAAATTGGAGGTTCTGGGCAAACGGAATCTGAAAATCTGGAAAGAACACAGACTGGAAATCTGGAAGTCTAGCCGCAGCTGAAAACCTGAAATCTAAAAAACTGTAAAACTCTGAATTAAAACATAAAGTCTGCAATATAAAAACCTGAAGTTTGAACCTGCAAATGCGCACAAGACCCAGAAAATCAGAAATCTGAATACACCATAAAATCTGAAATCTGAATTTGTGTAGAACCCGTTTAAAAACCTGCAATCTGGAAATCAATTAAAAATGCAGAAATCTGCAAGAAACCTAGAACCTGAAATTTGAGAAGATCAAAATCTGAACTTTGCATTTAAAAAAAGGAATCGAGGGCTGTAAGGTATGAAGAATTTAAAATCTGAAATTTGAAATCAGCAATCTGAAGTCTGTAAATAAAAGAAATCTGAAAGTTTAAGGCTCATAAAACCTGCAGCCGAAAATCAGAGGTCTGCAACGTGCAAAATTTGTAAGAAACCTGAAATCTGTAGGAGATCCGAACTAAAAAATTGTGCAATCTAAAATTTGAAGATTCAAATATGAATTTTAAAGATTCAAAATTTAAGCTTTATTCATAGATAGGAAAATCTGAGAAAAGTTTTCAAGGGGATCAAAATTAACAGGTAGAGCAAGTTGAATAATGATGAACCCAGACCAAATCTCTTGGATTGAATCCAAACAACAAGTTCTTAACTCTTAATTTAAAATAAACCCACAAAGCCAACACACTCCAACAAATCTGAAATCTGAAACACAACCTGATACTGAAATCTGAAAATCCTAAAATGATCAGCCAGTCAAGAAGAGGATAACAAACAAAAAATGTGAAATCTACCAACTTACAGAACTCAGAAACAGAAACTGGAAACATAAACATCCAAAACTGAAAAACTAAACCCATGTAATTTCCAACCGATTGAACATCAAGCTCCAGTCAGTTTCAGCCAAATAAATTTAACTCAAATCAACTTAAGTCAAATTAAAATTTAAATCAATAAGCCATTCATAACCAAATTTAATAACCTGTCAAAAAAAATTTCAAATTGATTTTAATCTGAATTCCTCAAATTAAAGCTAAAGACAAACTGAACTTGAACAAATTCAAACTCAAACCCACATCATTTTAAAAGTCCGAAGTTTGCATAAAACCACAGAACGTCAAATTCACCCAGATTGAATCAAATAAGCTAAATTGAATTCAAAATCCTTTTCAAACAAGTTCAACTCAAATCAATTTTAACCAAAACTAAACTGAAATTTAAATAATTCAATTCCAACAAAATCCATTTCAAACAAAATCAAATCAGCTTCAACTCAAACAGATTCAAATTAACCAAACAAATCAAAATTCAAACCAACAAATTTAATTAAACCAATTCAACTCAAACTAAACTCAAAACGAATCAAAGTGATTGCATTCCATCAAGTTCATGGGACTGATTTCTCCTATGTGTGTATGTGAATGATTATTTTTGTGGATGCATATTTTCTGTTCCAATGGATTGTTATGACGATAATCAAGGGTTTTCGAGTAATCTCGATATAATTAACGTCGGATCTTCACACCATCCGACGGGGAGAGGTCAAAACAAATTTTCAAAGAACATAATAACCTCAACATATAATTTTGACCCTAGTTAGTACTTTTATGGAATACCATCTATTTTCCTAAGAAGTCAATGCTAAGGTCTAAATCAAAAATCCAAATTCAAACAGAAAAATGAATTTCAAAAATCCTTAAAAGGTTTCAAATTTTGAGGTTACATCAGGCAGTTCATGGCCTTTGGCCTCCCCCATGGTGGTTACTCCATTTAATCCCATTAAGGTTGCTTTATTGGCTGGCTAACCCTTCATCTCCCCCCTCCTTCAACTGCCCGATGGGCTGAGGTGGCATGTGGTGCGCAAGGATGAGGTGAGCTGGCAGGGGGCTGAGGTGGCAGGTGGTGCGGCTGGGCTGCCCACACCTAGCCGCAGGTGGGCCTGGCCCAGTTTGGGCCTGCGAATGGCCTCGGATGGGCCTGTTTTCTGGGCCAGCAGGAGGCTGTGGCTCAAGCCTGCTGTGGGCTGCACGCAGGCATTATTGGGGGCTGAATTGGCTCAATTACGGGCCAGCTAATCAAGGCCCATTTTAGGGTGCTCAATTGGGGCCAATTGTGGCTGAAACGTGGGCTATCCGCCTGCTCCTAGGCCTGCCCAATTGTTGTTTTTTTTTGTAAAAAAAAGTGGATGCCAACAGCCGCCATCAAACTATTTCTTCACCATCACTCATATGCACCTTATCTTGCATCATCAGTACATAAGAAAGATTTCTCAATCTTCTGATACTTTGTAGTTTATATAAAGCAACCACACACTCAGAAGTAGGATAATTTTCTATAAGTGCACTGCAGACAAGCTTGCCACTTGCTGGATTCAGCTCTTTTTCATTTGTGGGTTCAGCTTATTAAATTTCTGCATCAGCATCGTTTTTATTCTTCCTCATTCCCAGAGAGTTTACTTGGGCACTATAGTTTTACTTGGACAATTATTTCCACATGCTTTTACTTATTCCCACTAATGAAATAATGTACTCTATGCTCGATGCCTTCCACAGATGATGCAATATAATTATTTGAGACTGTTTAATCCAGACAAATCTATGAATTGATTTATCCTCCTTCAAACCACCTTCTGTTGAAGCAATATTTTTTTTTATTGTCTCAAACAATTTTTTTCTTAAAACCAAAACTACATCTTTACTCATTTTCTGGGAGAGTAACAAATAATCTTTATTTTATCCTCAGGGATTTTGGATGAGGACCTCTTGTGAAGATGTGAGATGGTTCTGTTCCTCAGAAATGAAGTGTGCGTAACGTGTACTCAGTGCATGATAATGATGTCATTCTCTCTTGTAAAGACTAAAGACCAAAGGCACCTTCATTTTTGTGATCAGCTCCTGGTCTGCTGAAGACAGTCTGAAGTTCTATCTTCTCTGTTTCATCTCTTTCAAATGAAATTCTTTCTTCCCAGCATAAAGTCCCTTTCACATCATTCACAGTCACCTCCTTGCTTTTTAGCTTTATCTTCCATCATAGTTTCTGTATCATGAATGTTTTCCTGTATCTCATTTTTACTAATCCTCAACCCTCTCCAAAGCCTCTGTCCGGGAATCTTGTGATGAGCAATGCCCATTGATGGGCCCTCATCCTTCTGGTCAGTCTTTTTAGCCTTCATATGGACCACCAGCAGCTAGTCTCCACTGCTTCTCTCTGTTGCCATCCACCTTCAAGGGTGGGCTTTCCGGCTTCAAGGGTGTGGTGCCCGAAGAAGCTGGCAGTGACTAAACTGAACCATCTGGATGCTTATGGCTGGCTCACCGTTGTGTTGTTAGAGTTAACGTCTGAGGGGGCAGACTGCCTCTGCTGATGACCACTTTAGAATCTCTGATCTGCTTGGCAGTGCTAGTATCCTTGTATCCTAGCATTACCACGTTGTTGATGGTGGAGGCAAGACCCTGCGAAGAAGATGGTAAGGCTCCAATTCTATCCATTATATCTTGCTATCCAATTGGGAAGTGAGAAGCCAGTTGGACTTGGCTTGAGATTCGGCAGTATGAAAGGAGGAAGTATTCAATGGTATTCTCTTTGTTAAGCAATGTTTTTTTTGGCTTTGGTGGGAGGTTCCTTTGGCTGATACTGTAAGTCTCTTCAGGCTGGAAGTTCTCCATTGATTTTTGCTTTTGCTCTGCTCTTTCTTCACATAGAATGGTTTTCCCCCTTTTCCCTTTGTATTGCGCCAGTACCTGATTTTCTTCTTATTTTTGATGAATTGCAATTCCTTTGGGTTGCCTTAAAAAACTATCCTACTTTTAGAAAATCATCCAAGTCCTTTATGTAGATAGGTTCCACTTGTAATTCCTTTTTGTAATGGACTGCTGTTGGTGAAACTGCTTAGCTCCTTTCGGTACCAGACTAATTTAGGAAAGAACTGCAAAATTGGATATGTAAATTTCTGATAGAGTGGCTGGTGTTTAAGCCATCGGAATCATGTTAGGTGTTGGCTTGTCCACTATGATGACCTCTCATGATTCCTTTCAGACATGCTGATTAATGCCACAGACAAGCTCATGTACAGGTACTACTGACTTCTACTACCGATTAGTCTACATAGGGCTTTTTATGTAGCTAACCTGGACATGATTTGGCCAATAAAAAAATCTTTTGAATATGTTAGCTACACTTCTTCTCTGCATCCGTAAGAAGAACTCAATGTTCTGACTTGCGATTTCTCAATTTCTTGGCTTGATGATTCTAGATCAATTAAAATAGACCATTATTTAGATCACGACAGTTTTTCTGATTTCATTTGGGCCACAATCATTGAGTGACCCATCCTAGCGGGAAAAGTAGGCATCTTTTGGCATGCATGATGCATGAACAAGCATGCTGTCCATCCTGATCTGTCACTGTTTATCATGTCTGATATAATCTTTCCTGTTGGGACTTCAGTGTCAATTTGGTGATTTGTGTGGATAGTTTATTCCAGGCAAGTGGTAGTCCTTTTATCACTTACTTTATTGTTCTGTTTCAGGTATAAAAGCATTGTCCTAGGAATTCTTTTGTCAAGCTACTTCAAAATATTTCTTGTAGTGATGACAGTAAGTTCTTCAGACGTCTGAAAGAAAGATTAATGAAATCTTTGTGTCTCTTTTGTATGACATTGTTAGCTTCAACAGGTCTGGGAATTTCCACCATCTGTTATTTTCATCATCGACCTTTTTGTTATATCATCTAATATTGTGGCTTTTAAAGGTTTGTTTCTTCTGCAATGTCCTGCATCTGGTGTCTCCATCCACCCTTGATAGCTTATTTTTCGTTACTTTCTATCCAGTGCTAACAGGGCTGCCGACTGCAAGTTCTGTAGGAGTGCTTTTAGCAGCATATGGTGCCAAGTTTGTGGTTTCAACCTAGGCCATTAGAGTTCGTTTTATTGTAAATTTCTTGTTTCAAAACCACTTGTTCAAAGGCAAGATTTGTTTAGGATTTTAAAGCAAGGGCTTCTGTTTGGTTGACTTTGTAAAACGCATGAAAAACAAAGCCAGGGGACCACACATGATTAAGATGATTTTACAGCCACATCATGCTCTTGTTTTGTCCCCCCCCCCCCCTCATTTAATTAAAAACAAGAGTCATTGTTTAAAAATACAATGTTTTACATTCACCCAAACCATTGAAAATACTGCAAAACGGAGCAGATGTACCATTTTGCAGAACCTTATTACAATCACTCGAGCAAGCAGATGATGTGCCGGCGCTTACATTCATGGGCCCAAGGTGATGTTTGTATTTGACGAGGATATCTCACCGGGTGGCATGGAATATGACAGTTTTTCTGCGTCCAGTTGCTATGTGGGCAAATCTAGTGGTCACTCACTCTGCAAAGATCCTTTTTTTTGTGTCGATGAGTGGTCTGTAGGAATCCCTCCGCGGCAGACGCCCCCCGGCGGAACCCTCGTCCGGCCTCCCCGCCGACGGAACCCCCGCGCGCGGCTTCCTCCGCGGCGGCATCCTCCCCGAAGGCGGAACCCCCGCGCGCCGCTTCCTCCGCGGCGGCATCCTCCCCCGGCGGTCTCTCTCCCCCGGCGGACCCCCCGGCGGCTCTCTTCTCCGGGAAACCCTCCTCCGCGGCAGACGCCCCCCCGGCGGAACCCTCGTCCGGCCTCCCCGCCGACGGAACCCCGCGCGCGGCTTCCTCCGCGGCGGCATCCTCCCCCGGCGGACACTCTCCCCCGGCGGAACCTTGTTCAGGCGTAACCCCTCCTTGGCGCAACCCGATAGCTTCACAGGAGCCATCCCAGGAGTGTACTCCGGAAGTTTGATCCGTGGCGTCCCTGCACAGAGCTCGGCGCAGTCTTGACGATTTTGTAGCCGGCGTATTCTTCGACGGTGCTAAATCCTCCATTTGTGAATCTTAACATTGTCGGTTTGAGGTCGATTTAGTCTTGGGAGGGAGGGAGGCCTCCCTCCCAATCTCCCTTTTCCAACATTTTGCCTAAATTTTTTTTTAGGCATTTGGTTTCTTTTTGTTGCGTTGGAATCGTGAAGTTCGGCTTATTTACGTCTATCTCGTTTCTCGTTTATGTCGTTGATGTTAGTTGTCCAACGACCGAGTTATGACTCTGCATATGCTGGTTTTAGCGTCTTAGACACTAAGTGTTTTTCGAGACCGTTTGTCGGGGCTTCATCCACTCCTGTTTGGAGTGATCTTCCGGTCTTGATACAATTATTCAACTCCTATGAAGGAGTTCCTACTTCTGCCACCCGACCACGTTGGTGTGGTGGTCTTCTCATGGTGGCCTGATTATCTCTGGGAAAATCTTTCCAAGATAACGCTTTTATTAACTCGGTCTAGTGTTCTCACTGTTGTCTTGTTATGGATGTACAAACTCTGTATCGTTTTTAGTTTAGTATGAATGAATATGGTACTGTTTTCTTCACAAAAAAAAGATGAGTGGTCTGTAGGTGTATAGGTCTCTCTCTCTCTCTCTCTCTCTCTCTCTCTCTCTCTCTCTCTCTGGAATAAAGCATACCTTTTTGTGGCAACGCGGTGTTGTGCGTGGATTTGCTGTTCAACGAACTAATTGCTTGGGTGATCAAAATGGATTTAATTATTGGGTACAAAAGGTGGTGCGTCTGTTGGAAGCCTAGGGGGAGGGCATCGCAGGACACCAGTTGCACTGCAACGACGGAGATCTTGCCACAGGTCCCGTCCTTTTTAACACAGCAGAAAAGCACGCAGCTTTCAATCGGAAGTGATCATCAGACAGACAGCGGCCCGAAACCGCACTCGGATTGTCTTGACGATTCACCTTTCCGCAGGGATGGATGATATCGTTAGTGGAGTCCGATGATAGAATCCAGCACTCCCCGCTTGTCCAATACCTTGCTCGACATAGCCCACCATATAGTTCTGGCGGAAGCACATGACACTTGAAATAAACTTGTTTGGGTTTAACGAGAGAACCTCGACTCCCTTGACTTTTGCTCAGATCTCCTATTTTGTTTGTCAAGCATGTCGCTTCATTGATATATATATATATATATATATATATATAACACCACCCTCCACCGACGATCTTAAAGACTTGTCCCACCTCAACCACCGGTCTCCTTAGATCAATTTTTTCAACATGATGTATATGTATTAAAGAACCTAACCAGCAGCTCTCTCTCTCTCTCTCTCTCTCTCGGTGACGATCGTCGTATCGTCTCTGTTGCTCCCGCCTGCTCACCCTTTTCGGTCACCCTTTTCGGTTTCAGGCTCGGCCGGTCGGGTTGGGGTGGCAGTTGTCGGTGCAGAAGAAGGGAGGAGGGGTTGCGCGCGGCCGCTCGGATCTACCCTTGGTCCTCTTCGGAAGCTCGAAGGGAAGATGGCTGCTGCCCGTGGCGGCTGCGGGCCGAAGAAGCTCCGCGTGTCTGCCGGTCGCGGGGTTGTGATCGGTGCGCGGCGGCGGGGCAAGGAGAAAGGGGGAGGAGGTGCTGCGGGGTGAAGCGGAGCAGAGGAGGAGGGTACGCCGGCGATCCGGAGCCCGGGGGGGGGGTGTAGGCAAGTCTGATGCTTGGCTCTTTTCTGTTAGGGGTTGGGGATGTGCGGGACCGTGATTGTTCTGTTCTCCTCCTCCTCCTCTTCTTCTTCTTCTCTCTCTCTTTTTATCTGTTCCCGCCGCTGTTGCTTTCTTCCCGGCTCCGACGATGATCGTCGGCGAGCCGGAGCTTGAGAAAACGATGGCGGCGGGTGTGGCGCAAGTCTTCACGACCGTAAGAGCTTGTAGTACGGTTCTGCTTGGTGAGCCTTTTCCTTTCCTCGTTGGCTGTCCTGAATTCAGATTAATAGGGTGTTTGGTAAAATTTTTAATTTTAAGACAACTTCATTTTTTAAAATAAAATTATTTGATTTCTTAATTTTAAATTTAAATTCAACGAAGTTCAATTATTTTGTGTTTGACAAAACTGTCACAATTTTTAAAATTTATAAAGTACTATTTGGTTTTATCTTCTCAACTGGCGTTCAATCATCTCCTCTCTACGGAAACTGGTTTCATCCTCCTTGCTGACATTCTCTGTGCTGAAACTAGTTTCATCACCCTCCTTCCTGACGGACCCCCCCCGGTGGCAGTGGAGCCAAACTCCCCCTGCCTCACCCAACCGGCTCCTCTCCTCTCTGCCCCAGCCCCCCTCCCCTGGACGGTGCCGCATCGCCCTGCGGACGGCAAGACATTGTCGCATCTCCCCACCCCGCCGCGGACGGCCAGACGGTGATGCATCCCCCCCCTGCCCCGCCGCGGATGGCCGGCCGGACGCTGCCGTATCCCCCCCCCCCCCGGGACCGCCCCGTCGATGCTGCCGCCGCATCGCCCTCCCCCAGACGAGGCCGGTCGCTGCTGTATCGCCCCCCCTCCCCCGGACAGCCAAATGTTGCCGCATCGCCCCGACCCCGCCGCCGCATCGCCCTCCCCGCCGCGGACGGAGGGCCGGACGCAGCTATATCCGCATTGGCTTCCGTGTTTAAAAATTGAGGGAGAGGTTTTGAGCATGGTTCGTCGGGTTGGCGACCCGGTCGGCCGGATTGTCCAACTCGGTCATTTTTTGGGCCGACCGACCCCGACCCGGCTCCGACCTCCCGACCTGGTTATTATTTTAAAATAAATTTATTATTATTTTTTTCCCGACCCCGACCTGACCTGGGTCGCGACCCCAACCGACCCCGGTCAGTTTTGGGGCCGACCGACCCGGGGCCGACCCCCGACTATTCCTTCCTTAGTTTTGAGAGTTAAAGAGAGATAAACGAAGAGGATCTGTGTGCCAAACAAAATCTCTAGATAAATTTTCAGAAAATTTGGGAGGAATCCCTCACACAGAATCCTCTCCAAACCAACTCTTAGAGCCATTTTAATCCAATTATCTAAGGCCCCCTTCTCTCTCTCTCTCTCCATATTTACATACGTGGGCTAAGTGATATGCCCCGAAACCGAAAGGTAGCAGTTTGAGTTACTCCAACGGTTACTTCAAAGTTAGAAATATAGCAAATTTTATTGTGGTTCCCTCATCTGGAAAAGCTGGGGGCATGTGACTCTGGTGGAATGATAATATAGAGGTGAAAGAACTGTTCAAAAATGATAATTGGATTGCTGTCTCGGTTACAGATAGTGCTTCATTTGGGTCTTTCAACTTAATTACAACATATGCTCTAACAAATCACAGAGACAGAGTTTCTATGTGGAATCAAATGTCAAAGTTTATGCAAAATTCTACAAATCCTGTCTGTTTAGTGGGCGATTGGAACTGTATACGGTATTCTCATGAGAAATGGGGGGGAGCGGATCCAATTCCTTATCACCTAGCCAATTTTGAAAATTTCATACAGACTAATGGGCTTGTGGACATTAGAATTCATGGCCCTGCTTTCACATGGTCAAACAGAAGAAGTTATCATTTTAATATTAGAGAAAAGCTTGACCGATGTATGGCATCTATGAGCTGGGTTAGCAAGTTCCAAAATGCCAAGGTATGCTCCCTCCCTGCTTATCATAGCGATCACAATCCCCTTCTTTTAATCACAAATCCAAATTGGGCCGAAAACAGGGGTTTTTTCAAAGCAGAATCTGCATGGTCTACTCATCCCAATTTCAGAACCAGAGTCACAAACGCCTGGAATTCGGGTCATGAGCTGGTGTCAAACTATAGTAGGAAGATGATATTAATGAAAAAAGATATCTTGAGATGGAAAAAAACTGAATTCGGCAATATAAGTAAGCAGATGACCGAAATCAAAAGCAAGTTAATTTCTCTTCAAGGTATCCCGGCCGATCAACATCATATTGATATGGAGCTGGATCTTCAAAATAAACTCAAAGGGCTTGAAAAAATGGAGAATATGTACCGGAGGCAGAGAGCAAAATCTGATTGGCTAAAATTGGGGGACAAATGTACAAAATATTTTCATATGAAGGTGATAAGCAGGAGAAGATGGAACAGGATCCCTGGGGTGGTTAAGGATGATGATAGCTGGTCTTGTAAGTGGCAGGACATTCATGCGGGTTTTGTTTTCTATTTCTCTCAGATTTTTACCAACCAGAATTATTCTCCTGAATGGGAAAAGTTTCCATTTCATCTGATTAAGAAGCTTTCGGAGGAGCAGACTATTGATTCAGTGCAGGTTCCAAGTGATGAAGAAATTAAGGATGCCCTCTTCACTATGAAACCGGATAAGGCTCCGGGTCCAGACGGATTTACACCGGGTTTTTTTCAAATTATGTGGGATATTACTCAGGCCGAGATTATTGCCCTTGTGAAACACATGTTCAATTCTCATTACTTCCCATTAGACCTAAATCATACTATCATATCCCTCATACCTAAAAGAGATAACCCGGTGACCCCTGAGTTTTATCGACCCATTAGTCTCTGCAATGTGATATTAAATATTTTTACAAAGTTGTTGGCTGGTAGGATAAAAAAAATTCTGCCTACCATCATTTCGGAAAACCAGGCTGCTTTTGTTCCTGGTAGGCTGGGGATTGACAATATTATCATGGTCCAAGAGACTTTCTCTACTTTCATGCACAAATTGGGAAAACAGGGGTATTATATGGTCAAATTGGACATTAGTAAGGCTTATGATAGAATTCAGTGGAGCTTTATTAAGAGAATGTTGAATGCTTTTGGTTTCCCTGAAAATTTCTCCAATATTATCATGAGATGCATTAGTACTGTCATTTATTGTCTCAACCTGAATGGGCAAAGATCAGATGTTATCACTCCGGAAAGGGGTATCCGGCAAGGATGTCCTTTATCTCCATATATTTACATAATGTGTGCTGAAGCTTTGACTGCTATCATGAAATCCTTTGCTGACCAGGGTCTGTTTAAAGGTATTAGTCTAAGTAGAGGGGGGGCCAAAGATTACTCATTTCATGTATGCCGATGATATAGTTATATGTGGAAATGCAAACATGGAAGATGTTGAGAATATGATGAAAATTCTTGAAATCTATCAATCCTTGTCTGGGCAGTCAGTTAATCTTGCAAAATCAAGTATTATATTCAGCAGAAATGTACCAAATTATCTGCAGGAACATATTTGTCATATTACGGGTTTTGGCCAAGCTTCCCGTCATGATAAATATTTGGGCATCCCTATTGGGATCTCGGACCATAGAATAAATCACTTCACCTGGTTGACTGAAAAATATCAGAAGAGATTGGCGGGATGGAAGACTGGGCTGCTGAATATTGCTGGTAGAACTATGCTTATTAAATCTACTTTGAATCAACTCCCTATCCATGTTATGGCTTTGAGGAAAATTCCGAAGGGAACCATTACACAATTGGACAGATATCAGAATGCTTTCTGCTGGGCTCAGTCTGAAGGGGAAAAGAAAAAAATCCACTTCAAGAGTTGGAATTCCATCAAAAGACCTAAATATGATGGGGGGCTTGGCATCAGAGATCTTACTACCCTAAATGAAGCTCCTATACTTAGATTGGCTTGGAATTTTATGCATGATAGTCATAAAATATGGGTGCAGGTGCTGAAGGCAAAATATTTGAAACACCAAAACTTTTGGGAGGTAAAGTCCAAGAAGAATAGCTTGGATGTTTGGAAAAATATTCTCCAAGCTAGAAAACATCTATCTAACACATGTGTTTGGAAAGTCAAAGACGGAAATAACATAGATATTCGGAAACACCATTGGATTATTGACAATAGAGGTCCCCCGGAAATGAAAAATCCAAATGCAAGTATGAGTTGCCAAAATGTCAATGAGCTGATTTCCAATGGGCAGTAGAACAAGGAATGTTTGGAAAATCATTTCACTAAGGACTCTGTTGAGAGAATTATCAGAACCCCTATATTTGAGGATGAATGTCAAGATCGGGTGGTTTGGCCTTATGCCTTAAACGGTGTACTTAACACTAAATCGGCTTACATGTATCTTTATGATCTAAGAGGCATCCCAGGAAGTTCAAATCAACTTATTTGGAAGAAACTGTGGCATCCTAAGATTAACAATATTCTTCCCCAGAAAATTGTTTTTTTCCTTTGGAAATGTCTGGGAGATTCTCTCCCAACAAATGTGGCGATTGCTAGAAGATGCCCCCATATTGATAGTATTTGCAGAGTTTGTATGGAGGAACCGGAAGACTTGGATCACATTATGTGCAGATGTAACCGCAGCAGGGCAGTCTGGTTCGGGTCCCCCCTTGGTCTAAATCAAGATTGGCTTAGTAGAGGAGTCTTCAATATCATAAAAAATTTCCTTGATTGGATTATTAAAAGGGATAACCGGGAGAGCTATCTGGGAGTGTTAGGGATCAACATAATCTGGCATTTATGGAAGAGCCGGTGTATTACTGCATTGGAAAATTTGTGCCAACATCCGATAAATATTATTGAGTATTCTAAGAGGGATACAAATTTCTATTATACTCAAAATCAGGGTGTTTTTCAGCATTTCAGTATTAAATGGAATCCCCCGCCTTTAACTCATCTGAAGGTAAATGTTGATGCTGCCACAGATAATCGGAAAGGGGCTATTGGTGTACTTATCAGAGACTATCGAGGAAGCATCCTGGAGTGGAAAGCGGCTACTTCTTCCTCTGTTGACCCGCTGGTGCTGCAGGCAGAAGCCATCAAGCATGCTTGTTCATCTCCGTGTTTGAGTAGCAGGCCCTTCATCATCGAAAGCGATGCGCTCCTAGTGGTGAATGCTATTAAGGAGAAGGAGCATGTGCCCTGGAAGATCAGCAACCTTGTTCGACACTGTCGGCGTTGTCTTGAGGTCGCCTCCGCCTCGATCGAGTTTTGCCCTAGGGAGCGGAATGAAGCCGCGCATCTTCCGGCGCGATGGAATCTCCGGCACGAGGGAAATGCAGAGTGGACTTCATCTCTTATTTCCCTTCCCTCTACTGTTTTGGATCAGGTGCGGTTAGATGCACCCGTGGGCCTACCGAGTGTAGGGCGATGATTTTGTATGATACTCTTTTATCTATTTCGGCTTATTGACCAAAAAAAAAAAAGAAACCGAAAGGTAGCTGACTGCTGTTCTGCAAGGAGGCCAGTGGAAAAGGTCAATCAAACATCCGAGCATTGGATGGGTAGGTGCATATATATATATATAATATGTGTGTGGCTGTGTGTGTTTTACCCACTCTGTCGTCGTCTGTTGGAGAAAAAGTTTCTCTATGTCACATTAAACAATAAATTTTGCATGCACGATATCCAAGATACTTGTGAGTTTCACTTTTTTATGCATAGTGTGGAAGAATTTCCTTTCAAAATTAGATGTTGGTTGGAGGGGATCTCATCGATCTCTCCCCGTATACATGTAGATGCCGATGCTCTGGGGGCGTGCATGTGATAGTGAAGGCATTAACATTTAACACTACAACCTGAAGATCGCACCGCCAGAGTCTTTCATTCGATCTCCGATTTAATCGAGCTTATAAAAAGTTTATTATTCGGACATAATGAAATGCAGGAACGTAAGATATCGTTTTTCGAAAATGTGAATTTCCTCGTCTCACTGTCTTCTCGGTTGTCCCCTGCTGAGAGAAAATCTTCTACCTTTTAAACAATCATTATCATGAGACTCACTCACAGTCTTATTTTTAACAGAGAACATGCTGAGATTTATGTTTGTATGGGAAAAAAAAATGTGCTTTACGACATAACCAAAGAAAACGTCCAGCAGAAGTCCATCCATCTTGGGGTAGACGGAAGTACGAGATCCAAGGTTGATCTTTCCATTCTTTTCTGATTATACCTCAACATCTATTTATCTATTTGTTATCTCTTGTTAATCACATATGATTTATAACTATAATATATTACTAATCTATCTACAATAATATATTTGATTTATAATTATTTTTTATGTACGATGATTATATTAAATAAAATATAAATATATTCATTATGTTTTAAAAATATTGTTATATTTTTAGCCAAATTTATTAAATATAATTTCACCTGTTTTACTATAAATAAAATATTATTATATTTGGCTTATATCAAGACTAAATATAATGGTAAATTTACACATGTTGTTGCGTACGTCTTCATCGGTGAAATATTATTATTTCTAGAGTATTTGTATGCTGAAATTAAAAAGAGGTCAGACGGTGTTAACCTCGCAAGGGAATAAGGGTAAGAATGTCCTTTTTCAAGAGAGGGTAACAGTTGGCTTACGATAACTTTCGGAACCGCAGCACAGACGGTGAATTTTTAAAAAAAACGGACCTATTGTTAAGTTGGTTTTGAAAATGGATATAACACGAAAGCAATCATGTTGCGGCGGATCTAGTGTGCATTTCCACGAAGATTTCCGACACCCTGTTAAAATCTAATATTTGTAGACTGAATGAATTCTCCAACCTTCCGATTAAAATAATAAAATAAAATACATGGTGACTAAACTTGTGTAGTTATCATGTTTGGCGAGATATGGAAACCAAAGGGCTGAAAAGCATGTGCAACCGTGAGAGGTGAGGGACCAGGGGGGGGGGGGGAATGTGGACAAGGTTCCACATTTTGTTGCCCCTCTCTTTCACAAGGGGCTCATTGGCTTTTGTACCGCTGGGTGCCACAAGAGTCAGAGAGCTACCCACCTCAAGGGCATTATATACATGCATGATCATTAATCAATGGGCCATGAGGTGGGGGAGAGCACAAGGGACGACCTCTTTAGTGTCAAGGAATTAAGTAATGGTCCCACTCTCCTGACCCATGTCGATGCACCATGTATATAATATTACTGTCATCAATGTATTCTCTGACAATTTGTGTGGTGGGATTCTGATATGCCAAACTGCCATGTCCTCCTCCCATGAATTAAATAATTCTCCCTTCTCGTGCTCTCTCTCTCTCTTTTTGGGGGGGGGGGGGAACTAAAGTCACGGGGGGTATGAGAAATGCCTCCAGTCGGGGACAGCCTCCCACTCTAAGGAAGAGAGTAGATCCCCTCGGTCGTCGTACTATACCAAGTAGAGTTTCTCAATCTCCTCACAAAGAAAATTGATTTAATAATCATTTAATAGTGAATCTCACTCTAACTATCATTAAATCACTCTTTTTCATGAGAGGACTGATGGACGGGAGAATCTGCTCTCCCTCTCAGGAGGGTTCATGTTCACAGTTGGCCCTTCTGCGGGTTCATGTTCACATTAATTTAATGTTTATATAGCAGTGAGGATTCGATCGGCATGCAAGCTTCCCATGCAAGTGGGCTGGACTAGCAACAAAGTAATTAAGCTCGTTTAGGCTTCATGGAGGGAATGGCCCGGCCTGCGGTGATTAGCCCAACCTTTTTTTAATTTTATTTCTCGAACAATATATGCTAAGATATATAGATTATGGGCGGGGGCCTGCCGGCAATATTCCAGGTGGACCGAAGACCATCCGACCAGGCCGAGTCAGACGTCCGAACTCGGCCGACCCTACGCGTAGCCGTTGCGGGAGCCGTCCGAGCGGTCGACCGGCGAGCTCCGCGCGCAGCCACGAGGAGGACGAAGAAGGGGGCCGGGTTCCTCGCCTGCTCCGCATTCCGGCTATCCCAACCGCGCCGGCAGGCGGAGATATCCGTTGCGCACGGGCCGGGAAGGCGGCAGCAAGCAGGTCGTGTACGCACGCACGCGGCCATGGAGGCGTCGGTGTCCGGCTCGTCGGCGCCGCCCAAGAGGAAGGTGATGGTGGTGGCGGACCCCGGCCGGGAGGCCGCCGGCGCGCTGCAGTGGGCGCTGACCCACGCCCTGCTGGAGCACGACGAGCTCGTCCTCCTCCACGTGGAGCTGCCGGTGCTGCGGCGCGGGCCCTTCTCCTCCTTCATACGCCGCCCCGGGTCGGGCGGGGGCGGGGGCGGCGCCTCCGGCGCGGGGGCGGCGGAGGGCGGGATCTTCGAGTTCCTGGAGGAGATGCGGGCCAAGTGCCGGCACGCCCAGCCGAGGGTGCCGGTGCAGGTGGCGAGGGTGGAGGTGGAGGACAACGACAAGGCCGCCACCATCCTGTCGCAGACGAGGGCCATGGGCGTCGACCTCCTCGTCATCGGCCAAGCACGTCGCTCCTCCTTCCTCGGGTGAGCATGTCGCAGCCTCTCGTCCATCTCTCCCTCTCCGGCGACCGTACGTCCGTCCGGCTTGATCGATGATCATGCATCTCTCTCTCTCTCTCGCTCTGTGCTATCTATCTATCTATATGCCCTGACAGGGGACGGCTGGGGGGGAGCATGTCCGCCAAGAGCATGGACATGGTGGAGTACCTGATCGAGAACAGCAAGTGCCTGTGCGTGGGGGTGCAGAAGAAGGGCCAGAAAGCCGGCTACATCCTCAACACCAAGACCCACAAGAACTTCTGGCTTCTTGCCTAATGATCACAGTCATTAATAATTAATCATCCCCTGATCATCGGCTGATCTTCATCACCGAAAGCTAATCACTTTCTTCCGTGAAGCGTAGCGAGATATTCTCCGTTAGATCCATCAGCGCACAAGGTTAAGATATTAATTTCGGAGAGAAGGATAGCGATCGGATAGCTGCTTGCTCCAAGATATATATATTATATATATATTATATATATTATATATATACGCATATAGCTGGGCTGGGCTCCCGGATGGCACCTGGATCAGATGGATATCTAGATGGCGGGTTGTTTCCCCGTGAATTATTAATTTTCCTTGTCGTCAGAAAAGCTAGCCATTCCTTCAAATATACATAGGTCCTCGATCTGTAACGAAGATCCTTCTGATTTATTTCTCTTCTAATTACCTAGCTTCTTAATTGGTTCATTTTGCTCTTTCAATTAATATCAAGTTCAAGTGGGTTCTGAGAATCGTGTGATCCTTCTCCCGGAAAGTATATATTTGTAGTCGTGTCTCTTCCCGGGATACCTAGCTACGACCTTCGTGATTTTGTGAAGAATATTCCCATTTGCGCATGACCTATAGCTAGTCTCCACGTACTTACGTATGTATACCCACCGCCAGTTACGTTCTCTCCTACTTACGGAATAATACGTGAAGAAAAAATCGTACATATGGAGAGGCTGCTTGGTGCATTGCAATTAAGTTATTTTAATATCAATATTATTTAATGATATATCCCACATTTTGGTTTTGAGTAGCGTTTAAGCGTGAAAAACCAAAATCCATGAAAACCAGTTGTCATACACACAAGCGGAATTCAAAAGACATACTTGCAGCATCCCAAACACGAGAAAACCCTTGTATATATAGTTAGATACGTTTACCACATAGTTCACAACCTCCAAGCAGTACCCTGGCGAGACCCAAATGTGATATATCCTTGATTACCCTTATGCCAAACAAGGGCTTGAGACAAAAAAATGAACCTTGCCTGAAGCTTTTGACGCATGCTAAGCCTTGAGTTGAGCCTTTGACATGGACAACTTTTCATGAGTTGGTCAGTGTTTTAATTAATTAGCTACAAAAAAGCGGAAGAGGGACAAATATTCACCTAATTCTTAATTAAACGCACACGCGCAAGAGACCAAAGAATTTAATCCCTCAGTGACCCTCTCTAGAACCCGATCGACCACTCGCATAAACTATATCCGCATGGACTATTTATAAAAAGAACAATCCTAAAAATCTATCTCACACTATTCCTATATATTGCCTATTCGGAGTATTTAAATTAACTCTGATGCACCCAATGTCTATCCGAATTAACAATAGAATTACCATCCTTACCTTTAGAATCAACCCGCTAATATCACAAGTCAACATCTTTGACGTACGCTTTTTTCTTTTTTTTTGTTCACAGAAGTACGCACACATAAGAACATCGAAGTCAAGTTACACAAGTACGTACCCTAAATATCCCACTGACAGCGCATAAACAAGGTTCAAATGTCACGTTATACACACGCGCACATTTGCATATGTATATATATAGTTATTTAGAAGAAGGATGGTACGTGTATACAAGGAAGAAAAACGTCTGTTGCATCTATTTTGTTCTTGCGATAAACGTCAAAACAGGTAGTAATGGAAGACATGAGAAGAGGAACAAGCAATGAAACGTCTAGTATTGACAGTCGCTATACCACCGCACCGATATATCCAGAATTCTTATCAGGCTATCAGCATGGGCTCTCCCCACCTTTCCTTCAATTTCCTACTTCTTTACTTACAGAGAGTCAGCTTCAGTAGAAAAAGGTTACTGAAGACTGAAAGAGTTGTTCTTTCCAGGCATGGAACTTCATACAGCTCAAACGCACTACATTGTGGGTGTAAAAAAGTACCCCCGGTTTCTTGTTTCTACAACCCGCCAAAAAAGAAGCGAATGAGAAGAAGAAAAAAAAAGATCTCTCATGGTTGCACGAACGCGTTCTCGCTTGCACGCCTCCACCATCCAAGAGTTGCGCCGATGCTTTAGAGCCAGTGCAATAATACCTATCAGATTAGAAAGATTATGTAAGGAATCCACGAGATCAAAACAAAGTCAAGCTCTCCTATCAGATTAGAAGAAGGCTGAATTGTGACCCCAATTAGCCAAGTAACTCCAACAGAGAACCTACCTGTCGCCCATGCACGGGAGAGCTGCAGCAACTGCCGGTTGGGAAAAAGAAAAGAAAAAAAAAATCCTTGCCACGCGGCTTCTGTATTTTATTATAGGGGATCGGCGGCCATCTGTGATCTAGCAGCATCCTAAAGAATGGTGTGTGAATACTACCGATACCCGTCCTTGTTTGCAGAAATAAGGAAACAAGGACGCTAAGAGAAGAAACAAAGTAGAGGATGGGTTTGTGTGTATGAGGCCCCTCCTCCCCCTGGCTAGCATCCCAAGATGAAGGCGTGTATTTCGGCCCAGCCGGAAACCGTGTACAGGACACCCGAGAGCTTCTTCCAAAGGGGGGACTCCTCCTTGGCATCCAGTAGCCTCTGCTTCTTCACCAGGTCGGGGAAGAGCGGAGCAAACGCAACCCCGTAGTGATGCCCCACCCTTCTGAGGCTTTCGCTCGATCCAACCACAATGCCCACGTCTGCTTCCAACAGGCATAGCAAATCACCTACTGAGCCCCCGACAAAAACAGAAAAATGCCTGCCGCACTTGCTTAAAATATCTTTGAATGTCCGGAGCTTATCTTCTGGAGTCTCCATCTTTATTTCAATGCCCCCCGTAGAAAGAGACTCCTCGTAGGCGAGCTCATTTGTATATATGTTCACAACACCGAGTTCACCTGCATACCACAGCGATACTCACTGTAAGATAAGCGTATGCTTATTTAACTGTAAAGCATATACAGCGAACACATAAAAAAGCATTTTTAAGAGGACAAGCTCTATGACAAGCAAAAAAAGCAACAAGAAGAAAGTACAACATTTAGGATACCACACCAGATCCTGTGACAATTCAATCCAAATTCACCGTCCTAAACTTAAAGAAATTCCAAACAACAGGCAACGCACACATACGTATGTATATGTGTTTGTAACTACCAATTTGCCGTGTTAGAAGATGAACCAAATTTGAAACCAATAAAATATAAGCTAATATTAGAAAAGGGGATACCTGAAGTTAAAGCAGACCTAATGAGATCACCACACCAACAGTAAGATAATATGTGAAATTCTGCATTCAATTTTTCTTTTCTTGCCACAACACTCTGGAAAAAGTTTCTGCAGCCTTCTTGGATCACCATGTGTTCACCGGCAAGTTTTATACCATTTATGTTCATGCCCTTCAGAACTCCAGACTCGCATACTCTAGAATTTGCCTGTTTCTCAAACAGCCCAACCTGCTCCAACGCTTTGCACAGACCTTCATAATCAAACTCTTTAACTGAAGAAAACAAACATTCAACACAAACTTAGGTTTCCATCATCGTCCAACCCCATAGTTTCTTTTGCTTCTTTACAAAGAGGAACATATGTGAAATATGATTGACTAAATATCAAGACCATGTAGCTATTTGATATGAGTACCTTCTGTTGAAAGGATATTTTCTATGCATTTTCCATACTCTTCAGTATATTGCTTGGACAGTGCATCCCAAGAACATCTTAGATCTGATGATGACTTTCGGGTTTGTGGCTCATCGCTTTCAGTTTCAGGTAAACTGGGCCTTGGTGCACTCAGTATTGCAATCTCTGCTAAAATTGCCGAAGAGTCAATTGCCGTACATGTCAAATCAAAGTCAGAAAATAGAATAAGCTGTTGCTCTGATGGATTATGCAATTTGATCAAAGGAACAACAGTTTGTTGATCAACTGTCTGAGCACAAAAGAACTCAATCTCCAATTTAATCGCATGATGATAGAGCTTTTCTATCACTTCTAGCTCTTCTCCAGTCAAAGTGACACTTAGTTTGTCAAGTAACTCCTCTATCTGGAAAGCCAATGCCTGTCGATGTTAAAGGTAAGCTGATTACAGAGTTCACCTAGATAATGGATAATTGAGTAAGTGATGGTGCTTATACCATTAGGTACAAACCTCAAGTTCAGGAGAGCAGTAAGCCTCAATGCACTTCCTATAGGGGTGGTTGCTTTCGGAGTCCAACTTCTGCATTTCTTTCCCAAAAAAGGCATATAGCCTCAAATAAGGAGTCATAGCTGCTACCGTATATGCAGCAACCTTTGTCTTCTCAAAGGGGGTGACAAGTGCCACGTGCCCCTTACCTCCCTCAATCTTCCCAGCAGCCGTTGCAAGCAGAAAATTAGTGTATTTCACTGTTGTAGGACTTGGTGTAATATCCTTGGTGTCAACACCCCATTCCTGCAAAAACAATTTACTTACGTGGAAATAACTAACAGAACAGTAGCAGACAATGAAATAACAACATAAAACAAACGTCATGCATGAAGTTTATGTTAGCAGCCCAGCACAGTACAAGTTAGCTATCTATATCTCATATGTTATTTCAAATGTTCTTAAATGAACTATAAGTTGATTTATACATCCACAAGCAACTGAACTTGATCATAATCTAACAGATAGCCAAGAGAGATGAATATTTAGATAACAAAAGGTAACATGGCTATAAATCACAGCACATACAGGTGCATCAACATCCCTTAACGTTATCAATAATATAAGTCAAATGCCATTATCATCAATCACCTTTTAGTCCAATTCCTATAGGCATATGGCCCTTGTCACCACCAAGAATTTCAGACACAATGCACCATGTACAATTACTCCAGCTTTATCATTGATCTGGCAGAACTAGTATTGAGGCCTTCACATGGACTCGTTACCACTAACAGCCATGGATCACCCAACTCCAATTTGTTCTTATATATACATGCTTAACTATCAAGTAATTGACCATAAATTTAATAATCAACTTTAAATATGAATAATGTCAACCAAATGAAGAGGCTTGTACACAATAGCAAACAGTCTGTCGATTGCACTTCACCTATTATAAATCACTAGTGGATAGACCTCGAAAAAAAAACAAGATTGTGGGTTCCAAGGATTTTAAGGTCAGGATCGGACCCTAGATTGGCCAGGACCATGCTAACCCATATCAGATCAGATCAGCCAGATTGGCTTTGGCAGAAGCTAAGAATTGGCGAAAAGTCAGCCAAGTTCGCCATGACTTTGTCCTTGGATCTGCCAATCGTGCATATACCATGGTGGGTTCAATTCTAATCAGAACAAAGTGAATGTCCAAAGGTGTCCAGGCCCACAAACAGGGAGAGAGGAGGACAAGGAGGTCTGGGCTGAAAGCAGCCACCTTCAGCATCCATAATGCCTGTCAAGAATCCTGGTTGCAAAAGGAAATGGAACTGATGAGTGGGACCACAAGGGTAAGATGCCAGGTATCATCATTATATCTAGCTATGTATCGTCAACTGCAAGATGATAAATTTGTTTGATGTTACAATTAGAAGAGAGGGGGAGGGGGGACTATAGAAACTGGTACCAGGAGGCACATTGTCTCTATAGTTGGTCACATAACTTGCCACCACAAGAGTACGGCGATCATCATTAAGATTTGGGATGTCACATCAGGAGGGGATGTGGTGACAGCATTGGTGACCTTACATAAATAAGATGTTATACGTTAGGATGGAGCGAGAGAGATGGAACACATTACTATGCATGTAGCTCTGTTCAGCAAAGGTAACTCTTACCAGAAGACATGTCATTCATCTTTGCTACCTTGCACCTATCTAATTAGCCATGCGGACACCACAAAACATGATGATCTATGGTAATGCATCTTACTTAGCATTAAATAGAAAAATAGGCAATACAAGATAGAAAACACAAAATCTAATCCAGTTAATAAATCACATTCAAACCTCAGCCAAGTTAGTGAGAAAGTTTTCCTTAGGAAACATATCAACTAAGGAAAACACAAATGAAGTTAAATGAGACACCTATTTTGATGCAAAGATGCAAAATTATATACTATCTCTTCTAGGCTATGCTAGTGAGATAATTATCTACACTACACTTCCCCATAGATCTCCATAGCTTTTGCTAGAATTCTAAAAATTAGTTGCAGTAACATTGTCTTGCCTCCTAAATGTCAGCAACTAATGGGGTGTTTGGTTGCATGATAATAAGGGTTTTTGTTTTAATTTTTAAAAATTGTAAGAAAACTTGCTAAAATAGGTGTTTGGTAACCATGACAATTTTATGTTTTGAAAGTGATTTTCTTCTTAAACAAAAAAAGAGGGTCTCACCTCTTTCTTTTTTCTTGTGGTCCCCCACTTTGTTTGGTCATGTGTGGTAGTTACTCTTTTTTGTAATCACATCCCTCCAAACATGATAAATTTATGTCATGAGTTGGTTCACTTTTTATTTTAATACATTTTTTTATCATGGAAGTGTACAAAAAATTATCATGCAACCAAACACCCCATAAGAGATGTGAGATTTAATTAGCTTGTAAAATGGTTATCAAATCTCCGAGCAATGACTTTCTTAGGGGTAGGCCATCTCAAGAAAATGTAGTTGAAAAAATTTTCACGCCATGTAACTCTACAATGTGCCATAGAACACGTGTGATCAACCATATCAAGAAATAAAACATGTTTTCTTCATGATTTTAGAAGTTATAACTAGATGTCATGCAAACTTCAGATGTAAACAAGATAAATTATAGTTAATATGATGGTCTTTATAGAATATATTTACAGTGTACGTACCCTCCTAGGGAAATCTTTGCTCATTTTCTTGAAGATTGTATGAACCCGATATTCCAGTAAAACAGAAATGTAAGCGTGTCACTAGGTCGACAAAGCGCCTTGGTAAGCAATGTACGGAGATAAGCGGACATAGGAAGTACCGAAACGTACATACAAGTTTACCTTCGCAGAACAGGCTCACGGAAATGGCCAATATGAAATATACGAAATTATGATTTATTTCACGTTTGAAGATGGATAAATTACAGTCGAAGTAGGGAATGAAAAGTTAGTGACGTACTTCGAACAGGAAAAAGAAAAGAACAGAAATCTTGGTTGTATATTTCCTTAATCTTCAACTTGTCAGTCAGTATATGAGCACAAAAATGTAAACAAAGACACGAATCCGACGGAATCAAGCCGAGAGCAAGCCAGAGAACTCCTTACTTCCAGGACAGAACTGTGCTGCTTCGCTTCCTTCAGGAAGCTCTTCCTCAACGAGCGCAGCGCAGCGCTCGCGTCATCATCGTCAGCACAGTCTTCCGCCACCTCATAGCTAACACCACCAGGTGGACCCCAAGGAACAAGAATCAGCACTCATGACACCAAGAAACCGTCCTCGACTCCGTGCGTCAGGACAGAAGACATAAGCGAACATCCTAGACACGGCACGTCGAGAATTGCACGAAAACTCTAACAGAAGTGACAAACAAGAAACGCGGAGTGACTCACGCTTGAGCGAAGGCCTTGAGGAAGTAGATGCCCTGAGCAATGTAGCGCCGGAACACCTCGAGCTCCAATCCCCCGGCGGCCAAGCAGACCACGAAGGGGTTGCAGGTAGCAAGAAGCGCCTCCTTCCACGCGCCGAGCCACAACTTCCTGGACACCGACGCGTCCACGGCGGCCGCTGCGGCGGCGGCGGCCGCTGCAATGGGGTCCATAAGCCCCGCCTCGACCGCACAGACAGAACAGACGAGAAGAGAGGCGCCTGGCAAGAAGGTTCCCTCCGGATCGAAGGAGAGGGTCCCCGACGCAGAGTCGTCACGATCTCAGCAAGAATTCGCCCGGTGCTCGCTCTGGAGGCCAGCCATCCAGGGAGCGGATAGGAGGAGGATCGGTGAGATCCCTCGCGGAGCGGAAGAGGGGAGGAAGCTAGGGCAGGCGACGATGCTCCGCGGGAGGGAAGAAGAGAGGAAGCGCATCAACGGAGAGCGAGATCAGAGACGAGGAAGGGAATTTATAGGGGAGAGGGGAGCGGAGAAGGGGGAAGAAAGCCGATCCGGCGGCCGCCCGCCTTTTTTCATGGTCTCTACTCTCCACTCGTGAGGGTGGTGGGCGGGGAAAGCAGGAGCCGAGAGCCGGGCGGGCGTCGCGGTCGTGCGGGCGGACCGGGCCGGCGGTTGGCGGTTGCGCGCCAGACCCGGGTGACGGCCGTAGTAAGTAGTCCGTGAGAACGGCTTCGGCGAGCAAATATCTGCAACGGTCCAAATGTGGGGGACCAAGAAGCAGGGACCAAAACTGACAACTCCCCTCCCCTTTATTATCATATGCATCTCTACCCTGGGAGATGTATATTTTTATTTGCCCACCTGTTATCATTTATAAGATTAATAACTTTTTGAAATACCAGGCAACCACATACTGCGTGTAGTTTATAAAATTGATTTTAAAAATACTTGTACCATCATTAAAGTTCAAGCAAAAATTAATACCTCATTTGTACCCAAAAATTTATTTGGTTGTAAAGTAATTTAAATTTTTTTGTGTGATTTAATATTATTTAATCTTGTAGAGTTAGAGTATCTTTCTTGCATGAAAGTTAAGAATGCATGGTTCTGGCATTTAAGATTTACGTGGTATCTTTTCTTCTCGTGTTGCTTAAAAATTAAAATGAGGTTCCCTAAAATTATACGTAATAATGAAAAACTGATTCTCCTACTAACAATCATATTCTTTCAATTTTTGTTTCGATTCAAGACTAGCATTAATCTTTTTGAATGTTTTCACCGAAATCCATTCGGCAGCATATTCTTTTCGGTGGCCCTTATTCAATAAGGTCATGTTTGGTACGAGGATAACTTGAGAATAAACTATATTTATCCTTAAAATTTAGGAGATAAACTAGGTTTTTCCCCAAAAAAGTTTGGTGCCAAAAAGGCACTAAATGTCATAAATGTGTGCACACATTTCTGGAAAAATAATCCGATTTATGTAAAAAATATAATTAGTGTATTTATACACAAAGACTCTAGTGATAATGTAACATCTTGATTTATGAATTTATTAAGAGATTAAATCGGAAGGCTATCAACAACATCGTTTAATTATTTTTCGGGAGTCGAGTTGAAAGAATTTCGAAGTCAAGCATGTTATCTCCGAAGGATAGGTGATCTCCAGTTGTAAGGTCAATTAATTAATTTAGTCGGTCGTTACATCTCGTATCAGAGAGCAGACCATGACCTTACCGAAGGGTTCGATGTGACTCACTTTTAGTGGAGGTGGATGCATCTGCGGGTCGATGCACACAGTCCCCCCTAGGGGTGGGCATGGTTCGATTTAGTCCGATTTGGATTTTTTTTTCAAACTGAACTAAACTTGATCACTCTCTCAATCGGAACCGAACCAAATCGAATCAATTTGGTTTGGTTCGATTTAAAATGGAAATAAATAAAAATATTTAAATTAATTATTTCTTACATATATTTACTAATTTTTAAGTTGAAAATAATAAAATTATATATTATTTTATTATAAAAATTATAAAAATATCATTTTTATTAATACTATAATGATTTTTTATATTTTTTGATTAAATCGATTTAAACGATTTGGTTTGGTTTAAATCGGTTTGGAGATTTTCCAAATCGAACCAAATCGAAAGGGGGTCCAAACTGAACCAAGTCGAACCGAATAGGCTGGTTCAATTTAGTTTCTCAGTTTGAACCGTTTTGTGCCCACCCCCGATCCCCCGTCACATTTATTCACATCACATGACTGAACACACACACACACACTCTCTCTCTCTATATCTCTATCTCTTCTAGTGGGGAAGCCGTTTAAATGCAGACAGTTAAATGGTGGTGTGAAGTAATACTCATGGAGCAAAATCTTAAAGGGAGGATGTAAAGGAAGAAAAGAGTAGAACCGATCGCGATGGCGGCCACAAATTAAAGCGAGTGCTGGTAACCTCCCAAGAGGGTGTCTGACAATTATTTAATGTCTCATTTAATAATTTTTCAAATTTCGAGACACTAAATGATATTGTTTACGTGAAAGGGAGGTTACACGCTCGAACAGTACTCTTATGAGATGACCAGCACTCAATTAAAACCCACCGGTCAAAACTCTAATCTTGTGGTCGAGAGCAGCCAACCATGCAAACCTGCAGCATAAGGAGGATGTAAAGGAAGAAGAGAGTGGAACTGAGATAAGGATATATATAGCCATGGATGTTAGTTACGACGTTCGTCAGTGCGTCGGAGGTTATATGTTACGACGTTAAATTTTTATATTCAGTATATTTGATGTATTTTAAACAAATGATGATCAAATTGTCAATTTTAAACAAGATTATTAAATTTGATCTACGTGGACAGTATAAAATTATTTTATCAGAAGTAAGAGATTTGATCATCTCGAAGACTTCTATGATATAAATGGTACGAGATAATTAGATCTCGGACCATATCTATATAATTACGTTAATCGGATGATTGGATGACAATAATCGGATACACTTCGTCTTAAAGGCATATTAGTTAAAAGATCAAATAGAATTAAGGCACTGATTTCAGTCCATTTTGAATTGGAAAAATACTTGTACAATATATCAGAGATCTCAGATCATGAATTATGTGAATTTGAATTTTATTGATTATATCATAATTCGGTTACCAATTTGAATACAGGGAGATAATGTAACAACTTTACTACTTCTCGGGAGGTCATCCTTCCTCCTAAGATAGCATATTTAGCTTTGAAGTTTTTTTCAACTCAAGCTTCAAAAAATAATTAACTGGTGTTGTTGGTTCGTAGTCCACTAATTTAATCTATTAACATATATATTCATAAACCAGAATGTTGCAAGCTACCCTTTCTTAA
Source organism: Cryptocoryne crispatula var. balansae (assembly GCA_036172225.1). NCBI lineage: Eukaryota > Viridiplantae > Streptophyta > Magnoliopsida > Alismatales > Araceae > Cryptocoryne > Cryptocoryne crispatula. The sequence continues at coordinate 8,836,543 of CM069922.1, read as the reverse complement.
AGACACTTAACGTTCTCGTCAATATCACACGTATCACATGCCCAAACAAGTCGAACTATGAGAAAGTTCCGAGAAATTATTTGTTTCCTAGCTAGCTAGCTACTTCGCCTTGTAACATAGCAACAAAAAGAAATTATATGGTTAGCTTCTTCTTCCATATTCATCTGTTTATACGTACAACTTTCAATTTTGTATCTTGTATTCCTGTTACCTGCAAAAGTTGTTAGGTGGAGAAGGCTTTTGACCATCATGATAAAACTGTAATCTTGTAAAAAGATTCTTCTTATACATAAAATATGTAGAAGAAGAAGAGGAGAGACTTTTTTTTGGTCCCTTATTATGTCTCTCAATTGTTTTAGGTTATATCTTCTCTCACCAAACAAATATGTTTTTGGTAATCTTAGATTTTATTTCAATATACAATTTCATCGTGAACATGTATGAAAACACATTTTCCAACCAGACGCCTCAGAAATACTTTCTCAACAGTATTGCTTAATTTCCTAAAACTAATGTTTGTTCTACCTTAGTTTGGTGTGTGTTTGGTTGAAATTTCCTCTCGCTAAATTGTGCCAAAATGTTGGTTTCATCTGGTAAAATTAGTGTGTGACAATTGTATTTGCCTTCAAACCATGTATCATGGTGGGATTAGAAGCAGGAAATAAATACTGAAACTTTGTATTCAACTACTTACGGGGTGTTTGGTTGTATGATAATTTTTTGTACATTTTTATGATAAAAAATTGTATCAAAATAAAAAGTGAACAAACTCTTGACGTAAAATTATCATATTTGGAGGGATGTGATAACAAAAAAGAGGAGCCATCATACATAACCAAACAAAGTGGGGGACCACAAGAAAAAAGAGAGGGGTGTGGCCCTCTCTTCTTGTTTAAGAAGAAAATCACTTTCAAAACATAAAATTGTCATGGTTGTCAAACACCGCTTTTAGCAATTTTTCTTATAATTTTTAAAAATTAAAATAAAAATCCCCATTAACCAAACACCCCATTAGCATCTTATATATTCATGGGCATCTCTCACCCCCACAGCACAAGCCCACACATATGCCAGCTCCTATACAAGAAACTATTTTGAGTCGACACTGTCTCAGAAACAAACGGATGCTGGTCAAAAACAAATAGTTGCAAAATTTAAACTAACATATTTTAAAAATTAGTTTTTTGAATCAACACACAGAAATTTTTTATTTTCGAAAATAACACATGTTCTTAGAAGTTGAATTGCTCCCGTTCATACAGCTTCCACGAGAAAAGATGAAGTAGGAAGTAACAAACCCAGTTTTTTTATATATATATATAGAATCCTGGAGTCGCATTTTATGAATCAAATTTAAAATGCATAGTACCGTAGATGGTAATGTTTTGTTTCTGATATTCTATCGCCCAGAGATATCAATATCAAAATTAAAATAGTAAGGTATTTATTATTCTGTGTCATGTTTGGTTAGAGTAGAAAATATCAACATCAAAATCGGTACGAGGATACTTGTATTATAATTTCAAACACCTTATAATAATTTCGACCGACATAAAATAAATATAAAATATGTAATAGCGTTGCTCGACATACTGTTTACAAAAGAGGGCATAAAACGTAGAGAGATAAAGTCAAGATAGCCCACCATTTTGGTTTTGCTTAATGTCAAAACATAAACACTTAAAAATGCACCCCAAGTCATCATAATATTTTTCGTTGAACAGCATACTTTAGTCAATATTGGGACACATGCGTGTAATTTATTGATTATTTAGTCCTACTTCGAAACAGAGCATTACGTCCGAAAATTTGAAAGTCGAACTCTACGACATATTTTTTAGGAAGTCAAATAAGACGGTAAGATATATATATATATATTAAGAATTGAAATAAGATGTATAATCAAATAATCTAAGCTGGCAAGGTTTAAGAGGATCAGTCAACGTAGACGACTTAAGTGATCTAGCCGTTTACTTAAAGGCAAAAAGTACTTGATTTTAGGGGTGGCAATGGGTTGGGCCGGCCCCACGGGTTCGCGGACCAGGTCGGCTGTGGGTCATTTGATGGGTCAAAGATTTTGACTCGCGGGTTTTAGTCGGGCTAACATACAGGCCGAAGCGGGCCGATACAGGCTAAAATGGGTCAAATAACTTTCAATTTTTTACGTCAAAAACATCATTTTTACTTATTAAAAACATTTTTAATTAAATTATTATTAATTTTATAATATTATCTTAAATAGTTAAATTTTTAAATTTTAATAAATATTTATTTATAAAATATATAGTTGGGTCGGGCCGGGTCGGGCCAAGTCAATAATTTTTACGAGCCAGGTCGGGCCGGGTCAATAATGTAGTGCGGGCCGAGTTGGACCGAGCCAATATAGTTTGGACCGGGCCCTAAGCGGGCCGACATTGGGCCGAGCCGGGCCCGGCCCATTGGCACCCCTTCTTGATTTGGTAAAGATATTTATTTTGCTAATCAACTCAAGAGAACGAATAAGATTATCAGTCCAAAAATGTCTCTAAATTATAATATCTGACGCAATCCCAAATGAGAGATTTGTTAGAGGGTTATTAAAGTGATCACCAGCGCTCTTATTTGAATTGACGAGGAAATAATATTTTTTTAAACCCGAAGCATAAGCTGACACGTCGTCTAGTCGGACGTGCCGATCGCCGGTTTAACGCGTCTGTCGGAGACAGTATACTTTAAAATTCTTTGGACGTGATCTCTAAAAAAATAATCAACAAATATTGTTGATGGTTATGTGATTTAATCTCCTAATATATTTATAAATTGAAATGTTAAAATTTACCCTCTCAAAGACTTATGGGGGTGTTTGGTTGCATAATAATTTTTTTGTACACTTTCGCGATAAAAAATTGTATTAAAATAAAAAGTGAACCAACTCGTGACATAAAATTATCATGTTTGGGGGGATGCGATTACAAAAAAGAGTAACTACCACACATGACCAAACAAAGTGGGGGACCACAAGAAAAAGAAAGAGGTGAGACCCTCTTTTATTTGTTTAAGAAGAAAATCACTTTTAAAACATAAAAATTGTGATGGTTACCAAACACCTCTTTTAACAAGTTTTCTTACAATTTTTAAAAATTAAAACAAAAACATTCGTGATCATGCAACCAAACACCTCATTAGGGTACATTTGTTTGAACGTAAAACTAGTTGCCGGGTTACATTTTCGGAAAATAGTGATCCATCCGATTATTTGTTTGAACGTAAAAGGGCTGGTCAAGGGAAAACAATCTCCTTTGACCATGTAAAAATGAGGATTCCGGCCTCCCAAAATTTTTGATGGAAATCGTTCTCCGTAATAGCTGTTAAAATTGATTTGAAAATATTATTCTGTTAAATAAAATATATTATTTTTAAATAAATATTATCAATTTTAATAACTGTAAGTTACATTAACATATTTTATTTAAAATTTATATCAATAGACAAAAAATAATTTCATTAAATAAAAAATATTTTTATTTATATTTGGAGATTGACATAAGTACTTCAAATTATATTTTTTATATAAATAAAATAATAGATCATATTTAATATATTATATTATCACATGTAATCCTTTTTAACATGATTTATTTTTATATGCTATCAAATAAAGTAAATATTTTAGTAAATACTTATTTTATATTTAATTATTATATTGTTTAAGATATAAGTTGGTAGATATCAGGAACATATTTTATTGACTAAAATCATATTTTTAGAAACTATGTAACTAAAAATATTATAATAAAATATTTAAGTAACATAATTTACAAGTAATTAAATAAGATAAATGATCGCATAGGAAAATATTTTCAGAGCAACCAAATGTGACCGTCTGGATTTCAATTTCTTTGAAAATGATACGCAGCGTAAGAGATTTTCAATGAATTTACTTTTTACTGAGATCCAAATGGACACTAAGCCAAAGTCAAACACTTAACGGAGAGAGATGCAGCAACTCATGGATCTGGGTTTATCATCTTCAACCCAAGCTCACGGTACATAGGAGACCACAGCTGGTTCCATCGATCGCTCGTTTTTAGCTAGGTTGTTTCTGCCCCCCTTTATTCCAACACCTTGTGATGTTGCACATTGTGAAATTCCAAAAATGCACGTGTGTTAAGAAGACTCAGGTTCAGGCTATGATAAAGGTATGGAACACTCCTTTGGTAGTCAATATGGGATAAAACCCTTCAACACTCCCATATTATTAAACCCTAAACCCTCTAATTTATCATATGTCTATACCATTCTTTCATAGTAAATAACTCTCCAATATCTAACTTTATCTAAAATTTTGATCTTCAAATATCATCACCAATCATCATTTACAATTTTAATCTCCTTATACATCAATATTCTTTAATTTTCTTATCAATTATAACACTTAAATCTCATCCTTGTTATCATATCTCAAACATGCCATAATTATCATTAAAAATTATCTAAAACAATGAAGATTATATTATCCATGTGAGACATAATTATATTATCTCAACCTAGTCCTCTTATCCATTTTTTTCCAATGATAATCCCCTAATATCTTCCAAATAATCATCAAGTTTTCACGAAGATCTCTAATATTTTCTTTCTAATATATTTGGGATCCATTTGTCATGCATTGCACTTCCTCAACTATCAATTCATTCCAAATCTCAAGGAAACATAACTATTCTATTGTGATTCTTATATATTCATTTAATCTCCACCAGTTGGAACTCAATCTCTAAACACTTCGGATGTTTAATAAATTTATCAAATTCCAATCACTTTCAAACAACTAGTAAGATATCACCAACTTATTCTTCTATCTATATTTGACTTGAAGATCATCTCAACTAAACCAAAGGCTGAACTAAATATTCACGATCATCTGACATAATCTATATTCACTCAAAACATAATTCCACTTAATATTGACAAATCAGGGATGAGTGGTAACAAGTACTCCTTGATTGGAGAGGTTAAGCAAAGATGATGATAGATAGAATAATTCTCAAGTTCATGATTGGTAAAGAATAAGGTTATAATCTTGGATGCCATGCCATATCATCAATTGGATTTTGATAACTTACAACAAGTGATCATAACCCTACCATAACAAGTATTAATCCTCAAAACTTATACTACAACATCTTATCTTTAATAACACAAGAATACTACTAATACAATCACACTAAACAATTTAATTCTTCTTCAAAGTTTAGATATATAATCTCGTTTCGATATCCAACTCTTCCAATCAAACCTCTTAATCAAGTAATATTTCAAAAATGTTCTTTCCTAAGATAGACTCAACATCATACACCAGGTAATATATGTCATCTTAACCTCATACCACATATATGCATCATTCCAATAATTACACATAAATCGTATAACCCTCACATATCATTAATTGAATAATTCAAATTATTCCACATATGTTATCCAATGAAATCTCTATAATAATTCAACAATCTCTCTTAACTTTCAATCTGTCAGATGATATCATCCTTAAAATAACTAAAATTCCAATATCCTTTCAAAACAAGAATATCAATCATAATTCATCAATCATTTTTTTTAAAGATAAACCTCGACATTATTAGTGCTAAACTATCACCAACATTCATTCTCTTATAACTTGGAATCCAGAATCTGATCATTGTATTATATTAAATAATAACCAAATTATTCCCTTGCTTAACGAGCCACAATCTAATGCCAAAGACATCCAATTCCCTTAAACCTCAACAAGTATATCACGATCTCTAATTACTTTCTCAATAGAAGTTAAATCACAATTTCCAAATTACTCCAAACAACTTAAATAATATTCTTAATACGAATCAAAGTCTTAACAAATCTATATCTAACAAAATTGTCCATGATACAAATTTAACTCATAATTATCAAGCTGAATCACCTAGAGCCTTATACTTCCTATGATTTAGAAATTCATGAATCAAAGATTTCAAGTCCTTAGACAAGGATGTAGTTTGGGAGAGTATTTACTAAGATTCTAGATCGGCAAATAATAACTATGATTCTAGATACTATAGTTACAATACAAACTAGATTGTGGTATCATATAGATATCTAATCAAAGCTCCACTTAAACAATCTAATATACATGATCTTCTACAAATCTCATCTTCAATTCTATGATTGATTGATCTCATTCCTTCCAATAGTACATGATATATCCTCTTATCATAAATATATCTCAATTAACTTACACCAATAATTCAATTATTCTCATGTAGACATCCTATAAAATCATTATAAAATTCACTTTATTTCACAATATGAAAAAAATCTACCAATCTATCTAGCTCTCTATCTTCACTTAAATAAGAAATCATATCATCATGAGCTTAATCATATTCATTTAATCAATACAATTCACCAGTTACACAAAATTTGAACTTCATCTCATAAAGATACTAAACCATATGATATTCATCAACTATTAAACACTAAAATTCTCTACACCAATGACAATAAAATCTTGCCTTAATTGATAAATTGATTTCTATCAATCTGAACTTCAAGATCAACCAAATCTAAAAGTTGATTATCATACATTGATTGATCATCTAATTTAAATCTCTACATATTAAATCATCATCTAATATCAAAATCAAATTGACCCAAATTGAAAATCTCCTCCTATTGTCATAAATTGAAGCTTCAAGATTCACCAAAATCTGAAAATTGATCCTCATAAATAGATTCAATCCATTATCCAATCTAGGCATCGCATAATGTAACCTTCAAAGTCTAAAATCAAATCCAATTGATTCAAATAGATAATCCAAGTATCAAATCTAGCTCATTCAAACTGAAATCAACCACCCGGGCAGGTCACTATAGACCTTCCGGCCGGGTTAATGCTCTGATACCACTCCTGTCACGACCCGGAATTTAAATAACATAACCACAAATACGCAGCGGAAATACACAATGTCGTGAAGGTGGGATGAAACCCAACACTTGGATTCCACAACCCAAACTTAAACAATTAATTTCCTAAGATCCATCAAAACAAGAGAATAGAATCATACTTCTAAGTCTATCCACACTCTTGTTCAAAAACAACCAAGATCATCTACCTAAGTAGAGAATACCAAGAATCTCCATGTGCAAATGACTCTGATTCCTTTGGTTCCACCTGATCCTCATCTTCAAGCTCTTAAATCTTCAAAACCTGCTGAAAAAAATTTAACCCACAACGGGGTGAGTCCGGGGACTCCGTAGGATTTACACCCTTCACCCATCAATCGGGTAAATAACATATAATCAAGCAATGGTATGTAACATATCTAAATTGAGATGTAATACAAAAGTATAGAATGTCTTCTATATTAATCTCACAACCCATATCTGAACATAATTATCTTCAAAGAAAAGATTATGCCAAAGCCAATTAATTCTAGACCAATGCACACAAGACCATACAAGCTAGACAAATATCATCTAAATGACCTCAAGACTTAACTTAACATGACCAAATTAAAACAGACAAATCTGATTTTTCTAACATGACATGGTTTAGCATCCATACATGACACACAAGTAACATATTTCATATCCTTTCCAGAACACATAGCCAAAGAGCAAGGAATTGGTCGTCTTGCTTCACATGTACAAAATGCATTCACCAGCTCTAATATATATATAGAAGTAACATATACTAAGCTAGCCCAAAGTGCACCTAGGCAAGTGGTGACACTAAGGGAAAAACCGCGGTAATCCGGGATCTGTGGGAGGGCCGGATTCATCTAAGTTACCCGCTGCCCACGGGCGATTGTCTAACATAGGCTGGTGAAGCCTTCATAGCACGTCATATCAAGAGTTCATAACATAATTTCATATCATGACATATCTGACCATACCATGCATACATGACATAAACATCTAATTTCATAGCTTTTCATGCAAGACATAGCATTCATAACGAACTTGACAAGACATATGATAACCCGACTTAATTGAACTTGTTCTCGGTGACAACTTGTACTAATCATGACCAAATTGACATAACTAACTATGCATAGCATAGCCCATGATCTGAAACCAAATTAAACATATTTCACCATAACTAGACAAGACTTGTACTAACCGACTTGGTTGACATATTCTAAATCAAACATATACCAAACTTAACCATATGAACATAATCATATCATGCATGACATAATACATAATCTGAAATCATACTAATCAAAATTTACATGATCCTCACACATGCAATGACAAACCGAACTAGACATACTAAAACATATGTACAAGACACTTAACCTAAGTAATGCTTGGCATAAACTAAACAAATTAAGATCTCATGTAATCAATCATAATCTTACCAAAACAGGTTCTAAAAGGTATAATTTGATGACCCAAGAGTTTTTCAAGTCTACACATAATTAACCTTCAATTCTTGTTCCAAACTAGCATATAATCACTTACATGGTTTTCATAAGATCAAATTTGATAGAAAAGGCTTCTACCCAAGCATAATCAAGCTAAACATGTTCCATAATATACAAAATACTAATTTCAAGTTTTTGATTTCAGAGATTTTGTGAAAATCAATATTTACAAGTCCAAAGTCTAAGACTAGTCAACTTATGATCCATAAGTTAAATCATGTATATTTTCTAATCAAAATGGGATCAAATACATAGACAAGCTTGAGAAACCTACCTGGAAGCTTCTGTGAATTTTCTGGATTTTCTGGATTCTCTGCAGATTTTTCTGGCATTAACTCTGATTTCCGGATTTAACAAATCCGAAAAATCGGAATTTCCTGAACCGGCGCCGAACCGGGCGGTTCGACCGGCTGAACCGGGCCGGTTCGGAGGTGTTGGACCGCGGCTGGACCGGCGGCTCACGGCGACGGTTCGCGGGCGGCGGCTCGCGGCGGCGCTCGCGACGGCGGAGGCGGCGCTCGCGACGGCGGAGGCGGCCGGCGGCGCTCGACGGCGACGGCGATGGGCGGGGAGGGGTTGGTCACGACGGCGACGGCAGGAGGAAGGCGACGGCCGGCGATAGCGGCGGCGAGGGGCTCTCCCGCGGCGGTTCCGGCCGGAACAGGGGAGGTCGACGGCGGCGCTGGCTTCCGGCAGCGACGTCGACGGGCGGCGCGGGAAGGGCTGGACGGCGATGTTCTCGCCGGCAAGGGAGGCGCTGGAGGGAGGAGACAGTGACGAGGGGAGGGGCCGGAGGCGGTGACGGCAAGGGGGAGGTCCGGCGGCGCTCGCGATCGGCGACGGCGACGGCGATGGTGACGGAGGAGGAGGAGGAGGAGGAGGAGGTCTCGCGGCGGGGAGACGGCACGAGCGAGAGAGAGAGAGAGAGAGAGAGAGAGAGAGAGAGAGAGAGAGAGAGAGAGCGCGAGAGAGATCCAGTCGGGGGGGGGGGGGAGATCGCGATGCTCCGGGGGGGTGGCCGGCGTTATCGCGGGGACGACGGCGAGGAGTCCGGGACGGGGAGGGAAAGGGGGGCGGTTACGAAAAATAAAAACAAATTTTTTTAAAAAAAATTGCCAGGTATTACATGTACACCCATCGTTGGATTTTTTTTTTTGAATGACCATCGTTGGATATACCAATACGGTGTTCCGTTGGATGGCAAATCTGATTTTAGCAAGAATAAATTTTATGATAAGAATTGTTTAAAACTGGTGTTTTGGCAATCATAATACAAATACAATTTCGTACAAAATTTCTTCCCTGACAAAAATGGAGGTGAGATCTTTTCTTTGTGTGACCTCCACTTTTTTTTTGTCATTCAAATGTCCCGACCCTTTTAGTTATCATTACCCGGCCAAAAATGGTAATTTTATATCTTTAGTTATTTTATAATTTATTTTAACACATACTTTTATCACAGAAAATGGAAAAGACTTCTAATATGGTGTTAATTAAGTTGTGATCAGTCTTTGTATGATTTTGTGACAAAATAATAGCCCTTTCTTGTGTAAAAATAAGTTTACTTTAATTAAATATATCTTGGCCACGATTGACCAGGACATTTTTTTAAAAAAATTATGTTAAAAATATATTTTGAAAGGGGAATCCTTCAGCGGTGAAACCAAGTACTGTGCGAGTATACGTAAAAAATATATTATTTTAATAATAAATTAATTTTATCATATCCTAATAGATTTGAGCTCAAATTCTTATTAATCTGACCGGTCAATAAATTTAATTAGATCCCTATATATTATCTTTATACATCTCTGTTAACTATTTGCTAATCAAATTGTTAACCATTTTTTACTAGATAATAAAAAACAGCTCGCACGTATATCCATTCCCGATAATTAACGATCAGAAACAGCCTTTGCTTATAAGACACCCAAATCTCCAACCCTTGACATGCATATACGACACCCAAATCTTACCTGTGGTGCGCGTACTCACACCTTATGAGAGGAAGCATCCTATGAAATAGAGGCGATAAATTTGATGAAATGAACGCAAAACACACAGTTCGTCTAGAACAGATCGCATCTGGCTGCTACAGCAGCAAAGCTCAACAATGAGATAAGATAGCCGCAGCCAGAAAGAGCAGTAAATGATTCGGTTCATCAACAATTGTCACTCAAAACTACGTAGTTCTCACGTCGCTTTTTCAGCTTCTGCTGCCTGCTGCTGCTCTTGCTTCTTCCTCAGAGATGGAGGTGGTCTCACAACAACGCTTTTCCTCCATTTCCGGTCAAGCTTGCGTGACAATCTTTGGTTGATTCCTTCTTCTATCTCCCGCTCCCTTTTTACAGTCAACATTCTAGCAATCTGCGTTCAGAGATGAGTCAGTAAAAAGGCAATTGTGTTGTGATAACCAGATCAAGAATTGAGGTAGCAGCGTCGAGAGAAGATAGGCTACTACGTGTATTGATGTTGAACTTCAGATAAATTGGCGTAATATGGACGACGAAATGTGTTATTTTATCTTGTGGACAAGAGCGTTAATGAAGTTGGTTGGTCCAACAGAAGCATCGGATATTAATCCATGAAAACCAACGACTTTATTCATGTAATGTATTGGCTTGGCCTTGTCAGGAAAACAAAATTGAACTTGAGAAAGCAATAAAAGAACGGATTTCAAAAAAAACAGCTCGGCTTTCATCAAGCATTCCCCACGGTGCCGGATGAAGAGGGGGCAGGGATTTAGGCAACCAGACCTATTCACAAACCATAAAGTGAAAAATGCAGTCAATAATACCATCTATGCTTGACAATAGCTAGATGACAAGCAATAAATTATATCTATCTGATTAAAAGCACTATGATGCCCCCTCTTACAAGTCTTTTTAAGAATGAAAGAAGAGTAAGGACAAGCTCATTAGCGTGTCATATTAGGTTGAAACAAGATTGAGAAGACCTCTTTTCTACATCCTACTTAAAATCACTATTTCTTAACAATACTTCAATGAGCCTCCTTTCTGCACTACTATGAACTGCTAACGGAGCCCAATGTTTTCTAAATGTTAGTTGTGAGGAGTGACAGCACCAGAACAACCAATGATATCTCATATATTATCCTGAACCATCCAGATTCACGGTTTGTGCTAAAGTGCTTCTGTAAACGATTCATTTGATATGTTGTATTGTTTCTGCTCTCCCATTCGCATATGCCATCATCCTTTCCTCTCATTTTGGTCATCCAAAGTCATGGCGTGCACTATAATTCAATTATGATTGAGTTTCCCTGCATTGATTTATTACATAACAAAACTGCTAATAGATACCTTTTAAAAAAAAAAAATTCTATACATAAAAGGTCTGTCTTCAGTCCTGCTAATGTGGGGTTCCTAAACAAGACAACTATTAAACTGAGTTCTGTAAGCTCCAAAATGATCTAAATGATGTCAAGTGTTGTGATCGCTGTTCCGACATCCATTACGCCATATGTACATGTGTGTTTCCCTTTCTTTTCAGGTTGCTATCTTCATCCCCTGGATAGGGTATAGGACCCTATATCAATTTCAGTTTTGATGTTTCATCGAATCACTTTTGGTGCTTACAGGGCCTGTTTGGAGTATTGAACTTTTTTACTTCCTTTGATATTTCTAGTAGCCCCATCAGAATTAAATTTCATGGTAGCCAATATCAGAAGTAATATGATGTTCATGGCCATTACTCTATGCAAACAGTCCTATATGTGTCTAGTACTAATATCAAATCAATGCTATATTAGTTTTAATATTTAACAGCCTTCGTAGTTTGTTATTGATACTCTATCCTATCCTCTAGAAATGTCAATATCACAATTGATATAGTATCATTTTTAATATTTTTACCAAACAGGGCACAAACTAAACAGGTCCTAAGAACAAAGTGTTTTGAACTGGGAGACGAAGGCTTTACAGCTCACCTAAGAACAATGAACTATTCCAGAAATATCATCACCGAAAACAACGCCGGAGCAACAAAAGGCAATTGAAACTACACACACCGTCGTTCAAAGCACGGAATCACATCGTCGCCTAAATAAAAGCAAATACTACGAGCGCAAAAGGCAAATCTTTCTGGGACCACAAAATATTGCACGCAAGCTTCGGATAGACGAAGAACTTGGTCATAGATGGGAGTTGTGCTGCAGCCTACCCGCTTGCGCATGCGCCCGAACTCGCTGGACTTAAACTCCTTCCTTGCGGCCTTCTGAAGGCGAAGCATTAAGAGCTCGCCTTTGAGGTCGATCACCTCCTCGTTGATCTGTTCCGTGGACATCGTCCTGATTTCCTTCAACTCCTCCTCCCTCTTTGCCATCATCTTCACCGTCGCCGCTGTTGAAGCGCTCCTGACGCCAACCAGGAGTGTGGAAGGCACTGCACGAAGCTGCATACCATGAAAGGAGGACAGCCCGGTGGATATCTTCCGGCAAGCGGGGGAGGAGACGAAATGAGCCGGTGCCTGCGGCAAGCTTAGTCTCAGCATCTTGCAAAACTGAGAGAGAAAAGAAGGGGGGAGCCGGAAGGGGGAGAAGCGGGAGAAGAAGGGTGTGCGGGGATAACGCTCGAGCCCCTCGACAGGTTTCTTCTTCGAGATAATGGCAAAATGACCTTACTTCACATATAATTGGACGAGTATCCTCCGTGGGGTAGAAAATGTATTATGTTAACTTTTTTTGGTCACGGTATTACGTTAACGAGTGGGTCAATCTTGAACGAACGCCTAAATATATAGAACTTATCTGGGAATATTTATAAGGGTTATAAACGGTTAATTTCTGACAATCTAAGCTCCATTATAATGTATATTAAAAAAACATTTAAATTTCGTATTTTTAACCTTTAAAAATGACTCAGATGAGTTCTTAATGGCCCGTTTGGTTAGAGTTTTAAATTTGATACTATATCAATATTGATATTGATAATTTTAGAAGTTAGAATATCAATATCAAAATTGATACAAGTTGACACTTGTATTACATAATGTACTTTGTTTTCACTATCAATTTCAAAATTGATATTATTAACCAAACACTTCTTAGTGATTATTAGAAATATCAATTTTAAAATTGATAGTGATAGAGGTGTCAAATAATGTTACCAAACATGGCCTAATGCCATGTTTGGTAACACCATTAAGTATCCCTATCATTATAAATTTTAAAATTGATATTGATAAGAATCATTAAGAAGTGTTTGGTTAATTGTATCAATTTTAAAATTTATAGTGCAAACAAAGCAAACTATGTAATATAAGTGTTAATTTGTATTACTTTTGATATTGATACTCCAACATTTGAAAATATTAATATCAAGATTGATATAGTGTCAAAAATGAAACTCTAACCAAACAGGGCATAAGATTGTGCTCCAGTTGTTGGCACAAAGTATTCTCAAATCATGATTCTTTATACTTTTTGATGAAAAGAAGAAATATAAAAAGAATGTTTCTTATTGTAAGACGATAAACATCTTATATACATACATGTATGTACATTCTCAAGATATTTACATTTGAAATTAAATTTCGCATAATACATACTGTGTTGTATTTCCTTTTTGATCCGGTGTAATATTTAATATTTCTAATACATGTAATTGTAATCAAGGAATGTGAGGTTGAGAGTCGGGACCGGGTCGGTTTGATCCCAAACCGACCTGGGTCGACTGGGGTCGCGACCCAGGGTCGGGATGGAGTCGACCGTAGTCATCAAAAATAATAATAAAATATTAAATATGAGGTTGGAGTTTTAGAATCGGGACTAAATTGATTGACCCTAAAACTGACCTAATCTGGATCGGGATAAAGTCGCGACCTGACATTCCATGATTGTAACAAACACATAATGCCCTGTTTGGTCAGAGTTTCATTTTTGGTACTATATCAATATTGATATTAATATTTTCAAATGTTGAAGTATCAATATCAAAAATAATACAAGTTGTCAATAGTATTACATAATATGTTTTGTTTGCACTATAAATTTTAAAATTGATACAATTAACCAAACACCTCTTAATGATTCCTATCAATATCAATTTTAAAATTGATAATGATAGAGGTACCTGATAATGTTACGAAACAGGGCATAAGATATTCAATTAAGTGTTCAGTGATCGTATATACACAGTTCTGTGTGCATGCGTGCTGTGCGCGTCTATTTGTACACACACAAGTACGAGTACTTTCAAGGATAGACGGTAAATTTATATGTGTTAGAGATATATAGAATAACATAAATGATGATACAGGCTTGCAGCGGCCGACGGTGCCTCGAGTGTCGTCAAACGCCCGTAAGAAATAGGTGAATGGAGATGTTTTGATAAATTTATAGAACGTTAGAAAAAAAAGGTTGATATAAAGGGATATTTTTCTTAAAGTTGACATTAGAAATAGGTGTGTATATATGCATCTATGTATACATGTACCATTGACCATTTCCATTTTGTAGCTAATTATCCCACTAGTAGGCCGGTACCGTTTTGCCACATGTTGTCCAATAAATGGATAATTTAATTTCAGTACCAGTGACGTAGCAAATTATATCTTCTCTCGCATATTGCAATATTCGTGTTTCCAACTCTTAAGAACACCATTCCTTATTTGAGGATTAATATGTATCATCATATAAAAATGTAGCACATAAATACATAATGCCCTGTTTGATTAAGTTTTATTTTTAGTACTATATCAATATTAATATTAATATTTTCAAATGTTGGAGTATCAATATCAAAAGTAATACAAATTGACACTTGTATTACATAATATGTTTTGCTTGCACTCCAAATTTTAAAATTGATACAATTAATCAAACATCTCTTAATGATAGAGATATTTAATAGTGTTACCAAACAGGACCTAAAACTTGAATAAAAGAATGGAATAAACAAAACGCTTACTCACAAAAAGAAAGCGTTGCCATGTTAACGTCATGGACATAATACAACCATAGGTGTCTAGGGAAATATTTTCTGGGTTCCGTAAAGGACACGCAGCTGTACTAAAATTTCTACCCATCTGGTTTGCTGTAATTCATTTTTGCCAATATCCATCTATGCATCCAGCCATATAAGGAGCTAAAATAAACGAGTAAAAGTTGTATGGTTTTCATTAATTTTGAACGCGAAGATGTAAGCATTTAAGGGGGTGCTCTAACTGGGGCCTTGTTTGATCCACTACCACCCTTTATTTTCTTTCCTTTCTAATTGTATGGAACAACGAGAATCAAATCAACCCCTTAACAGTTTATCTTGCAACACCGTTGACATTCTAAAATAGCATTCGCTACTAGGATATGTAAATTAAATGATTTCAAAAGGAGCACCCCTCTTTCTGCATCTCTCCCTAATTTCTACGGAGCGCCCCATGAACAAGCCCTTGTAATAAAAAAAACGATACCTGAAAAGGACGAAAGAAGAATAGCAACCAGAAACAAAAAGCCTCCTACGTCAAGTTAAACAATAACAGAAACAACAACCTCGAAAGGACTCCACAGAAAACCCACAAATACACATTAATCGGCATGGCTGTTGTAAACGTGACAACAGAGCCAAAGTTCAAAAGTTCGTTGCCTAAAGATATCCATAATCGAAGGTTAACACTCAAGACACCTGTTTAGAAGATGTTATTGCAGCCTTGATGATCGAAACTAATCAGGTTCTCCCCACGTATCTTCGAGAGTTGCAAATCCATCTCAACCTACTGCAAGTAGTTTATGCCTGTTTGATAACAAACAGTGTCGTGGCTTGTTCGATGACAGTAGCTTAAGTGTCACATTTGTTCTCATGGTTAGAGACTTTGAATCCTCCAAGTGAGTTGCGAGTCTGCCATTTTTACGGATGTTAGACCGCTCGCCATTGCCTCTGAATAACAAGTTTGTGGACTTAATAAGAGTTTTACAAGGTTGCCGACAATTCAGCTCTAGTATATTTCTTCCTTCTCAGAATCTCAGGGGAGACTAAACAAAGATAAGTTCCTTAAAAACTCAAAATATGAAAACAGCAAATCTCGTAAAAGCCCAAATCTATTGGAGCTTCCCAAGAACCCATCTTCAATCCTTTTGTTTATGAGATAAATGTCCTTGGCAAGAGACAATGACTGATAAACAATGAATCTGTGAAAAGAAACAAATAACTGATGTTTTCATACGCCAACATCACAGTTGACAACCGAGCAACACTGCAACTGCCATGATTTGATAACTGAAGTTGTACGCTATCACTCGAAGGCCAGACTTGCTAGTAATTCATTGATTTGACCTCTTGACATACTCTTACATGAATATTACAATCCACCATTCGGATTTGACATCCTCCTCAATTCTATCACACACACATCACATACATAACACTCAAGTAGTTCATAGTTGACATTCTGACTGAATCAAAACTCTAATACCATAACTAACAATCACATCAACTAACCAACCCTGAGAATTAGTAACCTTCCTAGAAAATGTCACTCATCTTAGGCTAAATCAAGCTGGCATGATGAGTTCTTTTCAACATAGCCTCTATAAATTAGCAATCTACTGATTTTATCTTTTAATATGTTCTTATACAAGATGTTACACCCATTAACTCCAAGGGGGACACAGCCTCCTGGCACGGAGGCCCCTTCCTCCAGCCGTGGAAGACATCCCAGTTTCAAACCCGGGATGATCGCCCAATGAGGCGATTGGTTGCTTGGCATTGACCAACTGCGACATCGACCAAAAAAACAAAACAAGAAAAGAACTCCAGTAGACTGAAACCCATGACCTCCAATCTTAGACATCATCAATGTAAAATCCAACAGATTATGATGTCTGAATGTCTCCATTTGACCCTCAGTTAGTTGGAAGTCTTTACTACTGTGTGAAGGAATCTGTGCAAGGGTAAACACCTAGAAAAACAACATTTCAAATTTGAAAAAGGCAAAACAATGCTTTAGAAGCATGTATCAGAAACATAAACAAAGCTGACTCCATAATAATCATGACTGACAGTATGTTCTTATCAAGAATCCATCACAAAATTCCAATTATTCAAGCTCCTGTGTGCTAGAATGTTCTTTCCAATCATAGATGAAGTTTTTCCCATTATTTATAAGAACACTTCTCAGTATATATAACTGCTGTACTTTATTTAATTAATTGTTTTATGCCATATGCCAAATGCTGTAACAAGGCGACCTTATTTCATCAAGAGGTTAACATGATTCCGTGAGCAACTTCATTCAGACGATGCCACTCGTTGAAGATGGGGAAGAAGTTCTGTTCTTCCGAAGAACAGATCCCACAAAAACAAGGTTCCTTGTAAACTACATTTTCCCTGTGCAACAATGATGCCATTTTGAAGAAAAAAAAGGATACCTCAATACAATGATACTTTGGGATCTTGCTTCTTCATTGCATCACATCAGGAATGTCGTACAGATGAAGAGATATAAAAAACTTCAAATGCACAACAATGTATAAACACCAATCTAGCATATTTGTGTACCTGAGAAGCACAAAAATTCCCTTTCTTCGGTAACTATTTAATGCTGCAACAGGGGCATTACAGCTCTGAGTTCTCAATCCCACGGAATTTGATAAAACGGCCAATACATTTAGAATGAACAAATTTATTGTTCCGCCTAGACTCAGAGATATTGTAACCACTTGATTTAGTTATATGAACTTCCAATGACTGCATCAAAGTAAATTCAACTACGTAATGACACACAAAAATGTGGAAACATGCCGATATAAAAACTGTTGGGTGCTGAAAGATGGGATGATCAAAACTATGTGAAGATTAACCTTTTTCTTCTTCACCTGGCCACAAGTTCGTCAGTACCCTCCCTTGCTGCTATTCAGAATGGAGCTCAAAGTCCCCAGAACTGCGAATGCCAGAAGCGGGCTCACATCGAGTGCGTCAAAAATTGGAGGGATAATGTTCCGAAACAGGTTCAGGTACGGGTCGCAGAGGTCCCTGATGGCCGAGAGCGGCTGCTGGTGCCAGGGGATGTTGGGGAACCAACTGAGGAGCACCCTTATCATCAGTACACCACTATAGATCTCCAACCACCTGGCAAGCCCTGCCGCAACCACGGTCAGCGGTGTATTCAGGTCCCCGCTGGGTCGATCACGGATCGCCGCGAAGAACAGAGGCCCCGCCGAACACGCGACCCTCCCGCTCAGCTCCCGAATATTCGCCAACTC
Source organism: Cryptocoryne crispatula var. balansae (assembly GCA_036172225.1). NCBI lineage: Eukaryota > Viridiplantae > Streptophyta > Magnoliopsida > Alismatales > Araceae > Cryptocoryne > Cryptocoryne crispatula. Next base: position 8,817,886 of record CM069922.1, on the reverse strand, counting down.
CAGCGCTGTTGGGGCGGCGATGGCTTTCACCGCCAACGACTGGACGGCGTTGGCGAAGACCTTCGAGAGCGCGAGGGCGAGCGCCGCAAGGGACGCGACCGTGCGAGTGGAGTCCATCAGGAAGCTGGCTGCGTGGGAATTGAGCGGCTTAGGGGATGAGGAGGAGGAGATGGTGGTGGAGCTGGAGGAAGATGCCGAAACCCTAAAGTGGATGGTAACAGGGAGCCGTTGCGGGTGGCGGGAGGGCGGCGGCGAGGCTGTCAATCCTCGGGTAAGGGGCTGCGCCCGGAGAACGGTGGAGCGCGTGTTCCCCGGCGGGCTCTGCAGTCCAGCGACGGCGGATGAAGCGAGGACGGAAGCCATGGATTAGATTCTGTCTCTTCCCCGACGCTGTACCGCTCGAGCTCGAGGAGCTCAGCACCGCCTTTCTTATGGCGACGATGAAAAGCACTTATTTTGATTATAGCCCCCAATATTGTTTAGTTATGCAAAAATCTCATTACTTTTTATTATATCTCGTTAATCATGATAATGTTATAATTTCACAACCATATGTTTTGTTTTAATACTCATTTTTATCACTCGGTCTACTAAAAAAATATTATGTAACCGAGACCCTTTCGACATACTCAAATTCTAAAACATTACAATTTTTGTTATAAAAAACTATTTATAACAAAACACTTATAAATATTAAAATTGTTTGATCGGTTGAAGACTAAAAAACACAATTAAACGAAATCAACTACACAGACTTCGATTTGATACTTTCAAAGTTCAATCAAATAATGGATATAATGACCGAATCATTGCTCGCGACAATACTTCAAATCGAATACACTCAATTTCATAATTATTTGCCACCCAGTTTATAAAACAGTATTTATTCGGAATTACTAATAACCTGCCGATTCAGTAGTCTCTTGAGTGCCTATAGTCTTTTTTATTTTATTTATTTATTTATTTGAAACCTGGAGTGCCTAGAGTCTTATGATGCGACAATCCGGTGTCCCCACAGTCGGCTCGGATTCCAAGTTTTCGAACCCGAACCTGTGCTTATCGAACCGAACCGAACCGGCAGAGAACCGAAGCGGCCGCCTACGGTCCACCGGCCTGGCGTTTCTGTCGTTCGTTTCGGTTTCTTCATTCGGTCTGTCTGCTTGGGCGGGAGCCAACACTGAGCGGGAGACAGCGATAAACGAGGGGGAGCTTAGGGGGGAAGAAGAAGAGGGAAAACCCTAGGAGAGCCCGCTAGTGCTGAACGATGCACTGGGCCGTCTCCCGCAGCATTGCCTCTTCCTCTTATCGCTGGTTGTCTCTCACCGGGATCCTGCGCTCCCCCCTGGTTTGCCAGCTTAACAATCCCCTCCCCCCGCGGTGCGTTCGGGTGCTCATGCATCCATATAATCTTCTTTATCTATCCACGTGCGGTCGTAGTTTCGCCAGTCTTTCTTATCCACGTGTGGAGAGAAGAATTTGCTGCATCATGTTGGGGTTTTGTTACCCCTTTTTGTTTGTTCACGCTCTATGTCCTAGATTTAGGAATGTGTGATGCCGGGGGGAGTTTTTCGTTGCGAACTTTTGCGTTTTGTTTCACTTGTTTGCTTATTAGACGTTGATTTGCTTGGTTTTGTAATGGCATAGCGAGGAAAGGACACCGATGAGCATTTAGCGTCTCACTCTCACCTACGCGTAAAGGTTTTCCTCGTATCTCGTTCCTCCGTCCATCTCGACATGGTGGGTGGAATGAAGATTGAAGCTAGACTACAACCCTTCTGTTCAGATGTCTTTTAAGCTTTTATCGTGTGGTTACTAATCGGTTGCAATTGTTACCGGGTAAAATCCCCGTTACACTTCTGCAAGGTTGCGTCCGCCTTCATCCCCGAGGAGAAACGTCATATCAATCAGTCGAAAGACTGGGAAAACCTTTATCTAGACTCGTACATTTTTCACTTATTTTTTTAAAGCCATGCTTCATTTTCTGCTTACATATTCATTACTCATACCAAATAAATTATCCTAATAACCATTGGTCCATTGCGAAATAAAACAGGTTACTGATTCTTCTCTGAACCGTCCGCTCTTGGATGCCTAGAGTCTGTTCTCTCCCGAAGGTCCCTCAAAAACAGTATAATGAAAGGAAACGATTTGGTTCATTTTTACTATCTCACTCAATAGGTCAGATGGGCAGAATGGGAAGGGGAGAGTTCACACAAAGAAACAAGTAAGTTACATCTTTTCCATCCAATAGGTGCTAGTTACTAATGATCATGGGGCCTGAAAATAGCTTTTCAAATTGTTGGTGGATGAATTTTAATCACTGTGAAGGTTGACTCTGCTATGTCTTGGTGTAACAAAGTCTACTGGATCGGTTAAGGCTTTTCTCAAGAAATATTTACATCATCTGAGGAGTCTAGGTTAAAAAGTTACACCATTTAGCCCTCTTGCAAACACCAACGGGAATATGGAAGATTTAGGTTACAACTTTTGTAAAAGAGACCAGATTCTTTGTAAGGCTCAGATTAAAGGCCCTGGTAGAGCAATTGGCACTTGGCAGGGATTTGATGATCTGAATCTGGATGCAGTTTCCTGTAAGGATTATGTCATTGCTGACTGGAGGTATTTTGTCTACAAGACATAATTTTGGTACTTTCTTTCTAAGGTAGATGTGGAGCAGCTAAGGATCTTGTTCTTGTTTTTATTTTTATCTCAGCATCATTTAACTGGTTACAATTATGAAACCATTGAATGCAGTATCTCCATGACACTATGGTAGGCACACTACAATTTTGATCTTGAGATGGAATATTTATTACCCAGGGTTATTAGCATCATAGCATGATTTTCAGGAGTCTAGCGTACTTCATTTGGGTGGAAAAGTGAAGGAAATAATGTTCCAATTGAAGACCACCATAATAGATGCTAACATTGTATAGGTGGTATGATTCCATTTGGTTTGAGTTAATGGAACTCGATGTGATGTTGTAGTAGTTTCTATAACATTTTCAAATTGTGAACTGCAAAGAAAAGACTTCAGAAGAGGTGAATAGTTAGTTTGGAAAGGATAAGATCTCAAAGTACTCAATTCAAGTATATTGAATTTATTATTCTAACAGATGGAGAATGTATTGAGGATGATAACCATAGGATTCCACTAAAGTTGAAAGAAAATTTTTATCATACATCTACAAGACTTATAATATTGTATGGTAGTAAATGTTGGACAATAAATAAAATATGCCTCTAAAATAAGTGTTATTGAAATGAGAATGTTAAGATGGCTGAGTGATCCTAGTAGATTATATAGAGTCAAAAAGATGTTGTAGACCTAAGTTAACTTGGGGGAGGGTAATCAACGTGGGTGAAGAAAGAGAATCCATATGGCGAACCTCAAATAATTTGGTTCTAAGGCTCGAGTTGAGTTGATAAAGAAAAGAATCTAGAGGGAAGACAATTCAAAGAACCATGGTTTCCATTTGCAAAGTGGGCCAAGTCTTTTTCTTCTCCTTTTTTTGAGTCTAGATGAGCTTTCCTTTGATTTTTATGTTCTTTTTTTTGACACTTTTTTGGACAAAAAGAGATGCATTGTACATGCAAAAGGCTGAGGACTATCCTGGGTATGGTTCATTTGTTATTATGCAGAACTTTTTGTCAAGTCCTGATGAATCCTTAATGTATGGTTTCAGTATTATTTTCATGGGTCTGCTTCAAATACTGGAGGTTTAGTGCGTATAGACATCATATTGTGTTTTTCCTCATTCAAGTGAAGTTATGATCACTCCCAGAGTTCAATATCTCCACTGACCATAGGTATCTTTTTGTTCCTTTCATACATTTTGCAAACTTGCAGAAATCTAATGTACTTTAGGAAAATGTAACATGTGCATGGTTTTGTTGATTAGTTAGGCATAGTACATATTTCTGAGGGTTAAATTTATTGGTTTTTCTCTGAGCATAGTTGTCAAGGTGGACGCCTTAGCTGTGCCTAGGCATTTTTTGGACCATCTTATGCCAATGACTTATTGAGCCTTCAAAACGCATCCGTGTGGGCCACCTAAGCACACAAGATGTTGCTTGGGGCACGTCATCAGCTAGCCTAGCTGGTCTGTATGGTTGAACCGGTCTATGGTTGGACTGGTCTAGCCAAGGATCGCGGGATCGGAATTGGTCCCTGGATCGGTGGGGATCGGTCCGATCCAGGCCGATTCGTCGGAAGAAAAGTCGATCCGGATCGACCCTTAAAAAAACTCTAAAACACAAAAAAAACTAAATAAGGAGGTAGATCGGATTCCGGGCCGATCTACCTCATTTTGGGGCGATTTCGGGCCCAAAAGTGGCCCGGAATCGCCGCCACGGCGGCAGCTTGCTGCCGTGACGTCCGGTCTTAAGTCACCGGATCCGTCACTACCGGGGTCCCGATGGACCTGGTAGCTTTGGCGGGGAAGAGGGCCGCCGCGGCAGTTTGTGGGCCGATTCCAGCGAGAGAATCGCCGGAATCGATCCAGAATCGACCAAATCGGTCAATTCCAGCACCGATTCCACCTACAAACACTGATCCGGACCGATCTTCGGTCCAGATCGGTAGTTCCGCTGGGAATCGTATCGGAGGGGTCCGATCCGATCCAAGAATCGGCCGATCCCGATCCGGATCGGCCGATTCTGCAATCCATGGGTCTAGCCCTTCGTATGAAAAGGGCTGTGATGGTCACCAAGTTGTTGACTAAGCCCATTTGAATCCTCTGGCCTCTCACTTCCGACAGTGCCTGCCTTCTCCATCTCCGGGTGAGTTCTCCTTTCTTTTTATCTTCAGTCATCTCCCAAGCCTCTAGCCATCTACCCTCCCTCCGGCCATCCTTTCCCTCCCTAGCTCTCTTTTTCTCTCCTTCTCTGGCCATCTCTCTTCTTAATGGGAGGCCTTTGCAGTGCGTCACAACCTCCAGCGAGCCTCTGGTGGCTCCCTAGGAACTCAGCCGAGGCGTTTGCGGTGAGGTGACATTCCTCTTGCCTTTGACAACATATCATAAGACTATGCCATCAAAGTGGATAACTATTTATTCCATCTCTATATTTTCTTCAATTCTTGTAGTTTCTCTTTATGTAAAAGAATTGAAGATGCCATATGATAGTGTAGTTCTTTAAGCTCCTAAAATGTTCTTTTGTTCCATCCCTGTAAGGGTGGATCGATCAATCAGTTGAATGGTTAATTGAGCACTAAGAATCACGGATCATCATCTCACCCAGGGACCTTGCCTTGGAGATATTGGAGGGGAGGGGTGAGATCTTGCAAGACCTAGCAGGAAAGCCTTTCTGGAGGAGAGGGCCCGGCTGGGCAGCAGCTGGAGAATGATGGTATGGACGGAGGTGGCTCCACACTACTGCTATGTCTTCCTTGTCGATTGGCTGCAGGGATCCAGATTCTTGGTTTGGCAGCAACCTGAAATGCCAAGATCCACAACTTAAAGTTACATATCAGGAATCAGGATACTATGTATCTGTTTTTGGTGCTGCCAGGTTTGAAAATCTGTGCCTTGGTCAGGGAAGATGGCACTCGGACAGTTGGCTTTCTACTGGAGCTTCATCCCCGCTGGCGGCCAGCTTTGCCTCTCTTGGATTTTGGCTGCCTACTGAGACCGACAAGCTCACGAGATCTCGTTGAGATGGAAAAATCATGCTAAGAATATGTTAAAGTCTCTTTATTGATTTCTTTATCAACCTCTAAGATTTCTCGTCAGCCCATCCAATGAATTTCACACATGTATCAGCTAAAAGTTAGAATTGAACTGATGAATCTGTATATTCTTTGGTGCTGCTAATTGCATAAACTTTCATTTTCAGCACCATGAGCTGTTGTATGCTAAATCTTTTTTTGGTTTTTTACAATATGTATTGCTTTTTTTGTTATTTACCCGCTTTTATCAACATATCCATCTGAAGTATGAATTATGTCAATGACATCAATTTATCTATTGATTGCTGCTTTGTGCCTTAATCTGTTAGTTACATGCATTCTATATGCAGTTTATTACCGCCTAATTAGTTGTCATGTGCCTTCTGATGCCACTGCAGTGTAGCCGTTAGAAAATGCTATTTCCGAGTGCACAAGGCTTACAAAGGCCCGTCTAAGGTGAACAAAAAGGTGAAGCAACAAAAAGTTTTTTCTAATGACGACAATCATTTTCACATTGTCTGGTGGAAGGAGGTTAGTGATAGACCTGATGTTTCCCTGTTTGGATGCCTGAATGGTGGCACTTATGTTGCAATTTTTTTTTATAATCTGTCATTTCTGTTTTGCAGAGGTTGCAGATGTGTAAAAAACCATCTTCCATTCAACTTATTCAGAGGCTTAGTTATTCCAATTTATTAGGTCTGGACACCAGCTTGAAAAATGGAAGGTGGATATTTTTTTGACGTTTATACCTTAGATGACTTTAAGCTGTCCAAACTCTTCTAATACATAACATTTTATGTTTGCTCATCTTCATTTGCTTCTATAACCGTCCAACCATCTGCTTTATCTCAATGTTCGTAAAATCGGCGGATTCGGATCAAAATCGGCCGATTCTTTGATCGGATCTAATCTATAGCCTAAGCAACCGATCTAGGATCGATTCCCATAGGAATCGGTCTGTATTGTGAGAATCAGCTTTGAATCGGTCAATCCGGGCCAATTCTCTGGGAGTCCGTAAGTTACAGATCTTCTCAGAATTGGGTTTGATTTTGGACCCTATTCCGATCCGATTCTCCTATGTCCCAATTCTCTCTCCCCCTGGCAATTCTAGGGCCCCCTTCCACCTTTGGTGATTCCTCTCCCCTCCCCTGCCCCTCTAGCAGTCCCTTCCGGCGTCCTCTCCGGTGACGGCTTCTATCCCTCATTTGAGGTATGTTTTTTTTACCTCCTCTCCTCTCCCTCCCCCTTAGGTTCCCCTCACGGTGAGATGCCCTGCCCCCGCCCCCCTCTAGGAGACTGTTCAGGGGGTGTCTCACCCCCCATTCCCCCTCTTAGGTGGGGGGGGGGCATTCCACCGTGAAGAGTTTAGGAAGGGGAGACAGGGAGAGGGAAAAGGGTAACATACATCAAATAGGGGGGAAAGAAGGTTCGTTGGAGGGGGCTGCTGGAGGGGTCACGCAGGAGAGGGAAGGGGGAGCCCTAGAATCACCCAAGGGGGGTGGGAATTAAGGTGACGAGGGAGGTTGGCCGATTCTTGAGAGAATTTGATCGGGAATCGAGTCCAGTTCGTCACTTACGGATTTCCAGTGAATCGGCTGGCAATCTAATTCCTGAGAATTGACCGACCCTCTTTCGATTTTTGACCGATTCTCATGATCCAGACCTAGTCCTATGAGAATCGATTCTGGATTGGTAGTCCGGCCAAGACTCGGATCGGCAATGACTAATCCGATGCAAGAATTTGCCAATTTTGATCCGGATTGGCTGATTCTGCAATCTATGATGCCAATGCTACATCGACATAGCGCTGCACCTAGTGGGATCTAGTATCAGCTTGTTTGGGTCCAAGGGACCCGATAACGCTGGATTTGATGACTCAAGTCATTGAGACGGGGAAGGTGCAGTAGTGCTCCTATTGCTTTTTGCAGTAGTTTTTGGTGAAAACTACTTGAAACTATTGACTCTGTCCCAATCGGTCCTATCCATGGCCAATCATGTCGATTTTGACCGATTTGAGTGGAAATGGGGGGATAGAGTTCTCCTTCTAAATCGGGTTGGCTTATGTTGATCCGATTATGTAATCGACTGATTATGCGAACCATGGTTCAAAAGAGTGCGTCCATTACCTATATATATTTCTATTTGGTTAGCTTGTATTTGTTTGTTTTTACTTTGAAAACTTTTAGGAAATTATTGTTTATTCTTGGAACTCACATGAAGTTGATCCAACCTCCAAATATGTTGAATCTCTCCAGAATCGTCGTTTTCAGGCTTCTATGTTTTTCTGACAAAAATCATATAATTCTTTGTTCTTTGTTAGTTTCTATTCAAACAACTTTTAAACTTTACGAAACTTTGCCAAAATCTTTGTTACCCTTGATTGAATCCTTTTCATTTATAATGTTAGCTAATTGATCTTATTTTATAAAATTATTAAAATACTTGTATTTTTAATTTTCTATGTAAATCAATGTTTATAAAGACTTGATGCAGTGATAAGGCATCTTCTTAATGTCTCATGCGGAGTAAGTCTTATGACTTGCGTAAGCTATAATTAAAAGAAATATTTTTAGGAAGTGGTGATGCAACAACTTTCATGTCCAAGTACACAAATAGTTTTACATGCACATAAGCACATGTCCATAAAATAACAATGAATATGGTAAAAATATTATTTAAAATTTAAATAGTAGTTAGTCAGGTAATATTTAATAGTTTTCATAGGCTTATGGTAAATTATTTAAAAATAAATAGAAAAATGTTAGTTTTTTTGTCTACTATGGAGAAAAAGCTTTTCCCTAATTGCTGGTATTGTACTATCTAAGTTTACGTCCATGGTACCTTAGTCATTGGCATAATTTTTCCTACTGTGCATTTTGTAGCTTAAAGGATGGCAATTTGAACTCAGAGTTACTGCAGTTCAAAGGAAGGTTTCCACGTGAAGTGTTGCTGTGTAGGGTAAGCAATTACGTGACCCGATTCTATTGAACTGTTCAGATTGTTAAAATGTTTATGTGGTTCTTTTTTAACTGGAAAGAGTGTCATGCTATACTATACCTTTATTGTAAAAAGTGCCCTATTGATAGTCAGCATGATAACCTTTACCTCCTTGTTACTGGTATTGAAGCATTTATTCGTGTTTAATAGATGCTGAAATCTTTTCAGCAGCATGGCCAGCAAGTGGTCTTTGATGGATAAATATAGTGGTAAGGCAAAAAAAGATCTACAGGTGGTATTTATCACTTTTGAAAAGGTTGATGACGGTGTTTCAAGAAATGCAGTTGGTGGTTACTAGAATGGAAAAGGATGCATATTTTAGTACATTCAAGTGTTGTGAGACATACAATTTAGAAACTACCTATATTTATGCGGATGGATGGAAATGAGAGATTTTTCTATTTCATGTGGTTTACATCACAATTTTGTGATAAATGGTTATCTTTTTACATTAATTACGGATGAATAAATATATGAATACAGTCGAGGATATCTAATGGTGTATGATGTTTGCTAGGTGATATTATACCCATAGTTATCAAGGCCCTAGTTGCTGCCTAGTGCCAAGTCCCTTTTCCAGCAAGAATCGTGGGATCAGGATCAGGATTGGGATCGGTGACCACTGATCTGATCCAAATCGGCCGATCCTACGGACAAAAGGGTGATCTCGGATTGGCCAATTTTTTTATTTTTTTAAATCATAAAATTTTTCAAAAAATCATAAAAAATAGGAAAAATTATAGGAATGAGTAAAAAATTTAAAAAAATTTAAAAAAATTGTGGATGATGTTCTAATATGTAGTGCCGTATAAAGTATGTTCATTTCAAAAAATTGTCATATAAGTACAAATTATTATATAAGAGAGAGAAGAGAGTTAAAATAGATCTTTATAAAATTTAATTATATATGATATTTTTATGATTATGAATTTTATATAAATATGTGATAGTATAAGTGATAGTGAAATATGTTAATATGTTTACATATAAACCGGCACTTGGGAATTGTTGATCGACCTGCGTGGTCAGGTCGTATGGGTCAAGGGGGCAACGCCCCTTGAAGATTTTTTTTATGGTGGTATCAAGGGAACTAGAAGGGCCGAAGGGGGTGACCGAAAATCATCAGTTTTAGGGAGGATCGGTGGTTACCAAGGAGGATCGTCAGGGGGGGGGGAGACCGCAAGGGCTTGAAGGAGAGGAAGTAGATGAGAATCCATGGGGGGGAGAATGGGGTCGATCTTCCCCTTATTGGGGAATCGATCCAGGAATCAGGTCCTAGATCGACCCGATTCCAGATGTTTCCAGAGTTCGGTGGATCGCTCGGGTTTGAGCGATTCATGGTCCGATCTAGCTGGATGGGACTGATCCTAGGCGGATCTTGTCAAACCGATCCAGCCGGAATTCGGGTTTGGATTGCTGTTTCCGCCCAAAATCGGATTGGCTAGGGCCGATCCGATCCAAGAATCGATCGATTCTAATCCGGTTCAACTGATTCTGCAATCCATGTTTTTTAAGGGATCTCAAAAAAGGCCCAAGGTACCCACCTAGGCACCCAGTGATTGTGATTCGTGGGTGCCCATTTAGTGACAGTGTAAATATATTAACATATTTCACTATTAGTTATACTATTGTGTATGTTTAAGATATGTAATTATAGATATATGTTATATACTTAAAATTTATAAAGTTCTCTTTTAACCCTTTTTTCTTTTTCTTTCACTTAGTGTATCAGGATTAACTCTTCTCTCGTAAATATATACCTACACATATAATTACATAAAATAAAATCACATTTACATGTATGCACATGTAAACATAAACATTCAATTATAACATACAAATATACTTGTATTTATGTATATATGTTTGTACATGTACATAAATATATATAGTAACGTACAAATATAATTGTATTTGTGTATATGTTTATACATATATACATATGTATAGTATCAACATCTGATTATATATATATATATTTGTATGTATATACATATATAAAATATTTATGTGCAGGCCTAGGCGACACTTAAGTGGTCGTATTGTTGCCTAAGCAGAATTGGCATCCTTTAATGCTTTGAGGACATTATTGCCTTGTCAACAATGTATATGACTAATACAATGATGCAAAATAACTGTCATAGGAAGTATGCTGAAGTTATGGTTCATAGAATTGGCCAATCTGGTTTGAAATCAGCCAATTACGACTTAAGATTGGCATAAGCTGACATGATTTAGATGTAGGAACTCCATTCCACCCCCCAATGGTTGCCGTCTCGGATCTCGGCTTTGTCTCGGAAAGGTGAAAGAGAAGAGATCTCTTGAAATTCTCGAAAAAATCTTGAGAGATCGGATATTGGATTTTATTTATGTAGGGTATGTCTTACTAAGGATTGTCATCTTACATCTAGATTTTATCTCACGAAGACCGAAGAGAAAAGATCTCAAAAAAATCTTGTGAGTTGGATCTTGGAAATACCAATCAATGTGCATATTTAAGTGTAAAATGTCATGTAATCTCTTCAAAAATGACAAGAAAACTTATATTAAACATCAAAATAAGTTGTGAGAGAATTAAAAGTATAATACAGAGATGGTTATTGTTAACATGAGACATACAAAGGATCTTATGTTAAACCAAAGTTTCATCTTGAATAATATGAATAGGAGATTGATAACATTTTGGGTCAATTGTACGTATATAGTCATAAAATATTAAGTTATGAAATTTTATCAAATAATAATGTCTAGATGAATATTTGGATAGATTTCATAATAAAATTGGCAATATATGATGCAAACTTAACAAAGCTATCTAACAAGTTAGGGGTAGTAATAGGTGGAGAAGATCTAGGTACCAGAGATACTATATAGATATTCTCATTTCATTGATCTCATTTCTCGGACGCATGGAGAGAGATTTTCGGGATATCGCATTTCATGCCACCTCGAAATTCCAGCCTGAATTAACTGGAATCAACCGAATCAGTCACTGGAATTGGTGGCTGACCGCGGCAGCAGCACCCAGCGGCACCACAGCATCTAAGGCGATTTGTGTTTGGTTCAGTGGACCCTATATAAGTCATTGGATCAGGATATGTCAGGTCCATTGGACTTGATATGCTGCTGGTGGTCTCCTGCAGGGCACTGGATTCCAGCACCACCCCTGTAGGAATGGATATATATTAATTTTTTACACTTCTTTAATTTTTTTATTTTGTGAATAATCGATCCAGGCTGGATTGTGTTTTTCTTTTGTAGAGTTGACCGATTCTGCTGCAATCAGCAGCACTAGCTGATCCAATCTCAGATTCCAATCCTACAATCCTTGGCTGAAGTTATAACTACTGGGTTCTTTCCAGAAAAAGCACAATGTACCTCCGTTTGCAAATAGTGTTTGGTTGAAGCTAGCCAATACATTTACATCTTTGTTCTGCATAACATGCATTGTTGTTGAGATGAGGTCAGAGAGATGATATATTGCAAGATTCTCCTGAGATCAAGGGGGGAAAGACGACCTGGAGGGATGAAGCATGAAGTGAAGCTGCCCTTTCCAGCTGAGACTGATGAGCTTGCATGATCTCAGCAAACTGGAAAATGATGCTACACAATGCATTTGGTTCTCTGAGTTTGGAAAAAGTGTTGTTGGTATGTGATAACTTAAAGAACAGTGAGTAACGTGGTTTATGTGAGTTAGCAGTCAGTTCATAGATGCCTGTGCTTCTTCTTGCACTCATACATTCTAATTAGTCATCCGTTGCCATCACATTCTTCACCTACATTCTAACTTGCTCCGAGAGCTTGGAGATGTCTAGACAAAATATATTCATCACCCTTCCATGTGCAGACATTGATGGTGAATGGCTACTTGTTTTAATATGTTCCGAGAGTATATTTCCTTGCCACAAAATCTTTGTCAGGAAATCTTTTTGTCTATACGAGCTTCCAAGTAGCATCTGCACTTTCAACATTCAAGGATCAATCCATGCTTTAGATTGCCTTTATTTTGTTTCTCTATTTATTGGTTATTTTCCATTATTTTGGTCTATTTAAATTTTGTTTTCTCTTATAGGTTGGTGATTTTTATGAAGCAGTTGGATTTGATGCTTGCATTCTGGTTGAGTATGCTGGTTTAAATCCTTTTGGGGGATTGCGGTCTGATAGCATTCCTAGAGCCGGATGTCCTGTCATGGTAATTCATGTGAACTTTTAGATTCCTGTAATTGTATAGAAACACTGTCACCATCTTTATTTCTCACTTTTTTTTCATTTCTAATTTATATTTAGATTGAAAAATTAATTTTATGACAGGACCTCATTTCTTACTTTTGTTTATAGATTAGCTCCATGTTTTTATTTCTCATGTTGGTAATCGTGAATTGGCTGTGTCTAATTTTATCTAGAACCTGCATTTCTTTTGGAGTTTTTCTTGATTACAGTTAGCTTTCTTTTTTTTGTAAAATTAACAAACATTGCCCGATGGAAAAATAAATTTTCTAGTGTTTTGTATTTTTATCATTTCATACTTCTTAAGAAGCATCTAATTGTTTTCAACAGAGTTGCATATGAAAAAGGTGGGAAGTAAAATGAAAAATGAGAGAAAATTTGAAGCTCAAACTCCAAAATCTTAAAAATTAATCTATGGAGAAATGAAAAGTGTGAGAAACAAATTGAGAAATGGAGATCAGAGAGTTCTTTGCAACTTGTATGGTTCCATTGAGAAATTCCTCTTACTTCGTGGATGAATGACATGTTATATAACTCTTGCTTTGGTCTGTTGATGTCACATTTTTTGATGATCTTACGTATATGCTTACGATATCATGGTTATTCTGTTTTCTTTTTTTGGGTGGAAAGACATACTAAACTTGCCTTTTTCTATCCCACTGATATTTGGCCCACTTTTTACTTCATACTTTTGCATTTTTTTTCATGCCCCTAGCATGTACCTGCAAATTTTTTTGTGTTTGGTTGCACAGTAATTTTTTATACATTTTCATGATAAAATTTTGTATTAAAGTAAAAACTGAGATAACCAATGACATAAGGTTATCATGTTCGGTGAGATAACAAAAGAGAAAGGACCATATATAATTAAAAGTTGGGGGCCACAAGGAAGAAAAAAGTTCTCACTTTTTTTTGTGTCCAGGAGGGATTTCTGTATGAAACAATATTTTTGTGTTGATTAACAAACACCTCTTTTAACAAGTTTTGTGACAAAAATTCAAATTATCATGCAACCCATACACTCCATTAGCATTTTATTTGGTTAAAGCGTTCATCTGTTTTCACATGTATTTTATTATTGATTATGTTCTTGTAATTCAAGGTGGTCTAGAATGACTCCTAGGTGCTGAGGCGAGTTGAGAAAGGTGCTGCCTTATCAGCTAGCAGTCACCTCAGCCCATTTTGGTTATCTGGGCTACAAACGGGTAGGGTTTGTTAGCATAAATGCTTGTTTCTGATTCCGATAAAGGTTCGAGGTATTTTTATTTTTGATTATTATCAAATCAAAATCATTATATTCCAATTATGTTATGATTCTGAATTCGTTATCAGAATAGCAACTAAATTCAATAATTTCCAAAATCTATTATATATTAGTTTTATTTAAAAATTAGTTAATAGATCTCATATAACTACTACTAATCACTTTAAAATTTTATTTTATTTTTTTATAATTTTATATGCCATAACATTTATAATTTAGCTAATTTTTACTATAATATTAGTTTTTAGATATATATTTAAATTTTATTGAACTTGGAAAAATAGGTAGGAAATTGACTTATTCTGATTCTGATATTTTATTGAATGCATTAATGGGTTCCAATCTCATTAATTTTTATTCAAATAAAATTGGGACTTTGAAATTTTAGATTTGTTTTGCACCCTTAATGGCTATTTCACATTCACAGTACTTAAATAATGGAATATCAATAGTTTTTTTATATGTTTGAGTATTAAAATCTTAAGGTAATAACTTGAGACAATTAGTGATATCTAGGCATTCTCTAGTTGACATATTTATCAGTATTGATATACTATTTATTTACTGAATTGGTATTGCTAATTATTAAACACTTTGCCTAAATAGACTGAGGCATAAGAGTGGCAGTTGAAGCAGGGGACTCCCTAGCTTCAACCACCTCTCACCTCTGATCATGTATGTTCAATGTCTTCTAATTAGGGGTGTAAACGGAATTTGATATTGCGAAATTCCAATTGGATTCCGATAAAAATTAATGGGTTCGGAACTTATTTTTGTATCTTTTAAGTTATCGGAATCAGATATTTTGATAGCTTATCATAATTGGAAGTCAGTTGACTATGTTTCTATTTATCTAATTTTGATAAGAAATAAGCATAATTAAGTAAAATAAAATAAAATAAAATATAAAATATGATATATAAAGTGATAAAATGATAAAAATAGTTTTTTCGTAGAAATTATATCAAATTTTAGTAATTACATGTGGATTATTAACTCATTTTTAAATAAGAACTAATATATATTATATTATTTAGAAATTATTGGATTCGGTTCCGATTTCAATAATGGAATCGAAATAAGAACATAGAGATTCCAAAGTTATCGGATTTAGAACACTTTAACCCTTGTCGGAAACGGACACAAGTGATTTTGCTACTGAATTCTACCTTTTTGCAGCCCTACTTCTAATTGTCGAGCCTATCACCTAAAATTTGTTTGGCTTCTTTTATTCAACAAAATGCTGAGTCTTGTTTCCTATGAAATATCCTTCTTTCAGAATTTGCGTCAGACTTTGGATGATTTGACTCGAGTTGGATATTCTGTGGTGAGTATTGTATGTGATCCTCGGTACTTTTCCCTTTTGAAGTGTGTAAATTCCCTGATATACATGTTTTGCTTGCATAATGTTTATAAACTTTGAAGTTATGCCATGTATATTTTAATTTTTAGCATTAGAAAACACCTTTTTCTTTTTATG
This sequence comes from Cryptocoryne crispatula var. balansae, assembly GCA_036172225.1. Lineage (NCBI taxonomy): Eukaryota > Viridiplantae > Streptophyta > Magnoliopsida > Alismatales > Araceae > Cryptocoryne > Cryptocoryne crispatula. The sequence goes on along the minus strand of CM069922.1, from coordinate 8,802,250 downwards.
GTTAGCGGAATCGGCTAGATTGGATCGGAATCGGCCAATTTCTGGATTAGATCGGCACCCACTGATCCAACTTCGACCAGGACACCCGATCTGAGCTGAACTGTATTAGAATTGACCAAATTGGCTTGGATCGGGACCAATTTGACTTGAATTGGCCAATTTCAGACTGATTCTAGTGTTTCCTTGCTGGAATCAGCCCCACAGTGGGCATCTTATCAGGTCCTCTGGACCTGGTACAATGTGTAAGTCACCTGATCCTGGTCGTATTGGGTCCCCTGGACCCGGTACAAGACAGCGCTGCTGCGGCTGCCATTTACGGTCTATTTTGGGGCTGATTTTGGCTGAAAAATAGATTGATCGGACCAGAATCTGATCTAGCCTCTTATTGGTGTGTACTTTTTAATTTTTAGGTTTTTTTGAAGAACCAATCCAGACCGATCCCGGTTCGATTTTTCTCCAAAAAATCGGCCGATATGGACCAGATCAAAGCTGGCACCCACCGATTTGGTGGTTTATTGTCCTTGTTTTTTTTGTTCATCGAATTCCATTTGTTGGCTAGGATCGCGGGATCGGAATTGGTCCCCAGATCGGTGGGGTCCGATCCGATCCCGGGTGATCCACATGAAGGAAAACCAATCCAAAATTGCTCTGGATCCTTTTTTTTCTTCTTTCCGAAAATTTTTGGAAAAAATGTCAAAAATCTTAAAAATATAGAAAATTTAAAAAATTTGTGAAAAATTGTAGGAAAGAAAAACATAAGTAAGTTTTCCAACTTTGGGCATTTCTGCACAACTTTAACATTGACTAAATGACATACATACATCAATACAAGTGGTTATAAAATACAAATTGTATCATACAAGCAGTCAATTACACAATACAAAGTGTACTTAAAATTCATATTACATTACATTAAATAAAAGAAACAAATACAACTGCTATCATAAGTGACTCATCATGTCATCACCACCAATTGTGAAAACATTTCGGATCCCTATCCTGCTCATCCTGATCTTCTTCAACTCTCCACTGACTAGATCAGTCATAAGTGGCCCATACTCAGGAAAATAAAGATTGGGCTATCTGGCTAAAATCATAAACTCCACCCTTTGTCGAAGTTGGAGCTAAAAGAGATGGTGGATAGCAAGGTTCAATGTCTGAAGCAGAATGTGGATAGGAAGATGCGAACTCGTCGAATACATTCATCCTCGTCCAATGTCCACTGCTCCTTCCACTCGAACATGAATGCCTTTTGTTACTCAAATCATCTGGAACTGTTTCACTTGTACATGTACTACTAGTAGAGCCACCGTCACCTTAGGCTCCACCTCCACCTCCACTTCCATCCCCGTATGCTATTGTTGTGTGGGTGAAACAAATTCTTCATCATTCTCATCTAATGAAGATGGCTGAGTGGTCTCAGTATTAAAGAGATGATGTCAACGTTTGATACTTATCTTCTTCTTCTTCAATGTATCTTCTCTTTGACTACTTTGCTGTGTAGGTAAGCAAACTTTCTTTAAAGCCATGAATAAGTCACCATTTTTTGTGGTGGTGGTGGTAGATGGACCTGCAACTTGATCAAAATGAAATCATTAAGTGAATTAAATAACAACCCCCCTAAGCATGGGTTATTAGCACCCCTTCGGGGTGCAATTCACCCCCAATGGGGGTGAATTAAACCCAAGGCCCCCCCTCCCAGGGGGGAGGGGGAGTGGGGGGCATACTGTCACCCCTTCGGGGGTGCAATTTACCAATGGGGGTGAATTAAACCCAAGGCCCCTCTCAGGGGGCATACTATCACCCTGAAGGGGTGATTGGCACCCCGAATCGGTGGTGCACGGCTAAGGTTCACCCGAAAGGGTGGCCCTGTTGAAGGCGGAAGGCACGCAAGGGTGCCGTGGAGGGGGAATGGGGGATCGGAGGTCCCCCTCTAACTTACCTGCTGCAGGGGTGGACTGGCCTAAAACCTCCAAGGATTGCCTTGGATCTGGATGATCATCGGGGGTTGGAGCCGTAGATCCCCCAAGGGGAGGGAGAGGAGGGTCGAAGGGGGCAAAGGCTTCCAGAATTTAGGGGAGATCGAACCTTAAATATGTCCGGAATCGATTCCAGAATTGGATCGATTCCGAAACTTCCGGTTTTTTGAGAATCGGTCTTGATCAACTGATTCCTGGATTGATCCACCTAGATCGGTCGAGGATTGACTGACAGTTGATTCCGACCGTAATTCCATGAGGAATCAGATCGGTGGGTACTGATCCGATCCAAGAATTGGCCTATCCCGATCCGGATCGGCCGATTCTGTAATTCATGATGTTGGTAGTTGGTTTCATGTGGATCTGTATGTTTAAGGTGCAAATTTATGCATGCTCTTTTTAAAAGTTACTGGATATTTCGTCCATTAAGACATTGATCTTCTGGATTTTGAAAGTGCATTGTTGAGGAAGTTCAAGGACCTACTCAGGCTCGTGCTCGGAAGGGTCGTTTTGTATCTGGGTAACTATCAGTAAAACTTTTGTGCTTAATTGAATGCTTGGGTTTTGTATTTACTGTTTATTTTTTGTATGCTTCAGACATGCACATCCAGGCAGCCCATATGTGTTTGGACTTGTTGGGGAAAACCATGATATTGAGTTTCCTGATCCAATGCCCATCATTGGTAATGCCTCCTGTCATGTTGCTGTTGAAATGTTGGTTATTGGTACAACCTATGTTTTTTCCAACCATTCTGATTTTTGAACTTGCATTTGCTGGTATCTTTGCTGTCTCATTTTATTGCCAAACAAATTGATTACTTAATGGAGATGCATCGGATGGATGCAATAAAATTTTTAATTGATGTATTTATTGAGGAATTGTCTATGGACATTTACTTCCCAGTTGTGAGGATAAGTAACCCAAAGTGAGATGGATAGCTGTAAAGGTAATTTGGGGCATACCAGTACCAAGGAAGGAAGTATTTGGTATTAGGATTGGGTTGGCAAGTATTGACCGATCGGGATCAAATTGGCCCCGTGTCAGACATGAAGCAAGAAAATGCTTAAAAATATAAAAAATAATAACTCCCTCTAATTGTGTTTGAATACTTGGCATTGTATGAAAATACATGTTCATTGTACTCTTTACCTACCTTACATAATTATCCTGCGGCTTGAGTAACACTTCTATTCATCGTTTCCAAGGTTCAGAGCAGATGTACATAGATGATATAGTAGATGGTCTTTGGATTCCAAGGAAGGGTCGCGTTGATATGCGGAATACCAAGAGCCTTGAGATGATGCTAATTGATTTAATCCTCAATCATGATTTGTTGATGATGGTCTTCTTGAGTGTCCTACGTTTGCTGGCTCTGAATACCGTGATCAGCATCTTGAGTTGTATGTGTATACTTTACAACTCTTTTGGATAAGGAAAAATGAAGAGCTGGGTTGCCTTCACATTGGATCTTATACTTAAGATAGAAAACTATTATTTGAGACAACCATGGTTCTATTTTGCATTCAACTCTTTGTTTTAAGTGCTCATATTTTTTGTTCTCTGTCTAGGCATTTCTCATTCTGCAAAAGGGTACTGCATGGTATCTGTTCTAGAGACCATGAAGAATTTTTCCATTGAGGATGGTCTGACTGAGGAAGCTGTGGTTACCAAGCTTCGAACAAGTCAGTACCATTATTTATTTCTTCATACTACTTTGAGGCAAAGTTCTTCAGGTTCGTTTCTCTGCTTTTGTTGATTTCCACATCATTAGTTCTTGTTCAATTTGGTTGTTTACAATTGTAGATCAATCATTCTTTATGCTTTGCTGTCGATCATATATATGCCACTTATCTTATAGAATGTATAATTTGATACTTCTTCTTTGACAATTTTTGTATTTGAGGTTAATGATTTCATCGCTTTCTGCGGGACTCATGATTTCATTTTCACAAACATGTGCTTATGAGCGTATATATGTATATATACATGTCTACACGTCCTTCTAGGATATATTCTTTTATGGGATTGATTCACAATTTAATTAAGTCCATTTTGGGTTAATTGAATAGCCCACTTGCCTAGAGCGTTCCTTTAAGCTCTCCATAATGGGTTAAGCCTATCTGCAAAACTCAGACAGCAGGGAGTCTTCGGCCTTTAAGGCCTATTTGCAAGGCTACAAGCCGGCAAGGGAAGCTGGGCTATAATCTGCCTGTCAACAGTACATTGGAAGCCCTGTTTCCAGCCCACAAGTGACAATAGGAAGAGCTATTAAGAAGGCTATAAATAGCTCACTCGGGAGCCAATCCCAAAGTCTGTTTTAAGACAACCATCCTTATATGCTCATACATGAATACAAAGATGTGTTCGAGAATTTTTTACCTGTCGAGGCACTGACCTTCTAGAGGATTGACCTTGAGGGGATAAACCCATGTTGAGTCCCTCAAGGGATGATTTTCTCTTGCGTGTCAAGGCACTGATTCTCCAATAAGCCTGAACTTGAGGGGATGGATAAATCTTTGTTGAGTCCCTCTAGGGACAATAACAAAATCCTGACGGCCCTTGCAAAGAAAAAGATTGAAGTTGCAGACATTGGAAAAAGAGAATGTCAACGAGACCTGCTTGGAAATCGACTGCTAATGCTGTTGGACGAGGAGGAAAGATTGATGTTACCTTTTTTGTCGACACTTTCGTGCTGCCGTCATTTCCATTGACATCGTCATCTTCTTTGCCTTAGGCTGTTGTAATCATGACCGGAAGAGGGTATGCCATTATCACAAGACCACCACCTGTGGTCATCCTCCATAGATCACTGTGGTTGCACCGTCAAGAGAACGCCGCAAGGATCACCACCGGAGGAGAGATTTCTGTCCTCGGACTCCATGTGTGAGTGTCAGAGAACAAGCCCCTGCCAAAGCCGGTGCTGCCTCTATCTCCTCTGTAAGCTGTTGTCTACCGAACCCCTCTGTGAGCAACCGCTGTTGGGAACTCTCCACACTGTCGGAACCATTGGTGAAGAAGCCCAACAGGCTTCCTTTTGTGTCAGAGAAACAGAGGAATGAAGGGAAGAACCCTCCCTCACTGATGCTACCTTCATCCATCGCCGTGGAGGGTCCACCAGTATCACCAAGTGAAGGAAGAGCCATTGGAGGAAGATGCCGCCGTGGAAAAAGAAGACTTTCTTCTAAAAGGAAGGAAACATGATATTCTAAAAAAAATTTGAGGTTTTAAATTTTCTATGCAAGAGTTTAGCATCAGAACTGTCACTAGAATCAGCTGATAGTGATCCTGACCTGCATCAATTGATCCTGGCTTGGAATAAGCTGGCAGCTGCCTCATTCTGCAAAAAATGTCTCTTTGGTTGTTAGATATTATGGAAAAGAATATTTGAGGTGATGATCTTGCTTGCTAATTGCATATGCAGCAGAGAGTGGTAATGGCAATTACAGGAGTGGATGCGGGATATGATTACGGTGTTCACTAGTAGGATGCGGTGAATGCTTGCTGGAGAAAAGATGGGCAACATAAAACAAACAACTGTTATGTTGCACGTGAAGTACAAACTTAATTGGGACGTGGGAGGTTCTTAATCTCTGTGTGAATGAGTTATGCTTCATACAATGAATCCCAACTGAGAATTTTGCATAAAAATGCTCGAATGCCTCCTGACCGATACTATACATATTGTTAAGAAGACTAATTGGTCTGAAGAACGGTCTGTCTTCTTGAACTGTTGCCACAGAATTTTCCTTTGATCCTACTAGTTTTATAAAAACACTGCAGGAAAACCATATTACCGAGTTTGGAGAACAATACTTTTCTTTCACGTGGGACCAGTGGGGGGGGGACACCTGGTCCTTCCATTCTTGCTGGCAGCACTTTCCAAGCTTCTGGGGAATGGATGATCTCTGGTTTTCTGCAGGTGGTGGTGTCATTCTTCTTTGACTCTTTACCGGTGGGACTGGGAGAGAGGTTCTGGTGATAGGCAAACCCAGGAGCTGCAAGGAGACCTCTGTGCTAGGTGCTTGGGCAGGTGACACTTGTCTGTAGTGTTTAGGAAAAGGCATCTGATGTCGTTAATGCTTCAGAGTGGGGCATAGGAGCCATTACTGCAGATAGATGGCAAGGGACTTTGTACTCCATCCGACTTACATGCTTTCACCTTACGTGAAGTGCTCCATAACTTACGCTTGTTGAATGATTCACTTTTTTTGGGGGGGGGGGGGGGGGGGTTGGGTTCCCCAAGGGATCTGGTCTCCCCCAGGGCCCCACCTAATAAGGGGACTTTGGCGATCCCTTTAACCCTTCCTGTGAAGCAAGGAATCATGTTTCAATGGAGGGTTGCTCCTCCAAAACGGAGGAATCAGTGTCTTCTTAAATGAAGAGATGCTAGAAGAGGTTGATAAATATCAGGCAGGTTCAGTTGAACTATGGTGTTTATGGATAAGAAGAAACACTAGATAACAGGTTGTCTGATTGCTCTTCCAAAACAGAGGAATTAAATATTCTCTGATCAGTCTCTGGAGCAACACATGAAGGTCTTAAGGAACAGGTTGTAGAAGAATTAAGGGCCATGAATTGCATAATCGGTTGATTTGGATCGGGATCAACCAATTCTTGGATCAAATTGGCTGGTAGTCGATCCGATTTCCCTTGGGATAACCGGAAGTTCTGACTGGATTTGGAGGATCAGGTTAGGATTGGTTGAACCTCTTGGATTGAATCGGTAATCAGTCGATTTCGACTGATTCGTCGGAAACTGGTAAGTTCCAGAATTGGGTTGATCTGGGACCTGATTTTAGACCGATCTCTCCCCATAAGGGGGAGATTGGACCTGTACCCCCCAAATCCCCCTCAATATAGGGCTCCCCTCCTCCGCAAGAATCTTTTAGCAAAGACGGCAAGTCCCCTGGAAGAGGTAGAGTTGCCTGATTCCTTCCCCTAAGGGGCAATCCCCCTTCCCTTCACCCGATCCCCTTCCCCCCTCCCCCTATCTATTGAGCACCCTTTCGGGGGTGTTTTTTCTCACCCCGAAGGTGTGACAGTCACCCCCAAGGGTGTTGGTTGAAAGCCAACTCTTTGGGGGGTAATTAGTCTATCAATTTTTTTTTCTAAATTTGATATAAAATTTTAATATTGTGGTTGTATTTGTATGTGTAGATAAATTGTCGGACATTGAGCAAATTGTTGCTACTTGCTACACATTGTGACATTGCGTGACAACATGGGCAATTATTGGATGTTGAGTAGAAGAGGGTGAGATGCAAATGATGTTAAAAAGATATGAATGGAGGTGTATATCGCCTCAAGTAACATATAACTGGTGTTAGTGGGAATGTCAAGAAGTGTGATAAGATCCAGGTTGAGTTGAGGGAAGAGATAAGAGGTTATTTAACCGGGATATCATCTCAGAGAGAGGTTAGAATTGGGTAAATGATGAATTTACATGATGAGTTGTTTGGACGAAGAGACACTAATCGCATCATGCCCGGAAAGAGTAAGAAGGGAAAAAGATAAGCATATGTTCATGTTGATTCATCATAATCAGATGATGAAGAGGATGTTCATGTGAGGAGAGCCATGAATACTAGTATGGCCTAGACCCGTGAAGATGAGGAAAGAAGAAGGGGGCTCGGGTGTCACTGCTAGATGTTCTGATGTGGGGGAAGACACTCACCTTATTTGATATACCAAGCTCCATCCATCGCATTTAGTTCAGCCAATGCTGGACATTGCCATGTACAGGCAAAGTGATAGATACCAAAAGTCGATAAAATAGGCCTTAAAGGGATTTAGGGCTACAACAGAGGTTGCAAAGAAAGCAATCAAGTACATGGTTAATTTTTTTACGCATAGGTATATGAAGTTGTTAAGCATTTTTTAACTGTATGTATATATGTTTAATGTTTTTGAAAAGTTATTAAAAATGATGTCTTTATTTTGGTTTATGTAAATGTCTTATCACATATAGCTACCAATCTTTATTTTCACACAATGGTGGATGTCATTAGTGAGACTAGGCCATAATTGAAAGTCCTGACCTCCAAGTACATATATGAGACTGGGTTGGATAAAGAGGTTGATGAGTTGAGGTTATGAATAAATGGATTCAAATCTATCCGGAAGGAGAGGGGTACACTATAATATGTGATGGGTGGATAGGAATTATAAGGAGGTCACTTATTAACTTCTTTGTGTATTGTTCCGAAGGTACTATATTCTTGAAGTTTATTGATACATTATGCCAGGTGAAGAATGCATACTACTCATTTGGTTTGATGAACACTATAGTGGATGAGATTTGAGAAGAAAATATTGTGCAGTTTGTCACTAATAATGAGACATCGTATAAGGCTGCATCAAAGAAGGTAATGGATAGATCACATTTGTTTTGGGTGTCTTGTGTTACACATTTAATTGATTTGATGTTGGAAGACATCGAGAGGGATCTAAGTGTGAGGTCCTTGGAAGAGCCAAAAATAACTTATCACATCCTTCATTTATGGGTACCCTAAACTATTACATATCATGAGAGAGCACACCGATGATATTGATCTAGTTCGACCAGGTCCCACTAGATTTACCACTCATTTCATTGTGTTGGAAAGCCTCTACAGACATAGAGCTGATTTGAAGAGATTTATACTGTCCATTGTATATAAAGAGTATATAGATGCCTACAAAAGCTCAATGGATCAATATGATATTCTATTGAAGATGGAGCAACTGATTAAGGATAACAAGTGGTGGAAAAAAGGTGTAGTACTATTGTTTGTGATAGAACCTTTGGTACAAGTGCTTAGATTGGTGAACTCAAATGATAAAAACCAAATGAGATACTTATACGATGCTATGGACAAAGCAAAATTGAAAATTAAAGAGAAGCATCTTAGGGGTTTTAAGAAGTGGTGGAAGATGATAGATAATAGATGTGACAAGACATTTCACTACGATATTCATATTGTAGGCATAATTTCATTTGTTGTGTTTTATTTTATTCTCATGGTAATGTGTTAATGTCGTAAACATTGGATTGTGTTATATTTTGATATGATGTTTTTTGAACTTAAGGATATAGTATGGTGGGCAATTGTGCAGTGATGCTGACGTACTCTTAAATGCACTATCAACGATTAAGTTTTTGTGCAGGACTCTATAAGATATAATAGAAGTTGAGATTGAAGTGAGTAATTCTTACTTATTTAGTAAACATTGAACTTGAACATAAACAATAAACTTAATTATATTTCTTATTGTATTTCAGATGGCTTCATACAAGCATAGAATTTGAGTCTATGGAGATCTATATTTTTATTATTCGCATAGTAAAGTTTTTTCTAGTAAGTTATTACACATTTAGAACATTACACATTTACTAATTTTTACACTATTTGTGTTTTATATAGTTGAGTGGTGGATCCAAGCCAACAATAGGAGTGGATAGAATTTACTTACATTTATTGCAGTTTGGGTGCTAAGTTAGAGCATCAGTTCATCTAAATGTGAGAGGAATTGGAGCACTTTCAATCTTATACGCACGAATAGAAGGAATAAGCTTAAAGGGTGCAATATTGGAGAACTTGGTTTTATGCCATTACAATATGAGATTGAGGATAAAAATATCAAAGATAAGCATGACATTCGAGGAAAGATTTGGAAAATTTGCAGGTGGATTGTATCGGGAAAGAGGCTTAATCTAAAGTCAATTAAGACTTGTCACAAAATGTTGTTGACTTAGATCATCTATTTGTTGTCACCCAATTTTGTCCCTAGAATATATGCCATTTGGATGTGCTCACATTCAGGACAAGTGAAGATCAAAAGAATGATTTTTTCCTCTCCAATTAGCAAATGGTTCAGGAAGCTATGGTGGGTCACAAAATTTGAGTCCCATTTTGGTGTTATCCAATTAAAAAAACCATTAAAGAGCACCGTTCATACCATCTTGCAAGGGAAAAGGGGTGATTTAAGTTCTAGTGACAGTGCAAGCCAAGTGTAATTACATTGTTAGTGGGCTGGGGTTAAATTTCAGGAATAGGCCCATTCAAACATCCAAGCTTGACCCGCAATCAATGTGCGGTCATTCACGTACATCAGCCATGTCAACCGCCAAATCCCTTGCAAGATATACAAACCCTCTGTTGTATTGCCGGTCAGAGCCTTCCATTGTAGTAAACCTACGCCCGTTGCGATCCAACATCGATTAGGACTCCATCCGATCATAAAAAAATCCAGACTCTTACTATATGTGGCATTGTAGCCTTCTGTGAGGAAATTGGGATGCTCCACGGCAACTACGGTTGCCATTTTAAGAGTTGACCACCGAGGATCGTGGCCTGAGCTTTTGTGGATGGCGCCAGAAGAGACCCACTACAGCATGGCTCTTTCTCGGTAAAGAAAGCCCATCGGCCTATATAAAGGCCATTGTTGGGGCAAGGAAAAGAGAAGAGGGAGAGAGAGGAGTTTCAGAGGAAGGAGAATAGAAGGCCAGACCGACCTCCACCTACGTTCGCCTCCTGTCTCCTCTGCAAGGGCTGTCGAGGGGTTTGGAGAATCTTTCTCATTGTCGCCAACGCCTCGCGCTCCTCCTCCTATTGTAAACATCTCTCATCGTCTCCCCGGTTTTCTCCCGCCTCAGCTGGAAAGGCTGACAACATCGCCCTTTGCCGTCGAAGCTTTCCCCTTTCATACATGTCAACATTGGGGCCATCTTAAACCCCTGCCGTTGCTGTTGAAGTCGGCAGAACCCCTCGGAGGTTCTCACTACGCCTTTCATAGTTGTTGAGGTTGGTAGAGTCCCATAGGGGTTCCCCCAAGACGCACATCACCGTCGAAGTTGAACGAGATGCACGGGGCCGCCACGGAGGTCCACTGTTGTTGCCCTCAGGGCCTTCTCTAGCGTCATCTAAAGCTTGTGACCCTGCTGCCCTCAGGGTCCTTTCCTAGAGGCCTTCGTGTTGCAGCGGTCGTTGTGTTCGAGCGGTGGTGTTTGGGTGTCGCGACGGGGCTGCTGTGCAGAGTCATTGACCTGTGGATCAAGTTCTGGTGGGACCCACAGCTGTTGGGGTGTTAAAAAAAGAAAAAAAGGTCCCCCATGGGACAACTTGTTGAAGAGGGGGCGAGGCCCACTCAACGTTCAACGGGCCAACTAGCCCATTGAGGCCCGGAAGGGGCTGTTCATGCGCTGCTCAAGTAAAAAAAAAAAAACTTCTAAAACGTACACCCAAGTGAAAACCTAAATAAAATTTCTTAATTTAATCAAACAAACCGAGGCAAGCATTGGGCCGGCTAAAATCCCACCCCGTGGTCTTGTCATAACTTAAAAGAATTCCAAAACAAATAGGTAACCAAGAGGCCGGCTAAAAACCCACTTATTGACCCTTAATTAAAAAATGAAATAAAATAAACAAAAAACAAAAATCTAAATAAAAATTTATCAAATTAATTTTGCAAACCGAGACGAGCATCGGGCCGACTAAAAACCCACCTCATGGTCTTGACTTAACTTAAAAGAATTTTGAAATATAGAAAACCAATATGCCGGCTTTAACCACGCCCTTTGACCTTTTAAGGAAGATATACAAAGGTCTATTAAAAGACCCTAATGTCTTACCATGCCCCGACATGGAGCCATTATGTCATGGGAAGGCTGTGCAAGATCAAGATGCCGACATGCCAAATTATGAGTTAATGACGTTCATCAACTTTGAGATGAGTCCCCACATGCTTATCAAAAGCCGAGTGTGCTCAATCATAAATGGGTTGGGAGTATGCCCGTATGCTCTCATGTCTATTAAAGGTTGAGTATTGTCTATCCCAAATTAGTTAAGGTAAATTCTGTGTCCACCAATGACTCAAAAGGGCCTGATTTCAGGTCACCGAAGTTGTAAACTAATGTCTCACATGAAACAATCAATGAAATGTCAAAGTTCGGTGCATGTGTTATCTTTCGGGGGACATGAACAGTCCCATGTATACGGGGAATGCAAAACATTTAATGATGCAATAATCTGTGAAGCTTAAAAATTGACTAAATGAGCATATGGGGTTGGCAAATTCAGAGCCATCCGCACATGTCAAGGGGACCTGATAAGTCTTAAACTCAATACTTAAAAATCTGTAAGCTTGACTTCTCATAGGCCAATTCAAGTTTGAAGAGGCACGTCATTACTCAAAGGAAGGCAAAGAAAAAAAATAAAAAATGTCAAATTCATAAGATGGTGAGTCGATCAATCATACTCAAAATAAATTCTCAACATATCAATTCTCAATGATCAATCTACTTAAACAGGTCTAAAATCTGGCAGTTTCAGAAGCCTGAAAGTTCAATAAATCTTCAAGCAAACTCAAACAAATTCAAGACAGGCCTTAATTAAAAATAAATAAATCAAGCAAAACAGATCCAAAATCAAATCAAATTAAAAGAAATACACATTTAAAACAAAGTCTCAACCAAAATTTAAAATGAGATCAAATTCAATTCCAACAGATTTTAAATCAAGACAGCAGGCCGATTAGGTGGGATCCAATATGATCAAATCAAATTCAAATTACTGCCTGCCGGATTGCTGGATCCAATATGACCATCTTCCCCACTCAAATTCCAGATCAACCGAGCCCGATTAGGTGGGATCACCGCAGGCCCTGCATCTTCTCCATCTGCAAGACCCAATATTCAATGATCCAGTATCTTAAGTTACTGGATTGCTGGACCCAATATGATCATCTTCTCCACCCTCACCCTATTGGGTGGGAAAGATGCAGGGGATGCGACAGCGACACTGTCCCTCTATCTCCCCTCCATCTTGGATATGTTCAGGACCCTTTGTTTTTTAAAGTTTTAGAAGAACTGATCCAGGCTGATCCTGGACCGATTTTCCTTCTGGTGGATTGGCCGATCCAATCCAGATCTGGGTTGTGAATTGGGATTGACCTGACAAATCCAGCGGCTGATCCCGACTAGAATTCCTTATTAGAATCATGCTTTTCTCTACTTAATTATGATTGCTTTGAAGAAAGAGGTTGAAGACTTGAAGTTTACTGCTCTCGGTGTCTCTACTGCAAAAGTGGTACCTGAATTTGTTTTCCATTCCAAATCTCCAGCTGTGTTGTATTTTACTTGTTTGAGGTTGTCACTCACCCTGAGATGAATGAAAGAAGATTGAGAATATGTACTTTAGCGTTTAGAGACTACTCATTTCATAGTTAATTGAGTTGACAGGGAATCAGTCTGTTCAATGATGTGATGGTTCAAGATCGAACTAGTTTTGGGTAAGGTCAGCATGATCTGATTGGACTACCAGTTTCTAAGCACAATATGCATCGTTCTCACTTGAACCTTGAATGCATCAAGGTAGTAGATTGACACGAAGGAAGATAAGAACAGGTTCTTTGATAGGTATCTTTTTACATTATTTATAAGTGAATTTGTATACCATTTTTTTGGTTCATTTGGTGGCTTGTCAGGGTTGCAACAAGTGGCCAGTTTTCTTGCCTAATTACTTGTTAATTTTGTTTAGCTCGCATCTTTGCTTGCATATGGCATCCATGAGCACCTCTGTGGCTGTATTTAGCCACTTGTCCACTATCCGGAGCAATCGCCTGTGAGCAGTTTCACCTTCCATGGGCATGGATGCTACCATTGTTTAAAAGGGCACTGTCTTGACACGTTGAGGTTTACACATACGCCTCAAGACAAGCCTCTTCACCACCTTGGTGAGGCTCACATCTTGTTGACAGACTATGAGGCTTATGCTTTTCTCTAGGTGAGACTTATGCATCACCACCTTAATGTCTCAGCGGTAGAAAAACATAAGCCTCAAAGTTGAGCGTATGTTAATAAAAAGTGAGAAAAAGAAAGAGTTAGAATCATCGACATATGCAAAGAGAGAGAATATTTTATCTTCTCATCACACAAACTTTTATAGCACATTTTTTTTCTTCTAAATGACACTTATTGGCTTTTTTATGATCATTTTCTTGAATCTATAGAAATTATTTGATTATAATGTCTATAAAAATAAAAAAAATCAACCATAAAAAGTTACAAGTACTAAATGTATTATTTAGGTTTAAATGTTGTTTCTCTGAAGTATTAATCAAAGTTCATTTATTTGTACAACATTAAAAATTAATAATTTATTATATATTTTTTGATGGTAGTTTCTTAGATAGTTCAAGGATTGCATGATTATTTATTTAAATATTCATAGATTATAGATTTTTCTTAAATGGCTAGTTAACGCCTCAATAAGTTTTGAAACTTATAATTTAAGGACTGCATGATTATTTATTTAAATGTTCATAGATTATATATGTTTTTAAATTGAGGCTTATGCCTCATTAAGTTTTAAGGCTTACTGCTTACACCTCGTGAGGTTCTCGCAAAATGCCTCAAGACCAGCTCAAGATTTTTCAAACATTGGATGCTACTGAGTTTCTACTTTTCTTACCTATCCTTTTCCTTTATGTCTTTCCTATCCTTCGTATCTTTTATATATTTTTTACATTTCTTGCAAAAAAATAGTGGTTTGTTTGTTTTTTCTTTGCCTAAAGCATGCTGTCTGTCAATAAATTCTGGGATCACATACGGAATCACAAGGTTTGGAAGACTTGCTCTATGAAACTCAACATTTCTGGTTGGTTACTTGTATCCTTTTCATTTCTTACTTCTTTTTTAAATTATCTGCATCTTGTCTGGATTTGATGTTTTTGCTTAATGAAATGAATGGATTTCTTTCTTCTTTTATTTCATGCTATTGTTGCCTTTAGCCGTTTGCAATTCAATTTTATTTTTCCTAATTATATTTAAACATTATGGATAATTTGATGTTGATAAGCACCTCCCAACTTGTGCTTCAGGAACATGTCGTTGGGGAGAATTTGGTGAAGGTGGGCTGCTATGGGCTGAATGTAATCATAAGCCTTTTGAATGGTTTGATGGAATTCCTGTTGAAGAGCTGCTGTGCAAAGTAATAATTTTTAAATTTGTCTCTTTCTTCATAAATTTTTCTGATGTTTGCCTCGGAATTAATATTTAATGAACATTTTATTTGATTCTTACTTTGTTGTCAAGTCAAAATCCATCCTCCCATGAAATGCAAATGTAGCTTACAGGCGTGTCCTGCTACTTTGGTGCGGATGGGTTCTGTTGTAAAAACATTTCTTTTTAATAAGGTACTCATTTGGTGCTTTATACATGCTTAACGAACAAATTGTCTATTCTTTGTTAAGGCGATACAAGATGGCCACAATGCTTGAAAAGTGAAGCCCAAAAATGTGTAGTGCTAGAGATAGTAGCTTAGATATGAATTTTTTAAATCAAAGAAACCAAAGACCTCAGATCATGGAGAACACCTCCCAAACTGCAAAAAAAAATCTCAACATAATATTGTTAAAAGATTTGGTGGGGGTGAAAACTCTTATAGTAGGCAAATAGACAGTCCTGCACAAGAATATTAAAAAGTTTGAAGATGTCACCATCAGTCTGAAAGAATGAATGAAAAGTTTCCTATTTCATGCATGCGAAAGTTCCAAATTACTCAGAACTGAAGTAATACTAGATCCTAATACACATGGCTGTGATGCTTCTGAAAGTTTTACATTGGTTCAAGTACATTCCTTTTGCACTTCAGAAAAATGGGCAGTGGAAGCCATGGTTTGCAGGACTGGCCAATCCCGTATCGGGATCAGTACCTGCCAGCCATATCCCTGGGTGGGGGTAGCCCTTTTGCCAGTATCAGGCTCAACACTGCTGGATCGGCTGATCTTAGCCAATCAGATTGCTCCTATTTGGTGGTGGTGTGGTGGTACTGCCCCCTCTCCAGTTTCTTCCCCACCCTAACAGATGGGGAAGAACTTTGTAATGAGCAACTTAAATGACCAAACCTATCTTTAATGGGTCTTGATACACATTGAATGGAGATGTCATTTATTGGATACATGCAGGGAAGATACAAGTGCAGCTCAGCTAACGAACATGGGCAAGCCGATCCCGATCAGCGGCCTCTCTGCTGCTGGACTAGGGTGATCTGACCTGATCAGCTGCCCCTCCACTCTATAAAATATTGGGGACTTTATTTCTCTATTTTTCTTTTTCAGATTGTGGAAGACTGATCTAGGCCAATTCTGGATTGTTTTGCTTCCAGCAGATGGGCCAAGCTGACTTGGCCCGATATGAACCGAAGAGCCTATTCTTACTTGGACCAGCCAGTCCAGGCACTGGCTCAGCCAATACTGGCCAATCTCAGCCCAGCAGAGCTGTGTTCAACTGGATCAGCCAATTCTGATCCAGATTGGCTGATGCCAGCAATAAACTGGCTGATCCTGGCTGATCTCTTCTGATCTAGGTCTATCCTGGTCAATCAACTGAAATCAGTCAGGGATTGGCCCATCAAGGACAAATTGTGTTCTGGATCAGCCAATTTTGCAAATCATGGATGGAATTGAGCTGTCCAGTGAAGTTGAACTCCACCAAGATTATAACTGCTTACCTAGTGAAGTTCAATATGAGCTCCACCAAAAACATGCTGACATGGCAAGTGCATTTCGAATAACTCACAGTCAGAGGTTGTGGTTCAGTGTAAGATTCTCGAGAAGATCTTGCAGTCTTGGAGGCATTCTTAGCATGATATATGTCGATTTAAAATGGTCTTTCTGTTTCTCTGGATTGAACAATTGATTGGCTCTAACCTGTGGGGGAGATGATTCATCAGAGACCTGTTTCCCAAATTGGCTCTTCTTTTTGCTAGATCCACAGCTTATGCTAAGCACTGACTTTGGGTAAAGCTGGTTCAACTTATGAAGATTCCTTCTCACAGGTTTGAACGAACCCCTCCCAGTTCAGATGCTGATTCTATTTGCTTCACTCAGATGCTTCCTTGCTTGATTTTCTGTTGCTTGCAGTGCAATTGGATCCACAATGGGAGTCAAGGTTCTCTCGGTCACTAGTGGATATAGATCACCAAAGGAATCTCACTGCTATGCACTTCCAGTCAAACAAGCTCCTTGAACAGAACGTGTTGTGTCCTCTTGTTCCAGCCTGCGATCATTCTTCTCAGAAGTAGCATTCCACAGAGAGAGGGAATTAATTATAAAGATAATGCTGGCACATCATTTGCTGATTTGCTAACTTTTCATCCCCCTGCAACCGAAGGAAATGGTGCTATTATTGATACTGGATACATGTGATCTTTGACCATCGGGAACAATAAATAGAATATCATTGAATGTTGACTTTTCTTTTTATGTACATGAAGAAGATATTAGAAATGAAACTGTTAATTATTACCCAATTCTTTCCAAGGAGGTCTTTGATTGGCAACTGTTTCTTAACCTGCCTCTTGGCAAAAAGTTATTTGCTCAGGAAAGAAATGCTCTAGTTGTAGATTTTTTGGAGGAGATAAGCAAGCTATATTTGATATGGACGCCAACGAATCACCAGAGCTGGATAGTTTTTTTTGTGTTTCTTTTAAAATTTTTGGGTTGTCAAACAAAATGAATGTGCTAACTGTCTTTATATTTATTCAGAAATATCCTACTAAAAATGAGCTATAAATGTTTTTGATTTCAGACCCATCAGCCTCCAGCATTTTTATAAGATTGTTATGTGTAACAGACTCAAGTTGATTATTGGTTCTTTGGTGGATAACCATCAAACATCTTTTGTCACAGGGAGGAATATCTTAGACAGTTTCAAAAATGCTTGAGGGGGTTGGCCATTGGTGGGGGTAGCTTTTCCACTTTACGGGAACCTGCCATATATTAGTGAAGCAGATCCCAAGTGGAGCCGGGACACTTTTGGGGGGGGGGGGTGGAGGGGCAGCTAGAACGAGATAGGAACTTCTTAAGATGGTCCAGGAATTTGACACACTTAATGACAGTAAGACGCTTTCTAGTGATGAGATGAAAGTGAGAATATGCCATTATAGAGTGATGTAGCAGAGAAGATCGAATATCAAATAGAAACAAAGAGAAATGTAAACGTGGTTGAAAGAGGTGGACAAGAATGCTAGGTTCTTTCATATGATGGCTAGTGTGAGAAATAGAAGACATCCACTCCACTAGTTGTGTACAGAGACTGTTTGCTGAAGTAAAAAGTGGGGACCTTTTCTCAATGGTGTTGAGTTCTAGAATGGTTCATGAGGCAAAGTAACTTTATTCGAGCTTTCATGGAAGATGATATATATAAGGCTATTTGGGGTATGGACCCCTTTAAAGCACCAGGTCTAGATGGTTCTCCATTGGCTTTATTAAAGTTGTTGGAGCATTATTAAGGACTTCATGTGTGACAGGCCCTGTTTGACTCTCTTTAGGTGTCCATGGTGATTTTTCCAGTATCTTTTATTTTGGGAAGTCTATGATAACCATAATATGCATTTTCATCCAAAGAGGATCAGAAGTTAAACATACAAGAACAAAAGTTAATATTAACATGATTGACTTGTTTACAAAAGTATACCTACTTTTACTATTACACATAGCTAGCAACCTGTGATATCAAAAGGTTTCACTTGAAGCCACCTAAATATTTGTTGTTATCCAAAATTTCTTTCAGAAACATCACAAGAATACTGTTTTATCACTGGTACTCATGCCACTGGGTGCTAAACAAAACAACAGAACACAGAAAAGTGAATGAGCAATAGGCATCAATTTAAGATGCAATAAAGTTGATGAAGTAGGTGAAGGAAGGCACATCCAAATTCTGAACTTAAAAAACAATAGTACATTCAAGTATTGGTTGCTGGCCAATGTGCATGGACCATTGGGAGATGGTGATAAAATCAGTTTTTTTGCAGACTTGAAAGAGGTGGTGGTCAGTTTTAGCATTGAAGCTTGATGTGTCTATGGTGATTTTAATGCAGTAAGGAAGCTAGGGGAGAGATCAAATCAAGAATCCTTAATGATTTGGTCGATGATAATGGATTGATGGAAGTATCCCTTGGTCTAATTCCATATCTAAATCTAAGTTGGATAAATCTTTTGTTTCTATAGCATGGGTGGACAGTTTTGGTGTTCTTGACAGCTTCTATCTTTCTAGAGTTGTTTATGATCACTTCGCTACTGGAATCAGGTGTGGGAGAAAAGCCATGATGCATGCAGGCAAGTTTCGGTTTGAGTTGGAGTGATGTAAAGAGTCCACCTTCAAGTAGCTGGTCAAGGTGTGGTGGAACGAGCAGACTTTGGATTCTCCTTCGACAACGTGGAGATTTGTTTTCAAACTTAAGTATCTAAAGAGCCGAATCAAAATTTGGTCATGATCAAATTTCAACTAGCCAGCTAATGCTAGGGGGGAATGGGTAGCTAAGATCGATTATTTTGAACAACTTAATGATAAAGACATGATCAATGACAGTTAGAAGAGTGGGACAGGATATAAAGATATTACAAAGAGTGGAGAACTAGAGAGGAAATCAAAAGGAAACAGAGGTCAAAGGAGCTGTGGCTGGAGGAGGGTGACAAGAATACAAGGTATTTTTACATCATGGCTTCCCTCAGAAATAAAAGAAGTTTTTTTTTCAAAAACTGTGTGAATGGATTGGATTGTATCGACATCTACTAAGTAGGTCAACAGGCTGCCAAATTCTATGAACCTGCTGTTAAACTTTTCCTTGCAAAGTCGGGAGCAAAGTCTGAGTCTTTGGTCAGCTCTTTTTCAAATGAGGTGTTGCTGAATGCCATCAAAGCTATGAATCCCTACAAGGCCTCAGATCTTGATGGTTTTTTCTACTGAATTCTATTATCATTGCTGGGAAATTTTAAGTGCAGACTCCATGGCACTAATAAGAGAAGTTGAGAGAAACTCTGGGTGTATATAGCTTGTGAACTCTACGATGCTAGTTTTATTACCAAAGAGGGAAAATGTGACCTACATAAAAGATCTTAGACCAATCAGTTTTATGAAATGGAATTATAAAATTGTGACCAAAGTTCTTACACTAAGATTTAGTAGGCACATTGAAAAGTTGGTAGGTTGTTCTCACTCTACTTTCATTCCTGGGAGGTACATTCTAGATACTTTATGGCTGCTTATGAGTGTAATCGGGACCAAATAGTGTGACGAAAGGAATGTATCCTTTTGAAGTTAGATTTCAAAAAAAGCTGGTGATGGGGGTGAGATATTCCTATTTATTCAGGATTATGTAACTAATAGGATTCAATAATAAATGGATCAATTGGATTAGATATTGTGTTTAGCATGGCAAGATTTTCAGTAGACATCAATGGAAAATCGTGTGGTTTCTTTGTCAGATCAAGAGGGGTCAGGCAAGGTAATCTGATTTTTCTGTTTTGTTTGGTAGGTCAAGTTCTTAGCATTACGCGAGGGAAAGTGGAACAAGCTGGTTTCATTGAGAGTATTGCTATGGGTGCTAATAGGGAGTTGATATTTTACCTTCAATTTACCGATGATACTTTATTTATTCTCATCAGGTAATATTGAAAAATGCGTTAGTTTCAGAGTATTGCTGTGTTGCAGGTTGTAATAGGTTAAAGATCAACAAAGATAAAATGTAAACTCATTGGGCTTAACATGAATGAAGATTAAAAAGTCACATCTTCATCTTTGACATGACGTGGGCTTCTCTGCCTATAATATTTCTGGGTCTTCCACTCTCAGATAAGGATATCATGAGTGCTGATTGACAATGCGTGGTCCAACAAAAGGAGGGCAAGCTGTAATGTTGGAAGAGCATAATGCTCTTATCTGGAGGTAAATGGGTCCTTTCAAAGAGTGTATTACAAAATATTCTGCTATATTTCTTTTCAATCCTCAATATTCTAATGAGAATCTACAAAAAGATGGAAATCATAAGGGCTAGGTATTTTTAGGCAAGGATGCAGTGTGAGGAAAGATCTTCAACTAGTTAAATGGCATCATGTTTGCAGGCCAAGAAATGAAGGGGGTGTGGGTCTTCAGTCTTGTGACTTTGGAAATCACCAACAGAGCTCTATTGACAAAGTGGTAATGGAAGCTAAATTTTAACATGGGTGCTTTGTTGGCTAGAATTATGTTCAAAATATGAAGTCGGCGAGAATGGGACCTCAATCAATGATTTTAGGGATAACAACAGAATCTCAGGTATCTAGAGGGGCATCCTACATAATTAGGATCTCTTCTATTCATCTGCCTCAATCAATATCAATTTGGATAATGGAATAAAAACCCGTATCTAGGACATGGTTTGTAGAATCAGCCGATTTGGATAGGAATCAGCCAATTTTTGGATCAAATCGGCTCACGTCGTTCCGATCCACCACCAGCACCATTGATCCATGATCGATTCCTGGAAGGATTGGCCTAGATCGTGAGAATCAATCTTGGATTGTGAGAATTGGCTTTGGATCGGCCGATTCTCTGGAATAGGATCGAGAATCGGCTGATCCATGCCGATTTTCCAGGAGTCCGAAAGTTACATATCCTTCTATAATTGTGTTCGATTCTAAACTCAATTTTGATCCAATTTCTTCCCATTAAGGGGAGAATCAACAACTCTTTCTCTCTCTCCCCCCCTCCCCTTCCCGATTCCCCGCCTTCTATCCCAATTCTTCGACACCCCTCCCCTCTAGCAAGGTCACGAATTTCTTTCCTACAATGTGACTTTGGAAATCACCAACAGAGCTCTATTGACAAAGTGGTAATGGAAGCTAAATTTTAACATGAGTGCTTTGTTGGCTAGAATTATGTTCAAAATATGAAGTCGGCGAGAATGGGACCTCAATCAATATTTTAGGGATAACAACAGAATCTCAGGTATCTAGAGGGGCATCCTACATAATTAGGATCTCTTCTATTCATCTGCCTCAATCAATATCAATTTGGATAATGGGATAACAACCCGTATCTAGGACATGGTTTGTAGAATCAACGGATTTGGATAGGAATCAGCCGATTTTTGGATCAAATCGGCTCACGTCGTTCCGATCCACCACCGGCACCATTGATCCATGATCGATTCCTGGAAGGATTGGCCTAGATCGTGAGAATCAATCTTGGATTGTGAGAATTGGCTTTGGATCAGCCGATTCTCTGGAATAGGATCGAGAATCGGCTGATCCATGCCGATTTTCCAGGAGTCCAAAAGTTACATATCCTTCTATGATTGTGTCCGATTCCAGATTCAATTTTTATCCAATTTCTTCCCATTAAGGGGAGAATCAACAACTCTCTCTCTCTCTCTCTCCCCCTCTCCCCCCTCCCCTCCCCTCCCCGATTCCCCGCCTTCTATCCCAATCCTTTGACACCCTTCCCCTCTAGCAAGGTCACGAATTTCTTTTCTACAATGTGGTTTTCCCCTATTTTTCCTACCTCCCTGTGAATGGCTTCTTTAGTGCCCCCCCCCCCCCTCCCGTGAGCACAGCCGGTTGACTAGTTAAGGGAGGGAGGATCATGATATACCTATATACTTCTTCCCCTGTGAGGTTCAGTGCTACCCCCTTTGGGGGGAATCAGACTCAGACTAAAGGTGACCGTAGGGGTACCTCTACCCCTAGCCAGCTGAGGATCCCCCGCCCCCAGTGCAGCCTGTTGACTAGTTAAGGGAGGGGGGATTGCAATATGTTTTATGGGTACTTCTCTCGTGTAATCCAGTGCTACCCCCCTTTTTTTTGGGGGGGGGGATCCTTGGTCTATAAAGTTGAGTCTATGGAAACTCGTGTTATCTGCCATGTTGCAGGTTATTTTGTACTCAAGGAGCAGAATCTTCATTGAACATTACGACAAACTAAGCATGATACTTCATTTGATGGTGGGTTTGGTTGAAGATGGTATTTTACTCATTTTGGCATCCATCTTAACGAGCCGATTTTCAAGGGTAAATTCTTACTATTGAAACATTGGTTTTTGTAATGTTGTTCTGACATTTACCAACTTTGTAGATGCTCTTCCCTTTCTTCTTTTTTTAATTTTTTATTTTATTAATAGAATTTTGGCTTACCTTGGCCATGCTAAAAAAATTTATAAACATTAATATACTCGCACCATCAAAATAATACCAGAAGTGGCACACAAGTGACACAAGTTGATCATAAAGTAATAATAAACTTTCATGATAGTACTCAAAGTTTTGGAATTCCGATTTTCAAGGATAAATTCTTACTATTGAAACATTGGTTTTTGTAATGTTGTTCTGACATCTACCAACTTTGTAGATGCTCTTCTCTTTCTTCTCTTTTTTAAGTGTTTTATTTTATTAATAGAATTTTGGCTTACCTTGTCCATGCTCAACAAAAGTTATGAACATTAATATACTCGCACCATCAAAATATTATCAGAAGTGGCACACAAGTGACACAACTAGATCATAAAATAATAATAAACTTTCTTGATAGGACTCAAAGTTTTGGAATGCATTAAGCCATTCAAAATAGGTGATGCATACAATCTATAAGATTTGTTCAGATAGACGAGGTGTCAGAATTATGCTACCGTGATCAGTAGTAGTATTATTATAGGCATAACAAACAATAATGAAACTTTTCCAAAATTTGTTGGAAGATAGATAAACTTGTTCGGAGCAACTTTTTGAAGGTAGCAAAGACTAAATTTGACATAATATACACATACAAATTCATTCACCGAACTGTGCACATTGGTTAAAATCTGTCACATTTAGTACATAGCACAACTCTCTCTATTTTCATCTAAATAAAGTGATTTCAAAAATAAAAATTTTTCAACGTGTTGTAAAATATTTTAATAAATTTTATTTGACTCTCTGATCAACTTAAAATTCATACTATACTTTTAGATAAACCTAGAGACTAAAAGAACTAGAACAGAACAATCAATATCCTATCTTCTCCTCCTTCTTGCAGTAGTCTTTTCTGCACCAAGAGATCTTCCAGAAGCAGCCTAGGCATGAAACGAAGCTCCTAAAATGACTGTGCCATGTTCTTAAGTCCCTTGCACACTTTTGAGAGCTCAGCCACCTATCCCTCCAGTCATCACTCAAGTGTGTTGCCACCTAGCAAGATTTTGTACTCCACATGCCACCCTCCTATGACCAGCACCTCTCTTGGCAGCCCAAGCAGCTCGTTAGATGCTACGTTGATTGAGAAAAATGTATATTTTAACCCCTTGCAAGTTTAAACGAAAGTCTTATATTTAACACACACCACCGTTCAAGTACACATAAACCCATTAGAATTTTGTCATTTTAAAAAAATATATTTGAAGTACCATATTTATTCATTTGACCTTTATCTAAAATAAGTTGGTATACTTTAATTTATATCTCATTTAAATACATTATGCTTACCAAACTTCCAACATTCAATGGTTTTCACATCTTTTGGCCATTTGCATTTGAATTGACAAACTTTCATTATTTAACTTCATTAAATTGTATTTCACACCAATCGAATGCTATAGTCTATTTCAGACTAATTATAACCTTTGTGTTCTTTACTAACCCTTCTAAAATAGGTGAATTCCCATTATACAGCATTTAGCAAAAATCCGTGTAAGTTTCATGCCTTCTACTTCATAATTTAGTGGCATCTAAATTTTATGAAAATTTTGGATAATCATCGAATTTTCTTAATCGTCTTTCAACAAAATCATAATTAACGATAAAATAATAGATCTTTAATTTTTATACTGGTTTATGACATGATGGCTATGTTTAAGAACTTTGAACATCATCTTGAGATGATCAAATTTCTCAAAGTACACCCTTATTCTTTAGTGTTGATTCTTAAAATATGAATTTCAATTCTTTGGTACTTAGAAAGGTTTTATGTTGTCTCCATCTCTATTTTTTATATTTTTACTGTGTTTAAAGAAGTTGTCAGTTGGGCTTTGTATTTTTTAAGTAAAATTGGAAGTTCTGTCTATAACTCCTTAAAAGGACTTAATTATAAATGTATTAGTAGCTTAACATTTTACTGTCATGCAGCTACAATGCATTGAATAGTCAAGAGGTGATTTTAAATTTCAATTTATGCTTTTTGGCATCATACACATCCCGGTTGTAGTTTCTCTTTGGGTCTAATGGATATCTGGCTGAGATGTGCTGAGCTCAGATCAAGCTTTTTTACCAAGAAAATGTGTTTATTTGTTGAAGGTGCAGGATATCTATGGTCTTGATCACGAAACTGTATTTCAAAATGTAACTGTATCATCAGATAGAAGGCCTCAGCCCCTTTATCTTGCAACTGCAACTCAGATTGGTGAGCCATGCCTTCCTTTCACCAGTTTTTAGTTTTTTCACTCTATCTAGCATAAACCATTCACCTTTTGTTTGTTACTTAAGAACATCTGTGTTTCCCTCTTAGGGGTTATTCTAACGGAGGGTATACCCAGCTTGCTAAAAGTGCTTCTTCCATCCAATTGCACAGGCCTTCCTGTACTGTGAGTATAGTGCTCACTAATTGCCCATTTCTAATTTTTAACGAAGTTAAAATTGTACATCTGACTGGATCAGAATTGTTGTAGGAATTTGGGAGTATTATAGGACTCGAGCGCTGATGTAACCTCAATTTTAACAATTCAAAATTCATGTTTCTCTTTGGAAAAATAATTTTATTTTTTACTTAGGTTTGACAATTATGAAAATAGATGATATTTTATGGGAGTATAAGCTATTTTGGCGTAATATGTATATTTAGAAACTTACAAAGTAGGTTCCAGAGATCTTCCAAATGTTGACATAAGGAATACCCTATCACTTGGACTACTTGAATCACATTTTTTATTTTTTATTTGAGGTTGTTTGAGTTCTTTATAAAAAAAATTTTGACTTCTCCCCATCGGACTTACCAAATTCTAGGGTTAATTACATCGAACAAACATTTGAATATCCTTGATTAACCGCCATAGCAATTCATGAACAGAGAATATGCATCCACAAAAACAAGCATGCTAGAGTCACAATCTCATGATCTTGTCGGAATGCAAACTTAGCTTACACGTATTGTCCACACACGGAAATATAAATATCTTTAGTTCATCTGTTTCTCCACCATATTGCATCTACTAAACAGTTTTATTGACACTTTGACAACAAAACATATATTAAGATATTATTCTACTCTTTAACAAATAGTTGACATGAAAAATAATGAAAATTTCTTACTTTGAAAGTTTCTTATCCCATGCCCTCATAGCAAACGAGATGCCAAATGTGTCTTTTAAAGTATCTACATTCCAATTTGTTTTTTTATCTTGTCTTGCACATATTTATTTGACACCATTCTCTCTACACATGTATAAGATGCAATTTCGTTCTTCCAACTATAAAGGGATCTTTTGATTGAGCATCAAAATAGAATTTGGAATTCAAAAAGAAGCCAGTTAAATGTAAATGACATTGCATCTATATCTCCTATGGACGATCTATAATCTTTAAGATGGCAACATACTTCACTTATTTTCTTGCAAAATTTTCAACAATTTTCTATTTTTTAAATTTCATTGCGTCATACAAATAACTCATAGTCGATTTTTCATCACCATCCACTAGTCTTAAAACTTGCAAGATGGGCTGAGATGCTATCAAAAATCTCTTTGACTCTATGCCATAACTTTACTTGAAAAACAATGGAAGACACATGCTTTTCTTTATTTGTCTTTGTTCACACATTTTTATGTCAATTATCTAAAGAAAGCAATCTTCTCGGCCCTCTTTTGATCACATCATCGTGTAAATTTTCCAAATGATAAATATACTTCATCAAGGCAAATGAGGGTGTCGGAAGATTTTCGCTCTTGATCTTTGTATATATGTTTTACACATAAAATACAAGATCATGATTATAGTTTTTGGACGCAATATGTGAAAGGCACGCAAAAGGCCGGAGGTTATCAACATCAAATTTGGAGATTGAATCATGTCAAGACTCTTGATATCATCCTTATTGACAAGAGACTTCCCTCAATTCCCAAGATGATTTGTCTGCAAGCTCTATGTACTCAACCTATTGCTGTGAAACTTAGAGAGGAAATCTAGTTTTCTTTAGCTAATTTGTAGGATAATTGAACTAAGGGAGTCAAGAGTACAGTGAACATGCGTAATTCTATAATGTCATGTACTCAAATCGAATGTCTCGGAATGAGTATATTAATACTGTAGAACAAGCTCAACATGTAATATTTGAACATAAGTACTTTATTTTTTGCCAGCTTTTTGTAATTTTTATTTATTTTTATAAATCTTCTATTGTTTTCTACTTGTCCTGGGTAGGATTTGGACAGGGTCAATCCGACCACGATTCATGATCCTTCTTTCCTTGCTTTTCATTGTATTGGTACTGGATATCTAGGTAGGTAGTTCTCTTCCACTTCCTACTTTTTAATTTTTCATTCTTAGGCTTGCTTTTTGAACCTTCCAGAAAAATGTAGGAATCCCGCTTTGCTGGTTTTAAAACATAATATTGTATCAATCATTCTTTTCTTTTTCATTTACAAAGCTGTTATGCCTTTTTCATATTTTACTTTACTTTGTTTTCAAAGGCAGCTTATTTTTCTCTTCAACCGTGGGGTGTTTGTCTCAGTTTCTTTTTCTTCGTTCACGTAAATTTTAAAGAGGATATTAGTTAAAGCAATTCCCTGTTCGTCCTTTTATTAATATGCTTTTGGTTTTTATATTTTGCTTCACAACCATGACAAATGGAACTATTTACTTTACAGAATAAGGGTTGACTGATACTTTATTCTTTTTTACTGTATCTGCCTTTTGAGTAGTTTGTGACTTTTTGGAAATATATTATTATGTGAGCTGAAAATTGTTTTGAATAATTTTATTGATACTTCTTTACCAGAAACCATTATTTAAGTTTTTTAGCTTCTTCCAGGTATCTAAGAAATCTTCTTCTAAACCCTCCAACATATGCTATTGCATCATCAATCCAAGGTGAGGACTTGATTATTGGCAGCCAGTTAATTGGAATTTATGAGCTTGTATGGTTGCTTTCGCATTGGTATGATGCCTAGACACAAAATTTAGCACAAACATTGCTGCTTAGTTTTAATATGTGGCTTTATTAATTAATAAATTGCAGTCAATTAATGATATTTATTAGTTCTAAGTATTAACACCTTCATTGTATGAAGGGAAAAGAAGATAAACGAATTGTAATTACGTTTTTTGACTTAATGTTCACATATTTTTACTGCTTTATGTAATGCCCAAAAGAACACTCAACGTGTATTACGAACAAGCTACTCAGACCCATACCAACCGTAGCTTTGGGATTCTGTACTATTACAAGTGATCAAGCAGTTTGTTTTGAAATATTATCACTCGAATTACTAAATAGAAGAGAATTTTTACTGTGATTGCCTCGGGCGCCTAGGCGCTGAGCTGAGGCTAGGCCTCTGCGCCTCGCCTAGCTTGTGATTGCCTTAGGCAATCACCTTTTCCGCCTCGGCTGCCTAGACCACCTAAAATGCATATACTTTTCTATTTTTTACTATTTTTAAATTTGTTTTTTGGTTTGTTGTTTAGTTCAACTTAGCACCATATCTTATATATTGCATTTTCTTTCTTTTTAAATCAATGAAAAAGTGATCTTGTGTCACATTCAAAAAAAATTAAGATCAAAAAAATCCAAGACTAGAGAATTATTGTTCAATTATTGTTACTTCTATGTTATTTTAGAATTATTAATGTATTTTCATGCATGTTTTTGAATTATTTTTCAATCATTGTCACTTGACATATTAATGTACTTTAATTGTAGTTTCAAATTTCAGTAACAGAAAAAAAATGTACATCTTTCCTACATTTTTGATGTATTTTATGCATTTTTTATATATTTTTAATTTTTAGATATATTTCTTGCATTTTAAAATTTATTTTCTGTTTTTTAAATGTTCCTCTTGTATTTTATAAATATTTTTTACTTTTTTAGAAGTATTTTATGTTTTTTTACATGTAATTTCAGTTTTTTTAGAGGTATGTCATGCTTTTTTTCACTTTCATATATTGTATAAAGCATAAAAATATATAATAAAAAATTGTCACTTCAGGCTCCTGAGGTGCCTGCCTTAAGCGTCTGAGGCGAGGCGAGGCCTTCCTCGCCTTGGTGGTCTCACGCCTTTGACTATGTAGACATTTTTAGGTTCACACAAGGAATATGTGAGACAGCGCATATAACCTAAAATCAACTAAATGAACCTGTGGTTCCAAATGAATTGCCTGTCATCTATACTGATTCGCCCACTCCATATGATTTTTGACATATTCATATAGCATGTTATCAAATTTTATTAAAATCACCATGACAAATCGGACTGAATCTAATGTAACTGTGGAGACCTAGGTCTATGCTTGTTCATTTTGAATTTGCTTGTGGAAGCATTATGCACAAATCTAATCTTGTAATTTTTTAATTACCATTGTTAATACATATGGCTGTCCAGTAAAATGCATTATTATACCAGTGTCCCTGGCTACGAGTTATGGCTCCTTGTGCAGGCATCCTCTGTATTTATGTAATTTACATGGCAAAGCATTTACCGTTCTCCAAATGAGGGGTAACATGACTAGTAGCACTCTTGTTTACGATATCTTGTCACTCAAATTCTGTGTACAATCACATGGACAGAGACCTGCATGAGTTACTAATGTGACAGTTAGGATAAAAATATTCAGATTAATCATACCATATGTAAGCAAAAAGTTTTCTTGCTAAGGAGATTGTTTTGTTTTCACCTGTACAAGCATTTTGTATGGATTGCCCCCAAACTTCTTGCCACGCGTGAGATCTTTATCCAACTCTCCTACCATAAAGCATTTGACTCTTCACCAAGTGAAATCAAGACAAAGCTCTAGGCGACAGCTTGTTATGTTATATCCTATGCAGTCAGAGGTGTAAAGCAACTGAGGCAACCACAGGGTAGCCTTAGCTTAATTACTGGCCTTATTGGATGGGCTCATTGTCTAGTATTAGTTTTAATTATTTAGTTATGTGAATAGCATAAATAAAAGTGTATGACACCTAAAGTTTACTATTTGCATAAATTATTAGCCTAAACTCATATAGAAATTAATCATTTGGAGAGAATAACATTTGAAATTGATTGTTTTAATACTTGAGCATAATGAGGTGGCTGAAGCTCTATTAATCATAAAAAGTTGATTATCTCAGGTGGATATATAATAAATAAAACATTTTTGTTCTATTCAATCTGACACATTATAGGCTGAAGAAACTTCCAAGCATGAGGGTCTATTTTTGTTCTCTTTTTGAAATGACCTCAAAAGATGCCACAAATTATTTAAGGCAAAATGGAAATGTTAAAAAGAAGACTTGCACGGGGAAGGAGTGGCTCTATCAAAGGACAGAGCTGAAGTAAAAACAAAAAGCAAGAAGTTAAAGTAGAGCTGCCAAAATATGGGGACCTTTTTACAGAAGAATTTATTCTACCTTTTTACTAAGTAGCAGCAGCAGCTCAGTAACAGTTGTGCCCTATAAGAGTGTTAGATCTACTCTTTTGGCAAGAGAATCATCGTTTGCATGGCAGTAAACTTCACCTTATCAGCTGGAAGTCAGTTTGCAGGTTGAAGGAGGAGGATGGGGTCGGCTTTACACCTTTTTACATTTTTAATTATGCACTTATTGGCAAATGGTTAAGGCGAGTGAAGAAGGACAAAAATAAACTGATGATCTTTATCCCAACAGAAGATGCTCCAAATTTTGGAAGGACATTGTTGGAACCTTGCAAATTTTCTTCTCGATTTTTTAAGATATGTGAAAATATGTAATGGGCGACGACGACGGTGTCCCCAATCTAACCCATTTGATATTAATAAAAAAATAATAGTAATGATTATAAGTTATGTGATGGGGTTAGGATGTGGATTCTTTGAATTTGATCGGACCTCTCTCCACCAATCTATGAATGAATTCGGTGTTAATTACATCGTGTGGCGGCTCGGTAATCCTTGATTAACTGTCATGATAACGTATTTACAAGATGGAACAAATGCAAGGAATATTTTTTGAGCTCAAACAATGAAAGAATAAATATAAGACATCAATACTGTCTCTCCTCTCCCTTCCTCTTTCTTTCATCTTATTTTTTTTCTTTACTTAGTATGCATTATTTGGTGAATGCTAACTAGGACGATCCGTGACTACTCTGCGCCGCATTTAATAATAATATAACAATATTTCACTATCACTTATACCATCACATATATATAAGATTTATAATCATAAATATGTGTTATATACTTAAAATTTTATAAAGATCTATTTTAATTCTCTTCTTTTTCACACACACATCAAAATTGTCAAGAATAATTATTTTTTTAGCATTTCATTTATTGATTGTACAACAATATTTTACTATCATTTATATTATTACTTATGGTTAATATTTATAATTATAAATATATGATACATCTTAAAAATTTATAAATTTGTTTGTTAAGTATCTTTACCTTCTCGCTTAAGATTAACTCTTTCCCAACATATATTAATATAACATAATCACAAAAAAATCATATTTACTTGTATACATAGATAAACACTCATATTCAATTATAATATAAAAATATAATAATTTATACATAAATATATACTATATAAATTATTGTTTCTATTTGTTTCTTATTTTTATATAATTTTTTA
Source organism: Cryptocoryne crispatula var. balansae (assembly GCA_036172225.1). Taxonomy (NCBI): domain Eukaryota; kingdom Viridiplantae; phylum Streptophyta; class Magnoliopsida; order Alismatales; family Araceae; genus Cryptocoryne; species Cryptocoryne crispatula. The sequence goes on along the minus strand of CM069922.1, from coordinate 8,770,693 downwards.
TATTTTTATAATAAAATAAATAAAATCCGTCCCCATCCGACCCCGTCCGACCCGAGGTCGCGACCCCGTCCGACTAGGTCAGTTTTGGGGCCGACCGACCCCGGGCCGACCCCCAACCCCGCCTGAAATATGCAAGTGTTATGACCACTGGCGCACTGCAATCAGTTGGACTGGCCCAGGGGATTTATGATACGGCCGTCAGCAACCCGTCCTTAGTCGGAGCCTTGTCGTCATTGACCCTTCCACTTGCGGACCGTTGGCATTCGGTTTAAATGAAGATGACATTTGCCGTCGATCCCCCCCTTTCGGGGAACCATGGTCGGTTGGTTTAATAAATGGATAAACACCATCGGCAACCCCTCCTTTAGGAGGACCATGGTTGCTTAGCCCAAATGCACACGACATCGGCCATCGGCAACCCTTTCAAGGAACTATTGTTGTTCGGCTCTAATAAACTAAAAAGGCCATCATTGACCCCTCCATTGGAGGATTGTCGGCGTTCGGTTTCAATGAACATGCCATGTGCCATTGGCCACCCCTCCGGGGGATCATTGGTCAATCAGTTTAATAAACTCAAGATTGTTGTTAATGCCATTCGGACCAAATGGACATCGTTGGGCAGTCCCCCTCCCATCATTGAAAGTATTTTTCCGGCTTCTGAACACTTGATAGACAGTGCAGGAACTGTGCTTATGCCTTGAACATTATGTGATTCATTTGTGTTTGTTGTATCTGGATCATTGATTAACTGATTGGGAACTGCTAGGGTCTTAAACAATATAAAAGTCATTTACAATGGCTATTTCATATGGCTCTTTTATAGTCCTGCTGTAGGTTTTTTTTGTGGGCATAGTTTTTTGAAGCTTTACCATCATGAACATGGAGAGACTTTGCTTTGTTTTGGGCATCGGCAACTTTATCGCATTCAAATTCTTTTTTGGGCTTGCTCTTTGCTTGCGTAAATTGTGAATATTTTTAGCACTTAAATCATAATCCGTGGAATAAGTTATCCCAAAACTGCCTAGATCTTCAACAAGTAGATCGTTCACTTTGTCATCAAGTTTCTTCCTGGGCCTTCCTCGTGGCCTTGATTGATGAAACTTAGATGTCGTATCTAAACCTCCAATTAATTGTCTGCTTCTTGAATGTGTTCTTTTTTTGAATGATAATTGTGTTGCTTATAATCAGCCTCTTGGCTTTTATCTTGTGCATGGATTTTATGTCCTTTAGCCTCACATTATTTGAGGAAGGTACCTGAATACTGTCAATTGGATTGACAGGTCTTCACTTGATATCAAACTTTCTTTTCTTTGTTATTTTGTTATTTCCTCTGCTTGTGATGAAGAACTCCTAAGGCCCATACTACAACTGATATATTATTTTCAACTGTGAAAAGCGCCCCACTCTGGCCGCCATGGTCTTTGTCCTCGGCTTGGTGGGAGTTGATTGTGACTCTTGTGAAGCTGGGGCTAGGTTGGGGTTGGGGTTGGAACTGGGGCTGAAATTGAGATTGGAGCTAGAAAAGTGGGAACTTCTTGTTGTGTCTCTTCATTAGGAGGCTGAATCTAAGCATCATTTAGTTCCTTTTCAGCCTATGTATGATCCCCAGGATTGAATTTTAGTGAGTGTTTTAGTTTCATCAAGGGATAAGGGAGGAGGAAGCGGAAAAGCCCCTTAAGGGGGAGGGGAATCGCCTGAAGATCGTTGGAATGTGGAGAAATCGAAGCTGAATCGTTGTTGGATCATCAAAATCACCATTGGATCGTTGGTGCCCTAGGTGCTTCGGGTGGAGGAAGAACAAGGGTGCGATTTTGGCCCTATATCATTCTTTTAAACTGGTGATAGCAGGTCGATATCAGGCCCGAATTGGGCCCGATATTGTTAACAGTTCAGAACTTAAGTTGTACCGACGAAATCAGTTGTGTCAACTAATTCAGTACCGATTCAGACCAATTCCGCTAGGTGGCTTGTCTGGATCGATGGTCCAGGCCAAAATCGAAACAACACAGCCAATTTGATTTAATCGATTCTGTAATTCATGCTCTTGAGGGTGTTAACAATGCTATTTTACTGAAATGGTTGTGGAAATTAATTTTTAACAAAGATGTTCTCTGGGACAAAATTATTTGTTCTAATTATAGCTTTAGGAAGAATGGCTTGTTGATCAAAGACTGCAAGGATAGAGGCAGAGTTTCAAGTATTTGGAGAGATATCCTTTATAATTTGGAGTTTTTTAATTCTTCTTCATCTATTGAGGTAGGGGATGGTAGGAGAGATTTCTTTTTGGTGAACCATTGGATTGGGTATGCCCCATTAGCTAATATGTTCTTCACTCTTTCGAGCTTAAGCCGCAATCCACATGCTATGGTCTGATGTAATTGAGATGCTAGAGTGAAATGGTGTCTATCATTTAGGGGGAAGAGAGAGATACCTTAACGAGGAGGAAATTTGACTCTCCATTATGCTGATGCTTCTTGAAGATCACAGGTGTGTTGAGAACCGAGAAGGCAAGTTAGTTTGATTGTCTTGTAAAAAGTCGCTAACTACGATGAAGTCTGCCTTACGTAAGTTGACTTTGGGTGGTGTGGAAGTTCCGTGGCATAAGCCTATTTGGGTATCTATCCCAGCTTTCAAGATCAATGTTTTCTTATGGAATATTGGCAAGTGGAAACTTCCAACCAAATGCCATCTTCCAAAGACATTTCCTTTTTTTTTCCAGAGCTTGTGCTTCCTGCGGCAGCAAGGAAGATACTATGGATCACATTTTTATCAACTGGGGGATCATCAATTTTATCTAACGAACCATATTCAGGTGTTGGAAGATCCAATGGGTGGATCCTGCTAACACTATATGTTGTGGTCCATCTGGCGCACAAGGAATGGAATTTTTTGAAGAACACTTTTAGAACCCGAGAGTGATCTTTAATATGATGTCCTTCTACATGAAAGATTGGACATTGGCGTACTTTGGCTCTCATTTGGAGGCTTCTTTGAAGGATCAATTTTTGCATTTCAGATCTTTTTTATGCAGTTTCTGTACTCATCTACCATTTTGGTGGATGAACCCCCCCCCCTCCCCCCGTGTGTCCTTTTTACTCTCTGCTGCATTAATAGAATTCTGGTCTTTACAACCTCATTAAAAAATATTATGATCAGCAGAGCCAGGTCTTGAGGTGACCATCTTCCTGCTGTGGGCCGCTCTTGGAGAAGCACTTGTGCGTGGAAGAGAATCTGAGCTAGGGGCTGAAAATCCTCAGAAGATCTTCAATTCCTTTCTGTCCAAATGCTCCAAGGGATGGCTGGCAGTAGAGAATCCCACATATCCTGTTTTAGATAACTTGGCCTTGAGCATTTCCAACTAAACCGCAAATCTTTGACACTTTAACCCATTTCTATGTGTTTGCAGCATGGTATCGAACAGTATGCCTGATGCGGAACAAGGAGGGAGGTGTCGCCATCCGCGCGCGTTGGTGGGTGTTGGCACCTCAAAATTACCCAAATATTGAATGAACAATACGAAGGTAATTAATTACAAATGGTGGTTCAGATTGTGAAATAAAAAACAATGCAAGGGACATTTGCATACACGTTGGCATGTGCAGACGAATGATAGACAGCCCCCTAGCAAAGTGAAGCTCACAAATTTGATCCATTCATGGCGTACCTGTGCTGGCGGCAGTATGTAGATCGCAAGCAGAGGCCTGAGGAGCTGGGGAGAAATGGCAGCCGATATTTGTGCAGGAAATGGGACCGTTTAAAAAAAAAGAGGGAAAGAGGACAGCCGGATTGAAGTATCGGAGAAGGTGCTTGTCCAAAATTTGAATTCAGTGATAATAATCCTCGAATGGAAGGGAAATCTCCCTTAAAGGGAAGCCGGGATAAGCCTGGAAGGGATATAGGTCGATCCCGATTATTGTGGGATTATTCCGAGTCCGTTCGGAGTTGGTGTACGCGGTTGGAGGAAGGGTCCGCTAATAATGGAAGAGGAATCCATAAACTTGCGTAAAAAAGAGTCATTAACGGAGAAGGGTATCGGTTTTGGGATGGGATTGAAATCCCGAGTCCGTCTCCAAGACGGACTTTCCTTGCGGGAATGTCTCCCGGCGCAAGAAGGAGACCGCAGAGGTCTATAAAATCCCCTGCCAAGCTAAGAGAAGGAGAGAGGAAGAGAGACCCCCCCGAGAACAAAAGAGGGCCGCGCGCAAGAGAAGAAGAGCGAGAGAGATAGAAAACCTGCCGACGTCGCCGGAGCTCCTTCTAGAGCTTGCCGCCGCCGGAATCCCCTTCCGCAGCCAGCCACGGTCGCCGGAACCCCCTCCGGAAGAAGCCAACATCGCCGAAGTCCCCTCCGGGAGAAGCCAGCGCCACCGAGCTCTTCTCCGCAGCCTGCTGTCGCCGCCGCGAGCTCCCCTCTCCGCCGTAAGCCCCTCCCGCCGCCGCGGGTGAACAGTGGAAGCTGAAGTATTTTTTGCTCGACTTTGGTCCAGCGGGGATATGTTGTAGGGCCCGCCGGGAGGAGGAGCTGCGGGAGGTTCCGCAACCGAGCGCGCGCGTGAGCTGCGCGTACGGGCGCGTGAGCTGTGGAAGGCTGTTGACCAGCGGGTCAATGTTGGCGTGGGGCCCACCTGAAAGAGAGTTTAAAAAAAGAAAAGAAAGGGAGTCCCGCTGGACCAGCCAGCGGGCGCAAGAAGAGGAGATGGGCCAGGCCCATTAACTTGAAGCCTGCAGACCTGAAAGGAAAAAGATATAATTTTTTTTAAAATGCACAACCAAGTGAAAATCTAAATAAAAATCCATTAACTAATTTCACAAACCGAGGCGAGCATCTGGCCGGCTAAAAACCCGCCACATGGTCTCGGCATAATTTAAAAGAATCAAAATAAATGGGAAAGCAATAAGCCGGCTTTTAAGCACGCTTCTTGACCCATAATTCAAAAATCAAAATAAAACAAACAATGAACAGAAATTAAATAAAAAAATTCACCAAGTTAATTTCACAAACCGAGGCGAGCATCTGGCCGGCTAAAAACCCGCCACATGGTCTCGGCTAAACTTAAAAGAATTTGTGGGTCGGTTCCAAACCTTCCCCTTAATTTTTTAAGGTGGACATATAAAGGTCGAATGACCCCAATGTCATACTATGTTCATTAAGTTATATGAGGCCGTGCATGATCAACATGCCAATAAGCCGATTATATATTAATGAAGTTCAAAAGAAGGTGAAGGGAAGCACCCATAAGTCTGTGTAAGACCGGGTGTATTCCATTCAAAAAAAAAATTGACAAGGACTGTATCCATCAAGGATCGAACAGAAGTGTTCTGAAGACAAGTCAGTTGTAATATTGCATTTTCTGGACTGTGAACGTCCAAGACAGACATTCAGAAAGCTGTACTTCTGATTTATATCATTGAAAGGAGTCAATGATCTCATTGATCCGATGGGATGCCCAGCACTTAAAAAAAAAGAAAAAAAAGAGAACAGAGAAAACAGAAAATGAATCTGTAATTGAGCCTGGAATCCGGTCTAAGTTCGGGCCAAATTCGGTTCTGATTTGCAAAACAGAAATTTAACCTCATAAATCACACCCATTTGAATAAGTTCAAATCATAAGAATCCGTAAGGATCTGAAAATTGAAGTTCTGAGATTTGAAGTACACAGGAAATCCGAAAACAAGCAAATCTGAAAATCTGGAGGGAACCGGGGGCTGAAACCCAAATCTGTCTTGTGCGGAATTAACATAAAAATCTGAAAGTAGAAAATCTGAGAACCTGAAGTCTGAAACATCCGAAGCCTCAGACCTGAAATTTGAAGCAGACCTGAAAAATTGAAAATCTGAACTTAACCCACATAAAAAAATCCGAAGTCTGAACTCCACATTTCTGAAATCTGAAACATACAACAAAAAAAAACTGAAATCTATAAGAAATCTGAGGTCTTAAAATCTGAACAGAGGTCTGAAATCTGAAGTCTGGAGCAGAGAAGTTTAAAAATCAGAGGTCGGAGACCAGGATGTAGGAACCAGAAAATCTGAGGTTGTAAAATTTCTGCAAGAGTCTGGACCTGAAAATTTTGGAACATATAGAATCTGTAGGGAATCTGAATTCCAAATCTGAACTTCACATTTAGAGATGAAAATCTGAACTTTACTCAGGTAACAAACAGAAAATTCTGAAAAAGTGAACCTAAGCTGAAATTGGAGAATCATAAACCCCAATCTGCAAATTTCCAACTTGTCCCAAATACAATCCTCGACAAAATCAGGTGACAAGCCATAATCAAGACCTCCAACCAAAAAAATCCGAAATGGGAAGTGCAGCAATTCTGAACTTGCAAGATCCGAAACTGTAAAAATTCTGCAAGGGGCCCAAATATGTAAAGAAAGAAAGTCCAAACTTAAAGAAACCAATTGAATCACCAATCTGAAATTCATTGAACCCTCAAGCCAAATTCGAAGCAGAACTCAAATCAAATAATTGAATAAGTCAAACCCACAATCCATATAACTTCCAATCCGTTAAGAATCAAACTACAATCAATGTTAATCAAACAGGTTCAAACCAAGCCAAAGCCAAATAATCCAATCTCAACAAATAAGATCAGATTAGATTTAAAAATCAAACAAATCAAAATCCAAGTTAAAACCAATCATAACTAAGTGGACTTGATCACCTGTCAAACTTAAATTAAATTTAAAACCTGTAACTTAAACTCTTGAATCAGTTACCATTCAATCAAATTCATTAACGGAACCCGAACCCAGCCTTCCGTCAAATTCATGAAATTAAAATTTCCGAATTTAACAGAAATCTGATTTAACCCATCAGATAAGGCCAATTCAATCCAAGTCAGCCCAATTCAAAACAATTCAATTTTCAATCTAAGCCAAACAAATTCAAATTGATTTTAACCAACTCAAAACAAACTCAAATTCAAACAAAATTCAGATCAAACCCAAATTTCCCAAACAAAAAAATTTGATTTAAAAACAAACCGAATTCAAGCACAAATTTAATTCATGTCAGACAAACCATGTTCCATAAGTTGAGCCCAAATCTCATTCAAAATCAAGCAATAAATAAATTGTTTTTCTAACTCAAACCAAATTTAAATCAACTAACAAATTCAACTCATTCCAACCAAACTTAAATCAATTAATCAAATGCAAACTCAAACCCAAATTATTTTTTAAGTCTGAAATTTGCATAAAACCACAGAACGTCAAATTCACCCAAAACAAATTCAACTCAAATCAATTTTAACCAAAACCAAACTGAAATTTAAATAATTCAATTCCAACAAAATCCATCAAATTTCAACCCAAATTAAAAGCAATTCAACCAATTAAATTCAACTCAAACTAAATTCAAACAGATTCAAATTAACCAATCAAATCAAAATTCAAACCAACAAAATTAAACCAATTCAATTCAAATCAAATTCAAACTAAAATTAAGTGCTTGCCTTCCATCAAATTCATGGGATTGTTTTCTCCTATGTCCATATGTGTGAATGTTTATTGTGGATGCATGTTTTCTGCTTCAATGGATTGCTATGACGCTTAATCAAGGGTATTCGAGTAATCTCGATATAATTAACGTCGGATCTTCGCACCATCCGATGGGGAGAGGTAAAAACAAATTTTCAAAGAACCTAACAAGCTCAACATATAATTTTTGGACCCTAGTTAGTACTCTTATGGAATATCATCTATTTTCTTACAAAGTCAATGCTAAGGTCTAAATCAAATCCAAAAGGAAAATGAATTTCCAAAACGAAAGAAGTAAAATCTTTTGAGATTTTTGAGGTTACATCAGTGGGCCGAGACAGGTCCAAAATGGGCTGATCGAGCATGAACCATGCTGAAAACTTCCCAAACGGAACTGGCCCCAAACAACGCTGAACCATGTTGAACCGGGCTGGAAACTACTAAACCGGACTTGGAATCCACCGAACCAGACCCCACGGTCGACAGGAGATGATGTTGGGGTACAGGACTCATGACAACTAACAGGAGGGGGGTTCGGGGGCTCCGTGAAGGGTCAGCAAGGGCTGTGGGAGGGGCATGTGGGGCGGAGGGGAGCCGCATAGGGTGGGAGGGGTGGTTTAGGGTCGTGCGTGTGCACGCGGGTGTGGTTGGGTATCCGAAGGGGGGTCACGGGGGGCTTCCATTAGGGAAGGGGGAGGGGGATGGCGTCTGTAGGGGTCGAGGGGAGGTGAGGAGGGTGAGGTGGGAGGTCCGGATAGACCTAGGTCAAGGTTTAGGGTCGTGCGTGTGCACGCGGGTGTAATTGGGTATCCGAAGGGGGGGGTCACGGGGGGCTTCCATTAGGGAAGGGGGAGGGGGATGGCGTCTGTAGGGGTCGAGGGGAGGTGAGGAGGGTGAGGTGGGAGGTCCGGATAGACCTAGGTCAAGGTTGATAGAGGTGTTGATGAAGGTTGGAAAACCGAATGGGAAAGGGAAAACGATGCCAGACCTAAGCTTCGGAGGTGGGGAGGAACATCAAAAGGAGAAGTGGATAACCGAGAGCACCCGAAGGTGAGAAGACAACGTTGACAAGAGGGGGACCTAATTACATATATGTCCTCTAAATGACTAAAATAAAAAGAACTCAAGCAACTCTAAATACCCAAAAAAATACATGTAATAAATTATAACATACGTAATAAAAGAAATAAATATGCTGTCTCCTCAAGACCCGGAAGATGCTATCTCCAAATAAATGGTCAATCCGGTCCATACTGGTCCCCATCAATGCCACAGCTGATGAATGATGCCGCACTTCAGGAAAAGATGATTTTGATCATCCACCTAAATACCACTAGGGGAACACAGTTACACAACTTATAGTTGTTTTCTGAGTCCATTTCATTCTAACTGTAATTTCTTGTAGTTGGAATTATGTGAACGCTTAAAGAGAGAAGTTTCTGGAGAGAACCAGCCAAAGAATGTGGATAGTATGGGTAGCACCACCTTCCAAAGGCATGCCCAAGCTATTTTCTACAAATATTATGATCTTGTAGGTACATGCTTGTTCCAAGTGCTGTTAGCCCTATGGATCTGTTCACGTCCCTGATGAAGAATTCTGCTGACTGAAGACTCCCCCTGATTAACATTTCCACCACTTACCGTCTGTTTTGCCCTCTGTAATGAAGTCTGTGACTGAAATAATAAGTCAACTCCTGTATCTCATGACCTTATAAGTATCTTCTGATACATTGGATTTATGTGGATGTGTGGTATTTTTTTCTCTACGTGAAGATCTGTTGATTTATTTGTCTAATTGATCACAGTTCATGTACTTTAGGTTTTCTCCCTTCATGCCTTTTTTTAGTTGTTATACATATAAATCTACACCTCAATCCTGCAGAAGCTTGCAAACTTTCGAGCAACATGACCTGCTCAGTTCCAGAATTCACTTGCATGTCAGCAGCAAAGGTTTAGTACTCATCCTTGCAAAATATCTGATTTTCTTTCTGCTCTCTTTTATCTATGTTTAAGTTCCTACTACGTACTACCGGCATATGTTTCTTGACTTTTGTTAATGTCTGTATGGTGCTAGAGTTGTTCATGTGACATTTATCTTCGACTTGGTTGCTTTCTCCATTACCCTCATGTATTATGCAGAACTGAACTGCTACGTTCAAGTTGCTGTCATGTATTGTTTCTATCAAGTTTTGTTTTGTTTATATCACGTACAAAATATCTGGGATTCGGAGTGGGACCAGGCCCATGGATGAACCAGGACCAATCAATAAATGTCAGGGATTCAGAGTGGGATGAGACCCATGGAGGAATCAGGACCAATCCAATCGATTTGTTTATCAAGGGAAACTGGAAAACCAACAATCTTGTTTAATTGGGCCTTGACTTTGCCTGGAACTGGATGTGATTAGGCTATACAGAATCAGGATTGGGCCGATTGGCTCATCCTTGCTGGCCCTAGCTAATCTTAGGCTGGTTGAGCTGGTTCAGATGGGCTAGCAGATTCCAACCCTTGTAAGATTCCTGCCAAGTGAAGCTGATTTCCACCAATTTCAGTGGGAATTGGCCCATACATGGTAAAAAATCCGCAACTCTCCCCAACTCTCCTGCTCTTGCCATCTCTCTTTATCTTGATGAGTTGCAGCTGTGGAAGCATATTCATGTGATTGTTTTCACTTGTTGTGCAGTAATAGACTTAACAAAATGACCCAGGTAAGATTTTGCCATTGGCATCTAAGAATCGGTATTGCTCTTGCCTGATTTTGCAGCTGCATAAATTCTGGTGCATAAATATCTATTGCTGGTAATGTGTACTATGGATTTTGAAATTTTATGAGAACATTCAGTACACTAATGAAAAGCAACCGAGATGAGGTGCTAAGTTACCCTAATTGCTGAGGCAGTCGCCTTGGTCAAGTTTTCTGCCAAAACAGGTGCCTTGTCAGGATGGTTTTTAATGGACCAATTTAGATAGGTTTTTGTTTTCTAATCCCTCACATCTTTCCTGTAATCCAGCTTCCCTCGGTTGGCTTTCCTTGCTTCTGGGAGCAGCAGCATCACTGCCAGTAGCTGAAGGTGCCAGACTGTAAATTTCTCTCCCTGCCCTCTCCTTCACTCTTCCCATTGTTCTCCCACTCTGTCTTGTCTCATCTCTCCATCTCTATAAAAGTTTGATCAGAAAATGTTATAAAAGGAATTCTTGTTACCTGCACCATAGACCTTTACTCAGTCAATTTTTAACCTGCAAATGCTATATTCATGGCCTCTAGCTGAATTGGCATTTTATTTTAGATGCTTATATTTTGAATGCACTTATCATTGTTTTACAAGATTATTCTTTAGAGTTTATTATCTTCTCACGTTGGTTAAATGCGCATGCAGCTTGTAAAATTGCTGGAATCAAGAGAGGTCAATCATATTGAGTTCTGCAGAATCAAGCATGTAGTTGATGATGTTATACAGATGTATAAAAATATGCAGCTATTTCCTATTCTACAGCTTCTCATGGATCCTACTTTTGCAGCAACTGGATTAAGAGTTGATATAGAGACACTGGTAAAAAAATCCGTTCTTAATCTTTCTGAATGAGGTTGCGCTTTGTCAATAATCACTTCAAGTTTTTTGTACCAATTATGCTTTATTGCCCCCTCTTCTTTCGTTATATGATTGGTGGATAACTTTGGTTGAGGAGTTGAATACCAATATGTTGGCCGGTTGGTTTCTAAACCTCTTAGCAAATGAGCCGGGATTTGATGGTTGTTTCAGGTGCAAACATGAGCATGCATATTTTCTTTTAGCAACAGAATTTATCTGGATGAATGCAATTTGGACCCTGGTTCATGGATTGCATCTTTCAACTATCTCATGATTTCCCACTATCTTATCAAGCATCCTAGAAATGTGAGCCCTGAAATTTATCTCAATACCTTTGATGATTCCTTTTTGTACTTTTTTATACATGTATATTTCACAGCCTCTGTTGCTAGTGGCAACCTTCACTGAATGGCTGTATGCATTCTGTTTACTTCACAAGTAGGATTTCTTTTTTTTGGGCGGTTTCTTCTCTGGTATGAGCAATGCCACTACTACATCCTACTTATAGACCTTGTTTCATTTTTTTTTCTTTTTTCTCAAGTTTGAAGTATGTATAATTTTAAACATTCTATCCAGGAATGCATTTTAGATGTCACAGTCTCCTGGAACTTTTCCGGAGATCTTTCTGATTACTCATGATCTACATGATTAAATCATTTACGGGTTAGTATTTATCTCCTAGAAGAAGAGTGGAACAGTCGTCACAAACCAGCTGGTAGCTGTTATTATGTTATTAACTGATCGTACTACATTTGCAGAACCACACCTTCATTGGTGAAATTGGCAGTCTAATATCTTCAAATTATGGAATTGCTTGCTGCATATATATTGTTTAATGTTTCCCTGGTTGATGCTAGTGCCAGTATGTGGTGTACGGTTGTGGCTATGAACGCCTTTCACCAACTTCCTGTTGTTCTGGCTGCTGCTGACCATGCTGTCTGCCTTGCCATCATTGCTACAGGTGTTTCTCCTGTCGTTAAATGTTGCCAAGTTTTTTTTCTTTTTTTTAGTTTTTTAATATTTTTGAGAAATAAAGAGAAGTTTATATATGAAATCAGATTATGTTTTGGTCAAAAAATCTACCTTCTTTTATTTTTAATTTTTAATTTTATAATAATTTTCTTTTTTTTAAGAATACCATGGTGATTCAAGATTCGTTTGAGTTCATGCGGTTCCATCGTCACACAATAGGTTCAAGGGCAATGCAACGTCACATGATGTCATGGGCCCGATGCCCATGATAATGTAGAAATGTATGAAGTGATTTAAACTCATAATAATGGCTTCAACATTTTGAAATTGTGGCAGCTGAATATGAAGAGATGGTGGAGTTGAATGTTGAAACAGAATATGAAGAAATGGTGGAGTTGAATGTTGAAATTGATGTTAGATTTTCTTTTAGGTTCTTTCTTGTCTCGGCTCTTATCGCAACAATTGAAAGTGTGAGGCTTGTGATACTCACATGTTGGCCTTTCTTGAACATATTCATCCAACCTGTTTGTTAATGACTGCGTCTTGTCCCAGTCTGTCTTATGCTTGAGATTGGCCACAGTGAATAACCTCAATTTCTTGACCTGGTAAGCAGATTTAACATTAGGATCTTTTTACAAATGAACCACTATCAAAAAAACAAATAACATATTGGCCATTTATATTTATATTCACATACATCATTTCACAGTGAAATGTGCATACTAGACTATCATGTGTAAGCAACTAGTAACTTCTATATAGGTAAATGGCCACGTAACAGTCTACCTATATGTATTAGTCACTGTCGGTGATATATCTGTGAATACGAATGCATGAGTCACAAAGTTTTTATTTTTTTCACAGTGATTTATCTGTAAAATATCTTTTATGTTTGTGTCCTATTATTACAAATTTTAAAAGTTGCACCAGATGGCCTGCCCGGTGAATACAAATTTTGGCTTGTCACAGGTATGAAGCCTTACAAGTCTTCTCTTTGAACAGCTGAGTGATATACCCGTTAATGCCTTCAAACTCTAGCATGTCTGTTTCTTTGAGCCTTTATTGACTTGATTGCGAAAGGGGATGCCATCCTGGTAACCTGGAATGCACTTTTACATTATTTTTTGCAGGCTTATGTTATCAAAGGGGTTGAGGTGGTTGCCTTAGTGCTGAGGCAAGGTGGCCCTTACTGTCTCGCCTATATGAGACAGTTGCTTGAAGGCCTTTTATGGCCTTGTCTTCTTCTAGGAAATTAAAATAATTGTTTTATATATTAGTTTGCTTGTATCCTTAAGTTTTAAATGTTTTTGACTAATAATTTGATGTAAGTAATTCAAGATTCATTACACCATAATTTGTCATATTCATCAGTATAAACATCTGCACATGTATAAATGCACCTCCATCTTTTTTACAAATAAAGAAGACGGAGAGAGCAGATCAGTTAGCATTGTTAATGATGTTCCTTTGGGTGCAATAATACATTATAAGAAGGGAAGAAGGCGACTACAAAGAGGAGCGCTCTCTCTCTCTCTCTCTCTCTATCTATCTATCTATCTCTTCAAGGGTCTGGGTAAACCACTAGGGCCAAGGGAGAAGATTATTCTTCATGAAGCAAGGCAGTTAATAGAAGTGACCCCTTTGCCCCTCAACCACATTTCACCATTGACTACATAGTTCATAATTTTGAACTATTACTCTTATGCATGGTTGTGTGCTGTTTGATTGCTATTTTCGAGAAAACAATGTGGCACAAGTATCTGGATAGATCTGCCTTGATTGAATGAAATTTAAGAATACCTCAGGATTCATGGACAAAAAAATGTTGGTTGGACGTCCACACAGGAAAAAAAAGGAGTGTTGTCGAGAAGATGAGCCAGATGCTGCTGGTAAGATAAAGAGGAGCTGCATGAGAAGTTGTCCTTCAAAGATGTGTGAATGACAAAAAAGTATACTTGACTAATAGCTAGAGATAGCTAGAGTGAGCTTGACTAGACTTGTTAACGAAGTTAAATAAACAGTAACAATTTGTAAACATGAATAATTTGACCAAAATATGTTACAAATATCTCCCTCTCCCCTGGAATTTTATTGTCTACAATTTCTATGAAAATTTGTTCAATTATGCTTTTTTATTGTTCACTCTGTCGATTTTTGTTCTTGGTTTCATTTTGTACTTTGGATATTTCATTTTCACTTATGTTGTAACTATTACTAAAAGGGGGACCTGTGATCATGAAATAAAATTTTTAAAAGGATAATTCATGTATGTAAACATCCATCACTAGGAGCTCTTTCTCAAATGCTAATTGCTACCTGAACCATTGATCATGTCAATGCGTTATTTAGCTTCAATAGAATGAATGAGAAGTATAAAATTTTTGTGCATTACAATCATTTAGAAAATAATAACTTAGGTTCAGCACACACTGTCATCTATTGAGACTTGAGAGGCTTCCATTCAATCAAAACTCAGGTATTAAAGTTACCTTGCCTTCCAAAGCTTTGCTTAATTCCAGGGGACCTAAGGTGAAGAATGGGACATCTACTTGGTGCTTTACTCTCAACTTACCATTGTTTGCAGGACCGACCATTCCGGATCAGGATTGGCAGGTGCTGATCCAATCCTTGGAGGGAAGCCCAATCCCGGGGCATATTTCTGCCAGGACTGGGATAGTATCAGTTGGATCAGCCTGGATCGGCCAATTCTGGACCGATGTCGGGCTGATTCTGGCACCAAGAAGTGGTGGTGTGGTAAAGCACCACCTCTCGGAGGCAATCATGTTGGGATCAGCCTTTCTTTTTCTTTTCTGTTCACATTTTGGAAACTGATCCAGGCTGATTCTGGATTGGTTTTGTTCTGTGGATCAGGTGATCAGATCCCAATTCTGATCGAGATTGGCCTGGCTTATCCTGACCCAGGATACCATGCGACATAGTCAGATAAGTTATCCTTCCACCAGGCGGGAGACTCAGTTAAAAACTTTGGGGTGATAGTTGCTTTGCTGTGTTTCTTTAAATAATCCAGCATAAGCTTTTTTGGCCTTCTGCATTTCAGCATTTGTTTTGCTTTGTGCCTCAGCTGGTAGCATGCATCCTGAATAATAGCTTTGCACATGTGTACCAAAATTTAGCTATGCTACTTGTCTTTTCTGCTTTTCATTCTAGGTCAGTGAGTGCAAGTTGATCTTCAAAAGGATATGTGAAGTGATTTTGATGGATGGAGAAGCAGATAAATGCATTAGTTCTTCTGAGTTTATCCCCATCGACTTTTTTGAAGATATGGAGTTGACGTGGAGGGGTCGTGTTAAGAGGGTTCATGCAGAAGAGGCTTTTGCAGGAGTTGAAAGGGCTGCTGAGGCTTTAGATAATGCAGTAGGTACCAGTAAATTTTTTTTTAGAAGTTTTATCTGGTGAAATTCTATTCATCATGCTGTATGGTATGGTTAATGCTGTTGAGTGGAAAAAATAACTTTATCATTGTGTTTAAACACTCTTGTATCTTATTTTTTGTCTTCATGCCAGATTGTCTTCTACCACGTATCTGAAATTGCTGAAAACTTCTACTTATACTGCTTTCCTTTTACCATTTCTTTCAAATAGTCTGGCTCCGTATATTCTTGAGTTTTATTAGGCCATCCAGCACAAAATTTAAAGGTGATGAGTAGAGAAGGCCTCAATATGATCAACGTTTGTAGTTACCATATGATTTGGGACTGTTCTAATTGCACCTCACAGGTCTTGGCTTCATGGTTGAACATGGAGCGTAAAAGTCTGGATTCTTTATGCAGTGGCTGGCACATGGCAACATGTTGATTTAGTTGCATGGTTGTGGAGAAAGGAAGGGAAGAAAGAAGATACAGATAATACAACAACCTAAAGTTTGGTCACACAACATAGGTCAAAGCTGCATTCTCTCCTGAGTTATTTTATTTATTTGGGCAAAGTTCCTAGAAGAAAAATAATTGTTGCAAGAGGCAGCAAGGAATACTGAAAATGTTGAAAGTTAATCATATCCTTGTTATTTGATCCAAACTTATGTCCACATGAACCAGATTGCGACAATTTGCCTCCCTGCCTGACAACAGTGTCACAACAGTCTACAGAACAAGATCCCAAAACCTTGGTCTTTGATCTTTCTAGCAAGGTAGGAAGTATCCAGTACCTTAAGTGGATCGATCCGCTCTGGACCAATGCATATTGGCCAATATCGATCTGATATGGCCCTTAACCAGATTTGATCTCAAATAACTTACTTTTAAGGGAAAAAAATAAAAATAACAAAAAATGGTAAAATAGTATTAATTTTAAATAAAATTTATATTGAAATGTTATATTTGTGTGACTTTATATGTGTAGAGAGAAGAGGGCACTTAGTTTAGGGAGTAGGAGCAAGAAAGGCAAAGAAGAATATATTTTAGTTGATTATAGATATTTATATATTTTAATAAGTTTTGGGATCTCTTAACTGTTGTGTTTAGTTTATGGACTCTCTTAATCAACATGGATACTTTTAAAATTTAAAAAAAAATATTTGAGAAAAATATTTATGAAAAAAGAGAGTATTTTTTGTAAATATAACATGCTATGGGCTTTATTCAACTTACAAATATAAGGTATAAAATAGAACAAAACAATAAAAGATAAAATAAAAACTTGAGTTTGGTGCGGCTAATCTTGGGCTCATAGCAGCATGAAGTGGCCACTATGGCCAAACTGGCTGTCACTCCATGACACATCAGCTGGCCTATTGCAGGTGCAGATCGGATTGGAGCTGCTTCCGAATCAGAACCAGGTCAGCTGGGTCGGCCAATCCACTGAGAAAAATTGATCCAGCTTCAGCCGGGATCGATCCTTCAAAAATAAAAAAAATAAAGACAGATAAATCATAGAAAAACGTTCCTAACAGATCCTCAATGGATGGGCAGCCAGAATCGCTTGCCATTCCCTCTGGAAGCTTCCCGATGGTTAGGCTCTCCTCCTGGATTGAGTCAGCACCTTCCAATCCTGATTTGGATAGGATGATTCTGAAAACCATGGCTCAGTCATGGGATTGGATCGGCCGATCAAGCTTGCTTTGTAGTCTTCAGTCAAGCAGTCATCGGCAAATATATAACTATCTCATGAATTCTGTCTGCTCCTGCACCAATTAAATGGGAAAAAGACAGGACAGGGTTGATTACCACTCTGGCTGTATAATTTTGTCAATTTTAGGAAAGAAAGAACTGACTACAATGAATCTGTTTAGAATTTTTTTCCATCATCTTACACCACAAATTTGACCAGCACATAATTGTACTAGTATGCAAGACTAAATCAAAATTCAGAATTGGCCACGTCCTGTCCCAACCCAATCAAGATTTTAATGTCAATTTGAAAGGTCCAAGTTGATGTAAAACTTGGAACATTTTCTGCCTCAAGTTTCTCTGTCAGCATCTGATTTTAAAGCTGATCACACTTTCAATCAAAATTTTTCGTTGTGTAGCTGTGGTCTAGCTCGGGATCCTTTACTGTGTTGCTGAGTACTTCAAAAATATGTAATGTTGGTGGGTCGTTAAGTTAGAAGTTATAACTAGACTGATATGGGATGTGGCCAAGCCTGCAGCCAATCCAGACTCTAGTGTCTAGAGCCATAGTGTTCGGCGATCTTGAGCAGAAGCTGCTTGAGCTCCCAAACCTCTTTGACCTCTTTACTGACAAGTTGCTTGAAACCCATACTTGTATATGTCAAGTTTTAATTTTTGCTGGAGCCTGCCTGACATGGAACAGCTGAGGCATCCTTAAGGAATCGTATGGCCCCCTACTGATCTGGCTAATCATATTGCTCATGCAGGATGACTAGCAAAGGATGTGGGTTGATGTCAGAGATCATGGGTTGGCCTGTTGGAGATGGCTAACAGTGCTGACAGAGAAGGAATGTGGCTGCACAGTCTTTAAGGGCTTGGCAGAACTGTTACCACTGGAAGATGTTGTCAATGCTGGACTTGTAGACTCACCAGCCGGAGGGCAGAAACTTCACTTTGCAGCAGTTTTCAGAATGTGGGGTAGGCTGTGTAGATCAATTACAATGGCAGGGATGCCTGTTGGTGCCGCCAACAACTGTCAGCTCTAGCTGGCAAAGGCTGCACTGTGAGCTGTAACAACACTGGCTTCATCGCATGCCAGTTAATTAGTGCCGTGGAAAGAGGGCCATGCACCACATGCCACACTTGCCAGCATTGGAGAAGGCACAAAAGTCCAAAGATGATCGGGCAGCGAGCTTTGGAGCTGGTGCAGCAATGTGGTGAGGAGATCTCCGTTGATTGCCGGATGTGGCATGGTGGTAGCGGCACACATGCTGAGTGATACCATGAAGCTGGCTGACTGGTTACCCTGACCCGTGTGTCCTTTGTGTCACTAGGAGCCTGCTGGAGGTCAATCTCTGAATTTGGAGGAAGGCTTTGGTGGTCTCTCTAACAGGGAAATTCAGGAGGGGATTGCTGTCATGTGAAGCTTGGGTTGCAGGATCCTGGTTGGCAACAGCGGATCTAGTTGTCCCATTGGATGCCTGCCTGATCATGGAGTGAACTTCACTGTAGGATCAGGCTGGATCACACGCGGATGATCTTGGCCAACCTGTACCCAATCCATCGGTGACCAAAAAAATGAACCAGATTGGGCCAGATCAACATGCGCAGCATTTCTCACCTCCATCTATCTTTCACCGGAGTTTCTGCTCTTTCTGGGTATACTCAAATCCAAATCTGGTATACTTACATGACAAGTGTGGATGAGTGCAAAATTGCAAATGACTTATTAGAATATTAGTATTTAACAATTCAACATATATTTTCTTCCCCTCTTTAACAGCTGAATGGTGTAGACAACCGAATAACAGAAGTGAATGAAATCTTTTGTTTTCAATTGTCATTCGTATTTAGCACTGCCTCGAGACAGTGTAAGGGACACGAAGATCTTTTAGTTTTATTCATTCAAAGGAGGGAACAAGTTAATATCAACAAGTCTGGAAAAGTTAAATTTTTTCAATTACAACAAGAGATTGAAGATCAGGAACATCAAAGACCAACAAAGATTTGCTGAATGAAGATTTGCCAGGTTTGCTGATGGTTTTACCAAGCATAGGTAGGGGTGGGCACGGTTCGGTTTGGTCCGGTTTGGACCATTTTTTTCCCAAATCGAACCAAACCGAATCACCCTCCCAAACCGAACCAAACCAAACCGAATCAATTCGGTTTGGTTCGGTTTGGTTCGGTTTAAATCGAAAATAAATAAAAATATTTAAATTAATTATTTTTTACATATATATACTAGTTTTTATGTTAAAAATAATGAAAATAAATATTATTTTATTATATAATTTATAAAAATATCATTTTTATTAATACTATAATAGTTTTTTTATATTTTTTTGATTAAATCGGTTTAAACGGTTTGGTTTGGTTTAAATCGGTTTGGAGATTTTCCAAACCGAACCAAACCGAAGGGGGGTCCAAACCGAACCAAACCGAACCGAATGGGCTGGTTCGGTTTGGTTTCTCGGTTTGAACCGTTTTGTGCCCACCCCTAAGCATAGGCACTGACACAACAAGAAGAGCAAGACTGTGATGTCATTGATGTAGAGCTGTCTGAGAAGGAGCATCCGTTGAGCGATTAGAGGGAGCCTAGAATTGATGTAGATGTGCTAGGGTTTGATTCAAATGATCGTACACATGCTAAGAGCGTGTTAGATGGTGTTGAGGCACGAGACTAGATCTCAGGCCTGATGCATGATAGTAGCAGGCTTCACAGCCAATTTTGCTTGTAAACCAATGTCTCAGCCCTATCCAGCACAACACTCTACCATAGTAACTAACACGATGAAGTAAGGATTGCAGAATCGAGACCCAGATCTGTGGGTGCCGATTCCAATCTGATCCGGATCAGATTGGCCGAATCTTAGTTGATTTTTCGAGGGGAAAATTGATCCGGAATTGGTCCGGATCGGTTCTTCAAAAAACTCTAAAAAAGAAAAACTATAAAATAATTGGCTAGATCATATTCCGGTCCAATCTAGATATTTTGGGGCTGATTTCAGCTCCAAAATAGGACTGTAATAGCCACCGTGGTGTGGTGTTTTCTTCACCTGATCGGGCGGGGAAGATAGTCTTACCGGGTCCATTGGGTTCAATGGTTTGAAATGCTAGATCCTAGGCTTACCGGGTTAGAGGTACCTGGTAAGCCTATCGGGCAGGAAATAGGCTGCGGCAGCCACTGTTGGGCTGATTTGACTCGAATCAGTCCCGATTCAACCGATTTTAGTTGATTCCGGAAGGAGTCTAGCTTGGATCGGGACTCCAAGCCAAAATTGGATTGGTGGGTGCCAAGTGCCGATCTGATCTGGATTGGTCGATTCCATGATCAATGCAATGAGGTCTTCACAAAGCAATATGAGGATATCCACTTCATACCACGAGCATTCACATGCACAACAAATAAGCAAGGAAAAAAGGAAAAAAGTAGTGAGCAGCCACAATGAAGGATTCACGACACTAAAGAAATTTGCAATTTGATCCATCAGACCAGGCACCGCCAATAAGAGAGATTAATGAGGAAGTTAGCAAAACTAGAAAGAGGATATTGAAAAAACTGCATGCCATGAGGGATCCTTTGTACTCAAATGACAATACTTATGTTCCTACATCACCTAGTCAAGATCTTGTCTCTCTGACCATCTCCAGATGTTGTTGAGATGCAAGATGGCAATCCTTGTACACAGGAGGAAGTCAATGATCACAAATATAGAGAATTTGGGGGTTGCTAGTTCATGTGAAGGGAGGTTGTGATGGGGATCCGGTCCGGTCCATTTTGGGGTTTATTTGCATTTACATCCATTTGGACTTGTTTGTAAATATTTGAGTTTTATTTGTGGTCTTTTCTTTTTATTTGGGTCCTCAAGAGGACATGTATGTAATTAGTCATTTATGATGACTTGTTTGTAATAGGCTCCTCTATTTAAGAGGGCCACTTGTTGAATGAAGGAGAGAGTGTTATTGTCCAATTTTTGGAACCCTAGGGGCTGCCCCTTGTGCTGGGGCGCTGCCCCTTCCTCTTCACCCCCTCCTCCACGATGGAGGTCGTCCAGCTCCACCTCCGGTGAGGACCGGTCTCTTCGCAACCCTCCGGCGTGGGTGCCTTCTCCTTCTCCTCCGTCCAGCGGCCTCCGAGCCATTCTTGCCCCTTCCCCCTTCACCGATTCGTTTTGCAGCCCTATCGACACCGTTCACCCCCGTTTACGTCCGTTTCGACACCTCCGACGACGTCCACCGTCTCCACTCCGTCCATCCCACCTCCGGCGATCCCTGGAGTACCCTCATCCACCCCCGAACCCCCCTGTTGGAACTGCACACACCCCCCACAGCCCCTTCCGATTCCGCCCGCACCTACGTGCGCCGCGCGAGCCCTAAACCGACCACCCCGCCCCTTGGACGCCACCCCAACCCCAGAAGCCCCTCCCACAAGTCCGTGGGCCTCCCACGGAGCGTGCCCCAAAACCCCCTTCCGCCGTCGTCCCCGCTCCTTTCCCCCGCGCCTACCCCCCCCCCGCGGATCCGACGAAGACGAAGACGAGGAGAAGAGGAAGAGGAAGACGAGGTCGTCTGCGCCGGCAGAAGGCCCCGGCCGGCCCGTGCGCTGCCGGCGACGTCGACGGCGGTGCTCCCGGGCTCCCCCTTTCCCGCTCGGAGGCGCCCGCACCGCGGAGATCCTCTGCCTTCTCCGCGCCCTCCCCGCCCCAACCGAAGCCCTCACGAGATCGGCGAGCCCGCCGTCGAAGGCGCCTCCCGATGGGGTACGCGGCGGCCGGCGGGCCGGCCGCGTCTCCCGCCCCCGCGGCCAACCGCGCGGGGCCACGAACCCCACCCCCGCTTAAGTCACGGGCGAACCGGGCACCGGTTCGCCCCGCTCGCCCGGCCGGCCTGCCTTGCGCTCGAACCGGCACCGGTTCGTCCCCAGACCCGGTTCTGGGCCCGGTTCAGCCCGGTTTAGACCGGTTCAGGGCCGGTTCGGCCCGGTTCGACGGTCCAGAGGCCGGTTCAATGCCTAAACTGGCCGGTTCACCATGTTTTGGGCCGGTTCAGGCCGGTTCAAGCCATTTTGGGGCCGGTTCAGGCCCGTTTTGAGGGTTTCGGGCACGGTTTGACATATTTTGGGCCCGTTTTGACCGGTTTAAGTCCGGTTTTGCTTGTTTACTGCATTTCTAGGTCTTTTGAGCACCTCCACGGTCCGCTGCAGCGCCACGTCGCCGGTCCGTCCCGCCTCGTCCCGCATCAAATGGTATCAGATCCTGGGATGCTTCCGATGAAGTGCGGCGCTTGGTAGAACGTGACGGCGGCAACACTTGAAGACAAATCAAAACTCGAGGACGAGTTTTCTCCTGGTAGAGGAGAATGATGGGGATCCGGTCCGGTCCATTTTGGGGTTTATTTGCATTTACGTCCATTTAGACTTGTTTGTAAATATTTGAGTTTTATTTGTGGTCTTTTCTTTTTATTTGGGTCCTCAAGAGGACATGTATGTAATTAGTCATTTATGATGACTTGTTTGTAATAGGCTCCTCTATATAAGAGGGACACTTGTTGAATGAAGGAGAGAGTGTTATTGTCCAATTTTTGGAACCCTAGGGGCTGCCCCTTGTGCTGGGGTGCTGCCCCTTCCTCTTCACCCCCTCCACGATGGAGGTCGTCCAGCTCCACCTCCGGTGAGGACCGGTCTCTTCGCAACCCTCCGGCGTGGGTGCCTTCTCCTTCTCCTCCGTCCAGCGGCCTCCGAGCCATTCTTGCCCCTTCCCCCTTCACTGGTTCGTTTTTCAGCCCTATCAACACCGTTCACCCCCGTTTACGTCCGTTTCGACACCTCCGACGACGTCCACCGTCTCCACTCCGTCCATCCCACCTCCGGTGATCCCTGGAGTACCCTCATCCACCCCCGAACCCCCCTGTTGGAACTGCACACCCCCCCCCCCAGCCCCTTCCGATTTCGCCCGCACCTACGTGCGCCGCGCGAGCCCTAAACCGACCACCCCGCCCCTTGGACGCCACCCCAACCCCAGAAGCCCCTCCCACAGGTCCGTGGGCCTCCCACGGAGCGTGCCCCAAACCCCCCTTCCGCCGTTGCCCCCGCTCCTTTCCCTGCCAGCTACCCCCCCCTGCGGATCCGACGAAGACGAAGACGAGGAGAAGAGGAAGAGGAAGACGAGGTCGTCTGCGCCGGCAGAAGGCCCCGGCCGGCCCGTGCGCTGCCGGCGACGTCGACGGCGGTGCTCCCGGGCTCCCCCTTTCCCGCTCGGAGGCGCCCGCACCGCGGAGATCCTCCGCCTTCTCCGCGCCCCGACCGAAGCCCTCGCGAGATCGGCGAGCCCGCCGTCGAAGGCGCCTCCCGATGGGGTACGCGGTGGCCGGCGAGCCGGCCGCGTCTCCCGCCCCCGCGGCTAACCGCACGGGGCCACGAACCCCACCCCCGCTTAAGTCGCGGGCGAACCAGGCACCGGTTCGCCCCGCTCGCAAGGCCGGCCTGCCTTGCGCTCGAACCGGCACCGGTTCGTCCCCAGACCCGGTTCTGGGCCCGGTTCAACCCGGTTTAGACCGGTTCAGGGCCGGTTCGGCCCGATTCAACGGTCCAGAGGCCGGTTCAATGCCTAAACCGGCCGGTTCACCATGTTTTGGGCCGGTTCAGGCCGGTTCAAGCCATTTTGGGGCCGGTTCATGCCCGTTTTGAGGGTTTCGGGCACGGTTCGACATATTTTGGGCCCGTTTTGACCGGTTTAAGTACGGTTTTGCTTGTTTACTGCATTTCTAGGTCTTTTGAGCACCTCCACGGTCCGCTGCAGTGCCACGTCGCCGGTCCGTCCCGCCTCGTCCCGCATCAAGTTGACTTAAGGACCTTGAGACGAAGAAGATGGGAGTGAATCAGTGAATGGCATGATCGCAAAGGCAGGGAGAGAGAAGGATAGGGAAAGAAGGGTTATGAAAGCTTTCTATACTAATGGATAAGCGAGGGAATGAGAGAGATAAGACTATAGCGCAGCCTCCAGGACACCTAGGGTTTATTCAAAAAATTGATCTTTCCTTCTTGTCTTGGTGCACATGATGTGGTGTATTTAAAGAGGAGTCTCTTTTATGAATCACGCCCTCCAAACACCATATTGTGAAGTTACTCTTAAATTTTTTAGAATATGTCAACCAAAAACCAGCCCCTTTTAGGAACTTGCATATATATATATATAGAGATGTTCAACTGGTTGAAAATGAGATATTTAAACAAAAGAAAATATGAAAAAAAACTTGAACTACTTAAACATCCCAAGCTTGATAATGGTAGACCTGGTTCAACAAAAATTATGATATCCATCTTCTCCTTGCAAACATTTGGACTGAGAGTGTCCTGTGCACAGTTAAGTAAAATTATCTTGATAAAAAATGTTATATAAATAAGATGTAACCATGAACAGAATGGACTAAAAGCAAGGTGGGATCGGAATTGGGGACTAGTTGGCTAGTGCTGATTTTTAGTATGTTGATTCAAGGAAGAAAAACCAATTCAGTGAGCCCGGATAAATTCTTCAAAAAAAAAACAGGGATACATTACTAATGGGATTCCTGTGGGGTCGGATTGGTGCAGGAATCAATGCCAGGGCACTCCTCCGCCATAGCGCACCACCTCTGTATCTTCCTGGACCCATTACATCCTTATCTGATGACTACAACCCCCCCCCCACCTCAGAACCCTTGTGATTCCACTTTCCCTACATGCCAAGTCCTCACTTCCCCTCCATCCAATTTGTGTCAGTTCAAGTCTTGCAAAGTTGTGGTGCAGTACCAACCTTTTCCGCACTATTCACAACCTTTTGTCTCACCTTCCAATCTTGTTCACCCTTGAGATTGTCACACCAGCCCAGCGTACTGCCTCTCTCTCTCTCTTTTGGTATTTCCTACATGAAGACAAATCTCACAACACCTTTCATATTTTCTTTAATTGTCTTCCTTTGATCCTTTTGGTTAACCGGAGCATCTCATTATTAGGTTGCCTCCCCAAAAGGAATGGGGTTGTGCACGATCCAACTCTATATAGAGTCAAATCTCAGACGAATGAAATAAATCAACACTTCACCTCCTACCTTTTTGTGACGTAAAGCATCTAATTTTTAGGTTGACTTCCTATAAAGTTTGGGGTTGTACAAGCTCCTACTTGAAATTCTTTATACTGCAGAGGTACACACTCCTTTGAACTATATTCACGTATACAGTTCACTTAGATATAGTAATTACTAAATAGGTGCTGCCAAATTTACTCTAAATTTGCCCATTCTGAGCTCGATTGGTTGAATGTCTTGTTTGGCCTATTCCTGCCTAGGCCCTAGATTGGCCTGATATACTCTGGTTACTGTGGAATACCATGATATTGCCTGTTATCTGAAACTCATACATATATCTGTTACTTTTTGGGGTTGTGTTTCTGTATAAATTCAACAGATTTCTATCAGAGCTTTCTTGAATGGATTTTCTTAGACTCTTTGCGCATTGTTTATGATTTAGTATTTTTTTAATGCTCTTTTAATGAACTCTAAGTGTGCAATATCTTTCTGTCAGATACTAGAAGATTTTGTTCCAATTGTTTCACGAGTAAAATCTATTGTAGCTCCTTTTGGTGGACCAAGGGCAGAGATATGCTATTCTAGAGAGCATGAAGCTGTTTGGTTCAAGGGAAAACGCTTCACACCAACTGTCTGGGCTGGTACACCTGGAGAAGAGCAGATAAAACAGCTAAAACCTGCTACAGATTCGAAAGGACGGAAGGTTGGAGATGAATGGTTTACCACCTGTAAGGTTGATGATGCACTAGACAGGTAATTTAGTGTCATGGATGAATGTTAGAAAGAAGTTTGCTAATGTCATTCTTATCCGTTGAAAATTGTATTTTCATTTGTGTTCATAAACTTGCTTAGTGCTACATGGTGGAGTGTTTTCTTCTTCTACTTTAGGTACCATGAAGCTAATGCTCTGGCAAAGGCTAAGGTTATGGAGATCTTGAGAAGCCTTTCCGTTGAGTTACAGACAAATATCAACATTCTTGTCTTCTCTTGTATGTTACTTATTATTGCAAAGGCACTTTTTGGACATGTCAGGTAATTTAGTGTACAGATGAAAGTGAAAATTGCATATTTATTGTCTATAACACACATCCTTACTGATGGAATGTTTGGATACAGTACAATTTTTCATCTTTTAGGATAAAAGGCTATATGGAAGAATTGACACATTGTTTAAATTGGAAATAGATCATTTATCATGTTTGGTAGTGGCGTGTGAGGAAAGGTCCTTGTCCTTGTCAAGAGTCAAAATGGATAGCTTAAGCCAAAAAATTGGCCTCAAAACTTTTTTACCTGTGGAGAGGGATTTCTTAACAAAAACATATTTTCATTATCCTTCAAGATATCATTTCTTGGAAACTTGGAATCAAGCTATTTGAAGTGACATCAATGCTAAACATATTTCATTTATCCTTCAATACGTTGTTTATTGAAAAATGTAAGTGATTATTTTGTGGCACCATCAAGGCTGAATTTTCAAATTGTCAATGATGGTCTAGATTGATAAGAGGATTCGTTTGTGGTGAATTTCTTACATATTTTTTCTTTTTTGCCTTTTTGTTCTTTTGTTTATTTTTTTGGTTCTTGTTGTGTTTCGATTTTAATAATGTTTGTTTAGAATTGGTCAAATTTAATTACACTTGGTCGATCCCATGTCTGATTATGACTTCGAAATCATGAGGTGGTGGTGAGGTGTGGTGTCATGAAAAGTAGAGCTGGATATGAAGTGTGGGGGAAGAGGATGACACCTCTTTTTCCTTCAGTGTGAGGGAAGAGGAAATGTTTCCTCCTTCCATTCATGGGGTCTGATAGTTCCTATTTCTTATTTTTTATTTAATTACCACATTTAGGCATGCGTTACCCTTTGACTGAGGCTCAAGCATTGGCACCTCCTTAGCACTTCTGCATCTCACAACACCTCAATGGGAGAAAGGTGTATATGCCTCTGGTTTTACCATCATGTGTAAGCGTCGCCAAGAAGGTGAAGTGCCTCACTTTGGGACATATGTCTCAGTGGCTTGAAGTGATGCTTTTTTAAACATTGCTTCTTATGTCCATCTACATGGTCAATACCTTCACAACTAGCCGGTCAACACTAAGATCTTCGTAGTCTGCTTATGGTCTTCACTCTCTAACATCTCCGCTACTTTCTTTTCTTTCTCTTGTTGGCTGTACTAGCTCTAGTCATCCATTTTTCCCATCTTAGTGATGCTATCGTTTGATGGAGAGGATGTTGATAGAACTAGAGACTCTAGGAAGATGTAGTGGCATAAAAACTTGGTTGCACCTAAACGAGTTCTCTCCATTTTTCATGCTCCCTCATTAAACTCAAGACATAATTGTGGTAGTAAATAAAAGAAGTTACAAATTGTGCCACCTTGACTTGACCACACATTTTTTAATCGGGTCCTTGCATATATATTCTAACATAAACTCTAATAACTTGTGCCTTTGACCATCTTGATAGTTTTTTTTGGTATTTTTTACTGTTTACGTTAATGAATTGCCGTTCTGTTGGAACATCATCCAAATGTATCTTTTCTTTTCTGCTTGTGCAGTGAAGGTCGAAGAAGAAGATGGGTGTTTCCTCAGCTTATCGAGTTCCAAAGATCCAAGGTAATATGCTTAAGTCTATGTTTTCTGTGGGGCTTGTGATCACATTCTAGGTAATGCAGTTTATCAGTTTAGAAGGTGCACACTGATACTTGCTTCATTACAGATAAGTTTGGTTGCTGTTTAGAAAAGTAATTAATTTCACAGATATTGAGAGATCTGAGGCACTAAAGTAGTTGATCAGTAAATGTTGTATTTAAATTGATTAGACTTGTAATTCTTGGACACTGGAGTATAGTTCACCGATAACTTTTTCCGCTGTGAATTATGACTGGAAAATTGAATGTAGTTGTTAGAAACTCTTATTACAGGCTGGTGTTTGCCTGGGTGCATTAGGAGCCAATGATTCGTTACCAGACCTGTTAGCGAGAATCTGAACTGAGGTAAGTTTGTTGGGATCCAGTTATCCATTATAGGACCCATCACTGAGAAACCACGACTTTTGTCCAGTCTTATCTATCACAAGATCGCCCTTGGCTCTCCTGTTACGCATGGGATTTTTTTCTTTTTAACTGTTCATTTCTAGGTTAAATAGATCAAATTGAGGGTGAGATCTCACAGCACAATCTTCTAGTTGTTTATTTTATCTTTTGACACAACCTTTGTTTTTCTTTTTTTTTTCATCCATTTCCTCTGGATAAGACATCTTCATCTTATGGATTGACAGGTGTTTCACGTTGTATACGTTAGTAGTTTGAAGTTTGAACAAAATGTATACAACGACTACATTCAAGTTCTCAAATGGCACAAAAGTGTTTAAAATTAAGCAATCATAGACTTTATTAATTTTTGAGCGCACATATAGGTATTATATACACGTTTTTATGTACTTCATTTGTGTTTATGTATATTTCTTCCCCTTATTTTTTTAAGGTCAATTTTTTATGCTTTCAGAAACTGGCCAAAAATTATGCCACAATCCATAGATTCATAAGAAAGGAAACACCTAATTAGAGAAGGGTAGTTTCTACCAAAAAGGTAAGCAACCAGCTGAGATTGGAAAGTCAAAGAAGAAAGAAAAGAAAGATGGAAACAGGAAACAACACCGCTCACATCTAGAGGTGCAAATAGGTCGGATTCAAGTTAGATATTTTAAGATCCGTATCTGATACTGTTAAGCTAGATCCAATAAAATGGTCTTTATTGGATTTGGATCAATACCTGAATCCAAAGTTATACTTCAGATTTTGGTACACCTGCTGCACCCAATAGTGACACGCCTCCTCTGCCACGCCAAAGTACCCGTGAAGCAGTCTTCAACAGATGCCTTGAATGGAAGAACAGTGGCTGCAATAGAAGGCACGGCAGAGGGGAATCTTCTCCACGAGTTGCTGCTGCTCCTGCTGCTCCACTGCCTGCTGAGCCAAGCGATGTTGGAGGTTGGCCCTCCACTACCATAGCAGGGAACAATACCATCCGTGGTTCCCATCCCCTTCAATCGCTGTTGTCTCTGATGATGATCTCAACCCTAATCCCATTCGACAGTGTCCTGGCATCGAAGATAAGATCGTAGTTGGTGACCAGTGATGATGGACCGCTTCCATCCCCCTCAGTCACCATTGTCACCGGTGATGATCTCAACCCTAATCCCTCTTCCAGCCCTGATCCGTCACGATCCAGCCCACAGCCCTTCTCAATCAACACAGATCTTTATGGGGGATGGTCTCCCTTAGTCCCTTGTCCATCCCTCTTCCTCACTGGCAACTCGTCCTGCATGTGCCACCGCCCACGGAAGCACTACATCGGCTACCCAGGCAACCTCTAGTTTGAGCCCTTCGGCTGGGGCTCAGGACTCCCGGAGAAGATCAAGGAGCTGAGGACCAAGGAGATCAAAAGGAGGCTGGCCATGCTGATGGTCATTTAGCCAGCTTAGAGTCATCTGATTCACAGTCGCCCTTCATCGCAGCAGAAAAGAATAAAGAAGACAGGAACTTCTGTCATCGGCTCACCGTCACCAGCATGAGAGAAGAGCTGGACGGAGAAATCTCCGATTCCCAATTACCTTCTATCGCTGCAGGAGAAAAGAAGACCAAGAACAGTAAGAACTCTTGTCGACTCGATTGTGCATTCGGGTTTGGATGTAGAACCCGAGGATGTGTAATTTCGGGTTAGTTATGATTTGGGTGACACTCCATCCAGGTTTGATCTCTGTTGAGACCATCCAGTTAGCCGCCAAACCCGATTACGATTTTGGATTTGGATCAGCTTGTCAGGGGGGAGGATCCACTTACAGAGTTGATTTCTTGCTTTCTTCCTGCTTTCATTGTGCTGTGTGACTATGAATCATGTGCTCCAACTCCAATGCTATCAACGCGTGCAGATTAGTGTATGCAAGAAAAATATTTACAGTTGTACGAAGTCAAGAAATGTCACTAATAATCACGATAGTTGGTAAATCATTCTTTGCTTCACTTGATTTGTTAAGTGGTTGCAGGACAGACAAATGGTGGATGTGCCCAGGAAAATGAACCTGACAGGATTAGCACCTTACTGGTTCGACAGTGCAGAAGGGGGCGCAATAAAGAATTCTGTTAGCATGCAGTCTTTGTTTCTTCTGACTGGGCCAAATGGAGGTGGCAAATCCAGTTTGCTACGATCAATAGGTGCAGCTGCGTTACTTGGTATTTGTGGGCTTATGGTTCCTGCAGAGTCGGCCCTAATTCCTCATTTTGACTCTATCATGCTGCATATGAAATCATATGATAGTCCTGCTGATGGGAAAAGCTCCTTTCAGGTCAGTGTTGTAAAGCTGAACATGTTTCACTGTTACTTTTTTTCTAATATTATCTGTCAGTTATCCGGTAGCTGTATTTATGCAAGTTGAATGCTTGATGCTTGCCCATTTAGATGTAGGTTAATTTAATTCTTAGCAGTACAGAGATTGTTTAAGTCCTTTATGTCTACTATTTCTGCTAAATAATCTAACTTTCTTCTGCTTTTTTTGCCTAAATTTTTTGGTTGGTCTGTCTTAGAACTATATTGTCATGCTATTTACAGATTGAAATGTCAGAGCTGCGGTCGTTGGTCACTAGAGCTACTCCTAAGAGCTTAGTTCTCATTGACGAAATCTGCAGGGGCACAGAAACACTGAAAGGTACATGCATTGCCGGTAGCATCATTGAAACCCTAGATGACATTGATTGTCTTGGCATTGTATCTACCCATTTGCATGGCATTTTTGACTTGCCACTTTGTGTCAAGAATGTCGTCTACAAAGCTATGGGAATAGATACTGTTAATGGCCACATTAGACCAACTTGGAGAATAGGGGATGGCATATGTAGAGAAAGCTTAGCTTTTCAAACCGCTCAAAGGGAAGGCATCCCTGATATTATTATCCAAAGAGCTGAAGAGCTGTACTTCACTCTGGAACAAAAAGATGCCAGAAATAGAAGTGCCGAAAGAAAAGCAGGCCGTGCCGCTATAGAAGTTTACCACCAGTCGTCTAGTTCCAACAAGGTAAACTTGTTATCCTTGAGTTCCAAGGCATCTTCTGCAGAAACTTTGCACGAGGAAGTGGAAAAGGCTGTTACAGTCATATGCCAGCAAAAGTTCATTGATCTTCACATAAATAAGATGGCATCAAATGTTTCAGAAATCAGATGCGTCTATGTTGGTGCTAGGGAGCAGCCACCTCCTTCAGCTATCGGCACTTCAAGTATTTACATAATGTTCAGACCTGACAAGAAATTATATGTCGGCC
Organism: Cryptocoryne crispatula var. balansae; assembly: GCA_036172225.1. Classification (NCBI taxonomy): domain Eukaryota; kingdom Viridiplantae; phylum Streptophyta; class Magnoliopsida; order Alismatales; family Araceae; genus Cryptocoryne; species Cryptocoryne crispatula. The sequence goes on along the minus strand of CM069922.1, from coordinate 8,739,203 downwards.
AGGTTGGCCAAACTAAAAGCCTTCTTTTTTCCTTTTTCTTTTGTTGGTTCCGTCGTCATAATTTTATGATGAATCAAACAATTTAAAATGTCATGCAGACAGATGACCTTGCAGGCAGAGTTAGAACCCACCGTCTAGAAGAAGGCTTGCAGAATTCTTCATTCTTGTATGTCTTAGTACCTGGAAAGAGCGTGGCCAGCGAACTAGAGACTGTTCTAATCAACCAGCTCCCGCTTCTGGGTTTCCGCCTGGTTAACAGTGCGGATGGCAGACATCGCAACTTCGGCACATCCAACCTCACCATGGAGACCCTCGGCCTCCGACAGTAAGACTGTAGGGTCAGCATTTAGGATATACATTGTTAACAGTGGTTGGACCATACCCCCTCCCCCCTTCTTCACTCTTCTGTTTCGTGCTTCAGGCACAAATTTTGTATGTAAAAGGTGGAATTTCGGATGGTCTGAAAACGCCCCTCTGGGAAGCAATGCCTGCCTGTAAAGTTGCACGGATGCAGCACCAATTTTGTTTAATACAGGTGACTGGCACATCTCGCGGGAATCGACGTCTGAAGTATGATGCATCTTCCTGTTTGTTTTGGTTAGTGAACGGAGAAAATGTATAAAATGATCTCTCAACCCATCATCGATTGATCATATCACTCTCTTCTTTCAGGTCCTCCTTGGATGATTTGTGTTGATATATTTTTCTTTTGGATGTTTTGTGCTCCTCGCCAAGCTCATTTTTGAACCCCCCTTTTTTCCTTTTTACCCTTTCACCGGCTTTTAGCCATGTTGCTTGCATTTATTACCATAATGGAACCTTGTATCCCAAAGCTTGTTTGTGCTCATTAAATAGTTCTGCCTTCAAAAAAAGAGTTATTAGGGATGTCATGGTTCGATTGTTTAAGCTGCTTGTTAAGTTAACAAATAGTTAAAGGACAATCCGTTATATTAAAAAAGATATAACATAAATCGAACTTGATATCTGATATCTACATCTGCTAATTTATACATATTTGATCGTGCAGGTTTTAGGGCCCCTGTACACTGATGAGCGCCCCAACCATCCTCGCAATCGTAAGGCCGCTTCGCGTCGACTCTGGGCCTCCCACCAACCACTCTCTCATCGTCTCTTTTGGTCACCTCGACGGTGAGTCCGTCTTCTTCCGTGATTTTGGTCTTCTTTCTCCGGGTTCTGGCGTCATTCTGTATTCCTTTGCGGCTTGAGGCCTCTTATTTCGTGGCTTGGGCAGAGTGGTGTCTCTTCTTCCTTTATGGTTCCCCCGGCGTCTTCTCCGTTCTTACTAGCTCGGTACCACATCCCTTCTTCTCCTTGTTCCCAGACAAGGGCGAGCGTAGCATCTCTTCTTCCCGGATATAATCTATCTAGAATGCTAACTTTACGCCCCAGTAAACGGAGAAATTGTTGAAGTGGCGAGGACTCGCTCTCTCTGACAATGCTCTGATCCCTTCTACGAGAGTTTCCGAAGTAACGCCCTTATAACGATCTAAGGACGGTCAGATTACCATGATAACATTGGCACGGCCCCGCAAAATCCGTACCGCGCTTGATAATACGTAGGTCTCATGGACACTGAGTATTTTATCATTTTGTTTTTTATCGATAATAAAATTGACTTCACCGGTAGGTACTGTTCTGATCTGATTCTCTGGGGGTAGGGGACGGTGTCGGTAATTGTCATACAAGACGAGACCAAAATAAGAGGAACAACGGACCGCGTTTACGAGTGGAGTCATGGCTTTGACCCAGCCGGCGTTGGAGGAGGCGCCTCCACCTCCAGAGCGGTCCGCAGGAAGTGGTCCAGCGCCGCCAGAGAGGGCCCTTCCTCGCCTCCCTCCTTCCTCGTCGTCGCCGCCCTGATCGCCGCCGCCGCCGCCGCCGCCTTCCTCCTCATGTCATCCCCCTTCTCGCTCCCCATCGCCAGCGAGATCACCCCCTCCACCTCCGCCCCCTCCACCTCCTGCTCCACCCCCCTCGCCAGCTCCACGCACACGCCCAGCTCCTCCTCCAGCAACTTCGAGTTGTAGAACTGCTCCGCCGCCATGGGCCACCCGATGATCGGCACGCCCCTGCCCAGGCTCTCCAGCGTCGAGTTCCAGCCGCAGTGGCTCAGGAAGGCGCCCACGGATGGGTGGGAGAGGATCTCCAGCTGCGGCGCCCAGCGCGGCACCAGCAGGCCCCGCCCGCTCTTCGCCGCCCTCTCCTCGAACCCCCCCGGCAGCCACTCCGCCCTGAACTCCCCGACGTCGAACCCGAACGGCGGGCGGAGCACCCAGATGAACGGCCGCCCGCTCGCCTCCAGGCCCTCGGCGAGCGCCATCATCTGCGCGGCGGAGACGCTGTTCTGCGAGCCGAAGCACACGTAGAGGACGGAGCGGGGAGGGTGGCCGTCCAGCCACTCGACGCAGGCCCGTGCGGCGACGCCGGGCACCTTGCCCGCCCGCCGCCCGGCGGGTTCCGCCGCCAGGGAGGCGACGGGCCCGACGGACCACACTCGGACGCCCGTGTTCTTCTGCAGCAGGGCGGGTCCCCCGGCCTCTAGCTCCTCCACGGTGTTGCAGAGCATCGCGTCGGAGGCGAAGGCGTCGGTTATCAGCTCCCTGAGGAGGAGGACCCACGGATCCCCCTCGGCGGCGCTTTTCATCGCCCACGACAGCTGGGATCGGCGCAGCCGGTACGTCTCGGGGAAACCTGGCAGCCCGAAGTCGTCGTCTGCGGCGGCGTGCGGCAAGTGCATGTACAGCGAGATGTAAGCGGCGGTGCCGAAACAGCCGCAGGTGGTGAAGGTGGCGTGGAAGAGCCCCAGCCGCCGTGCGACGTGCACGGACCAGGACATGAAGACGTCCGCGACGACGCAGACGGGGGGGCGGCCTTCCTCCCGGGGGATGTCGTCGGCGACGAGGCGCTCGAAGTGGGGGCGGAGGGAGGACGAAGCCCGGAAGACGCGGAACAAGAGGCCGCTGGGCACGGAGTCGGGGCTCTCGACGCCCGGAGGCAGGCCGGTGTCGGTGCTGGCCGGGAAGGGAAGGTCCCTGAAGAGGACGCCGGAGTCGGCGGGGACGGCGGAGCGGAGGTTCCGAACGTTGGCGGCCGTGCTGACGATGGTGACGGTGAAGCGCCCCGGGTACCTCCGCGCGATCCCCACGGCGAGGTTTAAGAAGGGGATCAGGTGGCCCTGCCCCAGGAAGGGCAGCATGACGATGTGCGGCCGGCGAGCTGCCATGGCCGGGGAGCCGCGGAGTCTGGAGGTCGACCGGGGAGCGGTCGCTTCGCTCCCTTTATCTTTTGTAAGGGACGACGCGATGCGAGGGCTGAGCAAAAAACAAAACCAAAAATCTAGAGTAGGACAAAAACAAAAGATTAAAATATTATTGAAGATTCTTAAGAAGGTACTCTTTTTCACGTAATTGAAGTGGAGGAGAGCCGGTCGAGCATGGCTCGACTGGCGCGGGGACCTGCGCCTGGGGGCGCAGGTCGCGTCTTCGCCTCTCGGCGGCGACAGCCGAGCGTCCCCTGGGGGGGACGACTTGATGGGTTCGACGGGGGTCGAACCCTCGCCTCCCGCGGCGCCTGCGGGCTCTCTGGCCACTGAGCCACGTGAACAAAAAAAAAAAAAAAAAATGAAGTGGAGGAGAGACTCCAGAGAGAGGGAGACATGTCGCTTTGATCATAGAACAAGGTCGAAAGAAAAGCGAGGAGAAATGCTCCGTCTCCCCCGAGCTTGAGAAAGAACCGATGTCGCTTGCTTGACGCGAGGAGGCTTCTTCTTCTTAAGAGACCGGGTCAAATCGGTAGACCGGTTGACTTGATCAACGTGGCTGAGCCCTCCCTTCCCTGACGGACAGACACAAATATCAGAGATCACGTTAAAATATAAAGTAGTTATATTTTTTATCTAAATATAATAAAATAAATATTTTTACTTTTACTTTAGGTAAAATATAAAGTTACATAATTATAGCATCGTCTAAATATATTTAATTTATATATGTGGTGATGCGGAGAGCGACGAGCGGAGCATTTTTAGTCTTTTTACGAAAAGATAAATCTTCTTCGTGTGCCGGTGTCAGCCTTCCACGTGCGTGCGTACGTAAGCAGTAAGCTCGGGGGCCACGTGACGACCATTATCGGCGACGGACTAATATCGAGAAGTAGCACATTTTCTTCTAGAAGTGCAAGCAAAATAAGATATCGAGATGTCCCATGGACATATCGATAAGTAGCACACTTTCCTGGGTTCCTTTTGTTTTGTTTTCTTCCTGTTTCCGGCTTTTGTTGTTTACTTTATGTTTTTTATGTCTTTTTATTGTTTTTGGTTGTTTTTTGTACATACTAACTTTTTTTGGATTCGTGTGACTGTTAATTAGTTTTGAATTTGAGATTTTATCATTGATCGGTTTAATTCTATGAAAATTGATATTTAGGTGATGTTTATTTTGGGTTAATACAAAAATCTAAACTCTTATAATCAGGGATGTAAGCAGAATTCGATATTCTGAAATTTTGATTTGATTCTAATAAAAGTTAACGAGTTTAGAAATTATTTTTGCATCTTATAAGTTATTGGAATCGGAATGAGGTGATTCTATTTTCGTTTCTCCTATTTTAATAATAAATAAATATATATATATAAGTAAATGCATTTAAAAATTAAATACATCATGAATATATAATATATAAAATGATAAAAAATTTAAAATTTATATCAAAATTTATTAATTATATGTAAATTATTAAAATAATTTTGAATAAAATTTAATTTTTAATATCTAAATTAGAAACTATCGTATCGATTTTGATTTCGATCATGGAATTAGAATTAGATCGAAATCGAAACATAGTGATTCCAACATTATCAGAATCGGAATCAAAACACCTTAACCCTTATCGAGATCGAAACCAGATTCTGTGATTCTGCTATTGATCTTACCTGTTTACACCCCTATTTATAATTTTATCTCTGATCTCTTATCGTGTGAAACACAACAATCTTAGTCCTTTTATCTTTGAAAATAAAAATTTATAGTGAAACATTTAAATTTAAGTAGTTTTTTAAGAGACTCGATAATATTCAAATGTTTTATCAAAGGATTTAAATGTTTAACCTCTAACTCTGACTAATCTTCTGGCTGAATGAAAGGTTAGACGTTTTATCAAACAGTCTGAATGTATAACATTTGACTGAAGCTCTAATTGAATTAAATGTTAGACATTTTATCAAACAGTCTAACCTCTATTTGTTTGGGCTTATTTGACATCAAACCTTGGAATCCATCAAAGATTTTACATTGAAATCATTTTGTAAAATGTCCGAACTAACATTCAAATATGACAAAATCTCTTTAAAAATTACTTATTTTTAAGTGATTTGTTGTAACTTTTTATGTTCAGAGACACACAATTAAGATTGTTGTGTTTTCACAAGAGATTAGAGGCAGGAGTTTGAATTTTATATTGAGTTAAAACAGACGTCACCTTAATGTGTTCTTTTCTTTTCTAAAATTTTAACTGATTTCTTGTTCGTTCACTGTTTATTTTTTTTGAATTTTTAAATTATTTATATTTTTTGATTTAAATTTTATTACTAAATAGAGTAATCATTTGAAAGTTCTAATTTGACCTGTTTTAAGTTCATAATTTCTTGTTGACTCTGGTTGACCAAATTTGTTATTTTTTTGGCTAATTAAAAAATATTTCTCTCTCTTGTTTTTCTTTTTTTACTTGCATCCCTTCAAAACCGTGGGGGTTTTTCAATCGCTCCATGCGGCATAAAAAAACATGGAAATAAACTTTCTATTGATTTGGGTTTTGAAAAATAGGTCCTTGGATACTACTTTTCTTAACTGTGCATCTTTTTATTGCCTTTTCATATAAGTTAAATGGCATTCATTCTAGTTTAATCTAAAAAATTAAAGTCTGAATTTCTTGTCTAATCTCTCAGTTATGATAAAAATACTTAATTTAATTAAGCTGTTTGTATATTGTTCAGCTCATGCATGCATGCTTGCTTACGATTATATCATATGTGTTATGCCTATAGAGGTAAATGTTCGAAAAATAAAAGACTAAAACATAAAACTTAATACCAAGGGTTTTATTTACATATAATAGACATTCAGGGGCTATGTGGTACGGAGATAATTTGGGAATAAATTTGAGTTATTTTTTAAATTTTGAGAATAATCTAAATTTATCTCAAATCATCTCCGTACCAAACAGCACCTCTGACAAAAAAAAGAATACATAATCAAACAATCAAAATCATCAAACGGTATGGATAATGGATTCCTCCGCCAGCAGACCAGTGACCTCTCTTTTTTTTTCTTTTTCTTTTTTTTGAACAAAGACCCGTGACCTGTCGAAAGTTGAAACAGTGTCTTTCCCGAAGGCGGGAAAACCCGATCTCGGCGGAGGAGAGGACGTCGGAGGAGGAAGGAGATGGCGGAGGCGCGCAGCCTCCTGGAAGCCATCAAGTCCACCGATGTGAGTTTCTCCGGAAGCTCGAGCGGATCTCTCAGCCTGCTTGCGTCGCGTGAACCTAATGCGTTGCTTGTGCACGACGGACTTCTCTAAGCATCCTCCGTTCGACCAGCTAGTTCGCGTTTTCTTTTATTGCACATTTCTCTGTCTTGGATTCTGTTTGTTCGAATGCGTGGAACGAACTAGTGGTACGTAGTAGGAAAATATGAACAGACGGTGGCTCCTGCTAATGGTAACTGACATCGTCATTGTCTGTATTTCACTCGTTCATAAGCTGGTCAACTCAAGACCGCGGGTTAAAATCCGTTTTGTGAACAGGAACCTCAATACTTAGTCTCTAGGCTGATCTTTTATATGCCTTTATATGACAGGAAGCACTCTGCTCTCAGATGTTTTATGGTAATACAGTAAATCTACTCATTGCTTTTCACCCAATTAGACGCAACGTTATCCAACTTTCAAATCGTCTTGTGATATCTGATCCAAGGCCACGGACACCTTACTGAACTAAACTTCTTGGGTGATAATTCGTCATCGTAAAAATATCGCCGCAAATATCCCTACCTATCTTCGTATAACTGAAGCTGATCTTATTTTCTCGTAGAAATTGCATTGAACTTATGTTGACATTACCCTTTGGGCAATTTGGTACGTTCACAGCCATTTGGTCATGGTCATTCCAATAACTCAGAATATGAAATTGATTTAAAACTCATTCTAGGAGTAGCTGGAACGTGCCATCTGGATCCAGCCTAGAGAGGTCGAGTGGACTATTAGCGGCATAAGGGAAATAAGCCTATTTATTCATGGAATATGTCATTCTCGGTTTCAAAAAGCTCAACTGGAATAGAATTGGTTATTCTTCCTGTTTGCACTCTTATTTTCCAAACATGGCTTGGCTTCTAACTAGTATCACGTTTGTGATTCTGATTATGATGCAACCATACCAACAAGCAAAATACTGGCTGGATGTCCTTTATATGCACATTATATTTATGATGTTCGAACTTAAACCATAAATGGGTTCACATGCCAAAGCATTGTAAGAATTGTGGTCATTCATTCACCCTCAAGTTCATTGCCCCTAATCATAGCATTCACCCAGATATTTTGTTTGTCTATATTAATCCAGTCTAGCAACTATGGTCTATCCATAATTGCGTTTCAAAGTTAATTTACCTTGTCCACAAGTTTTAATAATCAGAGTTGACACCAGTTCAAACTTAACCGTGGTTAAAAGTTAAATTACTTTTTTGGCCTCAGGATCAGGTCAGCATCCCAATCCAGATCAGCAATCTTGCAAACCATGCTTTAGAGATAACTGGAGCATCCAGAGCTCCTCTTTCTAAAGCAGCAAATCCCCCAATGCGACTATGGCCTTCACTGCAATAACAGACCAGAGATGCGAAGGCACTCTTAATTGCAAACACCAAATTGGTTTAGGAATGTCTGCCATGTCAACACCAACTTCTAGACTCCAAACACTTAAAGGAGATAGCTATGTTTTTGGTGACCCAAAAAGGAGCTGTTGCAAACTGCCTTATGCCAAGGAGCAAATGAAAGGTTCTTCACAAATCATTCCTTGTTATTAACAGCAACAATCTACCATGATTGCACTTTTGGCCATATGATTTAAAGCACCAACTTGGCTTCCTCTTCCATACCTTTCAACACGTCTAGGGGTGTTTATGGTTTGGTTTGGCTTTTGAGGATTTTTTTTCTAAAACCAAACCAAACCAAACTACCTTTCAAATCAAACTAAATTAATTCAGTTTGGTTTGGTCCGTCTGGTTCAAACCATAGTATCTATGTCAATGCATAATTTCATTTAGTTTATTTTAAAACATATTCTATTAAAATTTAATGTACATGTTTATACATTTCATTATCATTATCTTAAAAACTCTTGAAACGAATTTATTTTTTTAAGAAAAGATATATAAACATTGTTAATATATATAACTTAATATATATTTAATCTAATTTGTGTTATTTGGTTTAGTTTGAAGGTCTTAGAAACCAAACCAAATTGATCGGTAGTTCAAACCAAACATGGTTCTTCGGGTTGAACTGAATAGTGAACACCCCTAAACACGCATATACCTTTGAAATTGGCTATGAGGCACCCTTGAGGCATTTCTGACAATTTGCCAGTTTCATCACACAAGGGATATCTTTCTACTATTTCAGCCAATACTTAAGTGACCACCGTCTTCTCCATCTGTTGCTTAGCTTCTGAACACTAACTTGCAAAGAAACAACCTTTTAAGGCAGCAACACCTTCAATGCACTTGGTTTGTGATCCACCCCAAAATAGAGTCTTTAACTCACACCATTCCTGCAGGATGCCGCCCAGTGATCTTTACCCAAACATGTAGCATAGAGCTTGCTTTAAATTGAGCCACTGGAGAGTCGCATCAGTCTTCTATGAGCCACCTGAATCCAAGCCACCTCCCTATGATTGTCAATAATGTTACTGGCAAGGAAGGACATACCTACAGAGTAAGAGCAGATTTCCCTGATTGCATTCAAGGATTTGCAGTGGTTAATCAGTAAATCTCAGCCATCCCTTGGGGAAAGTCACTAACCATTTTTCATTTCTACTTATCTAGATTACCAACAGAGTGGTTGATGGAGACATGTCAAGCTCCAAGCCTCCAACACAACATCGAGCTGTCACTCTGGAGTCTGGCATGTTGCAGCTCTTCCCCAGACAACGTTTTCTTGTTGACATCATGAACCACAACTTAGAAACAATGCTCTTGAAATCATGGTTTGCAGGATCTAATGATTCAGCTTGAGGTTGGCACCTGCTGGTCAGATCTATGGGGGGCATGACTGATCTTGGTGTGAAGTTTGCCTGAGTTGGACCTGTATGTAGCATGATTGGCATATTCCAGTCCAGAAGTACCCAATCTGTTTGAACTTTGAACTGGCTCTGGCTGGCTGAGATCAGCCAGGATTGACCTTCTTAAGCCTGGATAGACTGTTCCTAGCTTGGAATCAGCCAGAATCATCGATCGTGGCCTTACGCTAAGTCGGGCTGAAGCATGGTTGATGCGCTGAGTCAGATGACCAGGGCGAATCCTTACCTCAAACACCATACTTGAAGGATTCCACATTTGTTGGGTGCAGCATAAGACCAAATAGAATGCACCATAAAGATGTGCTAGATGTTTTGTGGGAAGAGTTTGTTGACGCCGCCAGTGTTCTACACTTGGACTCTTTCTTCACTTCATAAATCCGGGGGCTTGAATAAAGAAATCTTCATATTTAATATCCATCATCTACCAGTTCGAAAATTCTGGCTTGAAAGACTGTAGAGACTCAAGAAGGTTCTCCCTGTCAACCACCTCCTGCCTTGAATGGCTCTATGGCCATAGCCAAGCAAGTGATAACAAAATTCAGTTTATACTCAATATCCATTAACAAAGGGATCTCAAGCACTTCCTCCAACTGTCTTTCACTAAAGGCAAAGAGAAAGGTGGCCACTCGCCAGATGTCACCCTACCTCTGATTCTGATGATGAAAATTTCTACACCTCCAGCATCGGACAAAATCCCTACAACTCCAAGTAACATGGCCACTCTCAAGCCATCTTTTATACCAGCCGCTTAACTGGTCACTCTTGGTGTGACACAAGCCTAGGGCAAGAAGCTAAAGGGAAGTCCCTAAACATACCTTTCACCAGCTGCCAAATCCATCATCTGCTCCTCAGAAGCTACCTTGCACCTCCTTGCTCTATCCATCTGCAACCACCATCGCATAACCTTAACTGGTTGTGAGAGCTGTTCTCAAGAGTGTGAGAAATGCATCCTTTTGCCATTCATATTCTTTTGTCAACTGCAGGTAGACAGAGATTATGTCCCGCTCAGCTGGAAACTTCACCAAGAATTAAGGGTTGGAAATCCCTGCAAACCGAGAAACAGCATGGGAAAGTGGAAACCTCTTTGATTTTAGACAGTTGGGTGATATGAGAAGAGGCTGCTTTTGGTTAATTCTGTTAATAGAAGTTTGTACCAAAAGTATATTTTTTCTTGCGTGAACTGTGAACTAGACTAAACAAGTATGGTATCAGTAGCTTCCTATAAAAATCCAACCTTTTCTTTTTGGTCAAGATTTCTCTTCATCTGGTGCTGCTAGTGAAGGGTTTTCTTCTTCAGTCATGTGTCTTTTGTACCTTTTTCCCTGCTCAAGTTTTGTGGGATATGTTGCTTTCCTGCTAATTTAGTGCACTTAGAATGTCTAGAAAATGTGAGTTGAAGGTCCTTACTTTGCAACAATTTTTCAAGAGGGTATTCCTCTATTGTGCTGTTGGATTTTCATGGCTTCTTTTCAGAAAATCTCTTCTTTCTTATGTTCTATATAGTTTAATTTTGCCTTTTTCTTCTGTTCTCCCATATTTTGTGGTTCTGTTTTCTTGATAGGTTGCTGATGGGGACATATTTTGGGCTTTCTTTTATTTGTGTCCTTACGAGGACAAGTTTGTAAATAGGAAATTAGATGGTCTTTTTTTTAATTGGATGTATCCTCCCTTCTATAAAGGAGGACCCATGTACATACGAAGGGAACAAGTAATACCGTCAATTTTTGGAAGCCCTTCGGGTTGTTCTCCCGTGCAAGGGGGCTGCGGCCCCATTCTCCCCCACCTCCGGCATGAGGCCGGCTCCTCTTCACCTCCGGGGAGGACTCCCGGTCTCCCTCCCACCTTCCAACCGGCGAGGTGCGCCGTCTACCCCTTCCTCCTCATCCTCCGGCCTCCGCGCCGTTCTCCTCTCTTCCCCTTCTCTGTTCGACAACCCCAGCCAACGATCCCCCTTCCTCCCCGGCCGACGGGACTGCGGGATCCAACTCCTCCGGCGCTGCAGAGGGACGAGAGAAGACGAAGAAGATGAAGACGGTGAAGCGGGAGGGGAGATCCGGCGATCCCCGGATCTCCTTCTCCTGCCTCGGCGACGCGGACCCCCCCCGGCGGTGTTCCCTGTTTATGGCAGCCTCCACCTGCGACTCCTCCGCCGGCCGGACAATGCTGGGCGTTGCGGTCATCGCCGGACTCTTTTCCTCTTCTCCGCGGCCACGGCTCCATCTGGGCGGGACGGCGTCGACAGCGCCGGCACCGCGAGCCCTTCCCGGCCTCCCCTGCTCCGCCGCCTGCAAGCGGCTCCAAGGGCGACGATGGCGCTGCGACGACCGGACGGAGAAGACGGCGTCGCGAGCGGGAGGGCGAGACGCGCTCGCCCGCGTTTTGTCGCGGTCTGCGCCCGCGTGGGCGCCGCGATGAAGCCACGACGGCGAGGCGTTGACGGCGCCGATCGGGGCCACGCGACCACGGCGGCCACCCTCTCCGCGTACCACGACCCCCCCTGGGGGAATAAGTCGCGCGGTCGCGCGGCGCCGCCCCGGCCTGCCACGACCCCCCCCACGCGGCCCGCCGCGTAAGTGGCGCCAGCCGAACCGGCGCCGGTTCGCCTTCGTCGGCCGGCCCGGGCGACGGTTCGCCCGCCAACGGGTCAAACCGCCGGGTTAGCGCCCAGACCGGGTCCGACCGCCGGTTCAAGGCCGGTTCGACGCTCCAGGGGCCGGTTCAGACCGGTTCAGGCCCGGTTCACTCATCCGGGAGCCGGTTCAAGGCCGGTTCAGCCTTCCTGGACCCGGTTCAGACCGGTTCAAGGCCGGTTCAGCCCTTCTAAGGCCGGTTCAGGGCCGTTTTGGACCGGTTCAGCACTTGTGGGCCCGGTTCAACGGCCGTGGGGTCCAGTTCGGTGGATTTCAAGCCCAGTTCGGCAGTTTCCAGCTCCGTTTGAAGCGATTCAGCACGGTTCAGGATCGGTTCAGCACCCCATCAGCTCGGTACATCCCCTTTCGGGCCCGCCGACGCGCGCGGGGATGGCGGCACCTCCTCTCCCGTCCCGCATCAGTTGCTCTGTCTTTTAATTTGCCTGCTATACATGTTGAAATTGGCTTATCTGAATCTGACCATCCAAAATAGATGAACAAGCTTGGATGGTTTGAGATCATCTGGGATTGGCTGATCTTAGTCTGGAGGAGCATTGATGAGCACCAAGTTGGTTCCAGGAGACTTCACATTTATATTCTTATTTAGTGGCATTATAATTAATTTCCTGCATTTTATTTTAGTAATTGGAGTCCTTTGAGTCATTTTCTTTACATTTCAGTCTTTAGAAGACATAGAGGATCCTTTTTGTAATCCCCCCCCAGAGGGTTCTATATAAGCCTTGCACTAGTAAACTCAAGGTATGATGGTTACGATGAAATGAAGAAATAGTTCCTGGACCCCATCCCTCTCCCTGTTCTTCCTCTTCGGACATTCCTCCTCCTTGCTTGTCCCGGTGAGCCTTCCTCTTCCTTCCTCTCGTACATCCCTCTTCTCCACCAACCCTGTCGGTCTATGCCCTTCTTTTTTCCCACTTCTTCCCCATTCTTTGTTGAAGCACCCAATGATGCTGCTTCAAGCACCAGAGCCCCACACAGGAGCCGGTCCGATGCCCTCATCAAGCTCCACCTTCGGGGCTCCACTCGTTCGTCGATGACCATGAGCTCCCCAACCGGGAGGCTCCATGACCCCTCGGCAGTTAAATTGGTGCAGTTCAGCTGGATCCAGGCAGGTCCAGCCAGCCTCCAACCGGTCCAACCAGGTACAGACCCAGTCCATGTGGTTCACAGCTGGTTCACACCGGTTTAAAGCAGTCCAGGGCTGGTTCAGAGCCCATTAGGCTGGTTCAGACTGGTTTACAGTCTTCTTTAGGCCGGTTAGTTCTGCTCAGTCCTGTTTGGCCCAGTTCATCCTTGTTTGGCCCAGTTTGAGAGCAGTTCAGTCCGGTTCAGTGCTTCCATAGCCATTTCAGACCAGTTCAGGGCCTGAACTGCCCAGTTTAGTGTATTCGGGCCCGGTTTAGTGCTTTGGGGCTGGTTCAGCGGCCGTTTGCCTGGTTCAGCCCATTTCGGTGCATTCTTGGGCTGGTTTAGCGGCTTTTCAGCTCGGTTCTGTCAGTTATCAGTGTGGCTCAAGCTTGGTTGGCCCATTTTGGGCCTGATTGAGTTATGGCAGCACTGTGGTGACCCATTTGGGATGATATACACTTTTGGATGGTGACCCATTTGAGTTATGGCTTCAAGCATGATTCTAGATGTCACTGCTGCCAATTCTGCTGACTCCTGGCCAATCACAGCTTTTGCCAGATCGTGGGTTGACCAGGTTCAGTCTTTTTCCTAATATCCTTGTTTTTGTCCTACTTATTGAACCACTCAACCACTAGTACTGATCTTCATTATGAAGTTGGTCACCTTCTTATTGGTTCTGTACTTTTGCTGCTTCCTACTGTTCCCTGCAACTTACTGATGCATTCTAGGGCACCCATACTGACCAATCATCATGAATATGATCAAGCATTACAGGAGAAAACAATAGTGAGCAGGTGAATCACAAAGGATCAGTGTTAAGAAAGATGGCATAGCAGGGACGGTGCTTGTGAGGAGACATCACTGTTTGGTGTCTCCACCGGGGGATGGACATATGTCTATATATATTGTCTTTAATGATTAATATGGTTGCTGCTATATGTCATTCACTTTGCACTTTACAATGCATGTATGTAATGTCAAGCTGATGTTTTATTTAGCATTATTCTTCAGTTACCTTTTTCGTAACTTTTAAGGAGCTAAACTTCAGTTTAAGACTAAGCAGCAGAGAAGAGGTATGTTGTCCTTTGACCTCAGTACTTAACCTTTGCGGCAACTAATGCTTAAAGTCCAGAAGACGTATTAGCTGTCTTTTATGATTATTGCTGGAGTTCCATTATCCTTTCACTTAATTGATTGATTGAGTTTCATAATTACTTCAATGCAACAGCCTTGAGATGTTCTTCATGTTCGGCAATATGGTACATTTAGTATCAGTTAACGGTATCCATCCAACTTCGTATCCATAAGCTGGTCTTTCTTAATGTTGGATAACATGGGATCAATTTTCCCATTGGTGTGGACAAAAACCCATCTGATCAGCTGATACCAATATTGATCAAGCCAATAGTGGCCAAAGCTGGTCTTGGGTTTCTGTAAAAACAAATGATCTGGATAATGGAGATTGTCATGGCCAATTGAACATCATTCTGGTCTGACTGACTCATTGGAGTTTGAAATATTGTTTCAATGCTTAAATTATCTTATCTGTATGACATTTTTTGTACACTTCCCTTTTAACTTCCACCTTTGCAGCTTTGCTTCTACATTGTAATTACTCTTTCTTACAGGTTATGCAGGATCGAGCACAACTCATACATCAACTTGAGGATTTGTGTCTGTCCGATGTATCCACTTTGGCTCCTCTGGTTGAGTGTTTTCCAGTATCCTCAGAATGTAAATTGGATGGCTGTTTACATGGTTGTTCTAATGCATTCTATCTGTATCTGTATTGGCGGGTGCCAATCCGATCCTGGGGGAGCCTGATCCCGTGGGCTGTTTGCTGCCAGGATCCAGTTAAGCTCAGTTGGATTGGCATGGATTGTTGTCACTGAATGTCGGTAGAGGGGTGGCCATGGCCCTTGCGTGCATTTTCCCATGCAAAATGGGTAAGGAAGATGTCTGTATGGGTCTGCTGGGCCTCGATACTACAAGAAGGGGCAGCAGTAGTCACCCCTCCACCACCAACCAGACACAATCCCATGTGATCAACCCTTAAATCAGTCTGGGATCATCTTTTTTCTGCTTTTTTACTTTTTAAAAGTTTTGTAAGAGTGAATCTGTTCCAATTCTGGATAGGATTTTTTTTCCATCTAATCAGCCGAGGCAGCTGGTTTGGTGCTGATCTTGATTTGGATTGGCCTTGGCTAATCCAGATGCCTATCCTGACCTTGGAAATCATTGCTTGTTCATCGGATTTGCTACTACATTTTTGTGTGCTTGTTTACCAAGAAAAGTTATCCAGTTTTTTATGACTCTTAACTGTATTTGTTCATCTAGAACAATGCCATTGTTTGTTTTTAACTTGACATGCTTCCTTGCTTAGAGACTTTGTGCTTGCATTGAAGTGATGTCAATGGGCATGCATAAAGGGAAATGTCCAAAACATAGAGGAAGAAAGAGAAGGGTCCGTTTACATGTATTAATGCTGAATAAAGCCCTTTTTTGTAATTGCTTTTGCAAAGATCAATTTTTTTTTTCTTGGGATAATGTCTTTGATTTTTCTCATGCAGTTCTATGTTAATAATTTAATAGCATTCTCTTTGTCGGACTTCACCTCCCTTGGAATTATATTTGATTAATGACATGATCTTTTCTTATGCTATATGGCTGGTAGACCGAAAATTGGAATCGTATAGTTGTAATTTCTTTCAGTAAAAGTATGTTTTCTGTATTCTTAATCTTTAGAGGTGAAGATGGTAAGAAATTATTGGGTTGATCCTTCCTTCGTGAACAATTCACTTTTTAGTGGTTGCATTTTTTAATGTTTCTACCTTGATAAGGTTTTTAGATACTTTGGGAGGATTCCACATGTTCTGGTAGATCACAGTGTACACTCAACATAGCACTGTTACGTGTTGCTTCAGCTTGGTTGGATCTAAACATATCCACTTGCCTTAGTCATTTTCTCATTCTTGGAACAAAGGTAAGTTCACATTTCGGCATTTGGATCATTCTTAGTCACTGCTTCCCAACAAGTTATATGCTGTTTATGGGAATAATGTGGTACAAAATAACATGTCATTATTAGTGTATAGCCCATCTGGAGGCAGTATATAATACTTCAAATTAAATTTTAGGCATGCATGTGGTGCAGGAGGCACCTGCTGGCAACAATAATGTCAGCTGAGGAGTCTCCAGATGATGATCATTCTATCATCCTTTTTCAGGTAAGCAACAATATAAGATGTATAATTTATGCTATGATTGCAATGCTTTAAGACCACCTTTGCAGTCTGAGTTGACAGGCCCTCTTATTGACTAATGGACTGCAAGTGACAAATTAGGCTGGAAGTTTTGGTTGATGCCCAGGCTACTAACTATTTTCCTCACAGGATAAAGATGTTCTGTAGTCGAACCTGAAGAAGTGGTCACTCCTTATATCTCACCGTCAAACTTTTTTTTTTGAAGGTGACTGGTAACAATTCATTTCATTACTGAGAGAAGTACAAGGAAAAGGAACAAACAAAAGGGAGGCAAGTACACATCAGCCAACTGCCAAGGTAGTAGTGGTTGACTAGCCTCAATATACAAATGTTCTTCCAAGAAAGTTAATCTAGCAATTCTGTCCGGACAGAATCCAGTCTCTAACCAACATTCCATGGAGTTAGGGGTAAAAAAACAGATTCTGAAAGAGCTCCTCAAAAGTCCTCTGGTTCCTGTATCTCTAGATAGACTAAATCATAGCTAAAGGCACCAAATCCCAGAAGTTTGCTTCATGGCTCCACGGTTTCTGATTATTCCACTGTATCATCATATCAAAAACACTTTATGGTTTCACCTACAGGATATTCCAACTCTTAAACAAGATACGTCAGAGGTAATTAATGGCTCCACTGCAAAGGAATAAGTGATCTATATCTTCAACCTTCAATTCAAAGGACAGACTATTTTGCCTCCAAAGAGAACATTTTCATTAGAGATGACTTAGTAGGAAGCCTGTTTTACTGAATTTTCATAGAAACAATATGATTTTAAACGGAAACAATGTAGACCGATCAACCTTCCACCAACTTACATCACAGCCCCTCAAGTTCAATCTACGATTTGCTAATTTTACTGAAAAGGCATACCTCTTATCAGAATGCCAGAGCACCCTATCCTCTCAAGATTCCACGCATGAGAATCCCTACATAAACTCATCATATTGTCTAGGTCTGCAAAGCATCCATTGCTCTGCCAGTAATAATTCTACAGAATTTCACATGACAAGATGGAGACCAAGGGTTGCCATCTCGGATCTCGGCTTCATCTCGGAAGGGTAAAAGAGAAGAGATCTCATGAGATTCTCGGAAAAATTTCGGGAGATCAGATCTCATATTTCATTTATGTAGGGTATCCCTTACTCAAGAATTGCTATTTTGCATCTAAATTTATCTCATGGATACTGAACAAAGAGATCTCAGAAAAAATCTCAAGAGATTGGATCTTGAAAATAACAATCAATGTACATGTTTAAGTGTAAAGTGTCATGTAATCTCTTCAAAAAAAAAACAAGAGAATTCTTATTAAACGTCAAAATAAGATACAAGAGAATTAAAAGCGTAAAACAAAAAAGGTGAACTATTATTAACATGAGACATACAAGAGATCTTATGTTAGACTAAAACTTCATCTTGAACAATATGGATAGGAGGTTGATGACATCGAGTCAATTGTACATATATAGCTATAAAAATATTAAGTTATAAAATTTTATCAAACAATAATGTTTAGATAAATATTTGTATGGATTTTATAATAAAATTTAAAATATATCAATACAATTCGAGTCGGATCAGATCGATTGATTCCTCGGAAGGAAAACCAATTTAAAATCAGTCCAAATTATTTTTTTACTTAAAAAAATTAGAAAAATTAGAAAAAAAAAGTTAGAAAAAGTTGGAAAATAAAAATTGGAAACCTACCTAAAAAATCTTAAAAATAAAAATGTTACATTTAACATACTTTCATGACATAACACATAAAATACTTTTATTTAACATATATAAAAATGAATCATTGACATAAAATGTAATTTTATTTACCAATATCTATGAAATTGACTTTTGTTCTGTTGCTCTTGAGTCTCCTAGCTACTTCATTGAGATGTGCTTGTTATTATTGACCCGTATCCATATCAAAAAAGTGAATTAGCCATCTCACTAAAATCATATACAATGTCCTGCATTTGCACTAATGATGTAGTTGGATAGTTTGACTGGAAATCATCTGCAATAGGTGATTTTGGATAACGAACCATTGCGTACTCATCAAAAAAACCTTGATTCCATCTTTGGTTTCTCACACTAGAATGTTGCCTCAAAGCCAAATCATCTATATTTGCCCTTATAGTTCATGCACTAGTAGAAGAGTCTCCACCTCCTCCTCCACCTGGTTGGGCAGGTGGTATGAACTCCTTTTCATCATTATTTGAGGAATGTAAGAGTGGTTGTGTACTGTATGTTAGACTCATAGGACCTCGTCTGATAGCTAACTTTCTTTTATGACTTCTTTTATTGTGTCATGTGATAAACTCCCAAGTCTTAATACTTTTCTTCAACTATGCTTCTATTTTTTTGTTGTTTTTTGTCTTTGTTCATGTTGGACCGGGATTTAGTTGTGTAGCTAGGGGTGGGGCTGAAGTTGAGGCTAGGGCTGGAGCTAGGTTTAGAGCTGATGGGGCAAAAGATGGGATTGGTTGAGGAGTAGCAGGAACTTCATCTTCTACGTCCTCAACGGCTCAACTTTAAGTGAGTGCTTATCCTGAAAAATATAATCAATGTCAACCACTTTAGTAGGTGGTTTCTGTGTTATGTCTTTATTCGTATGCTCCACTTGCAAATCTTGTAAATATGTCCTCTGACAACTTTTGGCAGTCTATAATATTTTTTATGTGCAGTCATGTTACAATGGCAAAAAAGCTAACTTCTCCAACTTGTTAGATGTTAGCCTATTCCTCCTCTTGGTGCATATTAGGTTAAATATGCTTTAGTTTCTCTTACAATGACAAAAATTGGTGCTCTGACTCAAAATCTTGATGGCAATAGATGTAAGTGAATTCTATCCACTTTTTGTGTTCACCTGAACCTACCACTCAACTGAAAAAAAATCAATGCAAAATGATTAGTTTATAGGTTGAGGACTTGTCCAACAATAATATCAAATATCATATTAAACATATCAGGAGAAATCTTGTCACTAGAATATCTTAGATCTACATCTAAGTACACTAAATCTTATTCTTAGTGTTGCATCTGAAAATTGATAAATATGAAATGATTAGTGTTTCTAATTAAAAATAAAAAATATTTACAAATACAAGTCTCAATTATTTCCAACTTATCTTCTGTTCTATCATGCTGAGATCTGGACAAATGTATGACTAATAAAATACTCTGAAACACTTCATTATTAATGGACGTTGTCGAACTGAAAAAAAAAATCTCAAGCCCAAAAAGGGTCAAACACGTGCGCATGTCGATTGGTAGAAAACCAATATCGGTTTTGTCAAAACCAAATCCGGAAAGCAATAAATCCAGATCGGTTAAACCTTTGGCGATTTGCTAAGACGGGCTAGTTCCCTTTGAGATAGGCAAACAAGGTCTCCCTATTGGTTAAATCAACCTGATTGGAAAGGCAGTTGAAGAAATCAATTGCTGAAAAAATGAACAAAGCCAAAAGCACTCTTACCACCGTCGACATCACGAAACGACGCCGACGTCGACGTTGAAATCAAGTCTGGAGGCGCCTATGTGCAGAGGAAGGTCGAAGGCATTTTTGCCACTATCGATGTCACGAAATGACACCAACGTCGACGTCGAAACCAAGTTTGAAGGCACCTATGTGCAAAGGAAGGTCAAAGGTAATGTTGCCACTATTGATGCCACAAAATGACGTTGACGTCGTTGCCGAAACCAAGCCCAAAGGTGCCTATGCATAGAGGAAGGTCAAAGGCACTTTCTCCATTGTCGACATCGCGAAACGACGTCGATGTCGTTGCCAAAATCAAGTCCAAAGGCACCTATTCGCAAAGGAAAGTCCAAGACATGTTTACCACCATCAACGTCATGAAATGACGTCGACGTCGCTGCTAAAATCAAGCTCAAAGGTGCCTATGCTCAAAGGAAGGTCAAAGGCATGTTTGCCACCGTCGATGTCGCAGAACAACGTTGACATCGTTGTCAAAACCAAGCCCGAAGGCGCCTATGCGTAGAGGATGGTCAAAGGCAATTTTGCCACTGTTGACGTCATAAACCGACATTGATGTCGCTACCAAAATCAAGTCCGAAGGCGCCTATGCGTAGAGGAAGGTCAAAGGCACTTTCACCACCGTCGACGTCGCGAAATGTAGTCGACGTCACTGCCGAAACCAAGCCCAAAGGTGCCTATGCATAGATGAAGGTCCAAGACATGTTTACCACTGTCGTCGTGAAGAAGCACCACGGCCGTTGCCATTGTTGACTTGCACGTTCACCGTCATCTAACCGTACAAGCGCCACCGCAAAGGCCGACCAAAAAGAGAAGCCATCGGCACAACTGTTGGGCTCCCTCGCTGCTGTGGAACTCACTGCCGCTGCCGTAGCAGATCTGCAGCACTACTGTCGTCGTCAGGAGATGTTGCCGTCGTCACCAGAGCCTGCTCTGGCTGAGGTTGTCGCCTTCACCTTCACAAACTGTCGTCAGTCGCACATTTCTGTCGTGAGAGAGATGATTGGAGGGAGAGCAGGGGATAGAGGGAAGAGAACCGCCATCGTCACCAAAGTCTGCCTCGGTGAGGCTGCCACCGGGATGGTTGCTGCTGTCGAAGCCTTCGCGAGCCACTGCCGCCGCGGAGGGATGCCGCTGCACGTTGTCGTGAGAGAGGAAACCGTCGGGGAGAGAGAGGATCGCGCTACCTCGGGTGAACAGTACCCAAGCCAACTCCCGGTCAGCACGAGTGAAACCTCGATCGGATGAACAAAAAAAAGGAAAAAAAAAAGCAGGCCGCGTGGCCATTGAGCAGCGCAGTAAGCGTGTGACGGGCGAACGCCCACCACCCGATCAAACTGGGTGTCCCTCGGTCAAACCGGGTAGTGAAATTTAAAAAAATAAAAAATTTAAAAGGGGGAAATGGCCACACGGCCGTTGAGCCGTGCGGCAGGCACGTGCAACGGCGGGCGGGCGCACCGATTTCCTCCGGTCAAACCGGTGGATGATTTAAGAAAAAAATAATATGGTTGTGCCGGCCACATAGGTCGGCAGGCCTTGTGCGCACAGGAGGGGGCAAAACCGCGTGGGCCATGCGAACTGTTGGGCCGTGTAGATGCTGCCGCCCCCTCCTCCAATCAAACCGGACCCACACCGGTCAAACAGGGGCAAAAAAAAAGAGAAAAGAAGGAAAAAGGGGGGAGACCGGGTCAAAACCGGCATTCCCATGATCCCCACGTCCCAAGGGACCAGGGAGTTCGCCCACTCCCTGAATATGTCACCCCCATATGACCTTACCCCAACATTGACCACCGGTCAAATAGAAGTCTAAAGAAGGTTGAAATGGGGGTAATTTCACCCTGAATCGGGTCAGCCCCCCACTATTGCGAAAATGGGTTTAGTGGGGGCTTGTTAAATGACCGGAATGTCCCTTCAACATCTCCTATAAATACACTCCTATGGTCATACGCACAAGGGTTTGGAATGTGGGAAAATTGGGAGGAGAGAGAGTTCTAGGAGTGAGGAAGTCTGTTCTTCAATGTAAGTCCCAATTTCTTTGAATTGGTTTTTGACCATTTGAAAAGGAAGGAAGGGTTTCGCCCGACCTCCAAAGTCCAATCAATTCAAATCCCATCTCGCTTCACAAGAGGGATTGAGAAGCCCGCATTAAAAATGCGAACTTAAGCTATTCGGGATCAAAAGGATAACTCAAGTCGGTAAAGTTGAAATGTCGATCAAACTGAATGAGAATTCAAAAAGAAAACCCAATTCGGTAAAACTGAAATGCCAGTCAAACCGAACGAGATTCAAAATAAAAACCCAAGTCGGTGAAGCTAAAATGCCGGTCAAACCGAACAAGAATTCAAATGAGAAAATTCAAGTCGGTACAGTCGAAATGCCGGTCAAATTGAGCGGGAATTCAAAAAGAAACCCAAGTCGATAAAGCCAAAATGTCGGTCAAACTGAATAGGAATTCAAAAAGAAAACTCAATTCGATAAAGCTGAAATGCTGAGCAAACCGAACGGGGTTCAAAAAGAAAACTCGAATCGGTAAAGTTGAAATGCTGGCCAAACCGAACGAAGTTTAATATGTATTAAGGAGCAAGGTTTACATGTCCTCTCATTTATTGTACTTCCATGTACTCAAATCGGCATGAAAAAAATTTCAAGTTCGATTGACCCGATGTGCCATGTCAAAAATGACATCGAATCTTCATGGACTTTAAAGAGGTGGATAAAATTATAAAAGTCATTTGAATATTCCAAACTTAATCAAATAATCAAATTTGATTAAATCAAGTCAAATAATGACTTCTTTATTAAAAAAATATCATGATAATCAAATTAAACTTATATCATAAAATTATATATAAAAAATGAACCACAAACGGTTATAAAACATGTTAAGTTTGAATCCAACTTAATCATAAAAATTGAATCAAACTAAATGGATAATTTTATTTAATTAAATAAATTTGCATAACAAAAATCCAATTCAAATAAATGATTAAAATGTTAATAAAATGTTAACATAATCCAACCAAAATTGTGTCATTAAATAATGCATAAAAAATGTCAACTAATGATTACGAAAACATGTTAAGTTGGATCAAAATCAACCATAAAAATTAAAGTAGTTAGTATTATTAAGAACAAATCTTAATAATAATAATAAATCCACTTAAATCAAATAAAAACTGTTAACCAATGCAAAAAATTAGAAATCAATTCCTAAAAATAAAAAAGGGAGAGTTCAACTCAAAAAATTGTCTAAATCATAAATGATCAAAGACAAACGACTCAAATCAAATCTAAAACCAAAAAAATCAATGAACCCAAACCAAAAAGTTTGAATAAGTTCAACCAATTCGATCTCATGAGGCCATGGGGATGTGTCTTCCAGCTTTATGTTTATGTGGATGAATGACTTCCATTTGATATGTTCCTATGACGGTTAATCAAGAGTGTTCGAGTATTTGTTCGATGTAATTAACATCGGAATATTGCAAGTCCGGTGGAGAGAGGTCAAAATCTATTTTTCAAAGAACTCAGAAAATCTTACAATTCAAATTGTGGTTCGAATCATCTGAGTGGTGGGTGATACTCATATCGGCACTTAGTAAATCTATGAAACCATCGGTGTTCCTATAAAATAATACCACATCAAATTGACTAATACTCCTATGAATATCACATATTCTCATAGTAGTCAATGCTACCCCATGAAAAATAATTTCAAAAAATAAAGGAATTCTAATCGAAAAAGTGAGGTTTCAACAGACGCTTATCCTCTATATTGGATGCAGAACTAATAAAATATCATGCAATCAATTAACCATATTTCAATGTCGCATACAACTCAACTTTAGCCTTAGTCCCAAGTTAATTAGGATCTGCCATATGGATTATTTTTCTCCACTCATGTTGATTTTGAGTTACCTCTTCAGACTCTAACCAACTTCTCAGCACAAGTACTTAACCTATTGGCTAACAGTTTTGTCACAATCTTATAACCGCAATTAAGAAGAATGAGATCTTTAATGTCACCTACGCACTCATTCTTTGGCATCAAAACCGGAGTGCAACACTTAAGAAATTTGATGCACTTAAAGATTTTCTTCAAATGCTTTTGGTATAGCAATGAAATCCTCTCTGATAGTATGTCAGCACTTTTGGTAGAAACTTGAAGAGAAGCTGTGAGGACCAGGAACTTTGAAGGGGTCCATGGCCTGCATAGCACTAATCACCTTTTTTCTCTGAGAATGCTTATGTAAGGAAAACAGCCTCACCATTTGATTATTTCTTAGACAAATCAAGGTTCTGCAAACGTCTTCACTTGTCATTATCTCTAAACAGGTTTTCATAAAAGGAAGCCACATTGTGCCCATTCTTATCCGTTCTCATCTTTAAGCTGTCATCCACCTCCCATGACTTAAGGACATGTGTCGTGATTTAAAAAATTAGATATTTCTCCTGGCAAAGTATGCAAAAAATTTATTTATTTATTTACTTTGTAGCTGTGTTTGTTCTATGACTATTGTTTGTACATACAAGAAACTTTCAAATTGACGTCAAAGCAAGGATCGCAAAATCAGAAACGGTACCCGGATTGGTGGGGACCGATTCAATCTGAATTGGATCGAATTGGCAGATTCAGGCCAATTTTTTGGGAAGAAAACATATCCGGAATTGGTCTGGCTCTATTTTAAAAAAAGACTCTAAAAAGTTATCAAAAAATGCTAAAAATGAAAAAAAACATGGAATATGGGCCTAGTTTGGATTTCGATCCGATCCAGGACCTCTAGGTCAATTTCAGCCCCATTTTGGGGCCGTATTGGCTGCTGCGGCACAACATCACCTTGGCAGTCTACCCCACCCATTTGGGTGGAGAAAGTGGTCTTACCGAGACCATCGGGACCTGGTAAGGCCATAGGTCACCGGATCCGGTGACTTAACCCCTTATTGGGACCCGGTAAGTGGTTCTTCCTCACCCAATAGGGCAGGGAAGAGAGCTGCAGTGGCCGGGTCGCCACATAGGCGGCATTGGGCTTGATTCCAGCGAAAATTCACAGGAAGCAGCTGATTCAACTGATTCTGGTTCCAATCTAGACCGACTTGACTGATTACGGTCAATTCCAATTGGAGATCAGGTTGAATTAGTCCTCCGTGTGAAGACCGAAACAACATCAACTGATCCGATTTGGCCGATTCTTCAATCCATGTGTCTATGGATAGGAAGTATGATTATAATTATAACGTACTCTTTTTATCACATTTATTGTTGGTAGTAAACATGAATCAACTGCATGAATTAATAATAACTCTAGAATCACATTAATCCTTTTTATTTATATCCAGCATGTTCAAATAAAGCATATTGGATTGATTTACAAAGACATCTAAAAGTGTCATTCTCCTAAATTGAGAATTTCAAAATTATGGGCAGTGCTAAATATGCAGGTTCATTTAGATTTTGTTACTTGTCTTGCATCACCTGGCTTATACAACCTGAGCATAGTTCACATAATTGGCCCATATCCGCTGGATCAGCCCGGGATCAGATCGGGAATCAGCTGTCCGGGACCTGGAAAGAGCGAAATCAGGCCCTATTCTGATCTGATCCGATCCGGACCAATTCTGGCGATTTCCCAAATGCCACCGTGGCGGTAAGGTTGTGATCTGGCCATATCGGGACCTGATGGACCTGATTTCTGGTTGGAACTTGATATGGCAGAGTCACCAGATCCTAGGGTAAGGCCATTTTCTTCTCCCGATGGCCACAACGGAGGCCTTAAATGGCTCCTTTCAGGGCCAATTTCGGCTCAAAAAGGGCCTGGATCTGATCGGAATCTGATATTGGCCCATTATATGTATATATTTTATTTTTCAATGCTTTTCAAGGACTGATTCTGGATCGGTTTTTTTTCCTGGAGGATAGGTCCAATTCCAGGCCGATCCAGTCCTAATTGGATTGGGATCCACTGATCTGAGTCCCTATTTTGATCTTGGGAAGGTTTAGATTGCTACTTTTATGTATTATATTTTTTTGGGTTAGAACTTCGATGAAATTTATTTATTTTATTTTTTTAACTATAACTGTTGGCGTAGTCTTGATGGTCAATTAGTAAAAATCCAATATATAAATGACAGGCATGTGCTGTGAGGTTGGTAGTTGCTTCATGATGATGGTGATTCTCGCTTTATTTATGTTCTTCCTACTTGGCCTCTTTCAGGTTGAAAGTATTTTTACACAGTTAGTCCATTTTAGGTGGGATTCATGAAATGCAATCTTGGCGAGGTCTGGCAAGATTCTTGGATCACTGGACTACCGAGATACAAGAAACCCAAGAGGGACTGCCTGGGAGGGCAGCTACACCATCTTCCCCACTCTGGGTATTACCGTTTCTCCAACCCAGGAAAAAGGATCTGCAACTTCCTGGGACTTGGAACCTCTGGAGCTGCAACTTAAGTTGCAGATCTAGTTCTTCCGGGCTGCCGCCGGATTTATGAATCTGGACTATTGACCGGATAGGGCAGGGAAGACTCAGCACCTGTGTGAAGAAGCCTCACTCTACACCGCCCCCACTGGCAGCCATCTCTATTCCTCCATCGCATCTTCCCAATCCTAATTTCACAAGATCTTGGTGAGACTCACTTTGTTGACCATCCCGAGGTGAGGTCGAGATTTAAGTTGACCAATACATTCATTGATACATGAACTAATTTTTGGTAGGTTTTATCATAGTTTAACATCCCATAAAAGAGTAAAAATATACGGAGATAACCATTTTATGTTCATGTTATCCTTCATGTGATGTGACCTTAAAAATGTGAAATGTGATCAGTTTTTACTTGGCTGACATCTGATCTATACAGAACCATGACAGGGCATCATTTTCTTTTTTGGAAAAGAAGCCTGGAGTACCTAGGAAAGATGCATGTTACGGTTATAGATTGACCGAATAATTTTTGATGTTTTATGGCTAACAATGCCCTTTTATTTATTGCTCAGTGCTTTATTTGCATCCAAACACTGACTTTATTCTTATGTTGATCTGTTATTTTTTTTCAGTTAATAGTTGACACGCTTAGCTTCTCGTCTGCTGCAATTTTGGCATTGACGAAGGCCACTGATTATAAGGAAAAGGTTATGATGATTATCATTGAAAATTTTATTTTCGAAGAGTTGAACCTGACGAAGACTTCAATTTCCGAGATCAAGGTACCCAAACATTGCCTGTCATGTCTTAGTCAGCTTTGTTATGTGGTTGTTTGGATCTAGCTATTATAAATGATGCTGTATATTCTGTAGAATGGTTGGTACCAAGGATATTATAAAAAGAATGCAGAATAATAAGGGGAATTTAGATGTATAGCCACTCTGGGTTTTCATACTTCATGCATATATGTAAAGTGCTATGACGATTCTCTTTATCAGTGGGCCCAAACAAATACAAGAGGGCTTCCCGTCAAAAAAGAAAGGCACCCATTTGAACCCATAGGAAAATTTGAGTATTCATCAAATACCTAAAGTTTCTGTGGACCTTGTAGTTAATTGTTTCATATGATTCTTGTTTTCTTTTAGTAAGTTTGAAACTGATGTAGAGCCTGTAAGATTCCCAAAAGTGGTAATCACTATATTCTTTCTATCCACCTCAACCTGCTCTCTTCTTCCAGCTCTTAGCATCCGAGATATAGTTTAATTTAGACCTTATCCACACACCCCATATTTATTTTCTGTATGAATACTAGATGTTGGATAATCTTATATTAAAATATCTCTGAGAAATGATGAGGTGCCCTCGTAACTCAATACTACCATAATGAAGTTGTATGCATATCTAACGACAAACACTTCTTTCTTATACTATATTCATATCCTCATGTGATTCCCGTGTGGCATGCATCATGTATCATATTAAGTCTCATCAAGAGTTGATTTCCTTATCTTTTAGGTCACAATGGAAAAGTCCAAATAGCATACTACGCATAGAGCCATAGAGGTACTATGATTGGTATCCTCAGTAGTAGGAGAGACTACCAAGCTTACGAAGACTCATCCAAAATGTCTTCACATAACCGATGTGGTTAAGATGAACATTGCAACATTACCAACTGTACTTTGGTGGGGGTGGGGGTCACTGGTCTGGAGTTGCAAACCTGGAAAGTGGCCCAATCACCAATGAGATTCCACAGAGAAGGTAAGCCCCTGCTTGAGGATACAGAGGAATGGGAATGGGTGGGGAAGGTAGAGCCTGCTGATGTTGAATGGTCCAACAGGTTCAGTGGCATCTGTTTTGGGCACTGGGTTGCAGTGGGGTGCTGGATCCAAAGGGGCTGTGATGAGGACAATGCTGCAGGTGGACAGAAGGGGAGGCTCTGTGCAATCTGCATACAGATGAGGGTGGAGCAGTGGCAGCTCTTGTGAGAGCTGGGGACGTGTTGAGGGCATGACAGGAGAAGATAGTAGCTGTAGGAGGGGTGACGGACAGAAGACTTCAGCAGGGTCTTGAGGGGATTGACAGGAAGGTGAGGCTGTCTGGCACACTTGAGGGAAGTGGGGGTGGAGCAGGAGCTGCAGGGTTGGCTGGGAGAGGTAGAGTCAGACAGGTTGTATCACCAAGGCTTTCAGGTGCACTAGGGAATTGCAGGTTGCCAAGGAGATGATGGAGGGTTAAGAGGGGCAGATTTATGGTGTGTGTGTGAGGGGGGGTGTCACGGCTCAGCAGACTGGTGCAGGGGTGCATATGGAGCCATGGTAAAAGTCGGAGGTTTTGGGGTGTTTGAAGCTGGTGGGCATGCGGGCTAGCAGGCAGGCTGATGACATGGGAAGGAGCTCAACGTGGTGGTTGAGATCGAGGGGGGCTGCTCAAACAGGGTGAGACCTTGATGGGGGATGGCTGCATGGAGGACCCGGTGTTGGCTACAGGTGAGGCAGTGGCCAAGCAGTGCAGGATTAAGGACCAGCCAACGGAGGGATTGCAGGGCTCATGAAAGCAGACAGAGCAGACAGTAGACCGAGGACTTATGGCTTGTGTTTTTCCACAGAAATGGTGATGGCAGGCCTCACAGAGGCGGCTGTGTGTGGTCAGCAGTGAAAAGTTCTGGGTTGCCAGGACTGCAGTGATGGCAGAAGCCAAATGTCGAAGTTGCAGTGTGAAAGAGGGGAAGACGAAGATGATGGAACCATGGAGGCTGAAGGTGGAGAAGGAGAGGGAATAAAGCCTCTCAGGTGAAAGAACAATAAAGAAGAGTTTAGAGGGAGAAGGAAAGGAATCATTGGTCAGAAAGGAAGAGAGCGAGAACAGGCAATCAGAGCTCAAACTCATTTCATTTATTCATTGTTCATTGTATCAATGGGGTACAAGATGGGAGGGGGTTTATAGCAACCCCACTTTACAATATAGACTTTATAAAATATCTAAATAAAAGTTAGTTGGCCTTTTATAAAATGTGAATCTAGTAAGTTTCATTTTTTATTTTTTGCTTTGATGCCCTCAAACTAGAAAATGTTCGTAAATAAAAGATAGAAAAAGATGAAAGAAAATCTTAGAAGTTAGAACTAGTTAGCAACATATCCATATCTTGTCAGCTTGAAGGGTGTTCGAGAATATAGAAGGATATCTTCTATTTCAAAGACATCTTCAGCTGTTTTTCATCTTTGCTTGTTGGTGACAGGAACTAATGTTCCTCTCTGGATTAGTGCTTGGCTGCACAATATTTCTCTCAAGTAGAGGTTCCCTGGGCTTTTCCTGATTTGCGGCACCCCTCACTGCCTTTTAACTGATTGTTGGGAGCTGCAAGATACCTCTTATTGGTGGAAGCTGTCTCTTAAATAGGCTCCTCCTCTCATTTGAGAAGCAGTTCGTGAAAATGCTTAGGCTTAAGCACACTGCTATGACTATGAGAAGTTGAGTGGAAGACAGCACATGGCGGATTGCAGGTAACAGTTCTCTTCTCGGTTTGTTCTATCTTCAGCTTGCTGAACTGGGATGGTTGTTGGGTTATACGGTCTTAAAAGGTTTGGACTGAGAAGCTATAGTTGAAGATTTATCCATGGTTAAATGGGCCACAGGTCGTGACTTGGTCGTGACTTTTTTTATTAATTTTTTTGAAAAATTCAAAATATGGTAGAAAATTCCAAAAAAGTTGCCAAAAGTTTTTAAAAAATTTTAAAAATTAATTCATTTATTTTATTTCAATCTTACATGATATATATTTTTTATATAAGTTATGTACTTTTCTCAAGACATTCGAGTTGAGTACATAGTATTGTACAAATAGACGTGATGATTATATTCGTCACTCTCTCAGACAACCATCCTAAACACAAAGTTACTAACTAATTACAACAAGAGAAAAGCAAATAAACTTAGTGAAGTTAAAGTAATTAAGTGTTAGAAAAGTAAAACTAGGTGTTAGACAAGGAAATTAGTTCATTAAATAACAAATGAACTGATTAAATAACTAATCTAAAATGTGTAAAGAACAAAAGATCGCTTAAGAATGGGAGCACAAGAGTATGTAGTGAGGAGGAGAGGTGAGGAGAAGCGAGGCAAGGAAGGAGGGGGGCTTTGCTGCCGGATTGCAGTCGTGACAGTCGGTTGGAAGACCGACCTGGTCGCAAAGTATTCCTTGGATTTATCTATTCGTTCAGGGATTAGCTTGGGAGAGGATATCTATGGCTAGTAAATTAGTCTGTCCCATGGATAGAACATAAAGACAACACTGTTTTTATGGATGCTTTGTCAAGGATAGAGACCATCTTTTAATGGATTGTGGCATCATCAGGGTGGTCTGGCAGATATGTTCCTAACATTTTGGGGACTTGGCTATCATACCTCTAGTGTCAAGTCCCTGTTACTATGTTGGAGAAGCATGGATCTGGAACAGACAGATTTGGTTTTATGGGGTGTTCAGATTGCTGCTATCCTTTGGTCTGTGTGGTTTTGTAGAACAGGACAGTGGAAGCTTTCGTAACAAGTATCTGCCAATGATGCAGGAAGATAGGTAAAATGTTTGGCCGTCAAAAATTGGGAGAAGGCTGGGAGTTGGGAGTGTCCATCTGTAACTTTTTCTCTGTAACTTCTTTTTATTTTGTTGGGGTGGAAAGGGGAGCTTGACTACTTGGCCTAATTTTGTTGCATACATTATATAATTTACAATGGCTTAGGCCTTGTTGGCATCAATTTTTCTCAAAAGAAAATCAGCAAAGAAAAATGGGTTGGTTCAGCTCTCAATTGGGCAAATCAGGCCCTCCATGGGCCCATCGGCCCAAATTCTAGCTGACCAGCCTTTGTTTTCATTTAAATAATTATTTTCTGGCCCTCCTTGAAATCCACCTACGTACAGCCTATGGGAAGAGAGAAGTGGGCTGTGGTCAAGGCCAATTGGCCCAGTCAACAGGCCCAGCTGACCTGTCCAGCTCAGCCGCCACCTCAGCAGGCCCACCTGCGGCCTAGTGTGAACATGCCACACTGGCCCTCCTGCCACCTCAGCATCTTTGAGCGCACCACCTGCCACCCCAGCAGCCAGCCGCACCATGCAGCCAATCCAGCCCTGCGCTCAGCTCAAGAAAGGGAGAGGAAGAAGAGGCAGCCAGTCAACAGCCCATTCAATGCAATGACTGCATGGGGGGAGGCCAAGAGACCTGCGCACAAACCCAGGCCCATGCGCAGCCCCTGCTGGCCCTTCACCTCCCCTCCAGCCCCTATAAAAAGAAGGGTGCGCACCAGCAAAAGGGAGGCTGCCTTTGGACGTCGACAGGCTGCTGCTCCATCCTGCTGCCCCTGCTGCTGCCTGCGCCCAAGGGAGAGGCTGCTGAAGACGCCGCCAGGCTGCTGGTTTGAGCCCTCATCCTGCTGCCACCTGCTGCCAACTGCTGCCTGCGACCAGGAAGGAGAAGAAGAGAAGAAGAGAAGAAGAAGAAGAAGAAGAAGAAGAAGAGAAGAAGACAAGGTAGGGAGGAGGCAATATATGTATGCTTATCGTATAGCCCTCTAAGGGCCCCTCTTTCTACCTATTCCAGCGACCACCTTCAGCCCCTGCCCTGTCTGCAGAAAATGCCCCACTTCGGCCTGGCTAAACCACCCTGATATGGACTGCACCGGCCTTCTCTCCAAGTCCAGAAATATGGCCCCTACGCAGATCATTTTCGGTTACCTGCAGCCCCCCTCTGCGGCCCACCAGGACAGCCCATATGCAGGCCCAGACACAGGCCCATAACCAGCCCACGCCTGACCCCAATCTGGTCCCAAATCAGGTCCCCAAAGTGCCCATGCGCAGGCCTGTTTCGGCCCAACCAAAGCCCCATCAATCAGGCCCAAGCCGGTCTCCAAACCAGACCCCAAACAGGTCCATATACAGCCCATATCCGGCCCTCTACACAGGTCTCCAAACCAGGCCCCTGCAAACCTCGGATTATCCCTTGTTCAGACCCAAACCGGTCCACTCAAAGCCACCTGAACAGCCCCTTCATACAGGCCCAAAGCCGCCCTTGTCCAGCCCATGTTCAGGCCCCAAAACCGGTCCCAAACCTGATCTCCAAAACAGCCCTTTGTGCAGGCCCATTTTAGCCCACTTAAACCCAAACCAAACAGCCCCTCCTGGCTCAACCGAACAGGCCTCAAACAGGTCCTGTTTCTCCACAAAAAATGCTTGAAGTCTTCTTTCAGCGGACTCCCCTAGTGGCACAAGATGCAGCACATGTGCGGTTCAGCAGAAGGTGCAGAAATTCAGCAATGGTGGGTAGGGGCGATGTCCCGGACCCTCTCGGAATCCGTACGACGGGCCGATTGTTTTGTCCGGGCGGGTCCTTGCCCTACCATCAAGACGGAGGAAGGGCGCACAAGTCCAAGATAGTTCCTTCCGGCCCAAGAACAGTCCAAGACAGGCCCTTCCGGCCCAAGAAGACCGAAGACCGGCTTTGAACGCCGATGGAACTCAAAACCGGCCCGAGTGGCCTTTTAAAATAATAAAAAAGAAATAAAACTAAAAAGAAATGGACGGCTCCCCCGGGTACGTCCCGGGATGTCGATCCGGATGTCGGCACGGGCATGCTCCCGTAGCCGATGATCCTTCCCCCGATTTGGCTAAGTCACCGACTAGCCTTGATTGGACGGGTAAACTTCGCCAAGTTAGAAACTTGTCGGCATGTCGTTGTAATGCCGAAATTTTTCTAAGTCGGTGAAGAACCTAAGTTGGGGGAAGGATCAATCATATCATACATCGATGTACTCCAATGTACTCCATCTTCCAATGAAATGAAGCGACTCCAATGTCGACTTGAGATGTTTGATTCCGGGCATTCAAAGTGGCCCGATGGGTCGGAGGCGATGCAAACCGTCAAACCAAAATAAAATCTATTTTAAAATCAATCTGGAAATTCAAACGAAAAAACCAAAAAAAGAAAACAAAATCTGCAAATTCAAACCAAAAATAGAACTAAACAAAATCTGAAACTCAACTCATCTCGGTTCAACAAACAACCGATCTTTAACAAGATTGAACAGGTTTTGAAACAAAATCAAACTGAAATCAGATTTCAAACAAAATCTGCCAAAACAAAAATCAGATTTCAATTAAATCTGTCAACCACCAGAAAATCAGATTTTTTTTTACCAAACCCAAAACAAAAGACCAGATCCGATAAATCTGTGAACTCAACCAGAAAACAGAATTAAAACAAAACTTAAAATGCACCGAACCCCACCCAAATAAACAACAAAAATCAATTCCAAGAAAAAACTAAATAAGCAACACTCAAAACATGTCAAAACCCATCTAAAACAAAAAATCCAGAAGTCTGAAAAATCCAGAATCTGAAAATTCAACAAACCAATCAAACAACAAATACCAAAACTGCTTAAAACTTTAAGCACATCAAAACTGAAATCAAAACAAAAACTTGAACCAATCAAGTCCAAAGTTAAACAAATCAAAACTAAACCAAAACAACAAAACCAAATCAATCAAAACAATTGATTCAAACTCAAACCCTCAAAATCGACTTTCAAGTCAACCAACAAACAAATAAAACAAACCCGAACAAATCGGTTTGCATCTGATCGGACCCAAAAGGCCGCTGCCCTTTTGAGTTCTTTACTTTATTTTGTGGATGTGCACGTCTCCAAAAACAGGTTGCCGCGACGGTTAATCAAAGGCATTCGGGCCGTTGCTCGATGTAAGTTAACGCCGGATACTCGCACCATCCGGCGGAGAAGGGTCAAAAATGAAATTTTCAAAGAACCCGAACCTCGGTTCTAATATTTTTAAACTATCACCGGACTACTAATATTTTAGGATATCACCTATTTTCCTAGAAAAGCCCGGAGATGTCTTTCTTTCCAAAGAACAGACGCCGAAAAAAGAGGTTCACACAGGCCTCTACTTTCCTTTGTTCTTAATGACTTACCTCTCAATGGCTTGTCTTCCAGAAAATGCTCTTTACTTATGATGGTCCCCTTATAAAGGAGTACACAACATTTTATGAAAAATAACATGTCTCTATTTTACCTTTTGGATCACGAACTTGTGAAGCTACTCTACTTAGGGTTTGTTTGGTTACCTGTAAACATGTCCCATGTAATGAGTTTTCCCGAAAATCTTTTCAATCCTTCTATTTGGATTCATGTAAAATAATAGTCAACTGAAAACTATATTCATGGACACCTAGAACCACCGATTTTGCCATCTGGATCAATCCACTGAATGCCATTTTCCAGGACGACGGACAATTACATACATGCTCCCTCTTCAATGTCTCTATGGTACAAGTACTCTCTCTCTACACACAACGAAGAGCAATAGGTAAATTAAATATTAAATTAAAATTAAACAATATTTATTAATTTATAATATACTTTAAAATAAAATTTGTAGTAAAGTTTATTATCAAAATAAATTATAATGACTTATTGTACTAACTTCTCAAAATGTAAAAGTTATATAAAATAAAAAATATTTTTAAAATTTTTTACATGATTTACTTCTCAAAATAAAACTTTCTAATTATAAGGTTTAAATATAAACTAATATGAAACTATTTTACAAAAATCAAGCAATCGAAAGTATTCTCAAGAAAATCATTTCCAGCATACCAAATGGGATATTTGGATTTCCTTTTCCATGAAAAAGTAAATTCATGTAAAATATTTTTATTATTTTTTATGTACAGCCAAATGGACTCTTAGTCTATAACCTACTATAGAAGGACGACATACATGCAAAAACTCTAGCAATGTCATCACGACCTTCCATCAAAATCCAGTGCTATGTGAGACATTCCTTTTGGAACATGGAGATAAACTTTGCATCATAGGTGTGGCACGTAAAATTTGGTTGGCAACAATATCTTTTTCTTGCTTGACTAGGTAAATCAGACTATATTTTGCACTATCACAATAAATTTGAGTCTTACTGAAAAGGTAGGCATATTTTGGTGATTTCCAAAAGCTCAGACATCAGCATTGTTTGCTTTTTCCCTGAAATAATTATTCCTTCGTTTGATGCTCATAAGCAAATGTTTACGGCATATTGTTGATCATTGTTTAGTCTTTGGAATATGATGTTATTAGTAAATAGAGGATAGATTGACAACTTCAATTGCATTGAATTTGCTTTTTTGTGATGAATTTATCTTTTATTTCTACGATTGAGCAGAAAATTAAACATGTTGCTTCTGAAATAATCAAAGTGGCACAAGTAGTTTTGGATGCAACTATCAGATTATGTAGAAAATGCTTTCAAGCCATAAAGCAGGACTCTGAGGGGGGCATTTCCGAAGTGAATGAAAAATTGGAGGATGGCACAACTATTGATTATGCTTCACATGTAAGCAATATAACTGTGTGCGCAATAAGAGATCTATACGAATTGGGAAGCCTTGCAGCTAGTGGTGGGGGCAGTCTGGTAGCTGTGTTAAATGTGTCTTGGAAAGGTGTGGTTTCTCTTCTGCAGCTTGGCAAAAAGGTTTTGGCAGATAAGGTAAACATTGGGGAAATTCTTTTAACCCTGATTTCACTTGCAAATGAATCTCTAAAGTGCGCTGCTGATACTTGGCTTCTTTCATGCAAAAGTGAGCTTGCTCTTTCTGAAGCAAAGAGAACATTCCTTCCAATCAAGTTTTATCTGATTAATGCTGTCCGGATCTGCTCAGAACATTCGTGTCAAGACATGATTGTCTTTAGAGAGATAGTCAAATGTCTCTTGCTGGTGTCGTCCTTTTGCATCTTTGGGGTAGTAAATATGAGAGCTGCAAGTGAGGCATTGGTGGATGTTGTAGAGCCAACATCTAATCTTCTGCTATATTCCATTTTGAATTCACCTGATGTGGAGCTGGAGTCTAAGATGCATATTCTGAATTCTCTATTTACAGACAAGAATGATTCTAGCACATTCTCAGATATTGTTGTTCTTAGTCCTAAGTCCTCATTTTATGGAGTATCAGCTCATGAATGTGATGTACTTCCCAAAACTGAAACATTAACACTAGGTCGCATCATGCTGCTTCTGAATCTTTTGAAGTGTTCCGTCACTCTTAAAGAAGTAGTAGTCTTTGAGCTCTCTAAGAAGCTTGGATATCTTTTGCATTGTTTTATGAATGAGAATGTCTACTCTTTGATACTCACTTTGCACATTCCAGTACTGCACAATACCACAACAAACTCAGGAATAGCTTGGGAACCTATGCTTCCTTTCATCCTACATGCTCTCAAGACCTTTATGGTTGTGGCATCTTCTTCAAGTTCTGTTTGGCGGGAGATGGAGGATTTTCTGTTCCAAAATTTTTTTCATCCCCATTATTTTTGCGTAGAGATTGTTGTAGAATTGTGGTGTTTTTTTACCCAGCATGCTGAAACAGAGACAGTAAACGAGAATTTTGACAAATTGTGCTCATTAATAAAGATGGTGTCATCATCAGAAGACTTGATGAATCCGTTATCTGCTTTAAGAAAAGTGGCAAGATCAATGTGCTCGGTTCTTACTCATGCAACACAGGCCACAGTTGACCATGTATATTCCTTTGTCCAAAACGATGATGGATCCGATGCCTCAACTGTCGTGAGTACTGCTTTGCTGATGGAGGGTTTTCCTTTGAATTCTCTATCTGATAACCTTAAGAAGCATTGTACTCGTAGGTTCACGCTGGCATTTTATAATTTCATTGCAAAGTATATGGAACTTGGCTCTCACATTTCCAGTTGGTCTGGTGATTCTCTTTTATATGGATCGTCCGTGCAGGCACTATCGTCTTCCCTACAAAATATGTTGGTTATTTACACTCACTTCTAATTTAATTATACATTTCAATTGAACATTCTCGGTCGTTTCCTAAATGTGGTTTATTTTCTCTTGCAGGCAGATAGCAGACTGTGAAGGTACCGACACAGATGTCTCGCAGGTCTTGGCCTTCACTGCCATCGTTATTCAGAAGCTCAAGGAAGACGCAGGACCATCAAAAGTCTGTCACAGGATGCTTCTTGGAGCATCATTAAACATCATTGCTAACATGACAAATTTGTATGCTCTTGACGAGATCAGAAATGTTGTCCAAGAACTGAGGGCCCTGTTTGTGGCCAGTTCGTCAATAGCCGATGCTCAGTTTTATCAGTGCAAACCCATGCTGGCTTCCTTCTTGGCGGGACTTAGCTGTTTGGAAATGGTGGAGAGTGATGAAGATGCTCTATCCCTTGCAGTATGGGACTTGTATCATATGCTACTGAGAGAGCGGCACTGGGCGTTTAGCCACTTAGCTTTGCTGGCTTTTGGATCTTTTGCAGCTCGAACATCCTGTAATGAGCTTTGGAGGTTTGTTCCTTGTGATGCCGCTCTTTCGTTTGACGTGGAGACGGGGAAAGAAGCAAACACCGAGAGGTTCATGTCCGAGCTGAAAGCCTTCTTTGAGAAGGGCATGGCCCTTAGTGCAGTCGACCCGTGCAAAGACCAGCTTCTCAATCTTACAAAAGAAGGCATTCTGCTGAAGAGAAAAGCTAGAGAGGAGCTAGATGCCCGTCGCGTGTTGTCAGTGCAAGAGCAGAAGGAAAATTTTGACGAGAATCAGTCAGTGAACAAGAAAAAGAGGAAACTCCCTGAGGAAATCAGTGTGGGGATCTCGATGCTGCGAAACGGCCTGAAGGTTCTGAAAGATGGTCTTTCTACAACCGATTATGTAGACATAAACGAAGAGCTTGTTGGTCACCTTTCTCGCCTTGAAGACGAAGTGATCCATTTTTTGGGTCTTCTCTGATTTTTTATTTTATTTTGGGTCATTGTCTGCCCGTGAGAGGCATGCGCAGCTTATTAGCCAGTCAGATATCGAGTGTAAATCTTTTCCCTTCTGCGAAGAACGTGAGCGTAATTACGAGAAGTGGTCCCGTCTAGCATGAATCTCCGCCCGCAGATCAGGTGCCTCAATAAATTGAGCAACGATTCACAAGTTTTCTTATACAGTTTAAATTCTACCTTTCTCTTCCCCTCTGTCGTTCGTTCCAACCCGGCTAGCTGTTGTGTCAAACAGGAGTAGACCAGTTCTTATTTCCATCGATCACTTTCGATTTGGCCATCTCAGGAGAAATAAAATTGTGACTTGGGAGTTAGGGTTACATTTGTTTTACTGAAAATTTTGGATAAACTGGTGAAAAAGAAAAAACATGTATTTTATTAATATTCCTCTTGACGCATGAGGAATTTCCCGGAAGTAGCTTGCGGATCATATGCTTAAAGATGATGGGTACTCATCCCTTCTCTTACCGTTCAACATAATTCCTTTTAATTGGACTCATTCAGCTGCAGGAACTGTTTGATTATCTGGATAGTGTTTATGAAAATTCACTCGTGCACTAACACTGAACTCAAATTTTCTTCATTTATGTTCATGTCCAATCAGTTGTTGATGGGTCCACCGCAAATTGCTACTGCAATAGATCAACTGGTGCCAGCTTCCTTTTGGATGTAACCGACCGTAGGGGTGTTCATGGTTTGGTTTGGTTTGGTTTCTTAGTATTTTTTCTCAAACCAAACCAAACCAAACTATCTTCCAAACCAAACCAAACCAAACCAAATTAATTCGGTTTGGTTTGGTTTGGTTCGGTTCAAACCATAATTTATTAAGATAGAGTAAATATGTCAATATATAATTTCATTTTATTTTTTTTAAATCATATTCTATTAAAATTTAGTGTATTTGTTTATACATTTCATTAATTTGTCTTAAAAATTCTTGAAACAAATTTATTTTTATAAGAAAAGGCACAAAAACATTGTATTATATATAACTTAAAATAAAATATTTAATCTAATTCGGGTTATTCGGTTTAGCGGTTTGGTTTGGTTTGAAGGGCTCTAGGAACCAAACCAAACCGATCGGTAGCTCAAACCGAACCAAACCGAACCAAACTCCTGGTTTGGTTTGGTTTTTCGGGTTGAACCAAATAGTGAACAGCCCTAACCGACCGTTTTATAGAAGAGTTCGGGTCACCTCGAGAGGTTCACGGACATAGTACTCTCGGTTCAAGACACAAAAAAGAGGTTTGTCATGAGTTAAATACCAATTTAACTTGTGGGGTACACCTCTACCATATTAGTCTCAAAGATGTTTGTATCTTGACGGAGGATACTCTCTCCGTCGGCCTCCTGAGGTGACCCAAACTTTTTATAGAAGAGTTTGGAGCTCGGGTTTCATGCATCTCGTGGAGTGATCTCACGTTAATACGATGTGTATGAACTCAACCTATTGAGTGTGAGACCGAGAATTCAAGGATAAAAGGACAAAAATACCCATAAAGAAATGTATGAAAGAGAGAGGGCGAGAAAATATTAAGAAAAAACCGAAACAATGTTAAAACTAAAACTTCAAAACTATTAATATATAGCCGTTATTAATTGGGTGTGTGAACCGAAGGGGCGCACTAATTCATGAAGCCACGAGCACATACACATATAGATGGATGTGAGACGAGGGAATAATATTGTACTGTGTCCAATTATAATGAGTTTACGGCAGATCGATGCATCTAGAATTACAGGAAAGAAATGATCGATGACATCGTAAAGTCAACTAGCTAGAGCCAGCCAACTTGAAAACCTTAAAGAGAAATATAGAGAAGATAAATGATCTTGCAAATTTATTTGAATGACAACACATATATAATTAGTTCGTTGCAGTGTCATAGAAATCATAGAGCCAAGACACCCATAATACATATATTGATGGATATATCTCTACGTACCCTTCATGCTTCTCGCCGGTTATTTGAACAGAAAATTTCCGCTGTTCTGATATATATATACATATATACATATATATATATATATATATATATATATATATATATATATATATATATCAGAGCGGAGGACGTCTCCAAGACGGCCGGCACCCACACATGCAAAGCAAAGAAGGTACGTAGATGAACAGAGCGACGAGGAGGAGGGCGGATAGGCCGCAGAGCCCTCCGACGAGGAGGCCCGGGAGCGCCTGCCTGCCGCCCCCTATAATTTCCTCTTCCCAGCCGGGCGAGGCGCCGGCGACGACGGTGGCTCCTCCGCCGGTGCCGCCGCCGTGCCGAGGGATGATGTAGATGCGCACCCCGGCGTCTCTCACGACCACCCTGCTGCCGGACAGCACGGAGCTGTCCGCGCCTTGTACGTTGCTGTTCACATACACGTTGATGCAGCAGCCGCTGCAGCACCGTCCGCCCGGAGGGCACACGGGCTGCAGGGACATGTATGCGCCCACGCCGGAGCCCCCAAAACCAGTGCCACCATTGTCTAGGCTAGCAGACGTCGACGTGAGCTCTGGGTCGTCCGTCATGTTGCTTCGGAGAGAGATCGAGGGGCCGGGGAGAGGGTAGGGGTTTTTTTTTTTCATGAAGATGAAGCTACATGTACATGGCTGAGTGAGTGACCTTCAAGAAAGAGGCGATGCCCTTGGATCGCTTGGCCTGTACTCTCCGCCTCTCGCCCTCCGGTAATAATAATCAATCAGGGAATCAAGTTGCCGACCAACGGCGCCCGCCGCCGACGGAGCGACGCCGGCGGGTTTTTAAATTATTATTTTTTTTAAAAAAATTAAGCTTAAGTATTTTCATATTTTAAACTACCTCAGGGGGTGGGAGAATTCCTTGAGCCTCAAGAGGGGGATGGCGCCGCCACAGCGCTTGGCGAGCTGCGGTGGTGATCTACGAATCTGGTCCAGCGTTCCGCAGCAGAGACCATGGAGGTTGCCGGAGGCGAAGGACGACACGAGGAGATGGGCCTTGCACTGTAGGTGGGCGGCGGTGATCGTCTTTCTTTATCTCTTTCTTTTATGTTACAGTGTAAAGTAGATGAAATTTTATTTTAAAATACTACCAAATATCCGGACACCATGAGTTCGTAATTTTAACTTTTAAATCTCATGATTTCTGTACCTGTGATACGAAGTTCTATCATAGAATCGCATAAATAAAATAAAATACGGTCAAACATATCGTATAGGTTTGGGTGGTTGGCAACTGGCAAGGGGGGGCATTGCTGGCCCACGGCTGCGATTGGACCGCACTTCAGCGAGTTGCAGGCACAGCACAGCACGCTGGCGTCGGCCGAACGTGAGTGGGCCCGAAGGAGGCATCGGTGGGCCACATTTCATGGGCCGGACAAGAGGCCCGATAAGACATGATTTTTATCGTCTTAAGTTAAGATGGGCCAATAGTGAAATTGCAAGGGAAAAGGCAGAGAGAAGTTGGTCCCCACAAGATAAACCAATAATGCGAAAGAAGCTTGATATTGCCCTCTCATTGACCTCTTCTCCGATGATGATAAATAGGCCAAAGAATATAGACAAAAAATATGCCCATCTGACTTTTTCCAAATTGTGGGCTCCTAAATTTTGCCTTGGTACTTCATACCCACCACCCCAGTATGTGCCAAGAATCAAGACAGTTCAAGCACCGTCTGTTATAAATCAGTTTCAGCCAAAGGCATTCATAATCATATGGCACACTGTTAATGTTTTTGAGCCTCTCCGAGTAGCAACATTGAAACTAATATAACACCAGTTCTGATATTGACACTAGCCAGGCCCATCAACTTCAGAAACAGGTCGTATGAAATACTAAACTTACTTGATTTAGGTGCCTAACACCATGTTCTTATTATACACACAGGCATATCCGTGGTTTAATTTTTTTTAAACTTTTAGCAAATTTTCTCCATCACGTGGAAACAAATTCAACTCCCAACCCGAATCAAAGTAATTGATTCTTTGGGTCCGACCGAGAAATAAAAATTTCGACAACCTTGATGGTTACCTATTTGATTTGAATTTGTTGCATCCAGCTGGCCGGGCAGCAGCTCCTGTCCCGGTACAGTGCTCCGGTCTAGTCCGAGGCCCACTAGCTGTTAATGGGCTGCTCATCATATCTGGGCCCACCATGAGATCCGCTCATCATGGTAAACAACCGATCGACGTCACCTAGACGGCCATTAATATCGTCTTGCGTTTGCTTCGGGGCCATGTCATGTGCGGCTCCCCACCGTTTCAAAACGAGAGAGTTTGTGACACGTATTTGTGTTACTCTTTTGTCCTCGAGAGGCGGCTATTTGCTTATATGGACACTATAAGATATCATTTTGAGCCCGGGTTGATTATTAAGTTAGAGGCAGGTCATCTCCTTGTACCGCTTGATGGAGACGCGTTTGGCTGGAATTACTCGAAGTTAAACTCAAAATCTTAATTTCAATCTTTAAGTAAATTCATCTTTTCATTCTGCTAATTTCTACCACATATATATATAAATTTTCTAGGTCACGTAAGATGCGTCTACATTAAGTTAAACGTAGGTCTTCCTCTTTATTTCTTGTGCATCGGCAATATTAATAGTGTCTTCACTTATCCGACCAATGTCCGGAGAGGACAACGCTTGATATGTCTAAATTAACAAAGTCATTCTTCATTTGTTATATTCTCGATTCTTACCACTCTCGCTTTATTTATATATAACGCATTCTTACGAATTCTGTCTGATTGTGCGTAATCACACATTCAACGTAGTATTCATATTTCAACTACACTCAATTCGATAATAAATCTATTCTTAGTTATCCAATATTCACTGTCGTGTAATATACACACGTCTACGATAGAATTTTCTTTTCGATTCATGAGAGATTTTACAATTGTATAGAATCTTTGTCACCTATCATCATTTCAGTCGTTTAACTTTAATCCTATAACTGACATCTTCGTCGCATTCTTCGTCCGCATGTAAAATCGAATCTAATTATTTAAACCAAATACTCGGCACGAGAATCTTTCTATGTAAAATTATTTCGATCTCTTCAACTCTCAAGACTTCGATAAATCCGAAGGAATTGCGGAGTAACTTTTATCTTTTTATATTGATTTTAGTACAAACGATGGTTTTTCGAAGATGAAAGAGAAGATAATGAACTATCTGTAGTTTTCCTCTCCAAAACAAAAACAAAATCTAAACTAGGTCATTATAAGTACTTTTAAATATTTTTCTTTTGTAAAGGAGAGATAAGATGCATCCGAATTGATGTAAGACATTTTAATGGTTGAGGTGTTTGTGGTTGGGCGGTAAAATGAGTTT
Source organism: Cryptocoryne crispatula var. balansae (assembly GCA_036172225.1). Taxonomy (NCBI): domain Eukaryota; kingdom Viridiplantae; phylum Streptophyta; class Magnoliopsida; order Alismatales; family Araceae; genus Cryptocoryne; species Cryptocoryne crispatula. The sequence goes on along the minus strand of CM069922.1, from coordinate 8,695,740 downwards.
TTACTACAAACACGCACAAATATATATATATATATACTAAACTAAAATAAAACTTTAATATTTTCCGGCAGTAAGTAAGATATGGTCACCAAAAGAACTAAAAATGAGTCTTACATTCTATTTCAATATAGATACATAGCGTTATCAGAAAAATATCTAGAAATATTTTGCAACTAAACACCCCGTGAAATCATGCTACGTACGATGGTGTTCTAGTTTGTATTTTTTTTTTCTTAAAATCAAGAGCAGTGTCATTAATAAGATAAATCATCCTTACAAAACAATGCCTGGGTCTGTACTTGCGTACTGTTGCGCATTCATTCAAGATGGTGTTTGTTTTTGTCTTAATCTGAAATTTTAAGATTTTAATTTCTCCTGTGAAACACAATGATTTTAATCATCAAAAGACTTATATTAAATCACTCAAAAACAAATAACTTTTTTTTAAAAAAATCTATCATATTTTCGCATACTTTACCAAACGCTAATGTTCGAACGTGCTGCATCTGATCAATAAATTGGAATTTTAATCCCCAGACGACAGAAATTTATTTATTTTATTGGAAGGCGCGCGTCCCGATATTCGGTCGGTTTTCCTCCATTCGACGGCCGTGGCGGCAGCGGAAAATTAAAATTAAAAATGCCGCGAAAGGTGGAGCGACGCCCACCGATTATACATATACATATAAAATTCTTGCCCAAAAAAATAAACATATAAAAAGAAGTAAAAGCAACGACATATATATATATATTTTTATTGTGTGCTTCGTCTCCACCTCGGCCACTCATAATCCGTGTTTACCAATCTCTCGTTTACCAGACTCTCTTCTTCTTCTGGTCTCGGACACAGAAGATCATCCGTACGCACCCATCTCTGATCTCTTTGGACGACGGAGCGGAGAAGGGGGAGATGGGCTACCGCGTCCCCGACTTCGTGCTCGAGGACGACGACCCCGCCTTCGCCGGCGAGATCCCGGCGCCGCCGTGAGTCCCCCTCCCGCCTCGTCTCGTGTGTGTGTGTGTGTGTAGCTGTTTTGGTCTTCTCCGGCCGCCAATTCCGGTGATTGTGGTTGGTGTTTGGCAGGGGAGGAGAGGACTTCGGGGAGCTGGTATGGCGGAAGGGGGCGGTCTTTTGCCGGGGATTGCCGGGGCTTGCCGGCGCGCAACCTGCCGTCGTCGCCTCCCGGGTCGAGCCCTTCGCCTCGCCGTCCGGCGTCTCCCCCCACGCGGCGGGGCCGGCGGGCACCCACGCGCTGTTCATGGGGGAGGACGAGATGGCCTCCTGGCTGTGCTGCCCGCCGGAGGGAGACGACGGCGCCGGGGCGTTCGGCGGCGCGAGCGCGAGCAACCCCGAGCAGCCCCGCGACGCGGCGGCGGCGCGGCTGGAGCGCGACTTCCCCGGCGCCGCGAAGGCGGACGGCCCGGCGGCCTCCGGGAGGCCGCCGCGGCATCCGGAGACGCGGAGCGGGAGGACGGCGTGCTCGGCGGCGCCTCCGCCGCGGCTGGTCGCGGTGGAGTCGACCGTGGGGGAGTCCAGCTTGGCGCGGCGCGGCGGGTCGGAGTCCAGGAGTGAGGCGGGCGCGTACGAGCTCGGGATGGCATCGGCCTCGGGGGTGAGCTACGAGGAGGAGGCCGACGGAGAGGGGGAGAGGGAGGCTGCGGCGGCGGCGATGGCGGCGGCTGCGGCGGCGGGCGGCGGGGAGCGGAAGCGCAGGGCTAGGGAGGAGGAGGACGACGACGCCGACGCCGACTCCGATTCCCAAAGCGAGGTCAGTTCTCTGTATTTCGCCGGTTGTCGCTTTCGCTCTGGTCTTCTTGCGCCCCGCCCGTCGTCCAATCGTGTGATTTTTATGTCAACCTTGCAAAAATGCAATTTATCTTGATAACCAATTAAAAACTTACAGGGTTGCAAATGAGTCTAGTAGAGTAGTACGGTGCTTAAATTAGGCTCGTCTATTTTTTTTTTTCGGTGTGAGTTCGAGTTTTAACGGGTTCTTTTTATTGATCGAGTCAGTCTGAACTCGTGTGGTTAGATTAAAGTTTACTTCACATTGAAGGTATATACAAATTTGTTTATAAAATTTAAAATCTATAAAAATTTATTTGTAAAATTATATATTTAACTCTTCCGTGAGATTCTATCTAAATTTAAATTTAAATTTTGAATTATTTGATATATTTAAATGATAACATATTATTATTATTTAATTTTAAAAATAAATATTTGATAAAATATTTAATTGATGATAACTTAAATTTTAAATCGTAAATTTATCTAGTTGAATAAAAATTTGTTTAAATTCATATTTACTATGTTTAATTTTATTTAATATTATTTATTTAACATAATAAATGAGTCGACTCAAGTTTCCGTCGAATTGAGTTTAGAGTGTATTGATTCTTTCTCCTGGAAGATGCTCGCATTGTAAACATAAATAAATCGATGAAAGTTATTTAACCAATTTTGAGGATTCCAGAACATAGTTGCAATCGAGGTAAATTGTATGGACCGATATGTAAATACCTTTTTATTATTATATCCACAACGGTAGCGTTAAAAAAGCCAATACGTCCGTACGCTGGGCGCATTACGTCCGTCCCCCGACGAAGCTCGCCGCTGATTTTCTTGCTGGTGTGTTGGAAAGGACGCCGAGTTCGATTCCGGCGGCCGCAGGAGGCGGCGGCGGAGGAGGATGCCGCCGGCGTCGGCGAGAAGGGCCCGCGCCGCCGAGGTCCACAACCTCTCCGAGAGGGTTAGCTACGATACAACCTCTCTCTCTCTCTCTCTCTCGATCCCGGAGGTTGGGTGTCGTCTTGTTGGGCGTTGATCGGTGGGCGGCGCCGTGACGCGGGGTTTTGTCGTGGTGCAGAGGCGAAGAGATAGGATCAACGAGAAGATGAAGGCCCTGCAGGAGCTCATCCCGCGGTGCAACAAGGTCAGCCCCCGTCCTTATCCGCCATGAATGCGCGCTAGCTAGCTCCCGCTGCAAGCTGATCTCTCTCTCTCTCTCTCGTTTGATAATATGCAGACGGACAAGGCGTCCATGCTGGACGACGCGATCGAGTACATGAAGTCGCTCCAGATGCAAGTTCAGGTCTCTCTCTCTCTCTCTCTCTCTCTCTCTCTCTCTCTCTCTCTCTCTCTCTCTCTCTCTCTCTCTCTTCTCTGTTTCCAAAGTATTATTTATGTGGCGTTTAATTAATTGCATGACAAATTCAATTTCTACGGTAAAAGTTTATTCTCGTAACAAAATTTATATTCAAAAAAATGTTAATTAGAAATCATTATAAATGTATGATATTTAAAGAGGTTTTCTCGTTGGTCACCTCCCTTTGCTCGTACACATATGATTGTCATGTGTGATCACATCTTAATTCTTAGATTTTATTTTGATACGATTATGCAATTAAACACCTGGATTAGCCATGAATCTTGCTTAGAAGGTGGCGTGCGTGCGTACGTACGTATGCATGCATGCACGTGTGTTGCAGATGATGTCGGTTTGCTGCGGCATGGGCCCGATGATGTTCCATCCAGGCATGCAGCAGTACATGTCGTCGTCGATGGGGATGGGGTTCCCCATGGGCATGGGGACGGAGATGTCGCCGGCGGCTCTCAACGCCGGCCTCGCCATGATGGCGTTCCCGGCGGTGCTGCCCGCCGCTCAGATGGCCGCCAACGGGGCTGCCAACCCTGGCCAAACGATGCCTCTGCAGCCCGTCCATGCGCCGATTGCCGCCGCCGGTGGCGGCAGCGGGCTTGCAGACCAGATGAAACTGCAGGGGGGCCGGCGGCCTGCAGCCGCAACGCCGTCGATGATGCCAAACCTCTCCGGCCTCGGTCGCAAGGTACATGTTTTCGCAGTCATGGATATCGCGTCTCCGTTATCGCCATTGCTTACCCTGCTGCTGTGATCATCCGTCTCTGCAGAGCCGTTAAACGATCACCGGCGCCGGCGAAGGGACGGCGAGCACGTCGGAAAGATCCAAGTTGGGTAAGCGTCTGATAACACCGTCTCTTCGTCCTTTCAAGTGGTGGTCTCTTCTCTAGCTGGTAGTAGGTTTCGGTAGCAGATCGATATCATCTCTGATATAGCTGCAGATCATGAACCCTAGGTTATTCCTCTAACGTTCATTTAATTTAGAGTTAAGATCACCTTGATTCTTCGCGGAGGGAACAATCTCGATCCCAATAAGAAACGAACACAACTCCGACCTCACTCGAGCGACAATTTAGTTGTGACCACTTAAATGACGATTCAGGGAACTGAGATGATCCTGACATTTTAATTTATAGTTCGAGACAGTTTGTTTGAAACTTTTGGGTCTAAGTAGTCTGATCCAGTCCTGTCGGCTGTTATGACTAGTTTTTAGGGTTTTTGGATTGAATTAGATCGAACAGATCATCTTTACGACGGTAGTGTGTGTGTATACACAGAATTTTACATGGTTTATTTATAATAACTAAAAGAACCAAGATTCTTGCTTCAAAGTAAGTATTGTTAAAATGATGAAGATATATTGTAATAGGGTGTTTGGTTGCATGGTATAATTAGTTTTCTTGGATAGGATATATATATATGTTTATGACAAAAGTTAAGAAAGGTGTTAGCCGGTCAACAAACTGTGTTTGTTCTTAGTTGAAAAAAAGAAAGAAAGAGGTGCTTCTTGTGTGTTCCCACATCTTTATTTAGTTATGTGGTTCCCCCCTTTTGGTTGATCCTACCTCACCGAACACAATAGTTTTATATGTTTCGTTTTCTCAAAAATTTAAATATATAATTTTATCGTGAATATTTATTGAATTTAAAGCCGAACATAACCAAAACAAAATTGGCCGTTTCATTGTGTCATGTTGAAGATCCAGTTTTCCTCAGTCTGATCTTGGGAAAATTCCTACCTTTCTCGCTCCGAATCATTTTAATTATACAAGATTAATTTAGAGATAGACCCAGTTTATATCAAAGACCTGTTTTGAAGATAAACATTGTTTCGAAGATAATATTGTTTAGAGATAGACCTAGCGTAATATTGTTTTGAAGATAAACATGACTTATCTTAAAATTTCGAGTGTAAATCAGGTGGGTTTATCTCTAAGTTAAGGTCGTGTCGGATAGATTATAAAAAGTCGAGGATAAATCATGTTTATTCATTAGTTTAATTTTTGCAAATCTAGCTGAGCATCAAGTATGAGCTCATGGGGTCCTTTCTTCATCATCCTTCTTCTGATGTAGAAGACTTTTTTTTTGAACAAGATACTATACTATAACTAATTAACCAGGCCTTTTCTTCATCACTCTTCTGATGCAGAAGACACATAGCATTCATGCATGAGTCAGTATGGGCGTTGAAACATAAACATGTGTGTATGCTGTGGTGATTAACATATATATGCCAATGCTTCTACTGATATCTTGATAACAAATCAATGCTTCTACTGATCTCTTTTTTTGTGGGGGTTAGCTAGGAAATGTGTCCATTATTGTACTTGGCTATGTTAATTATATATAGTGTATAAGACAAAATCCCATCATCACTTGTTTGATCGACCCATGATGTATATATATATATATATATATATATATGGGCGCAGATCATTAGATGGGGTGCAAGAAAGTTAGCATATGCATTTATGATCAAACAATTAATTGGCTATCTTTTTGTTGTTTTGCAGGTTGAGGTGCTGTTGCTGCTGTCCTGGAGACTATACTTAGTGCTCCTATTTTTGTAGATAGAGAAGTATAAGCTTAGAAGAAATAAGTAGCAGAGCCGGCACAAGATCAGTATAACTAGCTCTAAAACCCCCTGATCGATGACAAAACATATTTCTATATTATATGTATTTATGTCACGATTTCCAAATAAGATGTTACATATCTTTTCTTCTTATTTGTTGCCATTAATAGTGCGGATGCATGTAGTGTGCTTTGGATCATTTTTTTTTTCAGAACCAGATCGAACCGAAACGGACTCAAGCAAGCTGAATCGAACTAGTTACTATTCGGTTTAGCTCTATCAGAGATTAAAATGATTAATTATTTACATACATACTCATACTTTGATTATAAAGAAGAAAATACGTGTCATCTGTTAAAGTTAATGTTTGTCGTTCAATTTTTTTCCCATATGATCGACGGGACACAGTGGTTGTTTCATCACTGTGAATCACTATGCCCAATAAATCTGCAAATGAGAATAATATTTATTAGATTCTAATAATGAAAGTAGAAAAAGCGAATTTTCTTACCGATGACTTCGTCGTCAATTCTAGATTGAAATAATTGAGATATTGTTCGCATTTTACTTGACTCCCCGTCATCTAATTGAGTAGCAGCGATATCTTCGGCTTCAGAGCACGATGATAGAATTGGAGAAGATGATTGTATTTGGAACTGTGCCAATGTTGAATCTGGGATTCGCCACTTTAACTTGACCATTTGAAATATTGTATGTTTTTCCCTCTTTTAGCAAATGGTCAAGTTTCACAATTACTTCCAAGAACATAGAAGCTTGTATAAGAGTTCCCTGAAAAGGTTGTTATAATTAATTTGTAGAATTACAAGGAAATGCAAGTTGTTATAGTACAATTAATAAAAAGTATAAACTAACCTGTTCATCCTTGAAACACATATTTATAACTTTTCCTGTTTTGTTGTATTTTGAGAACACATATGGTGGTTTTTTCTCGACTAACAGACAGTGAATAGTCCATTCCGTCATGTTAGGTGTCAACTCTTTCAACATTGTTATCTTTGAAGCCATATCCTGATGAAGAACAATGACAACGTTAGAAAAAGTAATGGATATGATGTATGATATAAATGAAAATACGTACATATGCCAATGTTAAAAATTTCTTTGTAGACAATATTTTGTGTTAATTGGCACATAGTTATGTCGTTTAATTTGAATGGCTTGATAGCCAACTTTGTTGATCTTCTTGATACACCTCGGGATAAAGCTACGTACAATTGCCCATGTGAAAAAACTGATTCTGGCAAATAAATTCCAACGTTTGTTATTGTTTGCCCTTGTGCCTTATTAATAGTCATTGCAAATCCCAAACGCAATGGAAATTGTTTTCTTCTAAACTGAAATGGGTAAGTATCAGGTTCTGCTGGATACAAAGGTATACGTGGAATCAAAATTTCTTTTCATGCATGTTGGCCACTCGCAATTTGTGCTTTTATGATGTTTCTTTGAAAATCCAAACAAACCAATCTTGTGCCATTACATAAACCATTTGGTGCATCCAAATTTCTTAATAATACAACCGGACAGTGTTTCTTCAAAGTTAATTTTGATGGTGGCATACCAGATGGGGTCAAACTGTTTAAAAACTCCACTTGATAATGGGTTTTTGCTTCGTCAACTGCACTATCATAACTATAATAGACATGCTCATCTCCTGGAAATGATGTAATGAGGATATCGTTAATTTCATCAACAAATTCATTTTTTGTTGCTAGTATGGCTCTGCTTGTGATATATGACGGACACTTGTACTTAATCTCAATTTCTGCATATATATTACTGATCAACTCACTTCGCATATCTTCAACGTCTTCGAATTTGACCAACATGTCATCGGGAATACAAACCAATCCATTACCGATAGTTTTTTCCATTCCATTTCCAATTCGAAGTAAAAAGTTTGCAAAATCTTCATCACACTTTGCTCGCATGTTCTTTGTAAGATACAATTTTTCAATTTTGGGCCATAACTCAATCAGTGCTCCCATCATAGCAAAGTGCTGAATACAAAAGTATTGGTATCTGGATGCCACAACTCAATCAGTGCTCCCATCATAGCAAAGTCCAAGTAGTAATTAGCATAATGCTTTGCATGCACCAAGAGCCCCCTCAGACCCCAATTAGAGAGGATTGATTGTGAGAAAATATTTAGAACATCGAGCAATTTTTCTAACCAAGTGATATGGCCGAATCGTCTTGGACCTGGGAAGTTAGGATAGTCCTACAACAAATTATACATCAAAATAATTATAAAGAAGCCTTGATATTATTCACTCTTATCTGGATTCAATTGATGTGACCCACTTAAAGAGTAGTTCCATAATTAAATATAAGAAAATTGCATAATGATTACGCTTACCAAACCGGCCACAATTCGACCCTTCACATGACCAGGAATGTCGGACAAACGTCTCCCCATATTCAACCGAGCCCTTTTGGAGCTAGATGCCATTTGTGAGAAATTACGTCGAGTCTAATAGGAGGACATGGAAATATTTTGTAAGGAATCATGACAAGCAGTTAAAGATGATATTTCGATTTCTTCTATTTAAAATAAATTTGACAACTATTTAAGTCAAAGTTTCTCAAATATACTCATTTAACAAGGCCAGTTTTTATTCTGATTGTTCATAATTTATTTCTTGTATTTAATTTTTTATTTTTTTATCTGCTTGTTTGACCATTGATTGCTTGTTAACATATTTCTTTGAAACTCAACGAAATTGTTAACCTCAGCGACTATTAGAATTTCTAAGTTCTCTTTCATATTTACAATTATTTAGATTTCCTGGTTTCTGGAGTTCAGATTTGTGAAAAAAAATTAGATTATATATACATTATATTTTTAGAATTTCAGACCAAGATGATAGTAGAATAAACCTATCTTTTAACTAATGTATGAAATGTCCTTACTATTACCTAAACTACAATATCAAGTAAAACTGGCAACTTAAAATTCCAAGTGTAAGTGATTTTAGACCCATTACTCAATACGTCTTGCAAAACTACTCTCCTTATAGGGTTAAAGGTGATATGTGTGACGTTGTAGTTGATTTTTGATAATTATCAGTTAGTCTTCTTGAAAAAAAATTTGATTAAATTTTTGGAGTAGCATTTTAGTGTGTATTTGACTTGTTATAAAGCAGTGCAGATTTCTGGAGCAGCAGTGCAGATTTGACTTGTTAAATATTTAAAATCAAATCTGAGTTTTGTAATCCGAAGACTGTTAATATGAAAAAAAAATTGCTTAGATGTCTGAAACCTTTAAAATCAGAAACCCTTGAGCTAATAAAATAAGATCTGACAACAAATCTAGAAGGTGGTAGGCTTAATGAAGACCTGACCAATTGATGTTCTCAAAAGTAGGAACAATGATATATATATATATATATATATATATAAACAGCTGGATGCAAATTTCAGATATATATGGATTAAAGAATAACCCAATCTGTTTTCAGATCTGATCGTACATCTGAGAATAGGAGACTAAATCCAGTATGTGGCAATATGAGACACATGGGAACCAAACTGATAGAAAAAAAATGTTTGGAACTCATGCTGAGAGGTGTTGACCAACCCACCCGGCCAAAAGCAGTGTAATAGTATGGGAATCTGATGATTCCAAATAGATGACTGCATAAATGCTTAATCTTACTATATGTATGGATGGAGGGAGGTGAAAAGAAAGGTTTTAAGAACCTGTTTGAGAGTTAGTTATGAGCAAAAAAGAAAAGTTGTCCAAGACTGTTCTGAGGAATTGATCAGGACATATTGTGGGGTAAGCATGGGGGACCGATCGGGAATCTGTTTGGGGTCTGAACAAGGGGTGAAAATAAGCTGAAAATGGGGCTGAAACAAGAGTCTGATCGGGACTGTTTAGGCTTCTGGTTGAGACCTATTGTGGGGTTCACATGGGAGACTGTGTTAGGACTCCAATCAAGAATTTGTTGAAGCCCAAACAGGGGTTGTTTCAAAGGAGTTTAAACCCGGACAACATGAGATCTGGTTAAGGGTAGGAGTGAGTCGCAAGAGGGCTGAAATGGGGGCCAAATAGGTCCTGTATAGGAGCAATAATGGGGCTGCACAAGAAGCAGAAATGGAGCTGCAAGGGGGATGTTGTGGGGCCTGCTGTAGGGGCCAGTAGAGGGGCTAACCGGGCTGCTATTTGGAGTACCGCAGGTGACCAGTTAAGAGATGCAGCAGCTACTGTTCAAGGAGTGCCGACCAGACAGGTTTAACGGGTGCAACTGGGGCAATTATAGGGGTCTGCTGCAGGTGGAAATAGGGGAGGCCACACAGGATTTTTGCAAGAAGCCGAAAGAGGGTTTTGAGGGGGTGCTGCAGTGGCTATTTAAGAGGTCAAACATGGGGGTCGACGGCTGGAAGAAAGGGACCGACCAGACCTGTTTAAGGGTGCTGCAAGAGGGGTGGTATGCACTGGCAATTTAAGGGTCCTGCAATACGGTCCAGTGAGGGGTTGCGGATGACCTGTATAAGAAATTTTCATATTTAGCAACATAGAAATTTGGGATTTCAAATCTGATAGTTTGTATACAGATTTAGGATCTGTTTGATGATTGGTTCCGGGACTGATCTTTGACTGATTTGAGGATCAGTTTTATATATTTTTTTGACCGATTTGCTGATTTCAGAACTATGTTATTAGAGGTGACATCCTTAAGCACCTAGACGGTCATCTTTTCCACCTCAACCACCTAGGCGGTCACCTGTATCTCCTTGATTGCCTCAAACACATATATTTTTCATTTGTTCCTACTTTCCTATTTATTTTTTGATTTGTTGTTTAGTTCAACTTAAAATCATATCTTATACATTATTTTATATTTATTTTTAAATTAATAAAATAATGATCTTATGTCACATTCAAAAAGACTTGCGATCAAAAAAGGTAAAGATGAGACTTATTGCATTTTCAATTTTAGTAAGTATAAGATATGATGTATATTGAAGTAAAAGAAGAGAACACGTCAAAATATCAAAAGTAGGTAAACAATGACACAAATCAGAAACAAGTGCTATAAAGTGAAAAACATAAAAGATTTGAAAATAAAAAAAACAGAAACTAAAGCTGAAATCTCCAAAGTTCAGAAACTTAAACCTGAAAATTAGAAGTGTAAATATCGACAATTGTGAAATCACATAACTGAAATAAAAAATTTACAGGTCAAGAAATGCCCATAGTTGTGAAATCACAAATTCTAAATTCAAATTGCCAAGTCCGATAAATTTAAAAATTGAAGACCTCAAAATCCCAAAACAAAAATCAAATTTGGAACTTTTCAAATTGGAATCCAAATCCAATTTCACTCTAAACTAAGGGTCTATGCCCAAAGCATTCCCAGATGAAATGCACCAAGCCAAAAAAAACAAAAATCCAATATTTTTTAAAATCAGAAATCAATAAATAAGGAATTTGCAAGGAATAGAAGAATTCTAAAAATCTAATATATATTTAATATAAAAAAGGTTATCATCTCAATATTGTGTTTATTACCAAAATTTTAGGCAACATATTTACGGACAACATGACCACATTAAACGGTGAAATGGTTGATACTATAGGTTTTTTTAGAAAATGGTACAACCTACCCGATCAGTGAAGAGGGAATCCTTCACATCTGGGGATTTACGGAGGCCTTGACGGATACAAACCAAGTCACCTGAGGAGGAAATCCCACAGGAGAGAGGTCGGTAACCATCAAGAATGGTGTTTTGGAGAGAGAAGAATGTGTATGGACAATAAACTACTATATCGGATGGTTCTATAATCCGAAATTCTAAATTAAAAATGCCAAGTTCAAGAAATCTGAAAATTGAAGACTTCAGAACCCCAAACTGAAAATCAAATTTGGATCTTTTCAAATTGGAATCCAAAGCCAATTTCATTCCATAATAAAGGGTCTATGCCCGAAGCATTCCCAAATGAAATGCACCAAGCCAAAAAATAAATCAGAAATAAGTATTTTTAAATGCAGGAATGGCTCTATGCCAAGCCCTTTTGTCCTAGTTAGAGCCCCCTTTAAAAAAATTCATCAGTAAATCTAGTTTAAGTTGTGTGCGAGAATGGCTCAATGCTAGGCCCCTTTGTCTTAGTAGTACTTAAACAAAATCCACCAAGTAAGCAAACAACAAAAACATATATACACCCCTTTTTACATGAAGAAAGGGGAGGAGCAACCCATCATGACATGGAAATGCAATGCATACAAATATGCAAACATGCCCAACCATATGTCGATGAGAGAATCAGACAATGGGAAGGGTCCCTAATACCTATTAAAGATCAAAAGGAACTCTATCCACATCAAGCAATGGAAAGAATGCTCTGAATGTCTACCAAAGACCATGGGATAGTTCTAACCTAATCCAATCAAGGGACTATAGCATTCACACCTCCCTCGATGCACATGTATCTCCAAGTGAAGCATGCAATGAAAAGTATCAGATGCTCAAGAATTCTGTCAATTTGGAGGGAAAAAAAGATAGCACAATGAACTCAGAGAAATGTAAAAAGAAAAACAATTTTTTTAATGACACTCGGCACGCCAACAGGCCTGCAGAGAGTAAAACACAGCAAGATCTTCGGCCAAATCTAAAAGAAATCAAAAATTCAAGAACTGCCCGGATCAGAGGACTGTAAACATCCTAAGTTTACAGAATCCTTAAGTTTCAAAGACCTGCACAATCAGAAACCACTCTCAAGGGTCTCTAAATCAACCTCCAAATTTGAGACAACAATCTCTTGAAATTTAAAAGCTTAAGTCTCTGATCTGAAATTCAATAAATCGAAGTCTCAAGACATCCTTAAACGGAATAAACCAGAAATTATAAGATTCAAAAATCAGAACAAGAGAGAAAAGCTCAATTCCTTACAAACCAGTGCTTCAAAATCCAAATGAAACATTCAAAGAACTCATAAACTTAAAATCTGAAACGAAGAATTCACAAGCCCTAAACTATGAACAAAAGGATCCTCAAGTCCTGCAAGCTCAACCAAAATCTCCTTAAAAGATAAAAGATTTACCAAAATATGAAAAGCTCCAAATACTCAACCATGATTCCTAAACATAAAAAATTTAAATCAAAGGGGTCAATATGAAATCAGATTGAAAGGCACCAACCAATAAATCCAAATCTATGCAAATCAAACCTAACAAGTCCACAAATCTAGATTTTTAAAATCAAAATCCTAAATCTTAAAATCCCAGCACCAGAAAGTTTTAAAAGTCTGAGAAGCCATTAAACTCAAATCTTGATAAAGCTCAAACCTAAAATCTTCATATCCGAAATTTAAAACCCATAACAAAAAATCCAAACTTGAAAATGCATCAAATTCCAAAATATAAAATCTCAGGTCTAATAATTCACTAAGACTTGAACTCAAATTGAAATCTTCCAAACACATCAAATCTGAATAAGTTGAGAAAGATGAAAATCAGGACACCTCAAATTGAAAAGGCATTAACAACAAAACTAAAAGATATCAAGTCTAACAACAAAACTAAACAAAACCCATACCAAATAAAAAATCCCAAACAATTCAAACCAAACTCAAAAACGTAAAAAAAAACAAAGTAAATGCAAAGCAAATCCTCAATCCAAAGTACATCAAGTTTTAATAAAAAATGAACAACTAATCCAAAACCAAACAAAAATCCCCAAAATGAACTTTAATCAACTTTAAATGAAATCCAACATGATCTCAAAGATAAAAGACATAAAGCCTTAAATCCAAGACAAATCAGACTCCTAAAATAGACCCCAAATCAAACCAAGTCAAACCAAAAAAAACCACCAAGCACTATTTTTGCATTTTGAAAAGTTCACGCTCACGGGGTTGTTACCCCCAAATGTTTATTTTGTGGATATATGTTTTCTACGAATGGATTGCCATGACGGTTAATCAAAGGTATTCGAGTTGTTGCTCAATATAATTGACATCAAAACATCGCAAGTCCGATGGAAAGAGGTCAAAAATAAAAAAGTTTCAAGGAACCCCAACAACCTCAATATAAATTTTAACATATCATGAATTCATTAATACTTTTTACGAAATACCACATTTTCATAGTTGTTAAAGCTGAACAAAAACTACCTCTTTTGCAAAAAGGATAGACTGGAATTTTTGAGGTTACATCAGCATCCCATCAGGATGGATGCAATTCATTAAAACACGAGAATTACAAAGGTTGACACAGCCCGATGTATCCAAGAGATAGAAACCAAAGGAGGCCCCAACCCTTAGAGAACATCAATAAAGCTGAAATTTACACGAAATATGTAACAAATGCTAAACGGCCTGTGAAACTTTTGAACATCTTCTTTCTTCCAGTCATGGAAGGCAGAATCGGCATAAGCCAATCTTAGTTAGAGGGGGGCTTTGATCTGATACATAAGATACCCTAGACCTGATCCGTGGATGGCAGCTCAGCACCACAGTGCGCCACTGCATTTCCCTGCCTATCAGGCAGAAAAGAGGCCCCTATTGGTACCATCAGATCCAAAATCAAACCCAATATTCTTAGAACCAAAGACTTGGGACCATCAAACCCAATACGCCTGCAGCACTGGATTACAGCACGGACAGAACAAGAATCCCATAAGAAGTATCTATATTTTTTTACATTTTTCTAATTGTCTGCTTTTTTAAAAAAAACAATACAGGTCAATTCCATATCAATTTTTCTTCCTTGGCATTGACCGATTCTTCCAATCTGATCTGGATCAGATCGGAATCAACATTTGCCTATCCAGTCTTTGATTCTGAACATGCCTTCCTTGTTTCTAATTTGTCATGAATGGCCAGTCTTGCATCAGTCCTTGAACTTTGAAAAGAATCTGCCAAAAATGTCGGAATACATCATCAAAACAACTTTTGTTCCTGGTGATCCAAATATTCCAAAGCAGTCCTGGAAGAAAAGTCTCCCAAATGCTAATCTCCACCCAGCTTTATGCAAACCCTAGTTTTGCAAAAGATTGATAGAGTCTTGTTCCCTTCCTAGGGGCTTGTTGGAGCAGATATGCCATAGTTAATTGATGATTCCCCAGGTAAGAAATAGATGTACCTGATCCTCCACTAAGATGCCACAAAAAATGCATACCTTGTCCCTTTGATCCATCAGCCACTATAAAGAATTGAACGTAGATAGTAATTACCCCATAAATCTTTCGATTCCACTCCACCAAAAAAGAGTACCTTGGAGATAAGATTAAAGAAAAAAAACTACACCAGCATTCCATTTCCAAATTTTGTTGTCCACCGTACTTAGCACCACCTTAAGAGATTGAATAAGGTTAAGCTGATTAGGTCATCTCCTTCCCTCTGTTGAAGATTCCTTGATAACTGACAAAAACCAGCTTGCGGACCACTATCCATCACCTAGCAATATCGGAGCAGCTTTTATCGGCTTCTAACAAATGTGGTCTAGGACGAGTGTGCTGAGCTCCACACTGGACACCCATTCATCTTTCCAAAATCTTATATACCTACTTCTGCCTATCGTAATATTAGATGCACAACTATAGACCTGTGATACTTACACACCAAGGAATCTGCAATGGAGCAGATTTATCGGCTTCAAACAAAAGTGGTCTAGGAAGAGTGTCTTGAGCTCCACACTGGACACCCGTAAACTTCAAACAAAAAAAATTGGTAATTGCATATGATTATCCAAAAGAAAAGTACAAATCTAGAAGACAATAGATCCTAGGTATTAGAATATGAAATTTCATAAATTAGAACCAAGGAAAACAAATGAAATTTTGTATGTGTATAGCCAGAAGGTAGATAAAACATAGATTAGAAATTCAACAAGTTCTACAAAATTTACAAAATAATGAAATCTAAAAATTACAAAAATTAGGAGAAAACTACAAATCTGAACATTGACAACTCTGAAGCATAGATCAACAATGAATTTGAAATATGCAGCCAGAAGGTGGATAAAACATAGATCAGAAATTCATGCAAATTCTACAAAATTTATAAATTACTGGACAGTTTTTAAACAAAGAAAATTGAAAAAGCCTCATTTGGCTTAACAACTTGTCTCATTTTTACTTAATGAGACAAGCAACTTGTTTGCTTAAATAGTATTTAAGCAAGACTCGCCAAAAAAATCTATTTGGACAGTTTTTAAACACATGGCTTAACAGTACTACCAAAAGGCAGGATCTCTAGTGGCTGGACAGGTTTAGTGTCTGATTTGAGCGACTCCATGGCACATGATGGCATCGGTACACATGAGCTAGATCAAACCGGACATGAGTTACAATGGGCATGTATGGTGCCAGCTTGAGTAGGTTCATGATGGTTTTTTATTTCAGATGGTAAAATGGGTGGGAAAGTTGTCTTTAAACTTTATTATAAGAATCTCATGTAAAGTTCTATGATATGAAACAGTAAATGTTGATTTTGACTTCATTCTTTCAAAATAAGTAGGCACCTCTGGTTTCTGGTATGCTCTGTGCTCTCTGACCTCCTAGAACCACTGAATACTTGAGGCACTCAAAGTGCTTTGTGGCCCTGGCCTACACCATAGTTTTGACAAGTGCAATTGCCTGCACTATTTGGCCTGAGTTGAGGAGTCCCAATTGAAGCGGTGAGGTTACCACTACACCAAATTATGTTGATAAAGGGTATTTTTGAGGTATTTAATTGACAACCTTTGGGGAGTTTTTAGATGGAATGAATTTAGTCTAGAATCGAAAAAAATGTAGGGGCTTTTAAATATTTTTATGTTTATGAGTACATTTAAAATGTATATGATTACACTGGTTGATATACAAAATTTCAAATATTTAAAGTATATAATTGATAACCGATTATAGTTGCAAACCCCCCCCCAACAAAATAAATAACCACCTTGTTACCTTGTATGGATACGTTCATACCCATAGCTAGATTACAAGAACTTTGATGTTTAAAACTATTCGAAACAAATTGTAAATGATTAGTCTTGGATTAGAGTGGAAAATCTGAAAATAAAAGTTAAAAAGGAGGGGGATATAAGAATCCAAAATCTGAAAATTAATACAACTAAAAAGAAAGAAGACAAACCTGATGTTTGATAATGCTTTGGCTGCAAGAGGTCCTACTGCGTTGACTCAATGCAGTTCTGAAATTTGAAGACAAGAAAAAAAGATGAACAAATTTCGCCTACCTACCACAGTTTATATTAAAGAATTAAGAAGAAAAGAAGTACAAGAAAATAAGAGGAAAAAAATACAAAATGACAAACGTCCTATAATTGAGCCAGATGGCAATTTCAAAGGTCTTTAAAACCAACTTAACTATTTGAAGGAAATCACAAATCTGAAACTGAAGTTCTGACTTTATTTTACATAATAGTTTATTTTGGAACATAATAATTTATCTCTTGTGAAAAGAAGAGCACATGAATATCAACATCAGGTTTTAAAAAGTTATTGATCCGCAATCAAGAACAAATATTGATACAGATAGATGGGAACTTGCAACCCAGATACAAATTTGATACAAAGTTCATATTTCATACGACAAACAACTTCCTTTTTGCCCTACAGCAGAACTAATATGTAACCCAGATACATCACAGATAACACATGCATGAGCCACAAAGAACATTGATGAACTACCAGATACCATGGCCATGAAAACCATAGAGCTGTTTCACATCAAGTATGACACAAGAACAACTGTTATTCTTCCTGGACCAGAATCACTTCCATAAAAATTCTGAGCATTCTTCTCTAAAATCTCGGTGGGAATGAAAATCCCATAAAATAACTTGGAGAAGAGGGTATAGACCATTATTAAATTGCAATTAAAATTTGGGACTGACCTGAACCTCAGACGGCTTCTTTGTTTTCAACTTCAAACAATCAAATAGGGCATTCCACTGGGCAAAGCAAGTGTCAAATTCTCCACGCCTGTAATATTGTTGCATTTGGTGAACAGGAGCTGATGAAAAATGAAAGCAGATTTAGCATGAAATGTAGGAAAAAAAATTGCAGAGAAATGGATTGTAAGAACCCTTCACTACATGAAAATTGATTTGAACACAACATAAAAAATCAATAAAAGTTAGCAACAAATAAACAAACAAATTGAATGCATCAGTTGATACCAACTAATTCGTTCATCATTAACAAATGAATTATCAACCAAACGTGAAGTTACAAAAGAAGCCAAAGCACCTTGTATGGATACGTTCATACCCATAGCTAGATTATTTACAATTCTAAGAACTTTGATGTTTAAATCTATTTAAAAGAAATTGTAAATGTTTAGTCCTGGATTAGAGCAGAAAATTATACAAATAAAAGCTAAAAAAGAGGGGGATATAAGAATCCAAAATCTGAAAGTTAATAAAACTAAAAAGAAAGAAGACGAACCTGATGTTTGAGAATCGTAGTTGCACTGCGCTGACAACCGTAGTCGTACGAAGTAAGGCCGACGAAAACTGGAGAAGAACCGGATGTTAGCGAACAAGATCAAAATGGTAGCTAACCACAAAAGCTTGTACCTTTCTGAAACGGAAGCCAGCATTCCCGAATGACGCCGGTAAAAGGATCACGGCTTCGTAACGGACGATGATGGAGAAGGAGGGCCGGACGGACATTGAATAAGCCATTGAATGAGAGGATAACGAATAGAATGCCAAAGTAGGAAGGGCCATTGAAGGTCGTGAGAGGGGAAGATAGAAAACGGTCGCGGAGGAAGATTGCGAGCGCAGTGTACAGCGCCCGTTCCTGTTTCGCCGGTGGAGAGCGCAACCGCGCATCGCGGAAGGAGCGTAAAGATGCTGATAGCACAGAAAGGGCGAGGGGTGGGATGGAAATCGGACGGTGCTGAGGTGAGCAGCTCGGGTGAGGACGGCGGAAGCGGCGCCCACGGGCGAGCAGGTCGGATGAGGCGCCGGAAGGTGCTGAGGCGAGCAGCTCGGGTGAGGACGGCGGAAGCGGCGCCCGCGGGCGAGCAGAAAACGGGAGGAGGAAAAACGTGCTTGGCGCAGTGGGTGAACAGTCGCGACAGGATCAGACGGCTGAATACTTTGATCGAACAGGATCCGACGGCTGAAGTAAAGAGGACGAAAAAAGGGGCACTCGCGCTTCTATATACTAGGTATAGATTATTTTATCATAACAACTTGTTTTTATTGATAATATAGAAATGTCTTTATTATATTTTGATTTATTTATTTCAGTCGATCTGATCCGTTTGAAAGATCTTTTTATTCGGTTGGAATGCTTGAACTGCTGTATGCATGTTTCCTTCATGTAAGTATTGCCCGTGCTTTTCATGTTTTATTATAAGGTCATAGAACATGGCACATTATATGATGCTATTTTCTCTTCATTTTTGGACTCAACAGAACCTAAGGCCATCTTTAAAAAAAAAATTCATTGTCTATTGAGATCAACTTTGGTAAATATATTTTCTTTGTCTAGTTTATTCTGCATTATATATAGTTTATACATTAATTTTCAGTCTATTTTGTTGTAGTGAATTCACGTAATGCTAATCTTTATTTTCTTTGTATTATCTATGAGTTTTATAAGTTTTCGCCGGAACTACTCACCATTTTAAAGTGTAAGTTTTGATCAAAAGTTAATGGGGGTGTTTGGTTGCATGGAAAATTGAGTTTTTGTTGTAGTTTTATATTTTGTAACAAAACTGGTTAAAAGAGGTGTTCGAGAACATTATAATTTTATGTTTTTAAAGAGCTTTTTTTCTTGACCAAAAAAGAGGGTGCCACCTCTTTTTTTATCTTGTGGTCCCCACCTTGTTTAGTTATACATGGTATCTAGTCTTTTTTGTTATATCATATCTTCCCGGACATGATAATTTTATATCATTGATTGGTTCACACT
The DNA here is from genome assembly GCA_036172225.1 of Cryptocoryne crispatula var. balansae. Taxonomy (NCBI): domain Eukaryota; kingdom Viridiplantae; phylum Streptophyta; class Magnoliopsida; order Alismatales; family Araceae; genus Cryptocoryne; species Cryptocoryne crispatula. Next base: position 8,676,108 of record CM069922.1, on the reverse strand, counting down.
TTATTTGAATACAACTTCTTTATCTCGAAGGTATATAAAAATTTATGGTGAAACCATTAAGTATCTTTTTTGATAATATTTAGGATTTCCTATGAAAAACCTCTCAAATTTTGTCCCATTCTGAAATCAATTCAAATACTTTTATAATTTTAATGATTTAACATTAAAAGCAATAACGTGACGGGATAAATTAGCAAACCCAACCAGTGTGTACTACGTACAGTGAAAATAAATCAATCTTTGAAGAATTTATTCAAAGATTAAAATTTATATTTAGAATTTAAGATAAAACTGATGCGCAAACAGTTCTAATGTTTATTTTAATCTTTGGAGACTCCATGTTTATACGATCTTATCTTTAGATCAATCTTATGAAACTAGTTAAGATAACGTGCTTCGCACGTGTACTGTTGAATTAAAGATATTTTTAAATAATTATATATAATATAAAAATATCATAAATTTTATGTTGATAAATTTAACTACTTGTAGTTGAACACTATTACTCTAACTTGAACCTTTTTAGAAATAGGTTCGTTCATTTTGCACGTGCATGGATAAATTAAAAATATTTTTTAAGTAACCATACATGTGTGATGTAAAGCACCGTCAAGATTGCATTGGTTCATTAACGATTCACTCATCTTCAGATAAATAAAAATTTTTATGGATAAAAAAATATTAAAACAAAAAAATGTGAATTAATGTTAATTGAGAATTAAACAAACTAAATCAAACACATTAGAGATAATTTTTCAATAACAAGAGAGTAAGATAAAAATGGACGATAAATTACATTGGTAGTGAAAAGACGACATTAAGAAAAATTGTCAAAACGTCGAATTTCTACAAGAATTTCTTCACCGAGCAATGTTCCAGTAGAATTGCTAGAGAAGCATCATAATATATATATATATATATATATATATATATATATGTGCGCGCGCGCGCGCGCGCGCGCGCGCGTGCGCGTGTAGCAAAAGGTTATACACCTGGTTCCTAGAGAGACTTGTCTGTTTAACCAACACCTACTTATCCATGTCGGAAGGATACCTGCAAGTTAACATCAGCTAGCCGTTCTAAGTATTCAACATTTAGGAATCTACTTCACACAGCAAGCTAGCAATTTGAATGTTCTAGCCAACCACAAAATTACATCATCAAAAAAACCTAGCATCTGATGATATACATATATACTTGATTGGTACTTACGGGTGCAGAAAATGCTCAGACAACCAAGCTAGTGATCATGTCCTCATGTTTCTTTCCCTTTCTCAGTTCTTGTACTCTTTTTTGAATTAACAGAAATTTTGTCCACCTGAGGCCATATTCTAAACACATGTTATATGTGTTGTAGCTGTTATTTCAGGTATTACAAATGTCCGTAGAAATAGCAGAAAACAAAGGATGACTTCTACGTAATGTCAGATATATGAGAACATGAGGTAACTTTTTATGACTGAAACTTTATAAACATCTTGATGGCCCTCAATCATGTTATCATATCGTGATTACTTTGTCTTTTAAGATGAAACACCTTGCAATAGGACCACCAGCCAACAAAATTAGGTAGCAGGACATAATGTAGCATAGGCTTTATTACTTAAATTCTCATAGGCTCGAAGTAGGACATACAACCTCAATAGATTCAAATCAAGACCATCCCTAATAGCTCTATTACTTCTATCTCTATCAACGTGTCCCTCGTCGTCGTCCTCGCTAAACACACTTCCATCACCAGTTTCTATCACGTAGTCTTCCCATACAACTGCCCCCAGCATCGATGTCTTTATTATGCTCATGACGTCTTCTTGTTCTCGGTCTTGCTCAAGTCTTGTCCATTTCTGTTCAAGTGTAGCATCAACCTTATGTGGGTTTGCTGAGGGATGCTCTACTTTCATATGCCTGCGAAGTTCTCTGTATGTTCCAACAAATGATCAATTGTCGTGCATGCAGCTTCTCCTCTTGGAATTTAGATACTCTCTTGCAGGTTCCACCACTGTCCATCCTTTCACTTGTCCACGGCACAAGGGACATGCCAACTCAGTGACAGATTTCTCGGTCCCTAGCCAACTTGAAACACCACAACTATCGTTTTGGCTACATGGAGATAAAACCTTGGTGTAAGCCTCCTTGTACAAGTTCAGACAGTTGAAGTATTGATAAGTGGCGCCACACATCTATGGGCGGCATCCCTTGCCATGAGAAGAACAGAAAAGAAGAACAGCATTACGAGGAAATTCAATGCATACAGAGCAGGTGGCATCTTTCCAGCCCTCTTTCTGCATGGTAGGTCTTCGATGGCTTCTGTTTCCGATCTTCCTTCTTGAACACTATTTTTGGAAACAACTCAAGTGATATGGAGATAGCCTAAATTGATGATTGTGATTGCCCCTGGCACTTTTTACCATTTCTGCACTTAACTGTGAACTAATATTCAAAAAAAATTAAGATATACATTATACAATAGGATTAAAAAAACATGTATCCAACAAAAAAAACCTATAGCAAATTACAATGATACAGCATGAAGCTAAAAATATGTTTGCAACTTGCAAGGAGAAAAGTTAAGAAGTGGCTGACTTATGCAGATACACCTCAAGCCTAACTTAGATAAGCCCAATCCTTTAAAGTGAAATTACTTTCCTAAAATAAATTTAAATAAAAAACTAACTTTTATATCGAGAGGCCATAGGATCTTGATGCTACGCTCTTCCCAATCTCCGTATTTCTGTGAACCTAAAATGTGCCAAGAAGTGCAACCCACATGACTGTAGTTGGTTAATTTGTCACGATTTGAGGGTGTTGGTTTGTATTTCTTTTCTGATGTACCATGTAGTGAGAACATGATTTGTACATATATGTAGTTCTTATGTGTGTTTGATCTTACGGTTCGACTTGTAAGAAAAGATGACAAATAAAAAAATTAAAAAAGATATTGGTGCTCTAATATTACTGAAATCCAATCACTTCTATGTTCAGATCAATCTATAGTTTGTAGGATCAATTGTTCCAGTTAAGAGTACCCATAGTCACACATTCTTAGAATCGGAATCAACTGATTTGCTAGTTTTGGAATAACCTACCTATTTAAGCAACAATGATAAATAAATAAATATAACTTCTTAAGAGTACCCGGGAATGTGCACTTTCCTAAATTAGGTAGGTTATTCCAAAATCTTAAAAAATAAGCCAAACGAAAAACCCAAATATGTCCATGGTGGGGTTTTGGAGATCTAACTCATTATGATCCATGCCGGTTTGTCAGGTTGGATCCCAAACTCGGACGTTTCTCCCTCCTTGCCTCCCCATATGGTTGAAAAGCGTGTTTTTTCAAGTAAAATGTATATACACATAACGGAAGGTTTATCGGAAGATGGAGAAAGTAGGATCTCAACCACAAAATTATAAGTTGACAATATACATGAGTAAATAAATGAAAACATTGTCTTATGCATATTATTAAGAGAGTATATGTTTCCATGAAACAGGAATCTATTTATGCATCCAAAAGTCATACACATGAGTATAAATATGCCACTCTTTCCCATTACAAAATGTATTAAATAAATACATAACTACCACCAGCACACAACCACACATAAATTAATATTACAAACTGAAATGAATAGCATAATGTGTTACCTTTTTAGGTAGAAAAATACTAAACTAAATGTATATATGCCATTTCTTTGTTCCCAAGAAAAGTGATGGATTGCACTTAAAAAATGTTAGATAATAATATTTGAAAGTTAAATTAATCTCAAAATCAAGATTAAATAAAAAAACATATCTAAAAGTTAAATAACAAAATTTCAAGACTTAAGAATACACATACTTGGAATTTAAAATAAAAACCCATAACCCATAACTTCCAAATTTGAAAATGGAAGCATGACCAATCATAAAAGACTATAATAAAATTACTTGCATAAGCAGTGAATACTGCTAAATTACTTTAGATCAATGGTAGTTCAGTACCTTTCTCTGAAGAGCAAATGTTGGATGCCCCTAAATCTTGATAATCTTTCAGTGTAGGCTTGACAAGACTGAAAATAGTAGTTTTGTAGACCTCTTTCTTGGAGGAAAATGATAAACAATTACTGCCTCTCCCAAGTGAGCCAAAAACACAGTGAAACATAACTATTTACTGCGACATTCTTTCACTCAGGAAAATTTACCAAATTCAACATATTGTTTTCCTTTGAAGGGATGGCCAGGGCACTGGCCACTGATCACGTATTACAGAAAGGCAAATAAAAATACAAAATTGAAAGGAAAAAAGTGTCCTTTCAAGAACTCAAGTTCCTAAAAGAAACAAAGTAGGTCACTGCCCCTTCAAAAGCATGAATGGGAGGGGAGGGGAAGTTAAAAATAATAAATATATTTTCATAAAAGTTACATTTACGTAGAAGCAGCCCATAATCTCAATTAGGACAAGCTACCAACCACGCACGAGTGCATTTCAAAGAAGCTATATAAAGAGGTGAGTAAGAAATATATTTTCAAATTTTATTTTGTTCCTACCAAGTCAGATTATGAATTGACAACATTAATATGTTCCCACTTGACCAACCGACTTTCCACTTCACAAAAAAATACAATCCAAAGAGAGAGTGGGATCCTCTTGCACCAGAAATAATAAAGAACAAGTTTTCTTGGCACATGAAAGAATTTGAATGGGAATGGACATCCTTTTAGATAATAAAATATCATTTATAATATCATACAATATACAAATTATAATAATTTGTTATGTAAACATATAACATTATATAGTGATAATATCACTATATTATACATAAAAATATATAATATGACATGTACCTTGTCATATTCCACAAGAAAATTAGGCACATAAGCTAAGAGAAGGTAATGGTGAGAGGGCAAATGTTGTCTTACAAATTGAGAAGTATGTTAGTAGTGAGAACTATTTTAAAAAAAAATTGGTTTCTGATTTTTTTGGAAATTATGTAAACAGTTCTCCTCAATGAAATTAGAAAAATATGGTGGGATCCTCTTGCACCATCAGACTTTCCACTTCACAAAAAATTCCAAAAAGAAACAAAGACGATTGGAGCATACAAAACTTTCTAAATCTGAACCTTTAAAGAAATTTTTGAATCAAAAATTGCAATCTCAGACCCAAACATGTACAAATCTGAAAGTTCAACATAAAAAATCATCATAAGATTAAAATACTCCTTAAATTTGAAACTCCAAAAATCTAAATCAAATACTTGAAATCTCAAATTCCTAAATATGAAATTCCAAACCTTAAATAACAGAAAAAGGAAGGGGAGTAAGAATCTCAAAATTTGAGGCTGAAACATCATGGTTAAAATGTTCAAATCTCAAATCTCAAATCTGAAATCCAAACCAAATCAAAGGAAGTGTTCCATTTTCAAACACCAAATCTCAAATCTCAAATGATCTTCAAATTCAAAACTCAATGAATGATAGAGCTGTTTAACATGTAGCACAAACTTAACAAGGTCATCTGCCTAAAATAAGAATGAGAAACAAGAATTGGCGGTAGTAGGAACAAGGTAGGTGGGGTTGGGAGCGGGTTGGTTGGGCTCAAACCAACCAGGGTGTCCAGAGTCAGGACCCATGTTGGGACTTGGGTGGGTAGGGGTTGTAAGAAAAAATTAAAGTTAAAACATCCACCAAGCCGGTCAGCCCCCAACTCCTAACCCAATCCCAACCCAGTATTCCATGAGTAGGAATGCTACCAACAACTTTCAGGAGGATAGTCTTAAGGAGTTAGAGAAATCGCAACATAAGGAGAAGAAATATGAGACAAAGATATCAAGATAGATATCGTAGATCTTGCTTTTGGGGCCAAAAGAGAGATTCTCAAGGAATCTTGTAAGATTTTCGAGGATTGTATTCCATGACTTATTGACTTATCTTCTATATTTAAATGTCATTTTTCAACCACCACATACATAGAAACGAATATGAGATCTCATGCTAATCTTCTCAAGGTACATCCCTCTAAGATCCGTTCATCCAGTTATTAAGGATATGAATAAGCACTAAATTGGTAGTGCTGTTTCTAATCAGCATGAATTGATCTAGACCTGGATTGGACTAAACTAATCCATGAAGAGGCTAAATTGCTTGCCTGATTGGCCATATGTTTGGACCTTGTCTCTCTCATTCCACCTGAGATGAAACCAACACCATCTTGACATTCCTTGATCTCTTTTATAAAACTAAAGTTCTATGACATAAGCATAACTGCACATATATCAAACCATTTTGAACATTAAAATGCAAATGCAAAGTTGCCCAACTGATAGAAAGAAAAGTAGAATCATGAATCATAAATTTGTAACATGCTTTAGCCAGGGACAATTACCAAGAGATGATAAAAGAGATCAATGCTATTGTCCAATTGTTTCCAAAAAAATGTTGATGCCACTTGCAGCAAATATATCTAGAAACTATATTAATGAGTGCTTAGGCTACAATAAGAGCCAGTGCTGCTGCTAGTCCAAGGGCTAATGCTGGACTTTCTGGATATATGCACACACCATTAGTTGATATTCGCACATTAGAAGCCTGAAAAAGAAAGCATTTTAAGTCAAATAAGATCAAATACGTTATATACTATTCATTAAGAATTTCAAAATTTTGAGATAAGAGAGAGAAGATATACAAAGGCTCCTGAGAAGGTTAGATAACACATGCCTCAAGTGGTTTACAGCTCTAAGGCTCCAAAGAAGGCTAAGCAAGACAACTTATTAAGCCAAGAACAAAATACACCTTAAGACATGCACCTTAGTTGCTTTATCCAGGCTCCTCCATCAACTAAGGTGGTGAGAGCAAGATTAATTAGCAGTTCAAAACAAAAAAGGGTGTTTGTGTCTAGTAGTTTACTAAATGAGGATTTACAGCACTAAGACTCCTAAGAAGCTTAAGCAATGCACTAAATACACCTTAATACATGCACCTCATCTACCCTATCCAGACTTCTTCATCAACTAAGGTGGTGAGAGAAAGATTAGTCAGTAGTACAAAACAAAAGGGTGTTAACGTCTAGTAGTTTACTAAATGAGTCCTAGTTAATCTTAAATGTAAATAACTAAATTTAAACAAGAACACCAACCATCCCAGCAAACCTGAAGTACTCACTCTCCCGGCCCCCTCTCTCTCTCTCACAACTTCACTATTATGTGGTGCGCATATGAGATAGGCAAATTAATTATATTTCTCCAAAAACTAAAACAACAAAAAATGACAAACAATAGCTATAATGGGCGATCTTGTGCTCTCCCAGATGAACAAGTTGGCGAAATAAAATGTGAAATCCAAAAAAAGAACTCAAAATTGATAACAGGAATGCAAAAAGTCTTAAACCGGGTTTAACATATTTAACACTAAACTCAAATTCATGCAAAATTCCAATCATAACAAATCCCAAACCTGAAATCTAAAATTGAAACGGACACCAGCGAGGAGCATCCGCGTGTACAACCCAAGTGCATGGTAGAACTCTCCATGGGCAATGTGTGGCCTGTTGGTAGCATTCCAGAGAAATATACTTGGGTTGTGGAATCCATCGAACACCCACTGGCCATGGAGGGAGAGGCCGAGGCAGGAGCATGCATGGACGAGGTTGGTAGCAAGGAAGGAACAACGGTGGAGGCCTGCAGTGATAAGGTGGGCATGGAGGTGGAAGAGATGGGAGGTCGCAGAGCTAAGGCCATGGACGGTGAGAGACGTGGGCAGAGGGAGAAGCGTTGGTGCTTTAGGCGGCAGCAAAATAGGAAACGGGAGGTCACGGAACAGGGGCCATGGAGAATGAGAGACATGGGCGGTAGAGGGATGTTGTCATTGTTGATAGCACAAAATCAATGTGCATGGTTCCACTCTTGGAATCCTGCAAATATTTATGCCCCCATAGTTTTCACAATGGAAGTAATGCACATGAATTACAGTATGTCATATAGAAATAATTATGTTTACAACTTGAAGGGCAAAAGAAAACAAATGAAGTACCAAGACAAGACTGTATTCTTTACCCAAATAAACGTACATATATAATGATCCAATCAACTCTAAGCTTAGTTAAACGCCAATAAAATTGGTAACTTCAGGTCTTTGGCAGGTAAAATCTCAGCTCTTAACAAGAGCCCATCAAACGCCAATAAGCACAAGCCCCATTGAACAACCTATAGTTTTCTTGGATGAACATATATCCAAATGATGATTACTCATGTGAAGTACCTTATTTGCCTTGAATGCTTCGTAACATAGTGCTTCATCTTACATATGTTTATTCCATGGAGGACATTTCAGAGTAGAGTAGAAACTAAGAACACATCGAGAGCACCTTGAGAACACATTGAGAAATCTTACAACTTATTTAATAAATCAGTATTTGCTGATGGTATTGCCTTCAATGTAAAATATGGGATTTCTAGACGCCATATCAGTACAATCACTTTACTCGCTTTCCTCAGACGAGCGAATCATGGGGTGAAACACATCCCATATTTAATGGCAATTTGCAATATTTCAATAAGTAACAATATGTAGTCTGGAAAGTAACAATTTTCAATTTCTGCAAATGATCGTGAAGATGGAAGTGGGGGATTCCGTTGACTGAAGGGGAAAAGGGTACTCTCGGAAAGGAATCATCAAATAATAAAGTCTCTTTTCCCATAAAAAACTGTTGATTTTGAACTTTCAGCTGATAATTCCCAAGGCTTTAGGCTAACCTTATCAGAGACTGCCAGGGGATCAGGGTTCGGTTGAACTGCTCCATCTCCAACGATTCCTCGTCTCCATCGGCAGACTGACGGATCACTGTTCCCTCATTCTACAGCATCCGCTCACGACACGGTGCACAGTCCACTTCCACATGTCCAGGTACGAGCCAAAGGATGGCAGCACAACGGAGTAGGCCAACCGGAAGAAGACCTTCGAGGGACGACGGCATGGCGGGAAGGGGAGGGCGTAGAATGCAGGCGAGAGAGGTCGAAGACAGTGGAGCTGGTGGCTGCCATCGGTTGCTTGATCCGAGCGCGCGGTGGTGGGATTTCGGTGCGGCCGCCGGAGTAGAAGCGGTGATCGGCGAGCAAGGGTTCAACGAGGCTAGACATGTCCGGACTCCAAAGAGACGTTGGCAGAGGGAGAAGCGTTGGTGCTTTAGGCGGCAGCAAAATAGGAAACGGGAGGTCACGGAACAGGGGCCATGGAGGGTGAGAGACGTGGGGGGTAGAGGGATGTTGTTGGCGGCAGCAAAATAGGAGATGGCAGGTCGACGAAACGCTGGCGGCCAGAGGCACGGCGTCAGACGAGGGGGCGAGGGCGAAAGAACAATGCGGATGGGAGGAGGGCTTCTTCGTCGAGGGTGCGGAGGCGAAGATTCGCGAAGCTCGAGAGAAACAACAGATCCATCGAACGGTTGAAAATTAAACGAAAAAAATCGGACGGTCGAGCGTGAGAGGACGAAAAAAACCGATCGCCACTTCTATATACTAGGTTAGATAGATAATGGCGCCACTCCTCATCCAAGGGTTACAATGTTATTACGTGCTAAATTTTAATTTTAACCAAGGATGTGATTAAATTTTACTTGGTCTGTCTAAATTATTCTTTTTATTTAAAATTTATATTTATAAAACAATAGTAACTCTGTTTTTTGATAAAATATAAAATAAATAAAGGACAGAAAAATATATTCATTATTTTAAAGGACTAGGCGCAGAAAATCCGAAGTGGCACCCCGAGCCTCTCCTTCACCCCCTTCGGTGGAACCCTGAGCCCTCGGGTGTCACCCTCGCCATCTGGCGGAACTCGCACCCCCAAAGTATCAGTTATTACTCGATACTTGTTAAAATTTAAGCTCGAACTCGAACTCATGTATAAACGAGTCGAACTTGAACACCATATTACTCGACTCATTGGGACCCCTACTCCATCCCCTTTTCTGTTCTCCTCCGGCCATCCTTCAACTCTCCTATGGTGATGCCTCACTGTGTGGATCTATGATCTCGGTGCTAGATGCTGCGTCTTCCACACCGCTCGCCAGGGCCTCGATGTTATTCTGAGGTCTTTTTTTTTTCTTACCAAACATGGAGGAAGACATAGAGTATCTCCTCCACTCAAATATTTTATCTCAATGTCTGATATTTTGTTTTCTTAATACATCGAAAAGGTGATTTTCAATTTATTCAAGTCTTTCTTTTTTTAGTTTTTTTCCCTGTGTCTTGTTTGTTCTGGCGTGTCCTAATAATGTCTTCCCTAGTCAATATCACAGGCACGACTACATGATCGGGGAGAATGTCAGTTGGAGCGATATTCATATATCTTTTAGCGTGATTTTTTGGTCTCCTAAAATTTATAAAGCCCTGTTTCGAGAGTTCTGATCTTATTAGCTAGTCAATAATCGATAGTCAGCGTATTTTTACGTGCAGATCATTTTAGTTATGTGAATATATTCTTGTGAGTCGACGATGAAGACTTCGAACAGTCTCTTCTTGTGATGTTAACTTTATGTTCTATGTTAGATTTACCACTTTGTATTATGCAAGACCTTCTACTTATTTTATTAGTAAACGTATCCTTTGTCTTAATTAAAAAAAAAAGATAGACCAGGCGCGGAAGTCACGATTACGGTGTGCGCTGTTATTTCTTTTCTGGGGTATTATGAGCTGTGCCGAGCAGCTTCTTCTGATGGAAATATAAAAAAAATATTGTCTGAACAATAATAATATAAAGAATGACTAAAGACTAAATAATCAGTAGAAGCAAACAGCTTTCAACTGCGTTTACGGCCTCTGGACGACGACGGCTCCTCTCGTCCCCAGAACGGATCGTCAGCTGCTGCCTGCACTTCGCGCCGTCGCAAGTTGGGAAATTTAGGGCCCCCGGCGTGGCGGTGATTCGCTCGGGAGGAGGATCGGAGAGGAGAGATGCGTCGCAACCTCTGCTCAAATTTCCTGAATAGCCTCTTGAAGGCCCTCAACTACCTTCAGGCCTTCGTCGGGCTTGCGGTCGTACTCTACTCCATATGGATGCTGAAGCAGTGGAAGGAGCACGGCGCAGCCCTCCCCGGCGGCTTGGGTGCTGATTTCGAACATCTTCCCGAGCCGTGGTACCGTCATCCCTGCCTGCTGGTGTTGAGTTGTTCCGATGGAGGAGGAAAGGTTGCTTCTTTCTTGTTCGGTTTTCAGGTGCCGATTGATTCCTTGCTCGCAGGTTTATTCACGCTTTTATGGGCGTCGGGATGCTGGTGCTGTTGACCACTTTCACGGGGCACGTTGCCGCGGAGTTGGTCAACGGTTGCTGCTTGTGTTTTGTATCCTTCGACGTCTGTGATCTGCGTGCTTCCTTCCATCTATCTAGTTCTGGTGTCTCACTTCGCTGTTAATTCTGTGGTTTTCTAGTGGCATTTATTTTGTTCATTTGTGATCTCATGGGAGGGACAAGGATGCATCCGTTGCATGATTTGTCCTACATCCTTCTTCATTGATCCCTGTAAATATATCGAAATTGCTACTCATTATTGCTAACCTCATAACGGACGAGATATCCCTTGAATCTCATACATGACGTGATCACTAGTTTTGTTCCCCGCTCGCAAAGCAGAGTGGCAAACAAGGCTATAATGTTAGTCCTATTTATACCACTTATTTCCAGTGTGCAGCTGAGAATTTTATATCCTTGTGGCTTAACTGGTTTAGTCATTCGGTATGAATTACTGAATCTCCCATGCTTTTTCTTTGAATTGGTCTATCCATGCCAGCTTTTAGTCAAATGCCGTGTCGTACAAGTTGTTGATTTTAGTTATCATTTTGAATCATCATGTTCCTGCATAGGTCAGTTCTAGTTTGGGCTACAGTTGGGCTATGTTCTATATGTTTGTTTAAAACAAGTGTCATATCTGATGAGTTCTCCGACATTTATGTCCAGGTGACTAATTGGTTAAATTTTGGATAAATTGCATATTATGCCTGTAATTTTTCAGAAACATCATTTTACAATTTTATTTTTAGTTTTCTTTCATATTCTCAGTTTATTTCATGTTTCCCGTAAATATTAAAAATGCCATTCTTTTTCTATGAGAGTCATTTCCCCCTAATCTTAGAGGCATTGAGTTGCCTTCTCCATGGTGTATTGCGATGGACTCAGTTACATGAGTGCATGAAGTTCAAAAATGTTTTTGCATGTTCTAAAGAACATGGAAATATTTAGAACAGTGAACGCGTACATTGATGGCTCTTGTTGGCTGTAGGTTTTGGTGTTAGGAAGGTATTGAAGTATCCAGTTATGCTATAGGCCCTTTGATCTCAAAAATTTATGTTAACCACAGGCCTAGTGACGAATTGGATAATTTTAATAGTTGAATTCTTTATAGTGGGTATGGTTTACAAGTTTGTTGTCCTCGTATGACTTGTTTTCTTGTGCAGTAGTTATATCTTGCAAAAGTAAATTGAATTAACCCTCTTGGTATATCCGTAAGTATTTAATGTTCTATTTTTTTCCAAATGTATGTTTTAGTACAGCCTTTGGATTTAGAACCTTGTAGAACATTTTTTGTGCTTTCTTGTTGAATATGTGAACTCCTTAACCATTAGCAATGCAGTATGCCACATTGACATCCATACTAGTTTTGTTTGAAGCTGCTTTAGTGGGTTTAATGGTGGTTGACAAGCACTGGGAGGAGGTGTGTATTCCAAGCTTTTATATAATATTTCACACATAAATCCACCTTATGTGTTACCTTGTTCCTTGTAGGACATTCCACATGACACTACTGGAGAGCTTGACAGGCTTCGGAAATTTGTTGAGACTAATGCTGATATATGTAGATGGACTGGTGTAGCTATTGTTGTTATTCAGGTACATGCCTAATCTTTTTCCTGTTTGGCATTAATTGTTTTTTCCATCAAGCTGCTTCTGATTTCAAGAACAGTATGAAAGGAGTACATGAAATGGCAGAAGAGTTTGTAGTTTCCAATCCACCAATGACAGCACAATGGGTGTTCATCACTTTTTTATTGTCTACTGAATGTTTTTATGATAAGCATTGAGATGCCAGTTGAAGGAAAATCAACTTCAGTTACAAGAATCTGGAATAGTTAGGTTGCTCCAAAGTGGTGGTTCTAGGATCTTGATCTTGGGTCACCTAGAAAATCAGTGGGGTTATCTTCTTTATAAAAATGTATAATTTATAAAATTTTAATACAATTTCTTAAAAATGCTAATAGATTTCTCAAAGTTAACGGAGTCACTTGACCCCCTCTATGTAGGTTCACTACTCCAGGAACTCTTGTCTGGTATTGTTTGGTCTGTTGGAAGTTCCAATACATCTTAATTGGTGGAATCTTATTTCATGTCAGGCACATGGTTGGTTAAGATGTCGGATAAGGAAATAGTGACAATTTTTATTCATAATTGGGTTGTTTTGGTTAAAATAAAAAGCTTTAGCGTGCTGAAGCAGTATTCTGTTTAGGTGCAAAGCAAAGCATGCCCGAGTGATTTGTCCTCCTATGTTAGACTGCATCACTACCTTTGTTTGATACTTGCAGGGGGTAAAACTTAGGCAACACTAGAGCGGTATGAGGTTTGAATTGGATATCTATCTAGCTTGTCAGACGGGTGTATGATTGCACACTTGTCAAGGTGAAAAGAACCTAGATGCAAAGGCATCATCTAGGTACCAATGTTCTAGGACACGTGTCTAGGCTAAGAAGGCAACAAAGTTTCCTTCCTAGCAGTCCAAGTGGGTGATTGGCAGCTTCTGCTTGAAAATTCATCTTCCAAAGCTAACCTTTCACTTATATTAGTTATTATATGATTAATATAAGCAGTGTATTAAGTTGATTAGAATAATATCTGATAATCTACAATGGTACATGATGAGTTCATTTTCAAATTCTGTACACTTAAAATCTTCAAAATTTTCTTCTCTATCCTATCTAGTTCTCCTCTTCCCAGTCTGACTTCTCTGGTGGTCCTTCATTAGCAGTCAGGCTAACTCCTAAGCAGGCACCTCATGGACTATCTGCCAAGGGACTTGGATGCCTCAACCCGTGTCATCATATATTTTATTAATTTTAACCTGTCTAATATGATTTTTTAGTGTTTCTTTTGTTTTGCTTTTTTATTCAGTTTTTTATTAAAAAGCCCCTGTGTAAGGGGGTGGGGAGAGAGAGACGAGAGAGAGAGCACTCATTTAGTTCTCCTCTTCTAGCTTTTTATTTTGGTAAAGAAGGATTATTCTACATCAAAGGACAAGGGTGGGTAAAGAAAGTGGCCCATAGAGCAGAATAAGGTATAACTTATAGGCCAAATTTAAAGACAAATAGATATTATTATAGAAAAAAATCTAAGAAGAAAATATTGAAAGAAATATGAGAATAAGTACTTATAATATTGGGTCTCCTAGAGAAAAACCTATGGAATTTGTTGTAGTATGGACAAAATAAAGATTAATATTGTTTACATTCAAGAAACCAAACGGATAGGAGAAAATTGTAAAAATAAGGAAATATAGGTTATAAACTATAGTATATAGGAAATGAGAGAAATAAGAATGAAGTATGTATCATTGTGTATAAAACATTGAAGGATGCATTGGAAGTGAAGCAATGAATGGGCTTCTTACCTTTTCCCTGAGGCAATTGTCTCCTTTGCTAGCCCGCCTCTCTGCCTTGGCTTGTCATGGTCGTCATCAAGTTGTCATCTAGAGCTTGCAGCCTCCCCCTCGTTCCAGCCAGCCCGAGACTCTGCGATTCTCAGAGCATGGTGTCAAAGCAGCCTCCAGCCTCAGATGTATGGGCTGGCTCTCCCTGCAGCAGTGTACTGCCTCATCGGGTGGCCTTGAACCTTCGGCAATCCCCGGAGCTGCCCACCCACCTGCACCTTCCTCGGTAATGTCCTCCAGCAATCTTCATCAGGGCATCCCCTCCTCTTTGAATCCTGCACATGCCAACCTCATCGTAGTCCGTAGAGACCCGTCCCATTCTCAGAAACTTCTGCCTTGGCTTGTCATGGTTTTTCTTCAATTGGTCATCTGGAGCTTGCAGCCTCCCTCTCATTCCAGCCAGCCCAAGGCTCCAACCATCTTCCCTTCCTTCCCACATTGTCCTCACCTCCTCCTTCATGTCTTACGCATCGATCTATCCCCTCTGCCTCTGTCATGCCTCTGGCCGACCCTCATCAGCCCCCTATCCAGCAACTCTACCTTCATCCTGTCACTCACTCCCTCCATCTTCTTCCCCTTGCCATCTTTTGATTCAACCCTGTACATTGCCCACTCCTCCTTTTCCTCCCCACATATCCAAGAAAGATATCAGTATTTTACTATTTTATTGTTTCACAAACTGTTAATGTGTTAGTGTCAAATAAAATACTTGTTTTATGGTTTCTAGGGGTGTAAACGGAATCTGATATTCCGATTCGATTTCGATAAAAATTAACGGGTTTGGAACTTGTTTTTGTATCCTATAAGCTATCGGAATCGGATATTCCGGTAGCTTATCGGAATCGGAATCAGTTGGTTCCGTTTCCGTTAATCCGATTTCGATAAAAAAATAATTATATATAAATAAAATTAAATAAAATTAAATTAAATAAAATTTAAAATATAATATATAAATTGATAAAATAATAAAAATAAAATTTTAAGAAGATTATATTAAATTTTAATAATTATATGTAAATTATTGACTCACTTTTGAATAAAAATTAATATTTAATATACATTTCGGATTTTATCGGATTCGGTTCCGATTTCAATAACGGAATCGGAATCGGATCGAAATCGGAACATAGTGATTCCGAAATTATCGGAATCGGAACCCCTTAACCCCTATCGGAATCGGAATCGGATTCTGGTGAATCCGCTACCGAATCCGACCCGTTTACAGCCCTAATGGTTTCTCTTCAAAATATTCTCCACTGTCAGATCTGTCTCACAATGGCACTTATCAGGAAATGCAATTCACAATTCAGTGGATGCTTTCTTGCAACTATGTCCTATAGTCTGTAATTGAATGTACTTTTTGCATCTTGCTCACATTCTTTCTTTTCTAGCTTGATCAACCCTTACTGATCCATTCCACGCACTTCCTTATCTGATCATCGTTCTTTCAATTTCCACATCTGGAAACTGAACTTGTATGTTCACATTTATGGATGTGCCATCAGAGTTTGGCAACTTGAGAACAGATAGCTGATATTCATGCTCATTGAGTTCCCTTTATTGTGAAATTTCTATGGTTTGTAATTAAAAAATACAAGCCCCAGAAGTTACCTCCTTCAAGTCATTAATCATCGTTTCCTATAACTTGAATATGGTGTAATGCAAATGGATCTGGTGAAGCAAGAACTTGTTTATAATAATTTTTTTTCATTTCTCCATACGGCAACCTAAATGCAACAGTGGGTCATTAGCTGTGTTTTATTTTATTATTTTATTATCTTTTATTATTTGGCTGCTTTTTCAACCATTTTATCAATTTTAATTTGTAGCCGACTAACATAATCTGTTCTTTTAGAGTAGCTCAAAGGCGATAAAATGTTTTTGTTCAGGTTGGTGAAGGCTGGCTGGTTTATGTTAGGAATGCTGTTAAATAATGATCATTTTGTTTGTAAACAGGTGCTATCTCTTTCATTTGCATTAATTCTGCGTGGTATGACAACCAAAATAGTTCGCTGTGACAGTGATGAATATCTCGATGCTAGAACATCCTTATTGTATCCACCCTATAATACAGCATCAGCATCCACCTCAAGCGATAGCAAATTTCACTCTGATACTTGGAGTTCACGCTTGAGGGAAAAGGTACAGCTCCATTTTTCCAATTTTTTATTTTGCCAAGCATCTCATATACCCAATTAGACTTGTATCTCAATTACTTGTGGATTGCAGGAGAGGGAGGATACAGTGCTCTAATTTGTTTCTCTTATACCTCCATCACATTCAGACTGATTTACTGTTATGCAATGATGGATCTTTATTTTCACTTTTAAGATTGGTTGACAGTTAGATGATATCATTTGTCATGTAAAATGCCCAGAAAACTGACTTGTACATTTTATTTGTGTTCCTAGGTTTGCCTATGAACTCAAAAGTGAGATGTCCTGTCTTGGTCTTCAAGCATTATTTTCTTTCATCAAGATCATCCATTCAGCTCTGTGAATTGTCAAGTTTTCATCATTTTTTTTTGTTTTTCATTTGTATGGTGTTATCAAAAGAAATGAAGTAGTGATTGATGATCCTTTGCCTTGTAAAAACCCACATGACCAACCAATATAGATTACTGATCGGCCAATGCGGATCAGGATCGGCTGATTCCTAGATTGGATTGGCCTATGCTGATCTGATTTTTACCTGGAGGGGTGATCCGAGATAAAATCCTAGTGAAATCGGCCAAATCAGCTGGGATTGGATCGGAATCAGAATCCTATTTTGCCAAATCGGATCCGGATCAGAATTTTTTATTTTAAATTTTTTTAAAAAATATCTATTCTTGATTGGGATTCCTCCATGAGGATCGGCCGGATCGGATCTGTACCCACCGATATGGGTACCAATTCCGATCTCACCATCTTTGCCAACCAATCAGCTTCTATTGAAAATGTTTTTGTTTTGAACTTTAGGCTAGGTGGATTGTTTTCATAATCCGGAGTGGAAAACTAGAGACAAGTTTTGGGGGGGAATCTGGTGGAAGGACTCGCTCTCCCCCTCTCTATCAACAGAGGAAAAAAAATGTGTGGCACAAAATCAGAGCCCTAAATGCCTTTTTGTTCAGCTTATATCACATCAAGGATGTCCAATCAATTGAATCCCCTAACAAGCTGAACCAACATGCCCCATGATTTATTAGACCACCCATGTTCTCTGTTTAATGACAAATACTAACTTTAGCCAACTGCATATTTTTTTAAAGTAGCATTTTCTTATTAGTTCCCTGTTCTTTTCTTTGCATCCGCAAGTAAAATTAGCAAGTACAGTGCTCTACTTATTGAACTAACGTTTCTGGAATGATGAATCATTAAACTTAGTTTCTATAAAATGAAGTTGAAACTGTCTTATCATTCCTGTGATTGGCCATGACACAACCAGACTCTCATCATGAATCTGCCTGACTCAACCAGATAGCCCAACTATATGCCTGAATTAGAGTTGGAATCAGCAGGATCAGGTGAAACAAATCAGTTCTTTTCACCACCTTAGAAAATTGGAAAAGAAATAATTATTTCTGACTCGTGGCATGAATCAGCTGATGTCTGTCTGATTTAGACTAAGCCAAGTTGGGCTGACTCGAGACAGGACCTCAGAGTTCGATTGTTTTTGTCCAGTTTCTAATCTTTCCTGCAGAATTAGATTGGACAAAGCTGATTCCAGTTCCAAATTGGCCAGTTTCAATCTAATTCTCGGCGAGGCTGACTATGCTACGAACATTGAGGACAGGCTGTAGAGTTTTGTTGTTCTGTCTTCTGTATGTTTCTGTGGACCCTGACATTTTTTGATCAACTTTCAAAAGAAAAAAAAAGTGGACCTGAAGGATCATTCGTGGATGCTGATTTGGTGACTTTTTTTCCTTTAATTGTCACGTTCCTGGCCAGCCTGAAATTATGTTAGCTGTACGTCATTTTGATTGATTTAGCAACTTTTTTTTCTGCTCACAGGATTTCTGTTCTTTTCTTGCAGTGCAGATTGAACCAAGGTGATTTCTCTTACACCCCAGCAGACTCCGAGCCATCAAATTCACGCGGCAGCAACCGATTCTGTTCCATATTGTAAGGTATCCCTGTCAGACTAAATCATTGTGTGCCCATGTTAGTGGCTTGTGGAACGATTTAGTCTTTCGTCAATTTGTCATCCCTGTATAGCCGTCGCTTCCCCTTTCTAGCCACTGATGGTGGATATGTTCTTCAAACTTTCCATTTGAGAGTTCTCGGCATGTATAATTTCTCGTGAATATTGGTTCTGTGGAGGAAACAAATTGCTTTCAGCTGTAGTTGTGTCTCTGTACAGGAACCTTTCTGATGTGGATGGATGATCCGAGTTCCTTCTCCTCTGTATAGGTACAGCAGCAGTGGAGAGAAGAAACTTTCTCCCTTTTCTTTCTGATTCTCTTGCACCTCAACAAGAAAGCAACATTTTGAATTTACGAGTAAGATAACAGCAATCTACGTAATGTTTCTTTTGGGAACGTGTCGTGCAAATACTTCCTTTCAAGCTAGTCTAATCATCGGGGACAGGACAGTTGCTCAGTTTTTTATAATCATTTTTGGGTCGATCAGTTTATCAGATCGAAATGAAGGAATTAACTAGGAGTGCTCGTGATTTGATTTGAGAGATTTATTTTCTAATCAAATCAATTCCACCTTTTAAAATAGACGAAACCATATATATTTGGTTCGGTTCCATTTGATTGGTTCGGACTGTTATATATATTATAATTAACATATATGTTAGATGATGTTAGATATATAATGAATTTTGATTGATAATTATTCGACGTATCTAATATAATAAAAAAATGCTCTGGCTTTCCTCCAAACTAAATCGAACTCACTGATCGTGTTTGGTCCTTTGCGACAAATAGTAAAAATTCGTAGAGCCAGCACTCTATTAAATTGTATCGTTCCTCCATGTATATATTCTTATAAATTTGTAGTGGTACTACTAAACACCTTATTATAAAGACAGTGACAAGCAAGAGAATCAAACTGCCTACTTTTCCCTTGTTCTGGTTGCCATTTCATGTTCAGCCTATGTTTGGAAATGTACCTTTTGATGTTTTTGACACAACCATCAACTATAATATTTTATTGGTTTAATTAAAGTGTTGGGACCAGTGATGAATAAGAAAGAATACTGATGGAAGAACTCTGTTGGGTAGGCACTGACATTGATAGAGAAAGTTAATGGGGGGGTGTTTGTTGTATGATAAAATAAAATTTACAACAAAACTATATTTTACGAAAAAGAAAGAAATCGTGTGAGAGAAAAAGCAGAGTCAACAAGGGTGCAGACGTAAAAGTTACGAAGACTTTTACGGAATTGTTAAAATTCCATAAAATGTTGCGTTTTAATAGATTTTGGTTCAAAAGTGATAAGAAAAAAAAACCACTTCGACTATTTGTATAGTTTATTTATTTTTACTTTTGTATAAAAAATAAACTATTTAAAAATTGATCCCGTGCATCAGCTCGTACCGACGACGAGAGACCAGATGGTACCCCCAATAAATACAGAAGCCGGCATCAGTTGAAAGAGAAGATTCTTACGCTTGATCCGCCGGATTCCGACGAACGGGACACCGGCGGCGGAGAAGAACGACGTCAAAATAATACATCTCATCGTCACCTTCACGGGGGGGCCTGAAATATGAACAAGAAGCGGCGGCGGCGGCGGCGCAGACAACGGATGCCGAGCCAGAAGTTGCATCTTCGAGGGGGAGGGGGACGAAGGCGAAGAGCATTTGTGGCTTCACCGATTCAGGCACCACCGGGGAATCATGTCGGACACTGCTTCCTCCACCACCTTCTCCACCATGTTCCCCTGTATTTCCTTCACGATCTCTTCCATCTCTGCAGGTTCCTTCACCGCCCAGCCGTTATCTGCGATCTCCTTCCTCAAGACCACATCCACCGCTACACTGATGGTCTCGCCGGTGGAGGCGGAGGCGGCCCGGTATCCCCCGTCCTGGGAGAGGGAGGGGAACCACTCGCTGATACGGCCCCACACAGCCTCCGGCAAGGAAGCGTCACCGCCGGTGAGTGGCGAACAGCGGCTCCCGCCCAGGCTCTGCGCGATATTCCAAAAGCTGCTCCGGCTGATGTCCTGCAAGGCTGCATTGACGCAGTCGAACATCAGTCGTCGGTTTGACCGCCTCTCCCTACACTTCGCTTCTTCATCTTTTTGTTCCGGGAGCTTGGCTAGCAGCAGTGGGTCCAAGGGGCTGTCGAGTGAGTGCCACCTTGTGAGGATGGAGCTGAAATCATCAGAGTCAAAACCCGTGGAGGATAGTAGAGATTTCACGAAGGAATACTGTTCTTCACGTTTGTCTTCTCCTGAGAGAATCCTAGATATGTTCGGGGGGCTCGATCCGGGCCCAGATTCATCCCATGTCAGGGTACGTGCCACAGATTCGATCGGTGGAGACCTAGAAATCAGTTCTGGAGAACAAAAAGGAAGCAAAACAAGGAGATTGAGTGATAAGCTTCCTTGTATCTTATCAAGAAAATCAATTGGCTCCTGTACTCACTAGAACGTTCCAGATTGGCACCTTCCGAGGATCGAGAAGAACTGCTGTTTATATCATCCTCAAACTGTGCCTCTAGAACCGAAATAGGGCTAGGATGATCCTGATGCTCATTCACATTCTTGGATACGGATGCAGTCTGCCAAGAGGAATGCCTTGTTTTAGCAAAGATAACAAATTCATACATTGACCTAGACGGAAGAGGTCCAAAGTGAAGGAGAAAACATATGCAGTGACTGGCACTTATCTCCAATTTAAGAACACACTTCGATTGTCTGTCATACGAGTTGAGCTATTCGTGATTAAAAGTAGCATGCACAGCAGTATGATGTCACTATCAGAATATATGAATAAGTCACCATACCTTGGTAGATGAAGTGACTTCTTTTGCCACATCATTTGATGAAGGTGGGAGGAAAGAAGTTTCACATGCCAATTCCTTGGCGCTTGGGGCGTGTGCATCATTGCCAGTAGACGGAGGAGAACCAACATTTCCTTTATTGATAGAATCAACAGAAAGAGACTCGGGTCTATCAGGAGTAGCCACTGAGGAGGATGAAGCACCTTTCTCCCTGTTCGATCTCTTTTTTTTGGAGAACAGACCGGAGACTTTATCCTTGAGTGATAATTTCGCATTCTTTGATCTACTTGAGCCCTTGGATTTGTTAACCTCAGAATCTGTTATCTTGATATTCATTTCAACATCGTTATATACTGCTGAAGAAAATACTGGGACAGACTTTGACCTAAGTAGATTTCTTGGGGTGCCTGAATCACAACTTTCATCCTCCTTGCTAGCTGAAGAGGAATAGGCAACTGATAACCTCACATCTTTCTCTTCACCATACGAGCAACTCCTGAGTATATTTTTTCCCTCTACCTTATTCAGCTCAGAGAAGGCAAGCATCTCACCCAAAGTGCTGGAGCTCTTTTGTACAATGTTTTTTTCTTGACTGGAACCGTTAGATGCCACCATAGCCCACCTCTCTGAAAGTCGTTTCTTTGCTTCTCTTATCACCGACGACTCTGGAGAATAGGATGTTCTACTTGAAGAAAGTGACCAAGGGCTTCCAAATCGATAAACATAATCCCATGAATGTCGAGAAATTGGTGAAGTCATTTCTGGATCACTGAAATTGCCATCCTCATTGAATTCCACAAAGTCGTCTTCTGATCTAGTGGTTGGTGAACTACCATCTCCAACATATCCATGGGATAAAACAGGAGAGAAAAATGGTTCATCCACCTGGAAACCACTCAGCCTTTCCTGTGTCTTCTGTGTGGCTTCCTTTGCTAGTTTTCTTGACCCTCTCGCTTCTTCCATCTCTGGTTCCTCAAAACAGTCTCCTCTGAGCAATCCTCTGCTTGATTTAGGGGAGCTTAGGAAAGAGTTCAAGCTACCTTGGATCTTTCGAGGATTAGGTCTCAAAACCACTATCCTTGTTGGTTGAGAGAGGTGGTTAGCCTTAGGACTAATGAAACCTGGATTCTGGCCAAGGCTTTTCTTGCAAATTTTATAATCATCCGTCACCTGCCGCTTTCTCGTTTCTGGACCATTCTTATAATTGCCTATACTTGAAGGTCTTAATATAGTAATGTGCCTTGTTTGAGGTGAGGTGCGGTCTGTTCGAAGTTCTTGCAGACGCTTTGAGAATAAGGAACTTGGTTCTTCCAGGAATTTTAAAAACAAATCTCTGTTTGAATTCAGAACATCAAGTGCATCCTGGAACTCTTTTGTCTGAAGAAGCCTCTGATCCATGGCTAGTTGCTTCGCTTCCATGAACTTCTGGCGAACAAGAGCCATCCTGTTCCCATCTGTATATTCATTATAATCCTTTGATAAGGTGTGGTGATAATTACGGTTGGACATTGTTTGTTGAGGCCAAATTTCATAAATATCTTTGTATTCCTTCTCTTCTTGAAGATGGTATTGAGAAACATGCATATCATCCTGAGCAGTCTTGCCCAGGTATTCATGCTCTTGTTCTCCATAGTTATGTCTTGATGATGTACTTGAGTCAGATGGGTATATGCCATACCCGTAGCCACTATGCTTATAAGATTCACAAGAGTTTGTTTCGGTAATTGAAGCTGGAGCTGGTTGCTGTGCAGGGAGGGCATCAAGACCCATTAGCTTAGCAATAACACTAGGCGGCTTTTGCTTTCTCTCGGTTCCTTTCGTCATCTCGTGTGCTATAAGCATCTTCATCGGCACACCATTAGCCTTCTTTGCTGACAACATCTTCAGCTCATGGGTTCCCTAAATTGTTAGCTAGATCAGAGTACTAGAGCAGAATGCATGGCATTAACACTTCATTTCAATTAACAAATGGCAAGCGAAGAAAGCATTTATAATCAAGTATAACAGGATGCTCACTGGTTTGTCCACTATCTTTGATAAGATGGGATTTGCGATCTTCCTTGAGAACCCAGGTTGATTTCTACAGATAGGAGGAGAAGCTGCAAACGTATACAGTTGTCATAGAACCAAGTATATATCAGACAATACTAGCTTGAATTCAACACGGGGCCGATAGTACTCCATGTAAGAAACAACATAGAATCTACTAGCTATATAGTGACATTTGATAGCTGTATGTACCCACTTTTGTACAAAAAAAAATGGAGACTTCAATAAGCCAACATGAGCGCGGGGTGGAGGGGTGGGGAGAAAAGCTCATTCATAGGAAGAGAACATCAACCAGAGAGAACAGCGGAGGTGCAAGGCCCAAAATGAGATACCCAGTTTACAGAAAAGGAGAAAATATCAAAAATGAAAAGGTGAGAAAAGAATACCATCTCTGTTTGGTCTGTCCGTAAGCATCTTCCTTCCCACTGTGCCCGTATTCAAGTCAAGAATGTTCACCATCCTTCCCATACATCCTGAGATCGGCTTCTTCAGATTGTTCCTCCCCTTCTCGCTTCGAGAGTGGTTCATCTCGGCACCTGAAATTTCACCAGAACACATCAGATGTTCTCTCTTCTCGTCCCTTCCGTCTATGCGCCGCCAGCCAACCCATCGTCACTGAGGCAAGAAACATACACTCAGCAGCATCGCCACATACTGCCCTGATATAACTAGAAGAGGGCTCTACGTTTTCTCCGTTGTTACGAAACTGCGTACATAGCAAGAACCCATAATTAGAAACAACGTGATAAGAAATTATTCTTCCTCAGGGTATGGCACCTGCCATGACCATCTTTGGCCGCAATTACAGCACCAGCTCGAGCTCGATGAGCAAGAAAATCAGGAGAAAGTTTGCAGAAAACGCATCCCAGACAAGGGCTTAATCTATCCCAAGATTCCAAATCTCTTACTTGAACCCGCCGCTACTCACGAAAAATCCAAGTTCTTCAGCCCAAAACACGAAAAGACGAAGAACAGACTTTTGAACAATTCATAAATAGCGGCGTTCAGGAGTGACGATCGCACGAAAACGGGTCCACATCAGGATTACGGAAGAAAAGGAAAGAGTATACCACCAGAGATTCTTCTGACAACAGTGAAAAAAAAGGTGGGATCAAGAAGGGGGATGGCGAGAAAAGGGGGGCATTTATGCCGAAAAGAATGCTGAATCGGGACCAAAAGAGGAGGAAGCCCGAAGAATACGAAAAGAAACTTGTAGCGACAGGAAAAGAAAGAAAACGCATCATACTACCCAAAAAGCTGGCAAGCTTTAAAAGCACACTTCGGAGAGTGGAAAAACTGAGCTAGATGTCCTACACCAACGGTAACGCTCCGCTAGGAGACGGGGGAAAAACCGGTGGAAAGGATGGAAGGAGAATAAAAGCACATTTTCTTCTCAGAGCGTTATCCTCGGGAAGAACGTAAGGGGAGCATCCACGGAGAGCCACGTTTCGCTCCGAGGAGCGGTTCGTCGCACAGAAGAAGCGCAAATTTTCCCTTGAGGTCGACGCACTTCTGTTTAAGAGAACTTGATTCAGGTTCAATCCCTTGAGACTCAAGCAAGATGAGACTGAGAACTAGTGTTAGAACTGCGGCATCACAGGTTCGGAGATGAGGCAAACAAACAAAGGTAAATTGGGGAAGAACAGGGAAGCGAGCGGGAAATCGGTGTTGTGCAACAAACAACAACGATCAGACGGCAAAATCCCCGCCCCGCATTCCGACCTCGCCAGCCTCAGCTCTCAGACATCGAGGGTCCCGACTCCAGCTGCGACCGACGCGAGACCAAACGAGCTAAACGCCGGCAGACAGCAGGAACCAGAGGTGCCGAGGGAATTGACTCACCTCGGACTCCGGCGGTGTCGCCCGTCGCCCCCCATCCCACCGCAGCGACCGAAGAAACCCGCCTGTCCTTTCAGCCCCCCTGCACCTCGACCGCAAGGACGCCCTCCTTCGTCCCTCGGGAGTTCCTGGCGAGCTCCGGATCTGCGCCGACGGCTCCGACGGCGACGCGCCGGCGGGTAGTGGAGGGAAGCAGGTTGTTGCTTGGGGGTGGAGATTGCAGCTTCGTGACGGGGGGGGGGGGGATGGGAGCTGGAGCGTCACGGTCATGGAGCCCGGAGGCTCTTTTTTTTTATCCTTTTTCTTATTTTTTTTCTAATACATAACCAATCATGTTCAGCCACGTCACAGACATCCGAAGCCCTTCCAGCGTCCGCAGCACGGACCGCACGTGCCCGCGGGAGCGCCTGTCGGCGAGTCGGCGCTCGTCGCCATAGTAAGCCTGCTAGGTGGACTATGGACCGCTTTATGGGCTGGTCCATTGATAGCAGTACTTGTAATGGGCTGGACTAACTAGCAGTTTTGTAGCTTGGGCTAGCTACGTAGAGCCAAACCTGTGAGGCCTAAATGCATAGTCATTTCATCTAGGTAGAAACATGCAAAATCTGCTTTAAGGCTTTATTGGCGAAAGTGATCGGAAAACTTATTATCATACTATTCGGAGCAGCTCTTACTTTTAATTATAAATGTAATAATTACGTCGAACCAAAAGAAGTTATCATAGATAATGGATTAATATTCAAATCCTGTGATTTAAAATTTATTTTAAGAATTTGCATGTCTAGAAGAAGCCTTTACGCACGTACCCTCTGGTAAAGCATACACATCCGTGCCCTTTGAGTGTTACTCTTATATTCATTCATTTCCTGTATCTCTTTCATAACTACTTTAAATTTAACAAATATTTAATAGTCTTTTCTTTTCTTTTTAAAAGCATACATCTAGTCTTGCTACAAGATGATTCTCTTATTTCAAGAGCATCGGTGAACTCAAGCAAAAAGAAAATAACGTTGTTCTGAAATTTATGGGCTTTACAAGCTCGTAAGTACTATTTAGGTGTATATATGCGAAATATGATATCAACAAGGATAACGGTAGAAAAAAAAACTCTCTGAATATGAAGGACTTTTAGGTTAGGCACACAGAAGCAGAAGTTCATTGGTTGCATGTAAAAATGTAAATGGCAAAATTATTTTACAAATAATTAACTTTTCTGGGGAGAAGGATACATACAAATCTTATATTTGGTGGATCTGAAAAGGATCTGCCTGAAAATACAAAATTTCAGGACATATTTAGTTTTTTTTAAATGAAAAATATGAAATAATTTATGAGAGTTGATATGTCAAAAACTAAATAATAATAGTATGAAACGAGTTTCTCACATCAGCTAACTAACTTACAAGTTAAGTCATTTTAATCAATACAACGGACTAGCATTAATGATAAGATTATTTTTTACTTGACAATATATTTTCTTCTGTAAAGTAAATTGCTCTCGATTGGTAGCAGCTGATGTCAAATAAATAACTGTTATTTTTATAAGAAATGTTTCACTTCCACTTAGCGGTTGCGTATGCCAAAATGCCGTAGAAACAGGGTCCATGGAAACACATTTTTAGTTGACTTTATTTTTTTTATTTGCAACCAATTAAAAGCTCTGGATATATTTTTTCCAAAATAAAAATGATGCGTACGGCTAGATTTACATTGAAGCAAACACACTCTAAATCATAAATCTTGAGGTAGAGTTCGATCTCGAGGTGACCGTATAATATATATATATCTTCGTTATACTCTTATAAATATATTAAATTTAGATTTTTTTTTAATATGTTCATTTATTAAAAAGCCTCTACGTGCCGATCAGTTTGTTGAAGCTGCTCCACGTCACAATCCGGATCTCGTGCGTCGTTAACAACGGTCGGTCATCTTACTTTCAACGTACGCGTCACGAACCGCCAATGACAAGAGAACACGTCGCTGAAATGCACGGCTCCGTGGATGTCGATACATAGCAAGCTGCCTGCACCTGGGCACCCACCCATCCGTAGCCCAGGACTGTCTTCCTCCCCGTCCGGTCACCGATAGCCTCGATACTGGTGGAAGAAAAAGCGGGAGGAGGACGACGACAAGAAGCAGCGGCAGGAGCAGGAGGAACAGAGAGGAGGGCAATGCTGGGAGGAGCCATGGCGCCACCTCCCCTCTCCGTCCCCCACAAGGAGACGCGTAGCCTCTTCTGCCTCCTTGCCACATGCTTTGTGTCCATCCTTTTCGTACTTTCCTTCTCCTCCTCCGCCTCCGGCCCGTCTACCTCTCCTTCCTCCTACCTCTCCCCTCCATCCGCCGATCCCTCGCATCCCGCCGGCGACTATGCCTCCTCCCTCTTCTCTCCTTCTCCCCCTTCCGTTGCCTACTACATCTCCGGTTCCGACGGCGACGGCGACCGCCTCCTCCGCCTCCTCTTCGCTGTGTACCATCCCAGGAACCTGTATCTCCTGCACCTAGACCGCGTGGCTCCTCAGGAGCAGCGCCAGAGCCTCGCTCTCGCCGTCCGCTCCGTGCCGGCCTTCAGATCGCGCCGCAACGTCCATGTCGTCGGCAGGGCCGATTTCGCTAACCCCCGTGGCTCCTCCGCTCTCGCTGCTCTGCTGCACGGTGCTGCCATGCTTTTGCGGCTGGGATCCGAGTGGAACTGGTTTGTCAACCTCGATGCGGGGGATTATCCCCTTGTGACACAGGATGGTACGACCTCAAGTGCCCTCTTTCATTGGCTCACTAGGCGAAGGATTTGTGGTTAAGACTTAAGATTAGTGGAAGGAGCAAAAGGCATTGAGGCGTATCGATCCCTGCTGCAGATCCTAAAATTGTGATAAAAATGCGGTGCTTCTCAGACTAAGGGATGTAGCTATCTTTGATTTAATTTCATTTGATGCCCAGCCATTTTTTGTTGAAATAAAGAGCCTAAACTTTAGCACTCAAAATAGGTAATGTTTTCAACTAGGAAAGATTCTTGTGGGTGACCCGCAATTGTCCCATTCTCACTCAGAATTTCATTTTTTTAAAAAGTCTGTGACTGGTAAAGTTATACTTCCTCACGCGCCACTGAATGCGCTCTCATTCTCTACACATACGTTTAGATCCTATTCAATAAAAGCACTTTCTGTCCATAGGCAAAGGCCCTTATTACTAGCATTGAACAATTATTGAAATTCGGAAACTCTGTGTCGAAAAAGTAGAGATTGTCCAATTCTAAGAGCTTGTTTTGTTGCACTTGTGAGCCCCAAGCTTAGGTGCATAATCTCCAACAGCTTGAGTGATTTTGGGATTAAGTAAACTCTTCAAGTTGTGACTACCTCTTAGCATCATTAGAGAATGTACCTGAGCAGAACCTTATGTCAGACCTACTTTTCCTGGTTTTTTGAATCACTTTGTATATCACTAGTTTAACAAGTGTAAATATGTCATGTTCCCACTTGTAATTGTCCTTCTTTGCCTATTTGATCCATAGTGGTTATTCCATTGAGGTTAATGTATTTTCTTCAGTTTTATAATCTCTGACTATTCAATCATTTGTTTCATCTTAATCTGTATGACTTGTAGGATTTGAAGAAACGTATGTTACCTTTGAAATGTTCTTGATTGGCTAGGAAGGGCATCTAAATGTCTATTGATTTGTAGTTGAAGATGAATTTGCATTAATGTTTAACAACCTAATGATTAACAGAGGTTCCCAAACGTCATACCATGAGAATCTCTAAGCTGTAAAATACATTTTTTGAAATGCATGTGCCTTGTAAACCTTTGGCATAATTGACTTTCCATTTGATACTAGGTATCCATTTTTAATCTTCTTAGCATATGTTGCCGAGGGTTGAACATTTTGTTTGCTTGTGAAACTTTGGGGCAACTAGACTTCTTGAAGCCATTTTACGTCCTCATAAGTACTTTCTAAATACAAACTATCTTTCCAGCTGGATGGTCCCCAACATAACTATGCGTCATGATTTCTTTTAATTCAGCTGACTAGAGCTTCTATGGAATGCAGATCTTCTTCATATTTTGTCATTCATACCAAAAGACAGCAACTTTGTTCAACATTCTAGCCGTATTGATTGGAGAATGTAAGATGCACCTCCCTCACTTTTTAGACAACATCTTGTTTAGAATGAAAAAAGTACCCTAAGTTACTGACATTTACTAATGCCCAGATCCCGAAAGCTAAGACCAATTATTGTTGATCCTAGTCTATACCTCTCTGCAAAGAGAAATATTGTCTATGCAACACAGAAGAGGGATTTGCCAAATGCCTACAAAGTATTCTCAGGTCAGTCAAGATGCCTTTTCATTAGCACTTATCATGCATACAATGTGTATGTCTTGCTTGGTAATCCCCCAGACAATTTTTTGTCTTCTACTTTTTGTGTCAAATAAGATGTTTTTTTCTTGTCTTCTACTTTTTTGAATTCAACATTGTTTTCAAAGGTGACCAAAGCGATAGTGCATTGCCTTGCTGCTTAGGCAATAAGGTGAGATGATTGGCAATGCATTTATACACATAAAAATAGGTATGTGCATAGATTTTCATATACATACTGATATGCGCATTCCTATGATGTTTAAAACGTTGCAGTTATAATGTTAAGAGCCAAATATTGTCAGGCCACACAGTTAACAACATCAAGTATTTTGTGAAAATACTGATGATTGTTTCCTCAGGTACAGGTACAAAGCAATGCATTGGTCTGTTGCCACCAGAAATTCTACAGATCTGTGAGAGGCTTGCAGTTGTCAGAGGGAGAAAGAGGCAATAGTGAGCTCCTTAGACTTGGAAGGACTATCACTATCCTGCCCTCACTAGTGCAAGAATCTGAATTGCAAATTAGTCAAGGGCAAGGCAGGGGCTCAATTCAGGAGATTGGTCAGCCCTAATGAGCACCAGACTACAGGAGTTCTAACAGGTGGTTTGTAGGATTGGTTGATCTGAATTGGGATTGGCAGGTGCTGACCTGCAGGCCCCAGACTGATCCAGGCATGATTGCTGCTGGGTGGCAATGGAGGGTGGTGGCGGGATCATTACTGTCATCCTGCAACTTTCTCGCCTCAACCAGGTGGGAAAGAAGCTTGTATAGGACCCTATGGTCCCGATATGAGCTGGATATGCTAAGTTCCAGCCATACAGGTCTCGACCCAATATAAGTCAAGATCAGGGTCGGAATTGACCAGGGCTGTTCCTGATTTGGATCAGGAGCCAGCTTGGTCAGTTTTTCCAAAAACTATAAAGACAGAAAAAAACTTAAAAATACCCAGGTGAGTAGGGCTGTAAACAGGTTGAATTCAGTAGCAGAAACTAGAATCCGATTCCGATTCTGATAAGAGTTAAGGGGTTCAGATTTTGATTCTGATATTTTCGGAATCACCATGTTCTGATTTCGATTCGATTCTGATTCTGTTATCAAAATTGGATCCGAATCTGATAATTTCCGAAATACGTATTAAGTATTAATTTTTATTCAAAAATGAGTTAATAATTCACATATAATTACTAAAATTTTATATTATCTTTTTTAAACTTTATTTTTATCATTTTATTAATTTATATAATATATTTTATAATTTTTAAACTTTATTTTATTTTATTTTATTTTATTTATTTATTTTTATCAAAATCGGATTAACAGAAACGGAATCAACTGATTCCGATTCCGATAAGCTACCGGAATATCCAATTTCAATTTCGACAGCTTATAGGATACAAAAACAAGTTCCAAATCCGTTAATTTTTATTGGACATCGAATTGGAATATTGGATTCTGTTTACACCCCTACAGGTGAGCCAACTGCCAATTCCAGTGGCTTAGAGTCTGATCCTGGCTGTTGTTTCTTTGGGGTCGGCTTCCTCTCAGTTTCGGTTGGCAGGTGCTGATCCCAATCTTGATATTCTGATTTTGCAATCCATGTCACCATCCAAATAATGCAGGTAAGGTGCAAGGGTGGTGGTGGCTGCCCCTCTACCACCCAGAGGTGGTGATCCTCCCCGTTCTGGCTGCCGCTCCACTGGAGATTGAGCCAGGTTGATTGTTTTTTGAAGGATCGATCCAAGCCGATCCTTGATCAGTTTCCTTCTACCAGATTGGCTAGACGATCCCGATCTAGATTGGAATCAGCCATGGTCGATCCTGATCCTTACACGGAATACCTTTCTATAGCTATACACACTTGTCCTCACACATGGTTGCTTGGTTTCATCCCCTGCATCAATCGGGGAGGATTAAGTTGGTCGTTGCTTCCTTGTCAAACAATCTTTCACGCTTTATACCATACTACCATATTTGTCAAGGCAACAAGGTGACATTCAAGAGAACTAATTCTGCTTAGGCGACAAGGAGGCTACGTAGGTGGTATTATTAGATGTTTATATATATATATATATATGTATATATGTGCATACATATGTGTACATACATATATATAATTAGATGTTAATATTATATATTTATGTATCCATACAAACATATATAAATGAATACAATCATTTTTAATGTTATAGTTAAATGTGTGTTTATGTGCGCATACATGTAAATGTGATTTTTTTATGTAATTATGTATGTGTGAGTATATTTTTTGAGAAAAGTGCTAATTTTAATAAACAAAGTGAGAGGGAGAGAAAAAGGGGTTAAGAAAGAGCTTTATAGTTTTTATGCATATAACATATCTTTAATATCTGTGATCCCCTCTTCTTTAGGAATGAGAACAACATTAGTTGAATTAATAAATTTAATTATCTATTGTTGACCCTCAAATTCTTTAATCATTGCCATCAAATCTACTTTCACAATGTGCCAACACTTTTGATACAAAACATGTCAAAAACTCACCAATACTTAGTGCTTTGAAGGGATCAAAAGTTGCCAACA
This sequence comes from Cryptocoryne crispatula var. balansae, assembly GCA_036172225.1. Lineage (NCBI taxonomy): Eukaryota > Viridiplantae > Streptophyta > Magnoliopsida > Alismatales > Araceae > Cryptocoryne > Cryptocoryne crispatula. Next base: position 8,643,697 of record CM069922.1, on the reverse strand, counting down.
CCATTTTCACATGGTGATCTGGGCTCTTCTTTTAAACGGTACAATTAGAGCTCGTGCAATTTTTTCTATTATAATAATATTTTAGTTGAATTGGGTTTAAATGATTTGGTTTGGTCTGGTTTCGTTTGGTTTGGCAGACTTTCAAATCGTTTGAACCGAACCAGTGATTCAAACTGAACCAATTAGTTTGGCTGGTTGAACCGTTTAATGCACACCCCAGAAGCTCCTACATTGTTGAAGGTAAAGGAAGTTGTATTTTAATTACCATGACATAAAGCTCTGGGTCTTGATGGCTTTATGATTGTCTTTTATCACTTCTACTTGGAGATCATTAAATCAGATCCTTTTGAAGTACGATAGTGTTGGAAGGTAAAGCCAACTTACTTGCAGAACCTCCACAAGGACAGGGAATGCTTACTTGCAGTAGGCTTATGGCAGTGGCACTAGCAGTGCTGGCTGCGGCATCCTTTTGCTTCTTCTTCAGCTGAATGAACGCCTGTCTTGGTGCTGTCCTTAAAGGGCTTGTTGGCCTCACTGACCCTGTTAGCAGTGATTGTGGAGGCAGCACCAGGGATACTGACGGGGATTTTCAGCTGGCTTCCTACCCTCTGGAGGAAGAAGTGCAGGAGGAAAAACCCATGGGTGAAGAGGTTGGCTGCGGTGGAGTGGTCCTGTTCAGGTCGGCTGCGGTCGATGCAGAAGTCAAAGTCGGAGTAGGAAGGGGAGTTGACCTCGAGGAGGGAGGTGACATCCTTGGGTTATTGTTCTCATGGAAGGCCGGGTGCCCGGGCGACTCTGCAGCCGCCCTGTGTGGGGTTGCCTGAGTCGTTGCCGAGTCGCCCGACCTCGGGGCGACTCCTAAGTCAAAAAAATTTTCTTGTATATATCACTTATACTATTACATACTTTTTCTTTTCGGAGGGTTTCACGACTACTCTGTGCCCCCCGTTTAATAATATTATAACAATATTTTATTATCACTTATACTATTACACATATATAAATTTTATAATCATAAATGTGTTATATACTTAAATTTTATAAAAATATATTTTAACTCTCTTTTCTTTCACACACACATCATATTTACTTATATACGTAGATAAAACACTCATATTCAATTATAACATAAAAATATAATTATATTTATGTATATTTTTATATATACATAAATATATATTTTTATATATACATAAATATATATTTTTTATTTTTATTTTTTATTATTTTATATAATTTTATATTTTTATAATAAAATAAATAAAATCTGATCCCGTCCGACCCCATCCGACTCAGGGTTGCGACCCCATCCAACTAGGTCGGTTTTAGGGCCGACCAACCCATGCCGACCCTCGACCCGGCCTTCCTTGGTTGTTCTGCAAAGAAGATGGAGAGGATGGATGCCATGAGCCGTCTTGCGTGGGTAGGTGTTTGGCAAAGAAGAAAGGCACAGTTGGGGGTGGGTAGGTGTTCGGCAGAGAGGGACATGGGATAGGTTTTTATGATGACCGTTGGATCCAACAGTCCTCATCGGAGTGGATATTATCCGAATCAGATCCTCCATTTCCGAGATCCACTCCATTTATTAATTGGATATTATTTGTATCCGAAAATTAGATCCAAAGGATCTCTCTAATCAGATATTATCCACTCAATCAGATATTTACAGCCCTAGGTGGGTTGTGCCCTGATCGATAGGTTTCTTTGAGGGCCGCAAGCCTCATACCATAGGCTTATTTTAGCTTGGTTGCTCCTGTGCCTGTGGGCTTCATAACTTGGTCTGATATTTGCCCTGAGGCCAGCCTTATATTTAAGCATGGGTATGGGCTCATGCCACCCCTATGTAAAGCGTTTTTCTTCCAACAGTTCTACAAATCTGCTGCTTAATCACCATTTATTCTACATTGTCGAAGGCATTTCAGGTAGCTGCCTAGGCGACGAGGTAAAGTGGCCCTTTCCTGCCTCAATTTGGCCAAGGTTGACTGGGAATGAGGGGTGCACCACAGGAGCCTTTTCCACCAATTTCAGGTGGAGAAGATGGATTCCCGCCCCACGGACCCAATAAGGGGGCGCCCAAAAACTTAAAATGGACATCTTTTTATCAGGTCTGTCGGACCTGGTTGAGCCATCTTTCCACGCCCGATATGCAGCTGGGCCCTTGCCTGGCCACAGAGTGAGCGGGTCTCTGACTGGTCCCTGGCAGCCCTTCTCTATCACCCATATGCCTCTCACAACATCACATTCATCAGAAAACCAGTTTTCCAATTCTTCAGTCATCTTAGGACATGGCAATTTATCCCAGCCATGGAGTGCAAGATTGGATCACATCAGCCCGGGATCCGATTGGATCCAGCAGGAGTCGATATACTTCTGTGAGGGATCAGCTGATCCATGGTGGGAGTGGTGGAGGTGCACCTGTTGGGGTGATCTGGCTGTGGCGGATATCCATATTGGACCAATATCGAGCCAATTCATTTTTAATTGTTTTTAATTATTCCTTATTTTTAATATAGTTATTATTTTAGGGCAAACTTATAAAAATATTTATCTTAAGTTTTCTCCTTTTTTACTATATAAAATGCTTATAGTAGAAAGTTAACTATAAATTTTATTTTAAATACCATAAAAATAGTGAATATCCCATAACTTATCAAAATATATAATAAAAATAACTATAGCTGATTAAAATATCTATAGTTATCTACTCTTTTTCTTTATCTACAATTTTTTAAGTAAAATCAATCAACTAAAGACTTTTATTTTTCTTACAAAATATAAAAGAGATATAAAAGATAATATATTTTTTAAACATGTATATAAATAAGAGGTTCAATTATGACATCTCAACATTTTTTGTTTATAATAAGCGAATGACAATATATTCATTTTTTATTTTTGGATATTTCGTGAACTATTTGAATTTTGGACACAAAATGCTTTATTAATCAGATTTGGTCCAGGTCTAGATCAGATTTGGATCATTCTGGAGCGGACCAATGTGCTCCCAAACTTCTGATCCTTCGATGATCCCAATTCCCAACTGCATTGAAGAATCTGTAGCGGGCATGGCCAAACTTGGGGAGGCTTTGATAAGTGGATCATTTAACTCCCAAGAGAATTTAGACAAGTCTCCTAGATGTTGTAAATAACATTGTGCAAAGTGATTCATTTGTCTTGCATAAGTTGCCAAATTGCTCCAAAGCTTGTTACAAAGCAGCACCTGCGGCAGTTCCTAAACAGTAGTTGAGTCTCATTGGCCATCTAAAAAGATGTTTTATCGCCCACCACTTTAAGGCATCTCCTATCATGAGGCTGGTAATAGACTAAAGTGGAGCACACAAGGATTCCAACCTCCAGTTTGAATCACTTCTGCACTTGACAAGGTGTTTTTTTAATTCAATGTGATGTTATTTCCGTTGCATGTACTTTTTGCGGACAACATATGATATGACAATGGTAATCAAGTACATAGGCATTTTGTAACTTTTACCCCAATCAGCTATCCGGTGGCTATTTCTGGTGCATTTTTCAAGACAAGTACGGTCTCTTGCTTCTTTAATTTTATCCCATATACTCTGATTTTGAATGCAACCTGGAAAAATGGTGCAGTTCGTAGGCATTTCATAATTCAAAAATTTCAATTTCTTCCTGCAGGTTCAGCTTCTGTCATACTAAGTCGAAAGTTCATAGATTTCTGCATTTTGGGCATGGACAATTTGCCAAGAACACTGCTGATGTATTATGCAAACACGCCATCATCTCACACAAATTACTTTCATACTATCTTGTGCAACTCTGTTCAATTCAATGGAACTATATTTAACCACAACTTGCACTACACATTATTGGATGACCCCCTAAAGCGTGAACCACGGATAATTGGTTTGACTGATTTTAACAATTTAACTCGGAGTGGAGCAGCATTTGCAACACAATTTTTGAAGAACAGTACTATTCTTGACCAGATCGACAGAAAATTGTTGAATCGAGGGCCTGGCAGCATTGTTCCTGGGGCTTGGTGCCTGGGTACAGGTAGGGACCCATGCTCTGTATTGGGGGATACAGAGATCCTGAGACCTGGACCAGGAGCTAAAAAACTCCAGAATATGATAGTGCAACTATTGATTGATAAAACATTTCGTTCCAGTCAATGTATATGGGAATGAAGGTGCAGATGATTTATGTTGGCAGGTCAAATGTTTTGTTACATCAGTTCCCCCGATCAACCTAATGAAGAGTAGTAATTCATTCCTTTGACCTACATTTAACTCCATCTCCCACGAAGATCAATGTCAATCTACCTTCCATGTTGCTCCTGCACCTCTCTGTTCCTTTACACTGTGCTGAGTGCGATTTTGGGTTCCAAATGTAAAATATTTTCCACTTGTCTCTCTGTATAGGCTTTTTTCCTCTTCAACTTACTCAAGCACACATGTCGGACTGAAAACTTTGATGTTCAATGGCCTCATTTTGACAGGCTTCTGCGGAACATTTTAACATGCTTTTGCTAAGAGTTGATGTATTATGACGTGCTGCAATGGTACCATGGATGGTGGCCATTAATTTGGAGTCTCCGAAGGGATCATGGACTAGGACTTTCTTATTGCTTGTGACATGCCTAGTACAATCAATGAAGCATCCGGACTTAGGAGCCTATAGGTATCTTAATAAACCTTGAAAGATATATCTTTAACGCACTAAGTAATGTTTGAAAGTTTCTGAAGATGCATGCATAGCCTAGTTCAAGGATTATCAGGTTCCTCTGAAAATGGAAAAGTAGTGTGCATATTCTTCCCTGCACATAGGATATTGATGTACTTGGCTTTATGCTGCGCTGAGTTGGTGCCTTCAACTCAATTGGCATGCATATCAAGCATCTTTTACACATCATAGATATTTTTCATTGCATAACTTAGTTTTGTTGGGGTGGTCAATATAAGGTCGTTTGCAGGATCAAGTACAATTGTTCTACCATGAATGAATGATTACAGTGTCTTCGTTGCATGATTAGATATTCTGATCTGGAAGGACTGATCTGTAGTGAATAAAATTTGCAAAGAGGAATGTACGAGACAGACGCAAATTTTTCTTACTAATTAGGCTTCAATGCGGTGCCATTTTGTAGGCCAATCTGTTGTTCTTCAGCTTTGTATGTGATTTATTGAATCGAGTAACAAGGATGGTCGTTAACCGATGATCTTTTGTCTTATTCTTCTTCAATGGAGGTGAAGCTTCATTTGACACCAAATATGCACACACCATCAATTGACGTTTCCGGACCCTAGATGGTTCTTATGCCAAATTCTTTGTTACTACAACCAAGTACGATCTATAAGCATGATTAACGCTTTTAAAGCAATATTAGCAAAATGATTGTGCTAGAGTGACCTCACTGTGTCGGTAAATCTTGCGTTCTGTCTTATGAAAGAAATGTTGTGTCCGTGGAAATCAAGCAGATGGTGGACCCTTCATGCTAATGCAATGATCGTGTAGATAGCTTTGGTTCCAAGGTCGAGCATAAATTTAAGTTCAGAACAAAAGGTAAGAAATGACGGTCCACTTGATTTTGCTTTGGAGTCTCGAATGATAATGATCGATGCTACTTTCTTGAAATAATACAAAACGAATCTTGAATTTTCCTTCCCTGAAAAAAAAGAAGAAGAAACGGTTCCACAACCTTCCCCCGTAATAATTCCGTCAAAGAATCTGCTCGCAACCTTCCTCCATGTTCCCACGGGAAAGAATCTGCTCGGATCCTTCACCCGTTCCGTTCTTCATCCTAGCTTACGCAGGATGAACTACATCGTAAAATATATTTGTTTTCTATTTCCACTTCTAGTAGAGCAAACGAACAAAGCATTATTTATACTCTCACTTGACAGGTTCAGTTAGAACATTGAACCTAGGACAACATAAACGACGACCGACGTATTTATGAATAGTGAAAGTCGGTCTCAGAAGAAGAACCAGCTTTTCGTTAATAGCAATACAAAATAAGGTACAACCGACAGCATGCAGTACCTAGAAAGTTACCAGGAGCGATGATAAAACAAAAGAAAGGGCCGAAGGGGACCCCAGTCCTACCTCATTTCAATCAATGGTAAAAATAGACATATCAAATATTGAAGTTAATACCAATGTATAGGTACCAAATACATGTAAACGTGATCTTGATTTATATACATGCAGTTGCAGGCGCTTACCTAATCATATGAAAGAAAGATCTCTTTTTTTTTCCATTTATCAACTTATCATGACAAAGAACCATACATGATTGCTAATAATCTTGGCCGCTTAGTTGCAAGATTATTTAGGAGATAAAAACCCCGAAATTTGGGGACAAATTACTCTTGCACTTGCATCAAACAGCCCCATTAAAGGACTTTGAGGCATTTAGAGCACTTAGTGGGCCTCCGGTGACCTTATTATGATCGATAAATACGACAGTCTTGTGCCATTATTAGTTGCCTGGAGCCGCTTTCATGATTCACACCTAGAAACACCAGGAGAATGTGCCCAAACCACCATAAAATACTTGTTCTCAGCAAAGTAGACCGGGTCGGGATTAAGGTCGGGTCGGGAGTGGATTATAGTTGGGTTCAAATTGACTCGGATCAGTCAGAATCGGGATCCAGGTGGAGACTTGGGTCGGTTGAGTTTTAAATAAAAAATAATTTTAAAATATCTCTAGAGTCCGAGTCTGTCCGAACCGAGAATGATCAAAAATAATCTAGAATCCTGCAACTCGAACGCATCGTTGCTTTGTTAAAGCGGCTATTTTGTCTATATCTATGATCTATCCATGTTTTTGGTAGATGTTTCTTTGAGAAATTAGTAGTAACGTTTTTTAACGTCACCTTTTGAAATGTTGACGTAGTAGAATCGTGGATAAGAAATTTCGTTTGGTGGTGGGTAGGATGGCGCACATATCATGGCGGTTTCCGTTACTCATGGTCGAGATATTACGTAACCGAGACCAACCCAAGTAACGTAGGCCTGCATTTTTCTCTTTTTGTGTTCACATTTTTTTCCGATCCAAAGGTTTATTTTGGGATGAATGTTGAATGATTTAGAAATATTCATGTTACTCCATTTTTAAATTTTTCCTGAGTGCGGCAACATGTGTTAGAAGGTTAAGAGATTGACCTTAATTGGAGTTTGGCATGGCCGACCACACCGTATGGACAAGAGATGAGGCGTCATTTTTTTTCCACCCAAGTATCCTTACAATTATTTACATATATAAATGCATTTTAAATCGTTGGCAATTTTCTTATTCCAGGATTTCTGTCATTTTACATTAATCTCCACTCGTCAATTTGTCACGTAAATTTGTGTTACTTCTCAAGCAAGAGAAAGACAAGCCACAACTACATTTTTCAGGCATACATATTTCTTCCTTCATTTTCGCCTGCCTCGCAGCGTTGTATTTATATCACAAAGATAATTTGTTGTTTTAGAAATGAAAATTGCCTTCAAACTCTAAACGCTGCACCTAAATCTAGAGGACACTTGCACCATCCACATCCTCAAGCGTGACGAAGATCTTCCATGCTCGTTAGAGGTTTTTGCATCTACTTGTGATCTGTTAAATAGGCATAAGCGAATCAAAGTTGGGGATATTCAGGAATCCAGATCAGCTTAAACATCAAGAATCACCATGTCTCAAAGTCAAAGTCAAGAATGGTAACATCAACATGCTCTTCTCCTCCGCAGTTTATAAATCAGATCCAGCCATTGGCCAGAACTTTAGCTAAAGGGTAAGCATATAGAAAACTTCTAGCAAAATGCAAAACGTCCAAGAAAAAATTGCAGAACAAGCAAGAAATGTGACGACCCGGCAGATCAATTGACAAGTAAGTTTTGAATGTTTCCATGGCTTATTGTAGAAGAAACGACCCGGCCTTTGTGCTACTTGAGAGGGGGCAGGGGTTTCAATCAGAGAGAACGATTCAGGGTCGGAAAACAACCGAGCGATAACTGAAGCATTCATGTATATGCGCCTCCACGGACACCTATAGATCTGAACTTCTCAACTTCTCGCTGATTGTAGATCCAAATGCTGGTCCACCTTCACGGTAAGAGATAAGAAACTCGACTGGGTACCCTTTTAGTTTGTGGGGCGCAATACCAAGATCTTCAAATGTCAATGCTGCAAATAAAATGGATAGCGGTCATCAGGATAATGCCATTGTGTGAAAATAAGCAGTAGAGAAAGGTACATTTTACTGACCGCCTTTAGATACAACGGTATCTACGGTAAGGGCATTGATCTCGTCAAAATTGAACATATTCGGAGTGGGCAAAGGAAAAGGAACTTTATTTAACAAGATTTCCCTGGGGGAAGCAAGCGCCTGCAAACAAAAATGAAGAAAAAGAAGAAATCGTAGTAGAGCAAAAGAAGCATGTAAAACAGCAAGAAAGGGTACGTAGTCAGAGCCCGATTAATTTCATTATCTACAAAAATGAACACAGAATAATTGAAAGGTCATTCCTTTGGAGTTCAATTTTCTGTAGTCTTAAGTGAAATATGGCATTTAGAGAAGAAAAACTGACCTGTCATTTCCACCACCACCAACAGAAAGTGCAATCTAATCTAAGTTCCAGCCGCAATGAACCAGATAAAAAGAAATGATTGATGTGAAGCAATTAGTTGCAGAGAAACTCTCCCATGGTCCCACCCTCTTCATTTCTCATTCTGTTTCACACATTTTACTTATCTGTAGATTATATTTTAGTGACTGATTCTCGTTTCTCATTTCCATCTCTCGCTCCATTTTCAGTTTACATCAGCATGTGACTAACTAGGTTAAATCATACAGGATATGAAATGGAACCCTACAACATTTTCCTTAGCTTGCTTGTTTTCCAACTTTTGGTTTATCCCACATCAGGAAGTCAAAAATTCAAAATATCCTTTTTATATGATGAAAGAAGAGTTCAAATTTGTCAAACATAAAAAAAGAAAGTTGCCCGTAGAAAGAAAATAGTAAAAAATTTCACATCAAGGACAAGTGTGGGTAAATAAGTTGATCTACGGAGCGAAGCAAGACATAAGTTTTAATACAAATTTAAAGACAAATGGATATTATTATAGAGAAGAAATCAAGAAACAAAAGATTAAAAAAATGAGGAGGATAAATATTCGGAATAGAAGGTCCCATGAAGAAAAACTTATGGAACTTGTTGATAGTATATAAAGAAGAAAGTTTGATAATGCTTGCATTTAGAAGCCAAATGGATAAGAGAGAAATATATGGTATACAAGAAATTTAAGAACTATAAATAAGATAAATACCATTGTACCATTGTTGATAAAAGTATAAAACATTAAAAGATAGTGACCTTACTGAAGAGAGTAGAAGACAAAATAATTATAGAAAAAGAGATAATCAATGTAATATGTATTCATTCTCCACAAACTAAATTAAAAAGTTAGATCATAAAACGCTGAAGGAGATAGATGACCTTGTGTAGGACAAACCAAATGAAGAGAATATATTTATCAAAGGAGATCTCAATAGACATTGGAAAAGAATGTCAGATATGAAACAGTCTATGGAAGTTTCGTATGGAGTATTAAAAAAGAGAGACAAAGTAACTAAGATTTTGTCATGACCTACGATTCTATACTAATAAATATCTAATTTTTTAAAAATATCTCATTTAAAAGTAGATAAAATAAAGACAAAATTGACTTCATTCTTACAAGAAAGACTAACCAAATTCCTAGCAAAGACTAAAGTTATTCCTGTGAGGCTTTAAAAAGTCAAACAACATCATAGATGTTGAGATCAAGAAACAAACAAACACATTCAAAGAAACATTTTGGCTGAAATACAATGGTGGGATCTAGAAGGGTGAAGCAAGAGATTTAAGAATGAACTTCCGAAAATAAATGATTAAAATTTATACGTAGAAAACAATGCTATATGGATGAACATAACTGTAAAGATTTGAGACGAAGGTAGGGAAGTACTTGGAAAGTCTAAAAGACACGGTACATTTGAAAACAGACAGTAGTGGAATAAAAAAACAAAATCCTAAAAAAATAAGATAGATTTATAAAAAATTGCTCAAGTATGATAACAATGAAATTTATAAACAATTTAAGATAATGAAATGTCAAGTGAAAAAAGAATGTTAGACGAGTAAAAGATGAGACTTTTAAATAGATATATAATAAATTTATAATTAAATAAAATAAAAAATATATTTAAAAATTAACAAGGAAGAAAGAGAGAGCCTCAAGATCTTAACCAAATTAGATGGATCAAAAATATTGAAGGAAAGATTTTGATCAAAGATGATGACATTAAAAACAGGCACAGGAGTTATTATGATAACCTTTAATGATAGCTAGAAACATAGAAAATATAGAAAATCAACAACGTGGTTGGATCGGCACCGAAACCCACCAACCTTCCATCATTTCCATATTTGCATTTTTTTTCTGGTTTTTGGAAGAGCTGATTCTGGTAGATTTTGGATCAAGCTTTTTTCCCTTGGATCGCCAATCTAATCACAATCCAGCCTACCTTGGTAGAACCCCTCCCTTCCCCCAACTTCACCACCTCCCCCGTGTCTTTGTTGGTCTATCTCATGTCCTTGCACCCCTTTTGTACTTAATGAAATGTGACACTGTTTAGGTCACCCTCAAAAAGAATTTGCTGCATCCATATGAATAGAAAAATGTCAACTCCAGTCACTAACCAGAAAATTATTTTCTTTCTAACTATACAAAATAAATAATAAACATAGCACCAGGGACCAAAAATTCTTATTCTAAATACTATGAAGAACTGCAACTCTATGAGAAGTTTCAAATGTAGATACAAAAAATCGAGACAAAAAATAGTGTGGATCGTAGCATCTATGGTTAATACAGAGCACTCATTCATAAAATTACCTTTGAAATCGAGTAAGGAACCTTCACATACCGTGGCCACTCACGTATTGTGTCATACATCAACTCTGCCTGCAACATAGATGAATTAAAAACAACTAGTGTTTTTTTCTGAATAACTATTTATGCTAAGATGACTAGTACGGATAAATGTACACCAGTTCATGAATGGTAAAGATTTCCGGTCCACCAAGCTCATAAATTTTACCCATACTGCAACCATCATCCTTCAAGGCTGCAACAATTGCTGCAGCCACATCAACAACATATACTGGCTGGATTCTGCAAATTGAGAGGTGTCAAAATGGGAACTGAATAAGCTGTTTGAACTTTGAATAAAGATAAGAAAAACAAGTGCATACTTAGTAGATCCATCGCCAATTAGTGGAAGGAAGCTCCACTTCTTCGCAAAATGGGCCCACCTATTCAAAATTCTATCTTCAGTACCGATCATGGTAGCAGGTTTCATGATTGTGGCCTGTTATTAAGTATCCAACCGTTAGGCCCTCAGTATCAGAGACTGACTGTCAAACATGAGCAAACAAATTTATTAAGCAGTACGCACCAAATATCCAAAAACTTGCCTATATTATCCAGTTTCATCATCAAGAAAAATACACTATCAGCATAATCTGGAACTAGACATTCTGCAAATCGTCACTATTAACTTCACAGGAATCCTGTCCTTACAGCTTCATCCTTACATGGGTCCCAAAAAATTAATATTAAGTAGACCTTATCCCCCAAGGTGATTTGGAATTTTCCAAGAAAAGAAAGAATGCCATTAACTTCGAAGAACGCTTATGACCACAATTTATGGTCATCCTCCAAGAATCTCTTTGTTTCCCGAGTTTTATTCTCTTATTTGAGAATTGTGCTAGTAGTTCTCTTACAAGGAGAACTTTGTGCTAAAGTAACAGTGCTAGTACAGGCTACGGGCCTGTTTGATTAGAGTATTGAAACTAATACAGTATCAATTTTGACATCAGATACATGATACACCAACAAAAAAAGGCAATAGCATCAAGTATCAAAGACAATACTGATATTAGTGGTCAATAACGTATAAGAACAGAAACTAAAATATCTGAACTGGTAAGAAAAATTGAATCTAAAATTATAGGCATTTCTGAAGTCAGCAATGGACTTTTTCTTTTAAGGTGACACAAGGTCACAGTTCATTGATTCAAAACAAGGTTACACTAGTAGAAAGAAAATGAAGTAGATCATATAGAAAATAACAAAGAAGCGATGGCATCCAAATTGACTACCAAAATGGTAGAGAATATGGAGCAGCACAACAACCAAATCTAAAGGCAGGACCTTCAAGCACAGAATAAGTGCCAGAAGAGGGAGTCATAAAGATACCTCCCAAAATGTGCAAAGAACCAGTCCTTCACACAGGTAGCCACCACATTAAGGAATAGTAGATGGATTCTCCAACTGTTTGTCGAACACCCTCTTATTCCTAGTTCTTCAAATGGACGAAAGAAAAATGGCAGAGCAAAGGTTTCACAGCATAGGTTCCACAGTCCAGGGATTTCTCATGGTCCATTGTGAAATTAATGTTATGACATCAACTGGCTCCATCCAGTGTTCGCTGGGTCGCGACCCGGCCCCGACCCGGTCGGGTTTGGTCCCGACCGGCCCGGTCGCGACCCGGCCGGGCCGACTCTCCCGGCCGGGTCGCGGGGGTCGCGCGACCCGGTCATATGACCCATTCAGCCCCTTGGGGGCTATTTAAAGCCCCCAAGGGGCTCCCCTTACTCCCACCCCCCCACTCTCACTCCCAAGCTCTCATTTTGCTCTCATTGCTCTCATTTTGTTCTTCATTTACTTAATTATTTCATTAGTTCATTTAGTATATTTATTTAATATTTGTTCCATTGATTAGTTAGTTAAGTAGTTTCTTCTTTTTAATACTTATTTACTTACTTACATAGTTAGTTAGCTAGAAGATTAGTTAGATATTTAGTTTAGTAGTTACTTAACACATCATTAGTTGGAAGGTATAGTTAATTACTTACTTAATCATATAATTAGTTAGTCATTCATTTTACATAATTAAAAGTATACTTACATTAGTAGTCACTAATTAACGTCATTAGCTTTTTAAATAATTAATTACTTACTTAAGTAATTATTTACTTAAAAAAATGTCTTCTCTAAGCCAAACAACCCAAACTACCGGCGCGACCCGGAGTGATCCGGCTTGGTTACATTGCAATTTGATCTCCATGGCGGAGAGAAAAGTGCAATGTAAATATTGTGACAAAGTAATATTCGGTGGTATTTATCGTTTAAAATTTCATCTTGCAGGCATGAAGGGAAACGTTCTTCCTTGCACACGGACTCCGCCGGAGGTCAGAGCTCAATTTCGTAGGCACCTACAAGCGATGGAGCAAACGAAGGGAACTAGCAAACGACATAAGGAGACCGTCCGAGAAGAATTGCAACAACCGGGAGACGTTCCGTACACATTTACGGGACCGGACAAGAGAGGCCGGATATTTTTGGAGACGAAGAGTACGAAGGTATGGGAGGTGTTACTCATAAACGTAGTTCATTCTTCTATTTTAAAAGATAATTAAGTAGTTAAATACTTAAATATTTCTTAAATAGATGACCTCTTACGGGGAATGGAAGCAAGTCGAAGATCATTCGCCGACGAAGAGTTCCATAGACGCACCGGCCGAATGATGGGTCAAGGGTCTGGAAGTGGGAGTGGTCGAGGAAGTGGAAGAGGATCCAACAACCAACCGCAAGATGAGGTTCATGATCTCACACAAGATGACGACTCGACAGTAGGTCCCGTGGATCCCGTAATCACCAGACCACGACAACGTCAAACGACAATCACGACGGCGATGAAGAACCTCAAATTATGTAAGGAGAGGATTGGCCGGGCAACGTCAAGGTGGTTCTTTCACCACAGCATTCCGGCAAATGCCGCGAAGGGACCATACTACAAGTACATGATCGACACAATCACAGACGTCGGGAGGGGAGTGCCTGGTCCAAACCCAAAGGAGATATACAATGTATATCTTCCTATGGAGGTGCAAGAAACAAAGAAGTACGTGGCATCATTTGAACGAATATGGGAGGAACGAGGTTGCACGTTAATGACCGACGGATGGACCGGTAATTAAATTTTATTTTACTCATTTATATTAAATGTATAAACATTCTTTTTGGTATAACTTAGTTAATATCTTATACTTAACAGGTATAACTAGGAAGACAATGATCAATTTCCTAGTGTACAGTCAAGCAGGCACGGTCATTTATTTTTTCCAATTTTTCTGTAATTTTTCAGATTTTTTTCGCATTTTTCTTATTTTTTTGAATTTTTCAAAAAAATAATTAAAAAATGGGGTCGCGACCGGGTCGGCCTGGGGGTCCCGCGACCCCTCCCTCCTTGGCTCCATCCACTCAACGTTCCAGCTATGAAACATGGTGCACCACAGGAAGGCAATAACTACACACCTCAGGAACAAGTGATCAATGTCTTATGGGAAGAAACCACAAAAGACAACGATCAGTATCCACTGGAAAGATCTTCTGAAGATAGGACCTTGTTGGTAATTTCCCTCTGCATATTTTCCATAAAAACAGATTGATTTTCAAAGGGACCATAGCAGACCATACCTCCTTCCACCACAAATCTTCAATGCACCCAAGAGAAAGCCTAAAGCAAGCGGACTTAACAGAGAGAGGAATCATTATCCAAGTTCCATAGCAACTTATCCTCTAGTCTATCAAGTAAATTCCTTCAGCAATAACAAGTTAGTGAATTCAGTGAACTCATTATCCTTCATAGGCCTCCTAAAAAAATATTCAGTTGCCCTGTAGTGCCAAACTGTCCCAATGTGACCTAACATTGGCATCCTTGTCCAAGGCTATTCAGTAGAGATTAGGGAAACAAAGATCCAGAGACATATTACAGCCCAATTTTCCTTCTAGAATAGTCATCTTACCAGTGCCCACGGAAATAGAATAAGAAGAGTAGAAAAAGTGCCGATTCTGCATAATCCCCTTTCAAATACTAGAAAGCCGCTGGGCTGCAGAGAAGTTGGAAATCCAATTGTGACCCTTGCCTAATCTATATTTCGACCAGACTATCTTGCTTCATAGGGAAGCCTCATCGTGATTAAGTTTCCAAATCCACTTGATGAGAACTAAGTGTAATATTCATGCAATGCAACGGCAACAACCCCACACCTCCCTCCTCTCTGCTCTTGCAAACATGGTTCCACTTGATAAAATGCAAACCCTTCCCTTTATCACCACCATGCCAAAAGATTAAAAGAATGAAGCTCTCAAGCTTTCCATTTTATTACAAGCCCATTTTAGAAGTAGGATCGAGAAAAAGTACAAGGATAAGTTGTGTGAAACACATTTTGTGATAGAATCAACATGTCCCGGCAGATAACATTCAGCCCTTACTAGCCTTGTTTCTGAATAACAGGTTGCCAATCCCTAGGTTTGAATGCACCATCAGACAATGGTAAACCTAGATATTTGACAGGGAGAGAACCCCAATGCATACCAAACATTCCTTGCACCCTAGCCTTATCCTTTGATAAAGTAATACCGAACCATACATACTTGTCTTGGTTAATTTTCAGTCCTGTAACCGTTTTCAATAAAAGTAAGACCCACAATCTGATCCTTTTGTCCCAAGAAGTAGAAGAAAATAGTAAATTGTCATCAACAAACTGAAGATTTATTTGCACTCTATTTGCTCCTACCTTGATCCCTTCAATAAGACCACCAGCAAGAGCTCTTTCCCACATGGAATTGAGGACTTGCCCCACCAGAACAAATTGGATAAGATGGTATCCCCTTGCCTGAGGCCCCTCAAACTTCCAAAGAAGCCAAAGGAACTGCCATTCATTAGCACATAAAATATGGCCATACTCACACAACAAAGGAACCAGTTAATCCATTTTGGCTTAAAGCTCATTAGCTGCATAACCCTGCATAGGCATTTCCAATTAAACCTGTCATAAGCTTTTTCAAAATCCAGTATTAACATCGCACAATCTCTCTTCCTCAATTTTTGATGCACTCAAAAGCTGCCATAAAATTATCGAGGATATATCTCCCCTGAATAAAAGCCTATTGCGAATGGCTGATCAATTTCTCCACAAGTCCACATATCTAATTAACTTGTTCACAAGGGCCCTTGTCAATATTTTACAGCTACAGTTTAAGAGGCTGATGGGTCTTAGATTCTTGATATCAGAAGCACCCACTTTCTTAAGAATCAAGGCCAATGAGCAAGAATTGAGAAACTTGATGAATTACAGGTTGGTCTTGAATTCTTAGACCATCACCATAAAATCCTATTTAATAATTTTCCAACATTTCTGTTAGAACCCTGCAGAAAAACCATCCAGACCAAGAGCTTTATATGATCCATCAACATGAGAGCTTCCAACACTTCCTCCCCAAACAAGTTACTCACCAAAGCAGTTGCCTCCTCATCGGGCAATTTCCTGTGCCAGTTCAGAAAATGATGCCAAATATCATCCTCTTTAAACAATTCTTCGGAGAACACAGCCGCAGCTCGGCTTATCCGGTCGGTACCTTCCATGACACATCCATTGATGCTCATAAGTATTGAGAATATTCCTATTGTTCTTAATGCACACCATCATGGGAAAGTATTTAGTGTTCTTGTCACCTTCCTTAAGCCAAAGTTCCTTGGACATTTGCTTCCATTTGATTTCCTCAGCAATGCTCCATTCATTGCCCTCTTGCTTCAAAGCTAGCCACTCAGACCTTTGGTCCTTAGTCAAACTACCCTTGTCATTAAGTTGTTCGAACCATTCTAATTCCAATCTAATTTGGACAGAAGCGCTTTCCTCCTCCCAGCAATTAGTCTGGGATTCGCCACTGCTCAAATTGATAGTTGTTTCTGCACATACTTAAGCTTGCACAAAAAGGTCCCCGTAGCCGAGACTGTCTGATTGGTCTCGTTCCATCAATCCTAAAACCGTTCCTCTAAAGACAGCTCCTTACACCAAGCCATCTCAAGGACTCTAATTGAAATTTTCTACTGCTGGTCCTATCACCTACAGGGAAATGATTAGAATTCACCATGGGTAAGTGAAAAGCCGGAACCCCAAACCCCTCTGCCTACTGAGTGAAGACAAAGAACTTGTTCAGCTTAGATTTAACAACCAAATTAGACCAAGAGAAATAAAAACTCACATCAACGATTTCAATCAGGTCACAATCGTTCACCCAATCATTAAATAGGTCCATCTCAGAACAAATTTTTCTGATTCTGACATTCTAAAGGCTTCTTGACTGTTTTTAAGTGACCACATACACACCAAGCATTGTCTGCACTCTGCATTAGCCAGAACAATCTGACTCGACTCACTAAAAACAGAAGCTTTATCATCCTCAATTATCGGATCATACACATTGGCGAAGAACCACTGCTTCCTATCCATAAGAAACAATTTAAAGCAAGAATATGTTTGGAGCAGTATAGAACGTGAGCCTCTAAACATCCGACATCTCACAAAACAGCAATGCCTCCACTCATCCCAACAAAAGGGGAAAAGGAAAGACATCTCAAGTTCCCTATATGAGACTCACAGACATTGGTAGAAGAAAAGTCAGACTTTGTTTCTTGCAGAGCTACAACACAGCCTTTTAGACCACCATGTTCCTCAATTCCCCATGCTTTACCCTCCCTCAAATCCCCCAATATTCCAACACATAGCCACCTGAAGTCCCACCGTCATAGAATTGTCCTCCAACAATGCTCCAACCTACATCATCTAGCCCCTGGAGACCCCGACAGGATGCACCAACGGCAGCAACTGCGGGGGCGGTGGTCTCTTCCACAGTCATACCTCCAGGAAAAGGCAAGGAAGACAAAGGGCAAATCACTGAACTGCTGGGTGTGCCAGCCTGAAGATCTGAAGCACAAGCTGGTTGAACCAGTGCCCCAGAAATGGCTATCGAAGCTTCCGGTTTGACGAAAGTGTCAGAGATGGTCTAGTCCAGGGCCCTGCAAGCCAAACATAACAAATTTGGATCCTCCGCCATGTCAGGTCTGACACGGTCGGAAGACGAAGCATCTTCCCCACCCAGAATGCCCCTCAGGCCCTCACAGGATGCCATGCAGTGACCACCAACAGCAAAATCCATGGCTGAAGCTGCGACCCTTCCCACAGCAGCATCACCAACAAAATCACAATTCCCAGGGAGGTGTTGGGCTACAGAATTGAAAGAAGAAATACAACCCAAATGAGCGATTGTCTTCTCTGACTCCGGTGAGGCTTCCTGGTCAAAACTCAGCATTAGCTAATCCACAATCTCTTGTCAGACAGAGCCGCAAGCATCTTCACTTCCTTCTTGAGAGAGTGCCAGCTCTTGATGAAAGCCAAAGCAGTTCTACCAAATGGCCAAGATAAGGACTTCATGTCAACCCAGATCAGTCTCCCCAACTGCCCAACAATTATCGCCACTGCCGGCACTAAACCATGCATAGGCTGGCAAGCATGACACCTCCACCCAGAATCGGGAGAGGTGGGCAAGTTCCACCTCCATCACAGGTGACACGCCGAGGCAAGCTCAACTCTGTTCTCATTGAAGAAAGATTTCCCAATGACCACTGTGAGACATGATCTGTCCCGGCAATTCCCAACGAAGAAAAGACCTAGTGCTAACAAGGATTGACATCTTAGAACTCAGCTTCCTCTCGGAAGGATGAAAGAGAATAGATCTCGTGAGATTCTCGGAAAAATCTCGGAAAAATCTCGGATTTCATTTATGTAGGGTATAACTTATCTAAGGATTGTCATCTTGCATATCGATTTTATATCATGGAGACTGAAGAAAAGAAATCTTTAAAAAAATCGAAAGATTGGATCTCCGAAATACCAATAATATTTTCAAAAAGAATAAGGGAACTCATATTAAACATCAAAATAAGCTGTGAGAAAATTAAAAAGAAACACCGACACAGAGAAGGTGAACTATTGTTAACAGGAGACATACAAGAAATCTTATGTTAGATTTAAGCTTCATCTTGAATAATATGGATAGAAGATTGATGATATTTTGGGTCAATTGTACATATATAATCATAAAAATATTAAGTTATAAAATTTTATCAAACAATAATGTCTAAATAAATATTTGGATGAAGTCCATAATAAATTTGACAATATATGAAGCAATATTAACAAGGGTTAGGAATAGTAATAAGCGAAGGAAATTAAGATATCAAAAGTTACTGTATAGATATTCTCGTTTCGGCGATCTCGTTTCTCAGATGTGTGGTGAGAGAAATTCTCGGAAAATCTCGAGAGATTCTCGGGAGATTGCATTCCACAATGCTAACATCCAAAGCCACCACAAATCATAGTTGTCAAGGTGATAAAACGCCCAAGGCGTTGAAGGGTACCGATTCCGCTTAAGCGACAAGGCGGCCGCTTAGGCGTCGCTTAGGCGGTCAAGGCGTTGAAGGCTGGGTCGGGGGGTCATTATACATAAAAATAAGCATAAATATAATTATTTTTTATGCTATAATTGAATATGAGTGTTTTATCTATGTATATAAGTAAATATGATGTGTGTGTGAAAAAGAAGAGAGTTAAATAGATTTTTATAAAATTTAAGTATATAACATATTTATGATTATAAAATTTATATATGTGTGATAGTATTAGTGATAGTGAAATATTGTTATAATATTATTAAATAGGGGGAGCGTAAAGTAGTCGTGGATCTATGTAATAGTATAAGTGATCTTATATATGTAATTATGAAAGTGTGGATATTTATTTTTAGATAAGGAGTTAATCTTAGTAAATTAAGTGAGACAGAGAGAGAGAGAAGAAATAGCTGAAAAAGAACTTAATTAAGTATATAATATATGTTTATAATCTTAAATCTTAAATATGTATGATAGTATAAGTAATAGTGAAATATATTAATATGTTCAAACTATCATTAAATAAGTGTCCTTTGTGAGAAGTATCAAGGGGGCAAAACCCTTCAAAATTATTTTTTTAATCATGTAAAAATATCCAGGGCGGCGCCTTGGGCGCCTTTTTGGCCCCAGACAAGGCGCCCTGGCAAGGCATTGGAAAAGCGCCTTGCCGCCTAGGCGGGCGCCTTGACAACTATGCCACAAACCAAAGGCAGGCCATCGCTCCTCCTGGAACTTCCTGAGATACGACATTGAAGCTCCCAGAACATCTAAGCCCGCACAACCACCACTGCACAACTGCTAGGCCAAGCTCGTGAAGAGACGGTGGTTGCATCCATCAGAATCACGACCTCGGGCTGACAAACCAGGGAAGGGCCCAGACACCAAGAGGAGTACCATCTGGGTTGCTCGACGTAGGAACCACTGGAAGGAAGGGCAGCTCAGCTCCTCCACCCCCCGCCCAACAAGAACAGAAATGGTTCCTATGCCCAACACCACCTGCACCTCCAGCTATCTCTGCAGTCCGGGGTCCGATGGCCTTTGTCGTAGCAGTGTCCACAAGTACATCCTCGCCAGGAAGCTGGAGGCACCGCTTCCCTACGAGCAAACTCCCTCCGCAACCCGCCTGACATCACCGCCTGATCATAGCTCTTAGTGGGGTGGCTTTCCCCGCAGAGTGCTTTTGGATGATCACCCCAACCTCGCCTCCATCAGGGAGAACATCGCCCAGTGAACCAAGCTCCGGAGGAACCCTCTTCCTCCACACAGAATTGCTCCCTCTTTGCCTACTCGGTACCACCCACCAGCTGACCTCCACTCCATTCCCTACTCCATCAGGGTGACAATGCTGGATACCATCCAGCTCCTCGTGGTTGACAAGTCACTGCCAACAAGTCATCCCCCCTTCCACAAATGCCAGATAGACGCCCCATCAGCCCAGTTAGGAAAAGATGGATATGTACATTAAACACCCAATTGCACGGCAAGTCAGCAAAGGACATTACAAAAGGCTATCCAGCTATGTCAAATCCATTAATATCAGGTGTCCTCTATCACCGTGGTAGATAAGGAGTGTATTCTAATACATACGATAGCTAATCTTTGGCTTGAATGACAGTTGCATGTGAAGTTATATGTGAATAAAGTACACCTCAACTCAGTAAAAGTGTCTTGAGCAAAAAAACTTTACAATAAAAAATAGTTTGAGGCTTGAAAATAAAAACATATCACAGCAAAATTCAGCTGCCAACGCAAGTTCAGTTTATCAAATTTATCAATATTCAGAACAGAAAGAACAGAAAAAAAGAGTGTAACCTCAGGCAATTCTCTCAAAATGGCTTCCTCTGCAGCTGCTTTGGCTCTCAGCATTCTTGATGGAGACGCAGAAGATGCTCCAAGACAAGAAACTTGTATAAATCTCATAATACCACCATGTTCTTTTGCAATCTGCATAAATTTCAGCACATTTTTAACAAAATTGAAATTGAACGAACATCAGAAAGGCTACTTAAGTGATCACATGAGAAAAGTGACACCAAGAAAACAAAGAAAGTAGGATCAGGATAGGACCCTGGATTGGCCATGGCCAATCCCGATTCCCGTTCAGGACTGGATCAGATAGGCCAATCCACCAGGAACTGAGAATTGGCCCAGAGTGGGCCGACTCAGCACTGACTTGGGATGACTCAACAAAGTCAGGCCAGAATCGCCCGATTCCAAGCCAGATTGGCCTCGACTGGCTGATCCCAATCCAGGCACAAAATCAGCTGACCCTGTCGGACTCCAGGTAGAATCGGATCTGGATCAGCCCATCAGGGCCTAATCGTTGACCCTGATCCAGCGAACATGTAAGTACATGAATGAAAATAAAGGAAATAGGAAACCATTCGAACCAGGTCCCCTTTACTTGTACTTTACTTTATGTTTAATCAAAGTGATATCCTCTTCATATTGTATTTCATGATTAGCCATGGAGAAAAGTAGAAAAAGGATGCTTTCTGGTTATAAGAGCCACTTATATAATACAAATGTGCAATGACGCTGAAATGATCAAGGGTATATTTCCAGTGATACAACATCTTGCAACAACTCAGTAAAACATGATGGAAGTTGGGTTAGAAGTATGTCAAAACATGTAATTTCTCATTTTGTGTTAGTGATTAAATTTTTATTATAATATATTTTTCTTTCAGATGAAATCATATATATAATATTAATTTTCTTCCAGATGCAATCAATATAACATTAATTTTCTTTCAAATGTAACCATATAGAATAAAAGTTGGCATTTGACAAAGTTACTTCGACTATAGTTAATTTGATACTTTACAATTTAATTTGATACTTTACGATTTTTTTATTTATACTATTGTCAAAACCTCATTTTTAAAAATAGTTAAATCTTTTTTGTTCTTTTATTTTTTGAAAGAAAGTGATCTTTTAGCTTTGACAATTATGGTTAAAAGAATAAGAGGTAGAACTAAAAGAGTATAGTTAATTGGCATAGTATAAATAAGTAGAAACTCACAAAGTGGGTTTCATAAGCATTCTTGTTGACATAAAGGTTACCCTATCATTTAGAAGACTTGGACCGCATTTTATCTTTATTAGATGTTAACTTATGTAAAGTTTACTTTGACCTCTTCCTACAGAACTTACAATATTTCGGTGCTAATTAAATCAAGCAATCACTCGAAAACCCTTGATTAACCGCCAATAGCAACTTTGGCATCAAAGCCATTCATCAACAAAATTGGAGACAAATCCCACCTTAGTCGGAATGCCAACTTTAGGTGCATTCGTTTTGATTTGATTTTTCTTAAATTTGAATTGTTTGACATTTGCATTTGGGTTTTATGATTCCAACTTTCAGTTTTGGATTTTTAAGTTTCAGTTTTTTCTGAGTTTTGGAAACTTTTAGATTACGCATCTGGTATCTTTTTCTTGATTTACTGATCTTAGAGTTTAAGATTTTTGGATTTCCAGTTTCAGAATTTGGATTCTCGGATTTCAGTTTCAGGATTTGGGAGTTCTAGGTTTTGGGTTGTTTTTACTTTTAAGATTTCTGATTGCTTTTTCTGATTTTTCCCATCCTCTTAACGTTTCAGATTCTTGGACTTTCAGGTTTTGCTGTGATTTGCAGATTTTGGATTCTTTTGATCTTCAAATTTGCAGTTTTTCAGATGCTTCAGATTTTTTATTTTCAGCAATTCTGATTTGACAGATTTGTTGTAAACTTCCTGACTTTTTGTCAGCCTATACTGTTTTTTGACGGCTTTTCATATTTGCTACCATTTCAGTCTTTTCCAGATTTACATTTTTTCAGATTGGACTGTTTTCTTTAGTTTACAGTTTTCAGATTTACTTTTTTGACAGTTCTCAGCTCTAACAGTTCTTGTTGGTTACAGATTTGCAAAACTTTTTAAACCTTTCGTATGTGCAACTCTTAGATTTACAATTTTCAGGTCTGCTGACACTTCCACTTGCTAATTTTCTGATTTACTGGTTTTCTGATTTTCTGAACTTACTGAATTTCAGATTTCCTGATATATCAGCCCTAGTGATTTTCAGGTCTTTCAAGTTGTCTGGATTTCAGCCTTTCTGATTTGACAGCTTCCAGCTTTCGTCATTTTGAGAGTTTTCAGATTTGTTATCTTTTTTTCAGATTTTTCAGTTTTACAACTTTCATACTTGGCAGATTTTCCGGTTTTGTTAACTTTCCCATTTATAGTTCTCAGCCATCATCTACGGATTTGAAATCAGTCCTCCAATCAGCTGAAATTTTGTTATCTTTTGATCATTCTTCTTTCCCCTTTGTTGCTGGCATTTGACGAAGGACATGAAGGCTTGAATTTTCTCCACATAGCATAGCCGTTGCATGAACATATAGATTTCACTCTATCATGAACTTCAATTACAAAGATGGGAGAATCCCACAGGCCTTAATTGGCCTTAGAGGTATGACTTGGGTTCATGGATTAATTTGGAGCTTAATGACATGGAAGTCCATGCTCGTTTCTTCTTTAACTCGGTGGGATGGGTTATGTCTTCATCCCAATTGGCTTAACTAGGGACTTGTTGGCATGAAAACCATGCACGGCCGTTTGCTATCTTAATGGGATAACATTTGATCCCCATGGACTAAGAGCTAGTTACTATGAAATCCATGCACGACTTTTCATTAGCGTCAGAATATGTTGATCATCCATCGGCTAATTTGAAAGCTTGTCATCATGAAATCCATGCTCAGCTCTTCATTAGATCGATTGGATTGATATCTCTCTATTGTCTATGTTTAGAGCTTGTCGGCATGAAGTCCATGCTAGGTGCTTTTATAGCTCAATTGGATGAAACCAACATGAAGTCTCTCCCTTGGATCAACTCTTGCATGGTGGGGGTTTTTCACAAGATATGAGGAGTCACCCTCTATTAGCCTTGGATTTGTGTGTATTGTATTTTTTTGTTTTTTTTTCTTTTGGGCCATTCAAAGGCCGGTTGTTGGACCTCAATAGGCCAGGTTTCCTTTTCACTTCAGGGCATTAAATGGGGCCTAAATGGGCTTCACTGGGACTGCTGTGGGCCTGACTTTCTCCATTGTTCATGCTCCGATGAAGGGGCTGTTATCGGGCCTGTATTGGGCCTGCTGACGGCCTGTGTGATTAACTCCTGTCCCGTGTATGGGGTATTATCGTTACCTGCAGGTGTGGAGGCTTGGCAGCCCTGCTTAAGGGTCACTTGGGCCTGTCATAGGCCTAATATTGGGCTATTTGAGGAAGTGTGCAGAGCTAAGAATGGAGCAGGTTCAGTGGCCTCTTTGGGGATGTGTACAAGACTATGTATAGGGCTGACATTGGGGTGTTTATAGGGCTGTGTATAGGGCTGACGTTGGGGGAAGTTTTGGTGACTGGCATGCTTGTTGTCTTAAGACTGACGGTGGTGTTTATGGGCTGTTTTAAGGCTAGGAATGGGGCTGTTCAGTTCTGAGATTGGGCTGTTTGAGGGGGCTGACAGTGGACCTCTTCCTTGCCCGTAAAGGGAATAGAAGAAGACTTAGGATAAGGTGAATTGAGACTGGTTTTAAGAAGTTTTTAGGACTGAGTTTGAGGTGTTTTATGAGTGGGTATAGGTCTGAGCATAAGGCTGAGCATCTGGAATGTTTAGGGGCTGTGGAGGGCTCGCATTCTTGGCATAGCAGCAGCAGTAAGGAGCAGGTGCTCCTCTCTTCTTGGTCATCTCTCTGGCGCAGGACAAGAGCAAGCAGCAGCAGTGAAGAGCAGACAGCTGCTTTGTCCTCCTGCTTCTTCAGCTTCTTCCTCTCTTTTAAATTTTGGCAGGAGTAGTAGCAGTTCGAGCAGGAGACAACAACAGGAACAGCAACTACAGTGACAGACATGCTGCCTTTCTCTTCCTCGTGCACAGCAACAGGCAGCAGCTGCAGCAGCCTTAGGGGAGGCTCTTCCTTGGGCAGACAGCAGCAGCAGAGAACAGTTGGTGGCTAGGATTTCTCTTTGGGCTTAGACAATATTCAAATTTAAAAAAAGCTGGTCTTCTCACGGCTGGAAGGTGCACAGGCTGATAGCCAGTCCTTTTATGGACAGCAGGCTGAAGGGAGCTGGCACCCTGGGTTTCCCTCCTTGGGAGGCTCCAAAAATAGGCAAGTATGGGCCAATGAAGGGAAGAGAAGCTTCTCCAAATTGGTGCTGCTGCTGCTGGCTTTTTTAAAAAAAATTATTCGTAGATGATAATGAATGGGTCCGCTAATCAATTTTGATTCTTTCAGCAAACCCATGGAGGAGGAATCTATATCACTTTGTAGACCTATCTCGGAAGAAGTAGTTTTCAGTGTTCGATTCATGGATCTTTGTAAATTGCCAGGTCCTGATGACTTCTATGTTGGCTTCTTAAAAATATGCAGAGAGATTATCAATAAGGATTTCATGGCAATGGTGAGAAAGTTCGAGGAGGATATGAGTAAATGAACTCATGAAATCAGCTTCTTTAGTTTTGCTGACTAAAAAAGAATATGTACAAGACATTAAGGATCCAATGCCTATTAGTTTGTTGAATTTTTCCTATAAAATCATGACTAAAGTCTTAGACTTGAGACTTAGTGACAAGCAGAAAACAAGCAGAAAGCTCATTAATACTTCCGAATCAGCTTTTATCAATAGTAGATTCATTTTTAATAATTTTATGGCTGTGCATGAGTATGATCAGAAAATAAAGAAAAAGGAGGAGATCTTATTAAAACTAGATTTCGAGAAAGCTTACGACATAGTGAGTTGGAAAGGTTTGCACAGGATCATGGGCCTTATGGGCTTTGGCCAGAGATAGATTAACTGAGTTATGAACTGCATTAGGACAACCAAGTTCTTTGTGGAGCTCAATAGGAAGTCTCTTGGCTTTTTATGTGTTCAAGAGATCTTAGACAGGGAGATCAATTATCCCAGTTTCTCTTTATTATAGTTGGTTAGGTTTGAGCAACATGTGAAGGAAGTTGCCCTTGGGGGTCTAATCGAATGGATACATGTGGGGGAGAGCAAGGATCATGTCATCTACAGTTTGTTGATAACACTCTTCTCTTCATGTCTATGGACTATCAAAAGTGTGTTCAACCGAGAGTGCTTTTATACTTGTTATAGAGTGTGACTGGCTTAAAAATTAAAAAAACAAAATATAAGTTGTTTAGAATGAGCATGCAGGAGAGTCAGATAGTCCACCTTCAAAAGATTATAGGCATACCTAAGTTTTATTTTCTAATTCGTTACCTAGGCCATCCCTTGTCAGATAGAGGCACAAGATCAAGGGATTGGCAGTCCTTGATTCATCAGTTTTGAGTGCAAACCCCAGGGTTGGAAGAGTAGATTGTTGTCAGATGGGAGAAGGTGGATCGTGTCAAAACATGTTCTTCAACATGTTCATTTGTATTACTTTTCCGTTCTCAAATTTTCAAAAACAGGGTGTGTAAAAAGCATTGTTTACAAAGGTGCCGCCTTGACGCACTCAGGCTTACACCTCAAGACAAGACTCTTCACCACGTTGGCGAAGCTTACACCTTGGTGGCAAAAGATGAGGTCTACGTTTTTCTCCAAGTGAGGATTACGCCTCAACATCTCACCCAGAGAAAGACTTAAGTTTCAAGGTCGATTGTATTTAAAAAAAAATGAGAAAAAAAGAGTTACAAACTGTCTACGTTTACATATGCAAAGAGAAAAAATATTTCATCTTCCCATCACACAAAATTTTATAACATTTTTTATTCATAAATGACACAAACATTGGCTTTATTTTTATGAACATTTTTTCTTGAATTTATAGAATTTATTTGATTGTAATGTCTATATAAATAAAAACGTCAAATATAAAAAATTACAAGTACCAAATGCATTATTTAGTTTTAAATGTTATTGAAACAAAGTTTACATGCTTTATACCCTAAAGTGTTAATCAAACTTTGTTTATTTGTATAACATAAAAGTCCCTTAGATAGTTCAAGAATGATATGATTATTTATTTAAATATTCATAGATTATATATTTTTCTTAAATTGGTGCTTAATTTTTCAATAAGTTTTAAGGTTTATAGTTCCAGGATTGCATGATTATTTAATAATCTTCATAAATTCTATATTTTTTTCTTAAATTGAAGCTTATGCCTCACTAAATTTTGAGGCTTACACCTCATGAGGTTTTGGCAAAATGCCTCGAGACCGTCCTAAGACTTTACAAACATTGGTAAGAAGCCGGAGAGCAAATGGAAGAGGGAGTTAAGGGACTTCATTTAGTCAAATGGTATCACATTTGCAAGAAAAGGGAAGGACCATTGGAGATTTGCAGCAATGCACTGCTAGTTAAGTGGATGTGGAGATTAAGCCATGACATCAATTCTTCATGGGTCATGATCATTTGCTATAAATATGGTCTGAGCGGAGAGAAAATTTGAGTTGACAAGTTTAGTGTCCATAAAAGCTTAATTTCTAGCATATGGGGGTGGGGGTGGGGGGGATCTTCAATAACAGTTCTTCAGGGCTTCTAGTGCAGTTGGAAATGAAAGAAGAAACTCATTTTGAAAGAATCATTGAACAGACAATGTACCACTTGCATAACTATTTCCAATACTGTTTAGGCTTAATGGTGGACCCATCATGAGTTCCAGATGCACAAATTCTCACGATGATAGGTTACTTTGACTTCTGAGAAAGAATGACATTTTTTAAATCAAATGTGCTTGTCAGATATTAATCAGGGAGAGGAAAAGAAATGGAGTGGTGGAAACATATTTGGAGCCTGGTTATTCCTCTCAGAATTAGCTTGTTTCTTTGAAAGTGTATATGGGAAGACTTCCAACAAGAGATCTGGTTCATAGAATTTTCCCGATTCAGTGAACATTGTGCATTTTCTGTGAAATGTTAGCAGAGGATTCTGATCATTTATTCTTGAGATGCAGAATTATTGATGCTTTATGCATAGCTTTTTTAAAAAGCTTGGAGGTCCAACAGGGCAAAGCTCAAAACGTGCACTCCTTGCTGCATTCCTGGGATAAAATTAATATGTGGAGTGATTATCCAGATGGGAAGAAATTTGTTCTTCCAGCAAGTGTGTGGGCTATTTGGCCGATTTGGAATAGATGGGTTTTCAATGATACTTTTGAAGACCCAAGAAAAATTTTACCGTATGGTCCATCTGGTGCATGACTGCCTGACTGGTCCTTTCCGTGCCTCAGATATTACTTGGCTTCGGTTGTTGTGTGTGGCAATCTCACCAATTGGAAGGTCTGTTTTTGTAATTCTTTATTTAGTCTACTACTAGTTTAGCAGTAGGCTTGCCTTTCCCTCTCTATTGTCTTCCTTTCTTTTTTGTACATTACCATTCTTTGTAAACTGTCTTATCTTCTTTCACAATAAATGAATTGTAGAATTAATAGCTTCAAAAAATAAATGATTGATGGTGGTGCAAAGATCCTTTGGTCAAGAGGGATGTGCAATTCATATACTGAAGAACCAGTCACTATTGATTCTTGAAGAAGCTAATCCTCAGCTCTGGGATGCCCTCTTACCGGCCTTCATGTGGAGCATCTGGACAACTAAAAACAAGAGGAACTTCAAGGACTCTTTCAGCATCCAAGACAGATCACGTTTAAATCTCCTAGCCACTTCAATGCTTTAGGATTGGATGATTTTTTGGCAATTGAGGTTTTCCAGTTTCTCTGCTTTTTCCAACTGAGGTTCAGTCTTTTGATTTTACCTAGTAGTGCAAGAGGGTTTTAGGTTCCTTTTGCTGTATGTTTCAGCTTCTGTCTACATTTATTTTTGGCATTCTATTCGATGGATTGATCTATCTTCTATATGAATCTTTTTTATGTTTGTTCGACCCCCTTCTTTGTATCTATTCTATTTTGTTAATGAAGTGTTCCCATTTTTGTGGGCAGACCTCAAAAAAGTAATTGATATTAGTATGGAGAAAGTTTATACTACTAGAGCGTCTATAACCTATCATTATTGGCTGTCCAACTCTCACCTTCCCTTTGCAATGGAAAAGGAAGCCATAAGCCAGTAAAGTGCCCAATCATCTCTCTTTAAAATGCAGAAAGGTAAACAAGGGGGTTGCTAGGCTAAGATGTTGCCTTAGGGTAGGCATCAAATGAATATAAAATAGAAAGCTATATATTTACTTATAAATAAGACTCATTTTCTAGTAATGATGGCACTCAGATGATTCGAGAATGGTAGAAAAATAAAAATGATAAAAGTTTTAGACTGCCAACCATTGCAAGTTGCTCAGCCATAGCATGATTCACTTCCTCAAAGCTGAAGTTCCTCGTCTCATAGTCCCTTCCTACAAAGCAAAATAATAATAGTAAAAATAATTCTAGCAACCACTATCAGTGAACATAATCAATCCTTGAAATAAAAAAGCCCTACCAATAAGATTCAAAACAACATTTGCCTTTGCCATTACTGCTTTAATTGAATTTTCATCTCTTGGGTTGTATTTCATTGGCACTATCTACATGCAAAGAAACAAACACAAGGCCTTCATCCAATAAATTCATAGAGTAAAGGAGGCATGAAAAAGGCATCCAGGTACCTGCCCTAGATCACCCATCAACTTTAGATGCCTATGAGAATCTTCAGAGCCACGAAAAGGAACTAGGACTTGAGAACCCATTTTAGCTGCGACATGAACATGAAGTAGTAACCACCACCGAAACCAGGTGTATGCTCAAGTGACAAAACGTATTAACAACTTACCAAGTTGTTGAACAACATAGCGACCAAGAAACCCAGTGGCTCCAAACACAGTTGCAACAATCCCGCTGCAGGTTATAAACATATGGGTAAATATAAACGTCAGTTAGACCAATTAAATAATCAAGCCACTGTCTTTGAAATTCTAAAGAATCTGAAATTCTGCAAAACCAGGAAGCCTCTTCTGAGGAAAAGACAATGCCGAACGCATAGATGCATGAACCACTACCACGCAATTTCTTAATCGATGTAGCGATTCAAACTAACTCAAAGAAAACAGGTTTAAATTACGGTAAAATAAAATAGAAAAAAAGTGAATGGAAGCATTTTTCATAACTGTAATGAAATAACCACTCCCAAATGTGATTTGAAAAAAAAAACAAGTGAGTTACCTAACAGATGACCTCCCACCAGTGCCTTTGCGCACCAAGTGTCCTACTCCCTTGACCGCAATGGTCGACGCATGTCTCGGGTGATGAGCTTCACACTCTGCATAGCGCAATCAACCGAGGGGAAAATAGGGATAAACAAGATAAACAACCGACACCAGCAAAAAATTGTTAAGATCGCGCCTCAGAAAGCCCTATGAGATATGTATTTGTGGGATAGGATTGAAGAGAGAGAGAGAGAGAGAGAGAACAACAACAGTACCAGAAAGTATCGGATGAACGGATTGAATGGAAGGATAAAAAGAGGGCGAGCTCCGTAAGATCTGCTGTCCCGAGCGCCTCAAGCAGGCCTGCATCGTCTCCGGCGACGGGAGACAGAAAATCAGACAGATGGTACCAGAAACGAAGACGTCCGCCGGGGTCCCGTTGGGGACTGATGTGACTTTATGGTGTTACGCTGTTCCGACGGAGCAGGATTAGATTGCTTAAACTTGGCGACATTTCCCTAATTAAAACCAATAACTTATAGCTGTTTGGATTTCATTTTTGATATTATATCAATATTGATATTAATATTTACAAATGTTAGAATATCAATATCATAAATAATACAAGTTGACACTTGTATTATATAATATGTTTTGTTTGTACTACAAATTTTAAAATTGATATAATTAACTAAATATTTTCTAATGGTTCTTATCAATATCAATTTTAAAATTGATAGTGATAAAAATATTTAATAGTGTTACTAAATAGGGTGTTAATCTTTATTTTTGCTTAAACAGATAAAAAATGAGAAAATTAATTCCTGATCCATTTAACAAATTCACTTTCATGATAGATCCTTTCACCAAATTTTCTTTGCAAACAGTCCGTAGATAAAAAAATATCTCAATTCATGATCCATCCCGTCAACTTTTTCTTAGTTTGACGTTACTTGACATTTTATAATGTCATGATTACCCTTCTAAATTACATAGATTTGAGCGGATCTCTTCTTCTTGCCATTTAGAGGGGAGGGACATTATTAGATGATCATACTTGTTATTTAAATAAATTAATCAATAATAATTCATTCATTATATCATTTTTAAAATAATATTATGTTTTTAAAAAATGTATACTTAACTTATTTTAAAATTAAAGTTTATTACATATATTGTTAAAAGTTAAATTATTAACTATTTACTTAAAAATTGAAATCTAATACAAATTTTGGATCATATTAATTATATTTAATTTACAACTTCGAAATATTATTATTTTTTCACTGAAAAGTCTCAGATAAATTTTAAATTGATAATTTTTTTGAATGAATAGAAAATTTATCTATATTTAAAGTTGAATTAATTTTAATTCACCGAAGAGTATCGGATCATTTGTTGGATATTTGAAGTTAAATAAAATTTGCTTACTCGATATTTATAGTTGAATACATTTTACCATTTATGAATTTGTTAATATCTTAACTAATTTGTTTATTATAAATTATTCATACATATATATATTCCATACATAAAATTTTGTTCACGTAACAACGGTTTAAAGGCAAATAGGTCATTTATTTTTCAATTAACCCTCCCTCCCTTAATGGGT
Organism: Cryptocoryne crispatula var. balansae; assembly: GCA_036172225.1. Lineage (NCBI taxonomy): Eukaryota > Viridiplantae > Streptophyta > Magnoliopsida > Alismatales > Araceae > Cryptocoryne > Cryptocoryne crispatula. The sequence continues at coordinate 8,611,592 of CM069922.1, read as the reverse complement.
TCAACTAACATTGGAGCGGATGTTATAAAATTTTAAAAATTTGGACAGGACACTAAGAGAATTGAGCAAACGGACTATTTGTTGAAGTCAAATATGAAAAACGGATCGGAAGTCAATTTCCTCGGGGAAATAGATATCTTTCATGTAAAAATAAATATTCTAAGATAATAATTTACATATAATTCAAACCTAATCAAATGAAATTATATATAAGCACATATATACATTATCTTTCAAAAAAATTACCTATCATTTCTCAAAATTATATTGATTTTAAATATAATTTTGTATTACAAAATCTTGTACTGTTACGGAAATAGTCGTGCTGTTGATGAATTACACATGATATTTTTAATCAAATTAGTTGTAGCGATTAAAATAGCTGACTACTCTAACAACCATGCTGATAAATGGTGCTCCAACAGAAGATCAGTGTTACATACTTACATTATTAATTATATAAACTCAATTTATATATATTTAATATTGCTGCCTTTTCCATCGCCGCATCAATCATCCACTGAAACAGCTCTAGGTGATCAAAAAAAAAAAAACGGCTGTAGATGGATCGAGGTTTTATCCACGTTCCAATCGAATATATATATATGTACCCAATTGATTCGATAATATCTTATAAAACATATTCGACGGCTCTAGCCTTAAATCAAAATGCATTCGAATCTTAAGCAAAACAGAATGAGGATGAGACTATCCACTTCAATCAAGTTCTCATTACTCACGGGATATAAGGTGTGCTAGAATAATCTCTTATACTGAATATGATAACAAAGGTACCTATTTTGCTCGTAGTCTTCAAGTTTTGAGCTGAATGGTTCATGTGTTTAACATATACGACATCAGAGTCGGTAAACTCTTTTTTTTGGTCAGATGACTCAGTGGCCAAACACGTGTACGGTGCGAATACGTGTTGGATCCCGAAACTTCCTCTCTCCAAAGGTAGTAGGCTCAGCGGCCAAAGAGAGTTCGAGCAAGGTTGCTCGGACCCAAAGCACATGATCTCTCCCCGGGGCAGGAGGTAGCAACCAACCTAAGATTGTTAACTCAATTTGAGCTTTTTTTTGTCTAAAAAGGAACTCACTTTAAAGACACAAAATTGTCAAGCACGTTTTTTTAATAAGTATTTTTTTCAAAAACATAAAATTGTAACGAAAACTCGAATTATTATGCAACCAAACACCCCATAAATGTGAGTGTTTGCCAAAGTCATCTATTTTTTTGGAGGACATGTCTCTTGGTGGATAAATTGAACAAAGTATATAGAGCATAAATTAATAGCACAGATACGAAAATACACTTCTGAGGAACACCATTGTGATATTTTTCTTAATTTTAGGTGCTTGGGCCTTTTTGAGAGCCACCAAACTAGGCCCTCGGCTTGTGCCCAGCCCACAATGTCTTCTGCGCTCAGCATCCAAATAGTCATTTCTCTTCTTTCCAAGGGAAGCAAAGCTCTTTTTCCCCTACAGAGAATGCCCCTAATCAGTTTGATGATAATTTATTTGAGGTGGTTTAAAGAGATCCTTTCCGTCTCATTAATTCTTTTGTTTTGCCGGCTAGTTTGGAGAGATCCTTTCCGTCTCATTAATTCTTTTGTTTTGCCGGCTAGTTTGGATACCCGATGAAGACTGAAGTTGTTCTTTCAGTTTGTATTGATACCAAAGATGGAACAAATTAAGTTATGCATAATTTGATAAGTAAGCTGATTTCTTTACTCATATATATATGCACGAGCTGCTCAACGTACGTGAGTGAATATATATATTGGTTCACGAGACCAGATCTCCTCAGGAGATCTCCCGAGGAGATCCGGTCAGGTCACACATATTTGGTTGATGTGACAGATGTTACATCATATTTATTACCCCATCACATCATCCGCCACGTCACAAAATGTGTGTGGTCAGACCGGTCTCATTGGTTCATAGTCTTCACGGCGTGCTCGCCAACCTACCTTGCCGGGCCCACCGATCTAAATCAATCTTAATTAATTTTATGTTAATTTCCCAATTTTCTTAAAAGTGGTACTGGCCCTATCCGAATATGGGCAGATGGATCCGGATCATGAGCCAATCCGGGATGATCTTTATCGACTAACCAATTAGATCATGAGTCACTCCCACTCCTGCTTTCATGCACTTTTCATAGAAAATATATATATATACATGGTTCATTTCTCAATCGTCTCTATTAGAGAGAATCTCCTCAAATGCGCCCACCCGCGCGCACACACATATACGTATGTCACATATGTGCAAATCTCACCCTACATATGCATCTATGTTAGAGAGGATCATTTCCTCTAGCAAAACCCAAACTCTTCTTATACTGATCCTTTCTTTTTCCGTTGAAACTGCAGCAAATATATATAAGAAGTCCATAATCACAAGCCTCTATGACATAACAACTAGACGACTCCGACTACTCATATGCACGACGGCAGATAAGATAAATACATACATATATATATATAGAGAGAGAGAGGGGGGTGGGGCGAAAACTGAGTTTTGAACTTTGACTGACGAGAGATCATTCATAGATAAGAACCGGGCCTGAGGTTGACAAGCAGAGCTTCTTTGACCATCGAGATCATTCATGGATAAGAGCTGGTGGCCCCTGAGGTTGACAAAGCAGAGCGCTGTGTTTTGGCACGCATGCGGATGATACCTTTGCTTCTCGAGCATCAGCTTCTTTGCAGAGGGGAAAGAGAAGCTGATGTTGTAAACGTAGGCTCCACACACACACACACAACACGCTTATCCGAAGAATAACGCGGGCGTTCCCCCGTCGTCGATTGAGGCCAAGTCACCAGACAACGATACATGCATAGATAAATATATAGTTTCCCTGGCATGTTAATATATGGCTATCTCTATATGCATTGGTTTTCAACCTTGATATTGATAGTACGGGGCGGGGGCAGATGTCTGTGCTTTGAGCGATCAAGACATGGCGGAGCACATGCATTGGCGTGTCATAATCAGCCCAAGACCCATGATATGTTGGCCGCGTTCTCCGATGTTGATCTTGGAAAATAATTATTCAGACCATATGCCCGAAGAAAGAATAGAGATATTGAGTGCACGGCCAGCTAGAAGATGCCGTAGTTTTCTCTTCCTGCTCGGCTGCTTCCTCTCTTTTCTTTCTCACCTGCAGGGTCGGCTAGCTAGCTAGGATACATAATAATCTCACAGGATGCCCCGTTTGATCAGAGTATTTGACATATTGATATTTTTGGAGGATAGAGTATTGATATGAAAATTGTCGCGTATGTATTTTCACTTGTATCAACACACCTAACATGCTGGGTTGGTATTACAAATTTTAAAGTTAATATTAGTAGCCCAACGCACCTCTTAATAATGATCATGTGTCAAAATGAATTTTGAAGTCATTAATGAGCTGATTGAGATGTTTATAATACTATTTTATCAAAAGGCTAACTCTTTGGCGTATTATAAATGATACCCTGATTAATTCACTGATCATATATAGTCTTAAGATCTGATCTCTTTTTGCTGCTGCAAGATTAGTTTGGGGGTAAAAAAAATAAAAACTTCGATTTGTCCTTAACAAGTTGAGGATAAACTAAGCTTGTCCCCAAATAAAACTTATGCCTTAAATTTTTACTTGGATGTGGCCTAACAAATCTATTGTGTAATTTTGAAAGTTCATGGTTCAATCTGGAACTTTAAGGACCTCGTATTTATATGGTTAATTAACGTGGCATAGTCTGATTGAAAAGCATATATATATATATAGCACCATAGGAAACACTTTAGAATAATCTTATATTGGAAGTCATAAAATAAAATCTTATATATGATTCTTACATTACCCACACGATGTGAAGATTCTGAGTTGAATATTGACCTAACAAATTTAACAAGCTAGGACCTTAAACGTATAGGTCTCTATATCAGCTTGTCTGAAACATTTTGGTGGGAAATGCAAAAGGGAAGAGACCGAATCCTCTCAAGAGATTTTTTGAGAGAATTTTCTCTGAGAATGTAAAGATGATTAAATCACCATTAATTGAAAATATGGAAATATTAAAATTATCTCTGTACATTTATTAATATGAAGAGATTGAAGGAATCCCACCAAAAAAATTAGGTACGTACATCTCTGATTCAGATTGAAACCCTAATTTCGCTCACAGAAGTGCTTAATCAATTAGGTAATTAATTTATCTACGAGGTACTGTCATATGAATGGTTGCTCTCACGCATGCAGCTGTGCATATATATCTCCAATGAGTAAAATATATAATACATACACAGATATATTGTACACAGTTCATGGAGAAGTCAAGAGAAACAACCGAGATATATATATATATATATATATATATATATATATATATATTAATATATATATATGGAACGCGAGAGAGATCGGATCGGTTTCCTCTCACTTTATTTCAGAATGTGTTGTTATTACAAAATTTATATCGCTAGATTATATTGATAGTCAATAATTAATCCTACATGTATTCTGATACCAAAGTAGAGAGAAATTGCACATACAATATATAGCTTAGCTATCTAGTGAGAGAGAGAGATAGAGAGCAATATATACTTAAAAATATATTACTTATATGCACAATTACGAGCACTAGCACTTTTCTGCAATCTCCTCTCTGTAGTTTACGACGTGTATATAGCCATCTTTGAAGACTTCTCTAATATAAATTATAAAAGTAGCCTGAACAGACATGAAAAAAGCCATCCGATCGATATTTTCCAACAATAATTAATCCACACCCTGATTGTTCATTTATCTCATGTAGTACTGTAACCCTATATTGTGTGGGATACAGATCAGGGCTTGATTTATTACCATAATTGTTCTCCTGCTTCAAAATTATTTATTAAAAAGATTTTTGGGGATTTCAAATTCGAGAGCTTTTTGTTCAGTTAGATTATCAGTAAAAAGATGTGAAAACGGGTAGAGGACCACAAGTATGTTAACATGATTTAGCAAACTCTACCCTTACTCATGTCAGTTGAAAGATTCATTTTTTTTTTCAAAATATAATAATTTTTACATTAACCCAATCAATTAAAAATACAGCAAAAGGAAACTAGCGCACTATTTTACATAATTGTACAATCAAACAAGCAAGCCCTTAATAGAACCATCAGTTAATCAAAAAGACCAATGTTTTAGTGTGCTTAACCAATTTGTGTTTGGTGCTTGGAACTTTGGAACTTTGGAACTTTGGAAGACCCATCAGATCATAAAAGCACCAGCTCTTTACTTAATTTTAGGTGTAATTAAACATCTCCCTCTTTTAAATGGCAGATTTAATTACTGCTGTCTTCTGTCAAATATCATTGTCAACCAGCCCTTGTCACATGTAGTAAAGTGTGATGTGAGTGATGACCATAACCAAAAGCTATATATATATATAAATATATATATGATGTAAAGTTAACATATATGTTTAGAAAAAGGAGTCCCAATTATTGCTGGTGGAAGGCTGAAAAAGTGCCATTTTTAGACAATGCTCTAAATACAGCAGATATATCTCAACCTAACAAGTTGTTTGGCTGTGCTGTAGACCATACTTTATTCTGATAAGACTAAATTGTAAGATAGCTTAAATATAAATTATTTTGGTTGGCGAGAAAATACTACTATCTTATAAAATGAGGATAATGTACAGAAAAGGCAGGAAATCAAATGATGGAAAAAGGAGATCTCAACCTCCTATTTTATCCAAGAATAAATTTTATATAATAATGTTTTTGCATTTTTGAAACGAAAACCTTTGCATTGTGCTGCCAAACATCCCATAACACATGAAGTTACTGCTACCCACCAAATCAAGAGGGATGTGATGTTCACGGTTATCTTTTTTTTCATGTATATCTACATCTCGGCATCTAAGGTTTTGTAAGCACATCGATCAACGTAAATTAGAGGATATATTTTTTCCTTGTCAAACATGGAATTAAGCTGTAAGATTTCTGGGTTATTTGGTTCCTAAAGATTTGTGTAAGATGTTACTCATTTAGGAGCCACGAAGTTGGGGGTGTCACAGACACTTAGGTGAGACATTTATTTTGACTTAATCTAAACATTTTAAACTTTTATGGGATGTTTGGTTGCATGATAATAGAGATTTTTATTTTTATTTTTAAAAATTATAAGAAAACTTGTTAAAAGAGGTGTTTGATAATCATGACAATTTTATATTTTGAAAGTGATTTTCTTCTTAAACAAGAAAAAGAGTGTCTCACCTCTTTCTTTTTTCTTGTGGTCCCCCACTTTGTTTGGTCATGTATTACCTTTTTTTTGTTATCACGTCCCTCCAAACATGATAATTTTATGTCATGAGTTGGTTCACTTTTTATTTTAATACAATTTTTTATCATGAAAGTGTACAAAAAATTATCATGCACCCAAACACCCCCATAAATTTCATCATTAATCTTTTATCTTACGAAACACAACAATATTAGTTGTCGATCTCTAAAAATAAAAAAATTACTATAAATCACTTAAAATTAAGTGATTTTTAAGAAATTTCTCTTTTATTACGATGTTAGTTTAGATATGTTATCAAACACCAATTCAAAAATTAGATGTCACGTAAGCCCAAACAAACATAACATTACTCATAACCATATTAAACAAATGCTGCTAGTAATCATATGCATATATCTATACATATTTAATTTCTTCATGCAAAGAGTGTCTATATTTTACATCTATTTATGCATTCATTGACTTCTCTAATATTTTTAACTTATCTCTGTTCCCACTGGCCTGCATATATATATATATATATACCCTGAATAATGTAACTACTTTTTCTTGTAATTTTAAATGTGTGAAAGACTCTCAGATCCATCTTCTTAATTTGATCTCTGTTCCTTATAGCCTGCACTACAAGGAAGATTATATTCCTGTTCACGCATCCAAAGTATTTGTTGTATAGACATGATCCCAATTCCAAAAGTTTTCACCAGGTTTTTTTTTAAAAAAATAGCACAGATAAAACCAATTAATTCATTTGATTGTTCACGCACGTACGTTATTCTCAAAATGCTGAACATCCTAATTAGCTTTATTTACTAAGGTGGCGAAGGCGCTTGTATTACACATGAGCAGTAAAATTAAGTTGAATATTTCTAAAATCTAATTATTTGAATCTATGGCTTGTCCTAACTTTTTCTGCATATATAACTTCGTTCCGTATGAAGCCTGTAAGCTAAAGAGCAACAAATTAGAAGACTAGCTTATCTCATGAACACAAGAGTTTTAGTCAAATTTCCATCACTTTGAATTAATATATAGTGATGGAAAACCAAGCCAACTTGTCCCCGTGCATGCTCTCCAAGAAAGAGTCTAAAACTACTTAAAGTTCGTTTGGTACGCCTAAACTACTCTTTATTTCACTAAACAGAAGTTGAGTGACCCCCAGAGTCAAATATTGTCTGGCTTGTGTAATTAAAAAACCCGAGTGTCTTTTAGCTAGCTTGACTACCTAGTTGAACTCAATAGGTCAGCTGGAATTGAAGCTGAGCCACTTCTCACATACGCGTTGGTCAACCTCCTTGTCTTTCTCAATATAGACGGCCGGTATTATTTTACTCGATTTCCAACTTGGGTCCAGAGAAAGGGTTGTGCTACGAAATGAAATCAAACAACAGCCCCTATCGCTGTGGCCAACTTAATTTACTGTTATTGTTATTATTATCATCCCGCGCACTCCCAATTTTAATGTTTAGTCCCAAGCTTTAAATTCATATAACTCCCGCCTCTCGAACACACTAACGCCGCCGGATCAAGAGATCCAGAGTAAGAGCTGTAACATCCGGCAAATTTAAAAAAAAAAATTAAATTACCTGGCCACCGCCTCTCTCTCGAACTCTCTAGCCCCCACCCCATTTCTCATCCCCCCGTCTCATCTCCCTCTCTCTCTCCTCCCACGGCCACCCACCCTGCCGCCACCGCCGTTCGCTCCCCCGCCCTCCCCCCCTCCCTCCCCCGCATCCTCCACAGCTCGCCGCCGCCTCACCGCACCTCTGCCCCCCCCCCCCCTCGCCTCTCTCTCTCTCTCTCCTCCGTGTGCACCCCGCGCGAACGCGGCACCCGCACGGCCGCACCCTGTCGCCCGCGTCGCGGCCTCATCTCTCTCTTTCCTAAACTCCCGCTCTCTCCTAGTCTCCTTCCGTGTGCGCCGCGCGCCCGCGGCCACTGCAACCCTCCCCTCTGTTGTCTCTCTCTCCCCCTCCCGCATCGTTTGCCCGTCGGAGCCGCCCCGTGCGCAACTCCCGCCTTCTGCCTCTGCTCTATCCCTCTCTCTTCTCTCTCTCCCTCTGGTACTCTCTCTCTCTTCTCGCACTTTCTCTCTCACGCTCTCGCTCTCGCTTCTCCCACCGCGCGCTCTCTCTCTCTCTCTCTCTCTCTCCTCCCCCGAACTTGGCCGTGCCCGTGCGGCTCTCCCGCGCTCGTGCCCGCGTGGGCACCCGGCGTTGCCGCTTCCCGTCTCTCTCCTCCCCCCTGCCGCACCCTCTCTCTTCTCTCCTCTCTCTCGCTCTCTCTGTCTCTCTCTCGCACATTCTCTTTCTCTCTCCTATCTTACTCTCTCTCTCCTTCTAGTTATTTTATTAATTAAATTGGGTGAGTTAAATTAACCTTTTTATTGTTTTTAATGCCAATAGGATTACAGGATACTCCGGTGCCGCAATCGACTCGGTTACCTCGTGATTAAATCGACTTGGGTTTCCTGGATTAGAAAATTATCGACCTCATCGAGATAGGCATCTCAACTTATCCTTAGCACATGATATTATGATTAGTGCGTTAAAAATATGTTTATTAGATTATTAGTTAGAAAATGATGAATAAATGATGGTTATGTATTTAATTGTCTGCATGAGATTAGTCAGATGTTTATCATGTCATTCATGCATAGTTTCATGATTTACATTAGTTAGATGTAATTTTTAATTAATGTGGTCTAGAAAATTATTAAATTAGATATATTGTGACGATTAATTAGATTGGTTGTATTAATTCATAAAAATTGAAGTACGACTGTTATGATTGTATCTATACCTGATTTAATTTATGTTATGAATAACATGAATCGATGTATGAAAAATGAGTTGTGACCTTTTTACGATTATAATTATATCTGATTCATGTTTAGAATGATCTTAAATCATTAATACTTATATTGAAATGGAAATTGTTGGCATGAAAATTATGGAACGTGGTCAATTAATTAATATTAATAGTTGTCTGATCATGTAAAGTGCACTATTTGATTAATTGATTTGGAATTGTGATTAATTGAAGTTAATATGTCCAATTATGCTGCACGTTCCTTTCTGATTGGGTCAATTGCATAAATTGGTGTAAAATTGAATTATGCGAATGATATGATACACTTGCATATTCGATTCTGATTGAGTCTATTGCATGAATTGTTGATAAAATGAAATTGTTGTGCATGACTTGATAATTGGCATATCTGGTTGATTGAATTGGTTTTGTCTGAGTAGATATATGGCTTTTACTTGTTGAGGTCCTCCAGCCTACCTTAGTGGTCCTGGGTCAGCAGATGACGTAGTGAAATCCAGTGCATCCTTCGATCCCGGATACCGCAATTTATCCTAAGTACGCCCTGTCTAGGTGTACTAAGGATCTAGCTTACTATATGGTACTTCTTATATATATTTAGAGCTGGAGTTGAGAGATCCAAGTATAGCATATGATTTACTCATGGAATGAAAAATGGCATTAAAGCATGCACAGTTGGCTCATATAAGTCTAGGTGGCATGGGCATGTAGAATAGATCAGTTGGTTAAGTGATAATTAGTTTGGTTCATGTAGAATCAGGCTCATTCAGTTAATCGATTTTGGAAAAGGACTCAAATAAATAATCGAATCTTGATTATTAATTTAGTGATTATGTTATAATCTGATTTGTGTTGATTTTATCATTTATTATTACCATTTAGGATGATTAATATAATAGGAAAGTTGGGTATAAGTCCTACTGAGTCTGTGTGACTCATTCCAAATCTTTTAACATTTTTCAGGTAAACAAGTTTAGTGCAGCAGAAGCGTAGTGGTCCAGGATTAGTGTAGAAAAAGATTAGAGAATTTGGTTTATGAATTATTTATATGGAATCAAGGTATGATTTATTTTTGGATCGAATCTTTTATTTTAGTGGAGTGAGACCTGTTAATCTTCAATTTTCCCAAACCGACGTAGTTTTAGGGGTTATTCCCCAGTCCCGTTTCCGGATTTATTCCGCTGTGCAGGTTAGGAAATACGTGGCGTGACAAGAGCTGTCCGGAGGGCGTCTCTATGCACACTGTAATACCGTGGGGGGAAAAACGGAAGGGGTTAAAAAAAAAACTAAAATCCTCACCGTGTCGCTCTTCTCCCCCCCTTTCACGAATCTTCCCTCCACCACCTCCCCTCCACCGCCTTCCCGTTGCTGCCTCCGTCCCATTTTTTTTCCGTCCCGTTACCGCCTCGACGTCATCTCGCCGCATTGAGCACTCTCGAGCCCCCGTCCCGCTTCTCGTGATCGTCTCCCCGAGCCAGCTCCCTGTCGATGCCGTCGTCGCCATCGTCATCGTCGCCCTGTTTCTCTCCCCCCCCCGGTCCGGCTCCCCTTCCCCTCCGTTTCTTCTTCTTTGTCTTCCTCGACCGTCATCGACACCTCCGTCGCCGTCGCCGACGTCTCACCTCCCTCTCTTCCTCTTCTTCTTCTTCTTCTTCTTCTTCTTCTTCCGCCGTTGCTGGCGTTGCCGAGGGCCGCTGTCGACGTCATCACCGTCAACCGCCGCCACCGTCGCCGCGGTTGTCCCCCTCTCTCTTTCCCGCCGTGGCCGTCGCCGCCATTCTCTCCCTTTTTGCTTCTTCTTCTCCCCTTCGGGGTGGGGTCGCCGCTGCGACCGCCTCTCCTCCTCTTCTTCTCCTCCTTCTTCTCTTTTTCTCTATCTCGCAGATCTCGCTGCCGTCGCGGCCGGCGTCGCGCCCCGCCGAGCTCCTCTCTCCCGCTCTCCCGCCCACTTTCCCGCTTCTCTCTCCCGCTTTCCCCACCTCTCTCTCTCTCTCTCTCTCTCTCTCTCTCTCTCTCTCTCTCTCTCTCTCTCTCTCTCTCGCTCGCTCGCTCGCTCTCTCTCCTCCCCCCTCCCCAGAACTTGGCCGTGCCCGTGCGGCTCTCCCGCGCTCGTGCCTGCGTGCGCACCCGGCGGCCGCTGCGCCATCGGGCGCATGCGGCTACGCCGCCGGGGGGGGCGGCACTTTTGCGCCGCCCTCCTACCTCTCTCTCCTCCCCTTGCACTCTCTCTCTCTCTCTCTCTCGCACTCTCTCTTTCTCTCTCCTATTTAACTCCCTCTCTCTCCTCTTAGTTATTTTATTAATTAAATTGGGTGGGTTAATTAACCATTTTACCGTTTTTAATGCTAATAGGATTGGAAGATACCCTGGAATCGCAATCGACTCGGTCACCTCAAACCGACTTGGGCTTTCTGGATTTGGGAATTCACTGGACTCATTGAGGTAGGCGTCCCAACTTATCCTTAGTACATGATATTATAATTAATGTGTTAGAATATGTTTATTAGATAAATAGTTAGAAATGAATGAATAAATGGTAGTTTAATTATTTAATTGTTTGCATGAGATTATTTAAATATTAATCATGTCACTCATGCCATTCATGTATAGTTTTAGTTATTTTCATGGAATGCATTAGATAGTGGTAAATATGCATGATCATGTGTTAAGTAACTATCAAAAAATTATTTAGATATGATCATGATTAAATGTATTGATTATATTAAATTATGAAAATAGAATTACAATTCTTTTATGAACATATTTATATCCGATCTATGTTATGAATGATCTTGATTTATTTTAAGTTAATTGAGATAACTTTGGAATTGCTTAATAACGAAGGAATATGGTTGATTAACATTAATAGCTGCATAATCATGTAATATGAATCATTTTATGAATGGTGATTAATTGAAGTTAACATGTCTAATTATGTTGCATATTTCTGATTGGGTCAATTGCATAAATTGGAGTATAATTGAATTATTGTTCATGATTATGTCTATTGCATAAATTTTTGTATTAATTGAATGGTCTGCATGAGTTGAAATGATTGTGATTAATGGCATGATGATGGTTAAGTGCATAATTTTGTGAATGGATAGAATATTGGCATGGTTTAATGATTTGGCTATCTGGTGGAGTTAAAATTGCATAATTGGTTATTGCATTGTAAAATGTCTGAGTAATTATATGGCTTTTACTTGTGAAATATTATTGATGCTATGATGCATGTGATGTAATATTTACTCCTTCAGCCTACGTTAGTGGCCTGTGGGCAGTGGAGATTAGATCAATCCGGTGCATCATTCGATCTCGGATACTGCGGTTTATCCTAAGTACACCCCTGCCTAGACGTACTATGGGATTTAGCTTACTATATGGTACTTCTATATATATTTAGAGCTGGAGTGGAGTTCTGTCAAGTATAGCATATTATCTACTCAGACATATGGAATTGAAATGGTATTAAAGCATACACAGTTAGCCGATGTATGTTTAGGTGGCATGGACATGTAGAATAGATCAGTTGGTTAAGTGGTGATTAATTTGGTTCATGTAGAGTCAGGCTCATTCGGTTAATCGATTTTGGAAAAGACCCAAATAATAATTGAATCTTGATAATTAGTTTAGTGATTATGATATAATCTGATTTGTGTTGATTTATCATTTATTGCTACCATTTAGGTTGATTAATATGATAGAAAAGTTGGGTATAAGTCCTCCTGAGTCCGTGTGACTCATTCCAAATATTTTAACATTTTTCAGGTAAACAAGTTTAGCGTAGCAGAAGTGTAGTGGTTCAGGTTTAGTGCAAAAGAAGATTAGAGTATTAGATTGAATTATTTATATGAAAATCATGGTATGATTTATTTTTTTTGGATTGAATCATTTGTTTTATTAATTGGGACCTGTGATTCTTCAATTTTTCCCAAACCGACATAGTTAAGGGTTAATTCCCCGGTCTCGTCGCCGGATTTTTTTTCCGCTGCATGTGTTAGGAAATCCGGGGTGTGACACACACAGTAGGCACCACATGCATGTCTTGTTAGAGAGGAGAAGAGACATTGCAAGGAAGAAGAGAAGAGACGGCGAAGACAAGTCTGAAGATGGCGTTAAAGAAGAGAAGAGGCGCTGCGAGTGTCTAATCTCGGAGAGGAAATTTAAAGAGGTGCCGAAGATGGTGCCGGAGAGGAGAAGAGGTGCCGAAGACGATGTCTGAATGTGAGGTGTAGGAGGAGAAGAGGCTCCGTACGTAGATGGCCTGTGAATGGGGGTGCATGCCGAAGCTAATCACGGCATTGGAGAGGAGTTAAGGATCGATCCGATGCGACCAGATGTGTCAATGCATCTAATTAAGAGCCTCTCTAGGGTTCTCATCAAGAGAAGGGAATTATGGGAATAAGAAAATTGGCTTGACTAAGAGGACCATTAAATTCAAGAGCAATGGATGTAGGATTTTAAAATAAATATAGATAGCATGGGACTAAAAAATAATTTTAGATCTTAAATAGGATCTAGAATTAAAAAGCTTTCAACTTGTCCTTTAAATAATCTTGTACCAAGCGCAGACCCTCAAAGATTAATTATGTAATCAACCACATTGAAGGTTGGGTGAGAACTCATTTGAAAGAAATTAATGACTAGCTAGAGTTTCTGATCTCGATCGATCGGTTTGAGCACGCAAGTTTGGTGGCATTAATTGCTCTTTAAGTCACCCTTGTCATGACCTATGTCTGCATCTCTTCGAATTAATCCCGGCTTTCTCTATTTGGGAACATTTGCTTTCCGATCTAAAAATTAAAAATAAAATAACTTGATTTCTAACATGTTGGCTGAATATATATAAACGCATGCATGCATGCAGCTCTCCTCGATCGCGTCTGCATTCAAAATTAGTTAGAATGGAAATCAAAGGGATATATATAAAAATCAATAGCCTTTGTGTCAAACATGTCAGAAATAACTTGTAAAACCCGGCCAGCCCTTTCTCTCTTCTACTTAATCTCTTCCGACCGTACCTGCGCACTGGGTCGATTAACGTCCCACAACCAGCTGGTCTTCCGACCGTGATGGGCTTGAGGCAGACACCACCGCCGATCGGAGAGAAGGAACAACACATTATTTAAGCTGCTCGACGAGGGAGGATCGACGTACGTACGTACGTACATCCGGCCGGCGTCCATATGGACCGCGCCCCCTTGTGTGCGTCGATGCCCTCCGGCGATCGCGCGCACGCAGCTGCATGCGCTTGCCTGCCTCTCCATCTCCATCTCCATCTCCATCTCCATCTCCATGTGCCGGCCGGGGACAGCCATGCATGTCCTGAAAGCGCGTATCGTATCCTGGGATTCCCCACGCCGGCGGGGTCCAAGGACAGCAGAGAGAGAGTGCGACGGCGTCGGCCGCCGGTGTGCGGGGGAGAAGAAGATGGTGCGCAAGCTGCAGCCTTTTGATCGCCCGTGTGTGTACATACCATCGAGGCCGACCGAGAGAGACGTGGTTTGATGAGATCGACGTTAAATGCATTTGGAGGAGTCCTGTATATATATATATATATGATAATGTTGTTGCCCATAGGATGTGCTATCATATGAGCTGTTCAACCAAGTGTGCTCCTATAGATTTATCGGGAGTTTGGGTCTCCTCAAGAGTTAGGTGCAAGGAGCACCCTCCGCATAAAAAAAATGGAGCACACGTAATAGTGGTGGGCTCCACAGGTTAAATCACTGTTTAATGTCCTATTCGGTAACACTATTAGATATCTTTATCACTATCAATTTTAAAATTGATATTGATAAGAGTCATTAAGAGAGGTGCTTGGTTAATTGTATCAATTTTAAAATTTATAATACAAACAAGACATATTACATAATACAAGTGTCAACTTGTGTTACTTTTGATTTTGATACTCCAACATTTGAAAATATTAATATCAATATTGACATAGTATCAAAAATGAAACTCTAACCAAACAGGGCATAAACATGTGAGTCTCATTTTTTTTGTGAGAAGATGGAAGGTGCTCCCTCTCTACCCGGGCTCCTTGAGAGACCTAAACTCATTTGTTAGTGACTCGAATATCCCTTCCTATCGTCTAAACATGTTATTTGGCACAAATTGTAGAATTCGAAGGTCAACATGTTTTGGTCGTAACATACATATACTTAATTATCTGATTCAGAGTCTTTGGAACATCTATTCCTCTGGTGTTCTTGGAGTAAAATTATTTGCCAATGGGTTGTAATACCAATTGGCATGGTCCTCATTAACCGTCTTATTCTCGTCAAGCGCAGGCTCAACTAGGTTACACTCAAAGACCCTTTCAAGTGAGGCTAGGTGCCATTAGCCTGTCCCACTCTGGCATGTATATATATATATATGGAAACCCGATGTAGTAACATTGTTTAAATCAATCGACCCTTCACCTTTTGCTGACCCTAAATTGAGCAATCAATAATGAAACTTAACTCAAACTTAAAGTCTTAATCTCAAATGATTAAGACTATGTGAATTCATCCTTTTCATTTTACACTATCATCAGTTAACTCTTCTCGTATGCCTAACTCCTTCAAGTCATACTAGATTTGTCTATGCCACATTAACTTGGGAATACCTCTCTACTTTCGTGTCGACAATATCAAGGTCTCAATTTGTCTACACACTCCTCAAGAGGATGTTGCTTGATATACCCAAAATAATGAAGTCTTCCCTCTTTTACTGCATCCTCGTTTCTCACAACTCTTACTTTATCGATAATGCACTTGTTGTGAACTTTGTCTACCCATGTATGATCACACACATTCACCATAACATCTGCATTTCAGCTACACTCAATTTGACAATATATTTCTTCTTAGTTATCTAACACTCACTACCGTAAAGCACAATAGGTCTTATGACTGTACAATAAAATTTTCTCTTTAATTTTTGGAAGATTTTACAATCGTGAAGAATCCCTGTCACATGTCTCTATTTCAACCATCTCAGTTTTAATCCTATAATTAACATCTTCATCATATTCTCTATCCATATGTAAGATTGAACCCAAGAATTTAAATTAACTACTCAATGTGAGGACCCTTCCATCCAAGACTTCAACCTCTTCAACTCTTAAGGTTTCACTAAATCTAAAGTGCATAGACCTCATCTTCGTTTTGCTAATTTTGAATCCCCTAGTTTCTAACTTGGTTCTCCATCATTCAAGTTTCATGTTAATAACATCTAATAAAAATAATATCATATACAAACATCATACACCAAGCTAGGTAAACTCTTTTGTACGTTCTTAGTTATTTCATCCATGATTAAGACAACAAGATATGAGTTGAGAGTGGACCCTTGGTGTAGCCCAACAGATATCGAGAAGATTTTTGACTCCCCTCCTTACCCTCATATATACATGTATCTCATGATGTTAATGTACCCATTGATGAGTACCATTTTCTTTTTGAACATCCACTAAAGAACTTCTTTTGGGACTCAGTCATAACCTTTTTTAGATCAAGGAAAACAATATTTGGATCTCTCTTCAAGTCTATGTATTTGTCCACTAAAGATCTAGCTAGGAAAATAACTTCCATGGTAAATTTAGCCCGTATGAATCCAAATTGGTTTTTAGAGATCTCGGTACACTCTTTAAGTTTGCTCTCCATAATCTTCTCTCATAACTTCATATAGTCTGACACATGAGATTGATACCTCTGTAGTTCACATAATTTTATACATTTTATTTTCTTTAAATAACGGGATGATGATGTTCTCTCTCTATTCATTTGGCATCCTACTATAGGTAGCTATTTTATTAAAGAGATGTACTAGCCAATTCACTTTTCTCTCACCTAAATACTTTCAGATTTCAATTGAGATGTTATCGATACCACACGTCTTTGAGGTCGTCATTCTTCTCAGCACTAGGTGCATTTTTAGAGAGGTAATTATTTGGGTGGACTCAAACTAGGCAATCAAGGATGCTGATTTTTATGTCTCAAGTTCCAAGCAATTACACTCACACCAAAAGTGGCTAGATCCCCTGGCAACCTTAAAGTTAGAGAGCGGGGAGCCTAAGGAGGGCTTCCGAGACTCCTCCCTCAACCGCTCTCACAAAACCCATAAATACACTATCAAATCATGCATTTGACGACTCGTCAAATTATGTATTTATTGAGCCTTTGTGAGAGAGGTTGAGGGGGGGAGCCCTCCTAAGATTGCTCGCTCTCTAAAGTTAATGTCAATTGCGCAACAAGTGAATCCTTGGGGGTAATTGCTCTTATTGTCAAGGATGTACGTACGTGGTTGAGATCTTCTTTATTGAAAAACCTCCACTTCAGTTTTTGACCATTCTCACACCATGGAGGTGCAAGTTATTAAAGAAGCATGTCTTTGGGCACTGCATTCAAATCCAAATGTCAACAACGAGAGTGATGCCAAGTTAATTGTAAGAGCTATTTCAGGGATGGTCCAAACCTACAAAGACCTCAAAAACATATTAACAATTGTAAGAGCTTATGGGGTGTTTGGTTGCATGTTTTTATTTTAACTTTTAAAAATGGTAAGAAAACGTGTTAAAGGTGGTGTTTGACAATCATGATAATTTTATGTTCTGAAAGTGATTTTCTTCTTTGACAAAAAAGAGGGTCTCACCTCTTTTTTTTGTCTTGTGTGGTCTCCCGCTTTGTTTGATCATACATGGTAGTTACTCTTTCTTGTTATCATATCCCTCCAAACATGATAATTTTATGTCATGAGTCGGTTCACTTTTTATTTTAATACATTTTTTATCGTGATAATGTACAAAAAAATATCGTGCAACCAAACACCCTGGTTAAATTCGAAGGTTGATATTTTATTTTTTTTGTGCCGAGGACTTGATAATGAAACAACCCATCCAATTAAGATGGGTTGTAAACGCTAGTTTCACAGCATCCTATTTTTCTATCATCCCCTGTTGGGGAGCATAATGTGTACGGAAATACTTGGTTAAAAATCATGGCAATACTGCGCACGCATCACGGATCGATCGAGAGGATGCGCTCCCTCTCGACGGGCATGGGTATGGATAGCCGACGGTGCATGGCAGTTGACCAAAGTCCGATGGAAGGGATAATGTACGCTTAATTAGCAGCTTTAATTAATTAGGGTTTCCACTTGAGACTTCGGTGCAATTTCGATAAAATTTCATTCTATCTGGTTATGTGTTAGACAAATAAACTTGAATAAAAAGTAAAATATAACTGAACTTAAGAGATTTTTACTCTCATATATATATATATATATATATATATATATATATATATATCACACACAGGCTGCCCCGTCATTTTCGCTTGACAGCTTACGTCAGCCAAAATTAACAAAAAAGTAAAACTTAGTTGAACTTCATAAAGTTTTACTGCACTTGAGAAACTGGCGAGTGTAACATGGTTTATGTTTATTTAAAATTTAAATTATAACTAATAAAAAGTATATGATGTTGCTTATATATATATACTAGTCATGGAACGTGCTTCGCACGTGTACGGATACATTAAAAAATAAAGTTAATTTATTTCTTTGGATTAGTGATGGAATTAAAAATAAGCAAAATTTCAAACTCTTTTACATCTGAATATCACACTCCACCAAGAGCACTGTCACACTGAGATCATTAAATGACATACATATTTAGACTGTACAGATCTCAATCAACATATTTTTAGTGATGCCTTTTGCAATGTATACATGTACGTTTGGTCCCCGGCGAGTAGCCGAGTGAACCCACCGTGGGGGGTGTCACTGAGGTTTGATCCCCGCCTCGAACGCCTGTCGGACGTTTCCGAGCGAGTGGCTGAGATCAGTTCGCTATCATCAAAAAATCAAAAAAAAGTATACATGTACGCTTGATATCAGTAGTCTCCTTTGATGGAGAGACCCAACAGAATATATGCACCATCTATAAAGTTAGTATAACTTGGAAAAGGAAACATGAGTAATAAGCCAACAAACAAAGTGGAAACAGTTTGCTAGGGAGCTATGCTTTATGTATTATTTGCTTCTTGCACAATTTAGCATTTGGGGACTTGTGCTGCAGAGGTGAAGGTGGCTGCCTTGCTAAATCCGCACATCTAACGCTAGTGACTTTGTCAACAGAGAAGTTTCCGGTAGAAGTTGTTTTTCTTTTTCCCTGCACCAAAGTACACATTTTACATTGCATGGAGTAAAAATAGTTCCATCTAAAATGCTCAGGCAACTCCATGTTCCTTAAAATGAACAAAGAGATTTGAACAAAATTGTCATTCTCAACATTCTGTTGAGCAAAGTTGAAATATTGACAAACATTCAAAATAGAGATAGTAATTTTGGGCACTACATGTCCAAGAAATATAGTATGATGATAATTTTAGCAATGAAGGCAAGACTAAGTATATTTAAAAAGAAAGATAAGATGCCAGCATAAAGGGAATGATTCAAAAATATGAATAACACAAGGCAGATAGAATTAAAGCAAACGTGAGTGGACACAACTCGTTCCAAGGTTTTTAGTTTGGTTATGTTTATAATTTCCTTGCTATAGATATCAAGGCATTTCAAAAATTCCTGATATGTATCATCACGGAGCTACTCTTTAACTATCTCACAGAAAATGAATTCACGTGGACACGCACCCGAATGACTATGTTAGTCCAATTTCTGTCAGTGTATCATAAATCCATGAATAACTATACCAAAAATACATCAACACTGCAAGCATGTCGTACTCTATAATCTAATAGTATAAGACATTAATGTAAATAAGGAAATCCTATTGGAAAGGGAGTTTTCGAGTAGACAAAAAACATTACAAACAAGATATTCAAGATTTGATCGGCCACCATGATCGTCATGTGGTAACCCAAAAGAAGATAGACAGATTAATTAAGCATCTCTCAGCCTTTAAGCGAAGATATATACCTTCAATCTTTCACCGCCACTGGTGCTACTTACTATTTATGTCCCTGTCTTGTTCTCTTACCCCACAACACAGTAGCTGGGCTTTCATCTTCCTTGGCGACCCTTCATATATTTATTTGATTCCTAAGTCTCAAGTGGAAGGAGAATGAAATCTTTTACACACGGGGAAGAAATTATAACAATATTGTACATTAGATTGTCCTTTATTTTTGTTTAATAACAGTTTATACGTTGACTGGATGTTGTTATTTAGATCTATACTCAATTTCTTAGAACTAAAAAAAAACTTAGCAATCTCAAAGTCCATATATCTATATGTCAGTAGATTTTTCAAGAATTATTTTTAACACTTGAGTATTGGACTGTATAAACTGGAACTCCTTTCTAAAAGATAAAAATAGAAAGAGACCAAATATAAATTACATTAATAACATGCAAGCAAAGATTTTCTTTATAGAAAGAGACCAAAGATGAGCAAATTAGAGTTTCTTTATAAAAGTGCTTGACCAAGTAACCAAGAATTGACACAGTTTAAGCCACATTTGATAACTTGAATATGTTAACATCTTATGACCACTATAAACTATATCTATTTAACTTTTGCTCAGATCTATAGCCTGTGGGCGACTGGAAATAAGCAAAGCCAAACTATGCATGGTTTTACAACAAAAAATACAATTCCTCTTGTAGTCAAAAAAATAGGCGACATACTTTCCTCATGTGATTTTTTATTTTTGTTGTGCTTATTTTAACCAAATTTAAATATGTATGGTTGATAGTTAGCTAGTTCACTGCAGATAATTCCTGAAATATATGTAAGGGACTCTGATTGTTTGCTTATAAAATGAGCCACCTGTAAATAGAGTCAACGTAAAAGATGATGGCAGTGACATTTGGAATAGGCTCACAACAGTGACAGATTTATTGTTAGGATTCTTCTCTTGGAACTGCTTTCTAAATTCCTCCCTATATTGTAAACACCGAGACAAAAATAATAGATATAAATCAGGCACCGGTGAAAATTGAAAGTCACGAGTTTAGAACAAAATAGAAAAGATTCAGTATGATTCATACATGAAGACGAAGAAAGCACTGGGAGGCCTCTTCGGCTTGTTGGGATCCTTGCTAGCCTTCCTCTTCACGGAAAGCCTAAAAACAACATAAGTATCATCAAATCAGACAAAAATCATCCGGATCCAGTTATCAAGCAAGACGATCGAAATCCACCAGGATACAGGTAAAAAAAAACAACGTGATGAGGAGATCAAAACTACATCCAGCGTTAGATAGAAAAAAAATCAACACAAAACTAAAACGACTCACCTGCCATCGCTCTTCTTAGTCTCCGCCTTTGCTTTGCCCCCTTTCATCGCAGAATCTACAGGAAGAACACTGAGATCCGAGAAAAATCGGGGAAAAGACAGGGAAAACAAGGACAACGTTGAAGCTAGGGTTCGCAACAGAGTCGGCCAGTAGCATGATGGAGACGGTGGACAAAGGCTCGGCACTTCATAACGGACGACGATGGAGACGGAGGGCCTTGGGAACATTGAAGAAGCCATTGAACGTGAGCGTAACCAAGGGAATGACAAAGGAGGAAGGGCCAATATTGAAGGTCAGAGTAGATAACGGGACGCAGGAGGGAGGGCAAGATAGAAAACGGCCGGCTCAAGAGGAAGGTTGCGAGGATAAGATTCGGGTGTGCAGGGTATAGCAAGGAAGGTAGTCAGCGGAAGGCCGGCGTGTTGGGGGGATGCTGATAGCAGAAGAGGCGGCCGCGGGCGAGCAGGTCGGCTGGAAGCGGCGGCCGTTACTGTTTTGCCGGTGGATCGAAAACGGGAGGAGGAAAAAGTGGGTGAACGTGGAAGGGCCGGCGTGCTGGTGGGATGCTGATTACGAAAGCGGCGGCCGCATGCGAGTAGGTTGGCTGAGGACAGCGGAAGCAACGGTCGCGGGCGAGCAGGTCAGCTGGAAGTGGCAGCCGTTCCTATTTCGCCGGTGGATCGAAAACGGCAGGAAAAAAAGTGGGTGAAAAACCTGCTATACATTGATCGGATGGTTGGAACAGGAGAGACGAAAAATATCGGACGGTTCCAGCCCGAAAACGTGCTAATCCTGAATGTGTCATCGCGCAGTGGGTGTTGTAATGACGTCCGCGGGGCACTGAGAGAGAGAGAAGGAGACGTAGAGAAGAGAGGGATGGTAGAGGCGGGGGAGGCAGATGAGAGAGAGAGAGAGAGAGAGAGAGAGAGAGACCGCGCGGAAGGCGGGATGACAGGGCCAGCCCGGGAGACTCCGTCGGCGGACGGTAAAATACATCCGACGGTAGACAAGAGGACCGAAAAAATCAAAGGTGATCGAACGGTCGCAAACAGCAGGACGAGGAGGGGCACCTCAGCCACAGGCAGGGGGCCATGACCCCCACCATCTTCCCCGGGATGGAGAGAGAGAGAAGGGTTTTTTTTTTACAAATAACACACTATTTATCAAAATTATAAGAGTAACGCACATTTTTAATTTTTTGCAAATCTAGCACAAGTCGATGTTAAATAGTTCGACTTGAAGCAAAGTCGATGTGCACGAGTTCGACTTCACAGTGACACGGGTGGTAATGAACAAGTCGAATTTAAAGAGATCGACTTTAAAATAAAAAAATTACAAGTCGTACTGTGAAAGTATGACTTGCAAATGTTAATTTTTTTTATTTTTTTTTCTGACAACGCATTAAATGCTCTATACTAAATTTGTAAATTGAGGACTATCGGGTTTGAATTTGAACGATCCGTTCGGTTCATTGAGATCAGGACGTTTCAAACTATAGGATTGAACTCCTAAACTTTCGAAAAGGAGTAGATTTTATAAATGGACGGTGGAGATTACTCCGAATTAATATTTTTTTGGAGTCGAAATTCGAATATCCAAAAGTGTAATCTTATAATTTGAAACGTTCTAATCTCATTGAACTGAACGGATCGTTCAAATTCAAATCCGGCGGATCTCAATTTACAAAATGAACTTAGAGCATTTAATGCTCCGTGACGAATAAAAAATTAAAAAAAAACTAAAAATCCCATAGCATTAAATGCCCTTATTCATTTATAATTTGAGGGTCGTCGGATTTGAATTTGAACGATCCGTTAGGTTCAATGAGATTAGAATGTTTCAAATTGTAAGATTACACTTTTGAATATCCGGATTTCGACTCCAAAAGAATATTAATTCGGAGCAATCTCGACCGTCCATTTATAAAATCTACTCTTTTTCGAAAGTTTAGAAGTCCAATCCTATAGTTTGGAACGTCCTGATCTCAATGAACTGAACGGATCGTTCAAATTCAAACCCGATAATCCTCAATTTACAAATTTAGTATAGAGCATTTAATGCGTTGTCGGGAAAAAAATAAAAAAATATAACATTTGCAAGTCGTACTTGCACAGTACGACTTGTAATTTTTTATTTTAAAGTCGATCTCTTTAAATTCGACTTGTTCATTACCACCGGTGTCACCGTGAAGTCGAACTCGTGCACATGGGAAAAAAATAAAAAAAAATATAACATTTGCAAGTCGTACTTGCACAGTACGACTTGTAATTTTTTTATTTTAAAGTCGATCTCTTTAAATTCGACTTGTTCATTACCACCGGTGTCACCGTGAAGTCGAACTCGTGCACATCGACTTTGCTTCAAGTCGAACTATTTAACATCGACTTGTGCTAGATTTGCAAAAAATTAAAAATGTGCGTTACTCTTATAATTTTGATAAATAAGTGTGTTATTTGTAAAAAAAAACCCAGAGAGGAGGAGCTGCAGGTAGCCGATTTCGGCCAGGTCGCGGAGCTTGGAGTAGGCGGAGCTGAAGGCGGCCTCCGCCATGAACACGGGCACGAAGAGATGGCTGATGACTCCCTCCATCCGCTTGGCCAGCGTCGACCCCAGCGGCGGCCCGCTGGGCAGCGCCAGCCCGGAGAGGAACATCCCCGTGGAGGTGCGCTGGCCGATGGTCTCGCTGGCCAGGCCGCAGAGGAAGGCCAGCATGAGGATGGCCACGAAGAGACTGCGCGGAAGGCCAGGCCAGCCCTGGAGACCGCCCGGAAGGCCAGGCCAGGCCGCACGAAGAGACCGCGCGAAGCATGAGGATGGCCAGGCCGCAGAGAGCGAGAGAACGCGCAGAAGGCGGGATGACAGGCCAGCCCGGGAGACTACGTCGACGGACGGCAACGTATATCCGACGGTAGACAAGAGCCCGAAAAAATCAAAAATGATCGAACGGTCGCAAACAGCAGGACGAAAAAATGGCACTCCCGCTTCTTATATTAAGTTAGATATATATGAAACGAGTGGAAATAAAATCTAAGTTAAGTTTAAACTTGGGTTGAGTTTCTTAAACAAGTTTAAATTTATGTTTCACATATAAGTTTGGACCACGTTTGAGTTTTATAAATTAGTTCAGAGCAAGTTTAAACTTAAGTAGACCGACTTTGAAAGAGATAGGTACCTTTCTCTGTTGGGGTGGCCTCACCAAAAGCTATAAAATAGTGATACCAGCACAGTGGACATGAGTCATGACCCCCCTTCTCTCTCCCTCTCTCTCTCTCTCTGATTTGGGTTTAATTTAGCTTTTAGAAAATATATACTTCCGGAGGTCTCTCTCTCTCGTTGGGACTTAATTTAGCTTTCAGAAAATATATAATTCCGGAGGCATGCAGCAGCATCTTCTCTCTCTCCCCCCCCCCCCCCCCCGTCGCTCTCTCCGTTAAACTTTGTGGCATGAAATGATTGTTGGAATCCAGCTGCATCTCAGACCCATGACTCCCTTTCTGCAGCGATACTGTGAAGTCACTGTTCATCACAGCACCGAGAGATGCGATCTCGTGCTGGACTGAGATGACAGACAGCCGAGGTCATCGGAAAGAATGTTTGAGTATAGACAAGAAGGAGAAAGATCAGAGCTTTCATTCAAGTTCAAGATCTAATTACAGAGCCTCCATGAAAGAAAAGAAAGAAAAAACACAAGCCTCGTCATCTCCAGATATATATATAGATAGATAGATAGATATATATATATCATCGGTCTATGAACAGAAGCCCATTCCAGACGCAAAACTTGGGCTCCTACTTGTGAGAGAGGGCTGCTTCCTGTGGTCTCTGTTCCTTTTCTTTACATTCGTATCATACATTCCAGTCGTCGACGAGAGAAAACGAAGGCAGATCGCTATCAGCAGTAGCAGGGTGGGTCGACCGGAGGAGGAACAATTAAATCGGTCAGGAATCAATATGTTCACGGCTTCGATCGACCATTTCAGAACTGTGAGATGCACCTCCGGTGGCAGGCGACGAGCCGCCTCGCCTGCTTCGTCTCCTCCTTCCACACCCTGCCAATGTCCTCCGCGATCCTCGCCGCATCCATGGATGCGCCGGACAGCCCCCTCCTGGTGAACCCCACGGCGTAGAGGCCGGCCTTGCCCTTCCACCCGTTGGGGAACGGCTGCTTGGGGAATCCGTTCTTGGAGAAGAAATCCGTGTCCTGAATCAACATAGACAGCCGCCACGTTAATTATCTGATAGCTGAGCTAGCTACGTACGAGAAGAAGAAGAAGAAAAATCCTCTTTTTGTTTTGAAGGATTTTTCGAAGATGGTACCTGCAACCAGCAGGGCACGTTGCTGCGGTAGCCGGTGGCGAGGACGATGGAGTCGGCCTCGAGGACGCTGCCGTCGACGAGCTCGACCTCGCCGCCGTAGACTCTCTTGATGCCCGGCACGACCCGGATGTCGCCGGACCGGATCTTGGCCAGGGCGCCGATGTCCAGAACAGGGGTCTTCCCCTGCGTGTTCTTGAGCTCCAGCGGCCCGACCCTGGGGCGCCGCAGGCCGTACTTCTCGACGTCGCCGAGGACCAGCCAGGCCAGGACCAGCAGGATCCGGTCGACGAGCCACAGCGGCAGCCATCTCGTCAGCAGCACCGCCAGCTCGAACGTTGACTTTCCCATCACCTCCCTCGGCAGGACGTGGACCTGTTGCGGTCAAAGGGCAGTTCTACCCGTTAGATTCACGCACATCGGGAGGACAGTGGTCAAAGGGGGTGGCAGCTCGATCGATCTCTGCTTACCGAGTCGCGGACCACCATGGAGGGGAAGGCGCCGTGGTGGACGAGGTCGAGGGAGACCTCCATGCCGGAGTTGCCGCAGCCGACGACGACGACCTTCTTGCCCCTGAAGCCCTCGCCGGACTTGTAGTCGCAGGCGTGGATCACCTCGCCGTCGAATCGGTCGCCGAGCCCGTCGACCTCGGGAACCACCCGCTCGGCGTTCTCCCCCGTGGCCACCACCAGCCACCTGCAGATGTACTCCACCTCCGCGGCGGCGACGCCGGCGGCGGCGGCGGATGGCACGGTGCGCACGCGCCAGAGGCCGCAGGTCTCGTCGTACTTGGCGGACTGCACGCACTCGCCGAAGCGGGGCTGGAGGTCGAAGCGGCGGGCGTAGGCCTCCAGGTAGTCGACGAACTGCCGGCGGGAGGGGTACTCCGGGTAGTCGGCCGGGAAGGGCATCCGGGGGAGCTGGCAGAACCGCTTGGGGAGGTGGAGCTTGAGGCGGTCGTAGGTGCGCTTCTGCCAGAGGGAGGCGATGCAGTCGGAGCGCTCGAGGATGACTAAGGGCACGCCGTGCTCCCGGAGGCAGGCGCCGACGGCCAGCCCCGCGGGGCCGGCGCCCACGATGAGCGGCCCGTTCACCCAGACGCAGCGCCGGGAGAAGAAGCCGTCTCGGTCAGACACGCACGCCATCGGAGGCAGCTTGGCTGGCTGGCGGAGCTCGATCGATCTCCGGTGGTGGCAGCGGGCGGAGGATATGCAACTGCGCAAGGGGGACGACGACAGTTCGAGCCTTTGCTAGCTCGTGGTAAAGCGATGGAGGACAAGGAGGATGGCCGGCCGGCGGGTGTATAAATAGGGTGAAAAGGGGAGAGAGAGAGAGCATCGCCCGTCGCCGTCGCCATCGCCACCGGGGCAGTGAGAGAGAGGCATGTGAGGCAAATGATAAGCGGCGCCACCACCCCCCGCCCCGCCCCGGGATTATAATATTAACGAGCTCCCCGCCATGTATATATCCATCTCACAGGCCGAGGACGAGAGGGGGCGAAAGGGACGAGCACACACGACGAGAAGAAAGAGAGAGAGAGAGGAGAGATCGGATCGGATCATCGGATGTCGTCTTCACGGACCGATCGAGCAAGCTTGAGAGCGACCGTGCTGCGATCTGTTCGCCGGGGTGTGTTCGGGCAAACCAGACCTACCTGATGCTATTTTATGGGTCTGGTTCGGCTCAGCTCTGTTCTCCCCCCAAATGGAACTGGACCGATGTAACTCTCGGTTGATCCGATTCTGCAGATCACTCCGTTCATTTATATATTATATTAATCTCGAATATATATATATCACTGTAGATTTATGTAAAATTAATGATTTAAAAAATAACTATCACCTACAGATAAAGAAATATTTTTATGTTAACTTTAATTAGTTATTATAACTTAATTTAATCTCATTTTATTTTTATTTATGTTAATGTATATATATATTAAACGGACGGACCGAATTTAGTTATTAGTTTCGATTCGCAATCGAATCAGTTCGATTCATTTTAATTTCGAAAAAAAAAGACTCTTTTTTTTGAAGAAAGATAGGACCATATTCATTTATACAAGACTAAAGAGAATATATAGTTTGTACAATAAGAAAGATAAAACAGTAAATCACTAGACCTGAGTCATCAAGAGAGTTATCTTGGAAAAATAAATTTCCAAGAAAAGACTGTACCACCACAAGTTGACCAGCACACACCAGTGAAAACGTGGTTGGGTGGTATAAGTAGGAACTCCTACATAGGAGTTTGTCAACTGCATCGAGACCGGAATATCACTCCAAACGGGAGTGGATAAAGCCCAAATCAACGGTCTCGGGAAAGTATTAGCGTCTAAAACGCTAATAGAGATAAAGTTGGAGTTATAACTCGGTCTTAGGACTACATACAACAACGACACAGAAAAGAAACGGAACAAACTTAAGTATGCTGAACTCCACAAATCCAACACAACAAAAAGGTACAAAATGCCTAAAATCATTTTTAGGCAAAGTGTTGAAAAAGGGAGAGTGGAGAGGGAGGAGTTCCTCCCTCCCAGGACTAAAACGACCTCAAAACGACTATGCTAATAACACGATCAAGGAGTGGTCACCAACTGAGGGTACGCTGGTTACGAAGAAAATCGGCAGGAGTACCGCGAGAGGATGCCGCCGTGCGAAGAACCTCAACGCGAGGGTGCTGCCCTGCTGGAGAAGAGCCGCTGGACTTCACCGGGCTTCGAGAGGCTCACGCGGGAGTGGTCGGCCGCCGGGGAGGGTTATCGCTAGGAAGGGGAGTCCGCCACGAGGAGGAAATCCGTTGATGAGGATCACCGCCGGGGAAGGTTACCACCGGGAGAGGGGCCGCCGAGCGAGAGGGCCTGCCGGCAAGGGTTGCCGCCGGGGATAGAACCGACCAGGTAAGGGAGGCCACCGGCGAGGGAAACCACCGGGGAGGGAGACCGCCAAGTGAGGGGGCCGTCGTCGAGGGTTGCCGCGGGGAGGGATTCCGCCGGCGAGGATGGCCGCGAGGGGACCGCTGGCGAGGGCGAGGTGACCGCGGGGAGGGATTCCGCCAAGCGAGGGGGTCCGCCGCGGAGAGCTTCCGCCGGGCGAGGTGACCGCCGGGCGAGGGGACCGCAGGCGAGGAGGTCCGCCGCGGAGAGCTTCCGCCGGCGAGGGTACCGCCGGCGAGGGGGCCGACGGGAGGGTTCCGCCGCGGAGAGCTTCCGCCGGAAAAAAAAAGACTCAAAAGATGGAATCAAAATGTGAACCTGTTGTTTACTCCAACACCGGGCAGATGCGCGCTAATTAAGCGGACGAGGTCATGTTAGAATAATTTTGTATTGAATATTACGAAAATATTATTAAATATAAGTATAGTGCTTTTTTTTTTACTCTTTTAGTGATGAATTTAACATGATATTATAACCAGTGATTTATCAATTCTCGATATTGTGCATAGTGTTTAGGAGGATTTATGGTTTAAGTTTGAATGCTGGGGGAATATTTTATAAACCAAATCGAACTACACATCCCTCTCGAACTGAATTAACCAACTCAAAATAATTACAGTGATTATCGTGATCTATATCTATATCCTAAAGGGTGGATGATCACGGAGACTATGGGCTTATTATTTTAATTAGAAACCATCATTTTAATTAGTTGTATAAGCTAGAATTCGATCGGTCTACTTTATTCGATAACATCGTCGAATCATTAATTTAAGATGCTTTTAAACGATCATTTATTCAAATTTAATTCAATATTTTTCTTATGAACTATACGTGATCAAGATTTTCACTAGTTCATTTGAGATCACTAGACGAATTAATTTCATATTCATCAATAATGGACATTGTTATTATATGTATACATTTCTTCTCCCCCTCGTGGGGTTGTGGTGTTTGGCTAGAGTTTTTATTTTTAGAACAAAACTTGTTAAAAGTTATGGTTGGCGACTACTACAAATGTATCTTTTTGAACCATATTTTCTTCGTGGATAAAAAAAGACAAGATCTTTTTCATCTTATGATCCTCCGCCTCTTTTAGACGTACAAGATGCTCACTTTTTCATCACATCTCCCCAAATAAATAATTACTTTAAATTTAATTTTGAATAAGTTTTTATTTTCACACATGTAGCAATTTATTTCGCAACCAGACACTCAAGTACTGGCGATGTGAAAGAGCATGGAAGTGCTGACCTGGCAGGTCAACAGCCACGTGGAGCGGTCTACCGTTCCATGTGAGACAGCCCTACCGGCGGGGCCCGCCCAATCGTGGCTCCACCCGAATCGGCCGTCTAGGATTTGACTATTTGACTCCGGCAGCTTCTTCGTACAGGCCTGCCGAGTTCCGACGAGCTCAGGCGTGCTCTTTTTTTTAAGGCACGGAGACGGGCCAATCTTTCATCAGGCCCGCCGCTCGCCCTTCGCCGCAGATGCTTCGATCAGTATTCAAATTCCAGGCCCCGATTCGTCGGAATCTACACCTCAGATCGTCCGGTTGACGCCGCCGGCCAGGTAGTAGCTTCGTGTGTTCTCGCACAGATCGTCCGGTTAACACCTCCTCGGATGAACCACCGTAATCCATGCACGGCACCGGCGACGGCGAACGTCCGCTAGGGTTACGGCCTGCGGGGAGCCCAACCAGCCGGGACACATCTGTGTTGCAGCGAGCGTGAAGAGGCGGACTTAATTCTCAGGCCTGCGTGGCGCGCAGGCATGTGAAGCGAAACCCTGTTCTGTTTCGCCCCTTCTCTCCTTTTTGGGGGCGAGTGACCGACCTGTGTGGGGAGAGATAATGTGCTTTATGGGGGTTCGAACGGCGATCGGCCGTGGACGGCGGCGCATCCTGCGGTGCAAGACGGATGCACGCGGGAGGGGAGAGCAACAGCTAGCTAGCGCCGCCGCGACGGACACCGTTGGACAGATGGGAATGTGTGCCTGCTGGCCGGCGGCCCTCACGCGGTTCCTAGCCAAAGTTATACCCCTGTTTCATAATATAATACATACCCTTTCCAGTTTCCACCCCTCCCGTGCAGACGCGCCTGAGAGCAGAGTAGAGTGGGGGGGGGGGGGGGGTTATTTAAACGCCATGGCGGAGGAGGAGCTTTTTAAGGCGGCCGCCGTGGCCGGCCGGGAACCGTCTCTCTCTCCGGCGCTCCCGCCCAAAAGGAAGGCCGGCGCCCGCAGGGCCGGCGCTGCGTGCATGCATGCAGCTTTTTGCGGTAAACTAGGCAAGGCGCGGCCCTCTCGCCGGCCGGCGGGTTTAGGGTTTCGGCACGCGCGAAAAGCGGGCCGCCGAGAGGTGGGGAGGAGGGCAGGTGGCTTCCCCCGGTGGGCTCCTAGAAAGGAGGGCACCTCCCCCACAAGCACCCCCTTAAAGGCGAGAGGGTGAGGGTTTCGAAGTCCCTTCCCAAGGGACGGGGGGGGGGGTATATGATCCGATATGTTATTGCTGCTTTCACTATAAAAATTGAGCCACTCCATTGGCATGTACTCCTAAAACTTTGTTGCATCCTTCGCAAGGTTACTAAAAATCAAGTCTTTTAACAATGACATGTGAAGAAGTGTGTGTATATATTTATACATATATATGTGGGCAATTCCAACCGGAACAACTTGGGAAAAAATATCATTTTGGGGAAGACAATCTGGTGAGGGTAGTTTACCAATTATATTCAGGCGTTAAGTTAATTAGTATATATATATATATATATACGTGTGGTCCAAGATGGAATCTTGAGCTGCCAAAATGCATGGCAGTTGAAAATATCACATGGATGTTTTATTTTTTTTATTTCTGTAATGATTATGAGAAGGTGTGCCTTTCGATCCGTTTGATGAGATGGTTAGTGGTCTCTCCCATTAATTAGATTTCCGAGGAAGGGTAGGTTGGGTTCTCTCTCTCTCTCTCTCTCTCTCTCTCTATATATATATATATATATATATGTTCTTCATTTATGTGTATTATATATATATACACACATCCTGTGTGCTGACGGCGCCCATTGTTGCAATTTTAAATGAGTTATTCTTCAGTTAGCACTTCATTATGACAGAGGGTCAAGAAGAGGAAGAGAGGGGAGGGGCTTTAAGCTTTGGTTAGGCAGCATATCCAAGAGTTGTAGGTTGGGGATGTATCTCAGAGATTGAAGGGGAAGATCGCAATCATTGATGCATGATTTTAGGAGGATTATTAATTGGGCAGGCAGACATATATAGTTTTAAGGCCGGTTTGTGGTTAGAGTATTGAATCTAATGTTGTATCACTTTTGATATTTCTCTAATGGGTACCCATCAGCGCATTAAATTTCAGCACATCTAATAAAAAATAATAACATGGTATTTATAGCCAAGGAGTTGGCGCCATCGGTACATTCTATATATGTTAATGGACTGGGAGATAAGCTATATAACCTTGAATTTCATTTCAATATGTATATATGATACAAAATTGCAGAGAGATTGCCACCTGATCTCACTTGCTGAAAGCTATACTTTAACTAAAGAATCTTAATGCATCAAAGGAGGAGGAACTGATTTCTTACCGGCAGCTTTTTTTCTGCTTTTGTGGAAGGGTACATCCTAGTTCTTAAACATGTCAAAGCTCACAGGATGTGTTATATAAATATAAGATGGAGCTTCTTCCACATAGCTAGGTAGGTTCCTTTAGTTCATTGTTGTACCATATATGATTCTTTTTTAGTGATGATTGCACGTTAAGCATGCTTATATAGACCATCATTGCATCCTAAAACCAGTTAGCTTTGAGACCCACAAAAATTATCTGGTTATTTCATGTCAAAGGCTTAATTACGTGGTTGATCAATGTATAACGGGTCATATATATCGTAGATCATGTATAAATATATGGATTGATAGTATTGTTAAACAATATGCTATAATAATTAATGTAGGATTAAAATAAATCTGAGAGCATCATGCATGATGCATATACATGCATATATTATACATCAAACCATATATACATATTTTGCACTTGATAAGACAGAGAAACAAACCAATGAACATGCAGAATGGCAAACTCTGCTCACAAGTAGCAAAACCCTTATCCGCCAGGTCCACACAGAAGATGAGATGAATCCTTAATTTCCTGCTAGCCCTTTATTAATTTCTAACAATGGAGAAGATAAGCATTGATCAGATAAAGAAGATAAGCATAAATCATGTGGGTGTCTGGTCAATTCGAGAAGATACCAGGTGCTTTGACACATGGGCACCACCAGTTTATACTCTTCAGAGATCTCTATAAACATATTAATATATGGCTCCTAGAACTAAAGATTTGCCTTGGGCTTCCATGCTTACCACCCCCACACAAGGATTATTGACACATACATGTTCCATCGGCCGTGTATTGTCATATCCAAAGAGAGCGGATTCCCCCCGCCAACCCCTCCAACCTTTTCACAAAGAAGGATGAGACTCCCAAAAAGATGTAATACACATCATCTCTCCCAGTTAATTGTATGGGTCTCATCGATCTCTTGCAAGAGTGATGAAGGATATCCCCTCCATAGACTCTATCCAAATTAAGGCACTCCTCTCTTCTACCCCCATTCACCAAGTACCTTACGCAAACATGGTTGAGAGAAATTAATGGTGCCAATTTAATTAGAGCCAAGCTTACAAGAGTACGTAGCTGCAACTGGGGTGAGACCGATGCCATCCATATATCACTGACACACACACTATATATATATCCAATCTTTGACCGCTTCCCGGTGAGATTAATAAGGGGTTTCCTTTTTGTTTATCGAGGCAGGCCGGCTATAATTAATGTGGTGGTATCTCCCTCATGTTAGTCCACGAGCTTGCCATGTGGAGGGGCTCATCTTGCAAGTGACCACCCCCTTGTAAATTAACACCCCCTCTCTCCTTCCCCAAATCAATAGTTTTGTTTCCTTGTGTGTGTGGCTGCATCCTGAAGGGATGTATCCTTTGGGCGCTTAATTATAAGCTTGTGAATCCCAGTGGGAAGAGGAGTGCTGTGTGACGTGTGAGGAGGTGGTGCCTCATGTGGGGAGACGAGGCTGCCCCCTTCCTCTCTCTGCTCTTTCCTAGGTAGCTCACATGGTTAGACAGAACCAGCAGAGAGCTGAGAATGTGTGTTGTTAACTATATATATTAAATGCTTCAAAATGGGTGTTGTAGCTTTTAGTTTAAGGGTCTTAACGGTTAAGGGGATTCTTCTGGCATAGATAGATTAATTTTATGTGCATGTTTGTTTCTCTCAAATTCCCAAAATCTTCTCCCAATTTCTGATATATTTGGTTGATATTTTGAGTTGTGGAGAGATTTATGGCAAGAATCGATCTCTCCCCTCGTAAATAATCCCAACCAAACACAACCAAGCTAAGTTCTCTCATCGGCATGCAAGAGACTGGTTATTAATCATCTCAGTGGGACGGAGGGAGAACCCCCACCCTAGGTGGGTGCGGCGGGTCTTAGTTTTTTTTTTTTTTTTTTTTTTGAACCACGAGAGGGTCAGGACTCGAACCATATGTACATTGGCACGCCACATGGGCCTCCTTGTATTGCCCTTCTCGGGGATCAGACAGGTGGTGGTTCATGCATGTATATATTCATGCATGGAGGTGTCTCTATCCCCTCCAATGGGGGCTGCCCTTTTTAATATGACAGACCCCCTCTCCCCTGCATGGGTTCATTCATGCACACGTATATAATATATATATATATAAATGTATTATACGAAGCGCAGAAGATCGCTGTTAATGGTGGTGGCATTGCATTGCCTCTCTTTGTTATTATCGAGAGGCCGAGATAATGATCCAAAGGTGATGTAAACATATTTATATATAAATAAATATTTATATGCATACAGTATGATCAAAAAGTTTCAAAGGGGGTTATTTCTCCGGTCTATCATTTTCGGAAAAGTTAGAACTTTTCATGTCTACAGAACAAGAGGTATATATATGCATATTGTTGTTTCAAGAAAAAGTGATTCCCTGTGAAATAGTTTTTTACTGTTTTCTTTTTTACTGTCTTTAAGTACAAAAGTTCAGATGTAATGAGATTAGAATATCCTATATCTTATATTGGATATTACAAACGAGATAATTATAATTGTTAACCGATCCAAAATCGTAGTTCTGAGTTAGATTGGCTCAGGCTTATAAGCATGGGTACCTCCCATACTTAGCCAATATGACACTATTCTAACTCGTCCCCTCGCATGCAAGCTCTTTTGACTTTGACACGTGTACAATGTTTACGAATGACGGTTGACAGAGAGAGATCCACAATCCTTGATTCTGATACCATGTGAAATTCTAAAAGCGCACGTGCGTTTTTAGAATTTCACAATAATATACGAAAACTGCCTGTACTACACTCAGTCTCTAGACATTTTGACTTGGACCATCTGATAAGTTTAACATCACACGGCCGTAGTTCATATGATTCAATGAGTTAATTAATGTGTGTATATGTATCTTTGTTAGTGGTCTACGCGATAGAGTGTAGTTAAAATCGACTGAAGGGGCATGTTAGAAATATCTTATATATATTGGATACTACTACAAAAATTGATTAAAATAGAAGAAATGTGCTTACTCCATTCACTCATATTCTTAAGATTTTGAAATGAATGACCCAAAAAATTTACATCATCGAGTCGAGTTGAACCCTAACTCAACCTACCTCAATATTAACTATAGCCAATTCTTAGACACAGTTGGACGGTCCGTAGATATAATTAATGAAAATAATCAGAATTGAATATTTTCTTTTACAGTGATATATCTGAATGGGATATATTAAGCTCTATCCCACAGAAACTGCGTCCCACAACAATTTCTTCTATCTTGACAAGCACCCAAGGCATAAACCAGATTTTGACCGACTATATATATATGCATACATATAGATAGATATAGATCAACAGATAACAGCGAAAGTAGAAGACTTGTAAATTAATCTTAACTTAATGAGGCAATTCTTCATAATAATAATATTATTATTATTATTACTTTTTTGTTGCATTATAGTTTACACCTTTCTTTTAACCAACCAGAATGATATACAATTCATTGAAGAGAGCCGGAAGCCTTAGAAACCGTGGGCTTTCAAGAGCAAATTAGATGTACGTATACTCAACCGCTCAAGGCCTGTTTGGTTATCAAAATTGTTACTATCTCAATTTTAATATTCATATATTTCAAGAAGATATAGAAATATCAATATTAAAATTGATCATACAAGTGGACACTGGTCTTGCATTGGTTGCTTTTGTTTGTATGCTACAAGTTCCAAAATTGATGCTATTAATCAAACATCACCGGATGATTGCCATATGTTAATATTAGTTTCAAGATTGGCAGTGACGTAGGTATCTAGCTAGTGCTATTATCAAATGGGGGCCTTAATCAACCAAAACAAGAACATGCTGTAGTACCATGAGTTAACTGTTGCTTGGGTTCGCCATTCCCTTGGACGTATACCATAGTTTAATAGGGAGCTGAATCATTCACAAGAGCAGCGTTCGAAAGGTGAAGCTTGATACAAAAATAATAAAAAACGAAGATATTCTAGAAAATGAAGGCCTTACTTGAGATTCTCCTTGTGCTTTCATGACCATGTGACACTGTGCAGACTAGGTCTTTCTCGGGTCATCTCTGTGTGCACAGACGTCTGCAGCCAGATAAACGCATGAGATCGACCACATGGAAACCTGCATCCCCCCAGATGCACACACATGATCAATATAACACCCACCTGTAGCATGTATATCACCACAGAAATATATTATTATGCTGAATTATACGCGAGAGAGAGAAAGAGAGGGAGGAAGTGCCTGGATTCGATGTTGTGAAGTAGAGCTATATATGTTGGATTAGTACTGTTCAACGGATCATTATATACCCACCTGTGTAGCATGTATATCACCACAGAAATATATTATGCTGAATTATACAAGAGAGAGAGAGAGAGACAGAGAGAGGGAGTGCCTGGATTCAATGTTGTGAAGTAGAGCTATATATGTTGGATTAGCACTGTTCAACAGATCATGTGTCATGTAAACCCCTTAGGGCTCGTTTGAGAACTCTGAATAAACATCTATTGTCTGATTCGGTCAGACATTAGATGTTTGATAATGTTTGATAATATTACTGAATTAAGGTCTGACCGAAACACTGAAATCTAAAATTGCTCTGAGCCATTCAGTGATCGTATATTACTTTTTTTGATTCAGACGGTGCTCCGTTGACGTACAGCTTAACATTTAACATGTTACTGCATCTAATGCATCGAT
This sequence comes from Cryptocoryne crispatula var. balansae, assembly GCA_036172225.1. Taxonomy (NCBI): domain Eukaryota; kingdom Viridiplantae; phylum Streptophyta; class Magnoliopsida; order Alismatales; family Araceae; genus Cryptocoryne; species Cryptocoryne crispatula. The sequence continues at coordinate 8,574,615 of CM069922.1, read as the reverse complement.
TGGATAATTAAAATATAATTATATTTTTATTTGAATATCAAGAAATTTATTTATAAATCTAGCGTTGGTGTTACGTCATGCACATGTATAATAAAATTATTGAAATATTTATAAAAAATTTAGCGTTGATGTTACGTCATGAACATGCATAATATAAATTTTTATAATACAATTTATTAAATTATTTTTTGAACCATTATATAATAAATTTTGAATGTTACGTTCAAATTTAAAAATTTTATATTTTCTATGATCACGTGAATGATCCTAAGATTTAATGTGAAATTAATCTAATTAGATGTTAATTTAGATGTTTTATCAAACGTACTTATCACTTATATCTTAATAAAATTAAGTACATTTTTACCACAAATTAAGAGATTAGATGTGAAATTAAGAGGTTATATTTTTAAATTAAGCCTAATCAAACGCCACCTTGGTCAGCAATCAATCAGCACAACGTTTGTTCGGTGTCATTAATAGTGCCGAAAATTCTTATAGTCTTCGGAATTGCATTTAATTGAGATGATAGCTAGGTGGAATATCAATACAAGACTGTATGTGACTATTTGTACTCTGTTGTACATATCTAGTTGTTAATTAACTCTTTTTATTCTCTTTCTATCATTTGATGGCCAAAATTGGAAGTTACTTTCCAGCATCTGAGAGCCTTGGCATTAGAAGCTCTTAATCAGAAATGAAAGAGAGCTGCAGGTGGAGGACATCTTGAGCAGATACAGGGGCGAGCTTCAATATTTGCCCAAGATGTTTTTTTTTTGTTTGGCTTAATCTAAAAGTCTAAACTCTTAACTTATTCTCTAATATTTTATTTTCTGTGTAAAAAATATTTAATCTGATTAAGATATTTACCCCTTAAACCACTTATCATTTAGTCTAGTTATATTATGGGTGTATGTATATATATATATATGACTCGATTCTCTTCCCATCTAAAACTTCAATGATGACGATTTATCAAACATTCTGAACACCTCAACACAGAGGTTAGATACTTAATATATTGCATCAAACTGGCACCTAAGATTCCAACAAGGTGTCCGAACGGAGACAGAGAAGGGTGTCTTCCTCCTCTCCATGTGCAGACGGTTATGACCGTTGGGTCGGTAGGCTTGTCAGTTGAATCTCATCTGCCCCCAGAGAGAGAGAGAGAGAGAGAGAGAGAGAGAGAGAGAGAGGATTTTCTATGGGCTGATTAGATTTGCAGTTGTTCTGCTGCAGGGGTTTGTGAGAGCAGAGATTCTCATCCAAAAAATTCAAGTTCCCACTTGCCCCCATGCTGCATTAAAATAGAATAACAGAGGTGAAAGTCCAGCCCATCAAGAATCGGCCCAATTGCAGGGCCAAGTTCAGTTTGCCCACTACATAATAGTTACCTTGCCTCTTCTTCTTCTTCTTCTTCTTCTTCTTCTTTTGCAAATTATGTGATTATGGAAGCAAATGGCATATAGTGGACACTTGCAAAAAACATAATAGTTACCTTGTCTTTTCTTCTTTTATTTAATTTTTTTGTAAATTATGTGATTATTGAGGCAAATGGCATATAGTGGACAGTAGCATAAAAAACAAAAATATTTCGAGAGGTGAACGTATCCAAAAGAAATTTGGATATGACTATCATCCATGTAGTATCATTGTGTCCGGATCATTTTTTCTTTTCCTGAATGAGTTGCTCTGAATTTAAAAGTAAAATGCTTATTGGGGCTTAGATTATAGGGATATGGAAATCCATCAAACTGGCCACAGTGACTACCAAAAATAAAAAAGAAAAAAAGTGCCCTTGTTGAGAGTGGGATTTGAACCCACGCCCTTTCGGACCAGAACCTTAATCTGGCGCCTTAGACCAACTCGGCCATCTCAACTTTCACAACCAGTTAGGTATAAAATCGTTCTTACTTATCTCATGACCAGTCACGTTAGGTTAAGAAGAGATGGTATACGAAATGGTGACTGAAATATTATTCATTTCTAGTTAATTTTTTAAAAAATCAAGTTGAAAAGAATTTCAAAGTTAAATATATTTTGTTAAAAATAATCTTAGCATAAAGATATCCAAAAAAGGGACAGTCAATTAAAGCTGTTCTTCTCTGCTAGCAAGCTATCTTTATATTTGCTTCATAATTTTGACTTAGCTGGAAAGTTTTGCCTACCTTAAAAGCATTTAGTCTTTAAAAAGGTAAATTACTAATATAAGAATATGTTGTGAGATTAAATTAGCGAAATAGTAATTATTTAAGATAACTATTTCTTTTCTAAACTTATGCTATCTACACCCTCCTCCCCCTCTCTTTCTACTTGCCACTCAAAAGTGCAAGGATTAAACAAGTTCTTTAAGTCTCGGGATCATAGATTCAAACATGTTCCGGCTTCATCTTCAACCTTAATTCATCCGATGGAGTAAGAAGATCTATCCAAGCTCTAGTCAGACGCCAGCTCCGAATACCCAGATTTCAGCCATGCCAGCCGCCAGCTGATACGAGGACCAGACCAGCCCAGCTCGGTCGTATCCCCCAGTTTATTGGAAGAATATCTCAGCAACTTAAGGGCGCTTTTACAGTAGTGTTCTTTTGTTTTTATTTGTCCGAATGATCAGGTTCAAACTCATTTTGGATATTTAATTGTTATTTTATCACATTACAAAGATGTACTGTTTTTCATATCTTCCCCTCTAACAAATTAGACGACAAGTTCAAGGTAGGCGGAGTCGGAAGCAGGTTAGTCTGCCCAAAGATAGACCCGAGTGGGTCAAAGTCGGGACATCGGTCAACCGTGTGGTTGTAATAAAAAATAATAAAATAAAAAATGCCAGGTCAGGACTAGCATGCCATGAAGAAGTCAAACTCACAGAATAACTTGAATCAGGTAACAACAAAAGAAACCGTACTGGTGCCCTCTACAATTAATGACAGTCGGCATGTTTTCGTAATGATCCGACGGTGACATGAACATTAAAAAATGAAAATACTACATGTTTTAACTTGCACCCAAAGTCTAAACAAAGTGTCAGAAATGTTTTCCCATAAAAATCCAAGAGCCACCTATATTCCAAGATATAGGACCAACTACCAAGGTATACGATAGCACTGTAGAATTTTACACAAACTTGGAGGAATTTACTGCGCTTGGAGCATATCTCCTAGCCCCTCCGACAATCTGACGGGAACTGAGCATCTGCTGGGCTGTGAATTCCCAGAAGGCCAGAACTGACATTAGTGATGATATACTGTTTTGGTCCCTTCAATCATAAACAGCAGTAGACAATAACAGGAATTGGTGATGACTGAACACTCTGTTGATGCAACGGATGAAGATGAATTCGGTGGGACTGAGATCCAAAGAAGAAACTGACGAAGGCTAGAGCCCTCCAGTACTCCGTTCATATCCAGAAGGACAAGAGGTAAGATACACATCCTCCAATAATCGGATTGGATAGAATGCAGCAGCAGTTTTAGTCTCTTTCATATGATGTCTAACTTGCAAATCGGACACGACATTCTTCTTCCAAGCCATATATCAATGCACTGTCATTGTAGTGAAAGTAAGAAAAAAAAACAATCATTCTAAAGCGTTAATCAGAAACCTAATTTCTTTGTTATAATTAGAACAGAAAAGAGTGTACGTTTCTGTGGAATTTATGTAGGCATGATAAATGACGGATTGTATCTCCAACTGTGGGTTTCTCAAGGCAGATAGCACATGCTTCTTCAACAGTCTCCATCTGGGCACAGAAGAAACACCTATAAATCATCTAAAAAGTATATTACTCTACAGTTTGACACAAGTTTGACCTAAGCAAAATTTGCAACTAGAACATTTCGAGAAGCACACACCTCAGCTACAGTCTGAGGCAAACCGATTGTTTGATGAAATGAAGTATCTAGAAGTGGATGGCTATCCTCAGCTAGAGCCAAGAGCATTTCATAGTCATTTCTACAAAAAAAGAACAAACTCCATAGGTTCAATAAATTTAAGCGACGCCTTAGCACTTCATTTTAAACAAAATAAGTGACACAGACTGCCTAGGAAACAAGTGAAAAATTAAGGCAGTGCTCTAAATGTCTTACCCACATTAATTTCTCATTGTCTGTATTCAAATATTCTCCAATCCCTTATGGTTTTTAATTAATAACTTCCAATATTTTTAATATTTTACTGTTCTTTTTAGAAGATCAATCACCTCAGCTGGCCCTATAAGGGATGCTCCTGCAAAATGAGACCTGGGACGCTTAGCTGAGCTCATCCAGATCTTGTATCTGGTTGACTTCACGCATAAAGAGATCATTTCTTCTTCGTTTCTAGTTTTACTTGGCTCTTAACTGCAACTTGTTTTGTGTCAGTTTCTGAAGTCCATTCTCTGGTTTTGGTAAGAACGTTTTCCTTAGACCAAAGCTACGCAACCCATAAATCATCAGAAGGATAAGAAGGCACAAGTGCATTTCACATGTTCTGAGAATGTCTAACCACCCAGTTCTCTCAACAAAGTGACCTTGAAAGTAAGGGTGCCGTAAGAGATCATATATAGAAGAGGGTGCCTTCTATGATAAGTGGAGATTATAAGATTATACAAATACTTTAGCTAATTGTTTTTTGTTTATGTATAGTCAATATACAATTGAAACAAAAATTTGATAGAGAAATATTAAAATGACATTTGATAATGCTGAGATCTGACATATGAGATATGAGATTCACTTTTTATATCCGAACAAGTAACACAGATATTTGAAATCTTAATGATTAAGATTGTTTGATAAAATATCTTAACCTTGAAACTGAATAAATTAAGATTGTTTGATTTTAAAAAATCTGTATGAATCTAAATATAATTTAAAAGTAACTTCTACATACGAGAATAAGTAACAATAATAAACATATAAAAAATAAATTTAGATGATAAAATGTAACTAAAATACTAGATATGACTAATCAGAAGTCTATTTTAAGAATTTACCTAATATTTTATTTCAAACTTAAAAATACTAGATATTATTTATGACAAAGCCCATTTTAAGAACTAACCTAATATACTTTTTATTTCATATAAATAATTATAAATGTTAAAAAACTATTTAAATTTTATCGTCATGAAATATATAATAGCGAAATGTTTTTTTTCATTTATATTCATGGACAAAAGAGAGGTAAATACACCTCTTGCATGGTCTTTGGAGAGTTAGCAGGAGAGGCGAACACCTCCTGAATGATCCTTCAGAAGAAAAAAGAAAGAAAGAAAGATATCTAGAGCATGTGGACTTCAGTGTTAAGTGGGTATTTCCCTTGCTTAGTGATTCAGAGGTTAATGATAGAAAATAATTGTATTCAACTCTTAACTCAAAAAAATATCAAACGGCTTGAACAACTTAAAGTCTGACCGAATCAGGCTTCATAAATTGATAAGTGCAAATAAATAGGGTCTAAGATATGAAGAAAGATTTACATAAGGTGTTTATTGACTTATGCCCTAGAGTTTCATTTTTGGTACTATATCAATATTGATATTAATATTTTCAAATGTTAGAGTATCAATATCAAAATTAATACAAGTTGACACTTGTACTATATAATATGCTTTGTTTGTACTACAATTTTTAAAATTGATATAATTAATCAAACACCCATTAATGGTTCCTATCAATATCAATTTTAAAATTGATAGTGATAGATGTATCTAATAGTGTTACCAAACAGGGCATTAGAAAATACTTATGATAGAATTCTAAATGGGGTTTAGTATTGACAGGTGTTGGAGCGAAAGATAATGTGTTAAGTGTATCTATAAGTGATATAAGACATGCATGATGAAGCAACAACTGATGTACCCACCATTAGAGAAGCCACAAGGATTTTCCAATTTCAAAAGTCAAGGGTCTTCTACTAGCTCTTACCTTTTTACGTTAGTTATGGGTGAACTAACTTAAGGATAAACTAACAAAGATTATACAATATGATAATTTGATGTGTAGTGTTTGTAGATGATAGATGAGACACAAATATAGGTGAATAATAAGTTATAATTCTAAAAATATATTTTAAAGCTTAAAGATTTTATGATAAGTAAAACTAAGACAAACTATATGTTGTAAAATTAATAAGAAAAGTGATAGAGCTAGTTTGGATTAAGTAATATGATTTTAAAAAACGAAATTTGAATATCTTATATCAAATTATGCAAAAAGATAAATAATACGATGAATATTTTAACCATAATATTAAAATAAGTTGAATGAAGTGGAGATTAGTTATAAAAGTTCTATGTGATCATAAAAATCTATTAAAGTTGAAAGACAGATTTTATCATATAAATAAAAGACATGCAATGTTGGATGATAGCGAATGTTGAATATATATATGATTAAAAAAAATAAGTGGTGCTAAAAGTAAAATGTTAAGATGAATGAGTATTTGTAGTAGATTAAATAGATTAAAAAAATAAATATATTAGAGAAATTGAAGGACTAGTGACAATTTTATACAAATTGAAAGATGGAAGATTGGTTTTGACATATTAAACACAGGCATAAGGATGCTCCAATTAAAAAATAAAAGATATTAAAATAAAAATGCATGGTATATTTAAATATTTACAAAGAATTAACTTAAAATCAATGTGAGTGGAGAAAGATAAAATTCATCTGATCTATCCAAAATGATGTGAGATTAAGACACAAGTTGAGTTGAGTAAAGTTGGTCCAAATTGTTTATCTCATAAATATTTTATTATCAAATTTAACAATCTTAATCATTAAAGATCATACAATAAATTTTTTAACAAATTTAACTATAATATATCTTAACAAGCATAAATGATATTTTTAATTACATTACGTTGTGAAGATCAAGACCTATTTGACCCCCCCCCCCCAAATTGATGGTGTAACTAAAATTCATAAGTCAAAATTTCAAATTATATGTTATCCCGAGGCTGACCTAACCTCTAATAAAGTGTTTGGTTGCACACTACTTTTCTTATACATTCACAATAAAAAATCATATTAAAATAAAATGTAAACTATTCAGTGACATAAAATTTTTATACGAAAAATGTGACGACAAAAAAAGTGAGAACTACGTACAAGAAAAAGAAGTGGGAGATCACAAGATAAAAGAAGGGAATCTCACCTCATTTATTTGTCGAATAATTTTTTAAAAAAACATAAATGCGTAATAGTCACCAAACACATCTGTTAACAAGTTTTGATACAAAAAAAAAAATTATATCTTATTTTTGGACACCGTGGTCTAGTGGCCGAAGAAGTGTAACGTCGTGCACGGACGAGCGATCGAGCCAATCGTCACACATGAAACTGTCCCGGGGACAATTGACCAGACAACACGAAGGGTTCGAGCAAATGCTCGAATGCCAATCCACCTAAGGTCGATCGGCAACACATAAAATTATAGTCAAAAACTCAGTTTACCATCCCACCAAACACCCCCTGACCCTGCGCGCCACCATTCTATCATTATAAATGGACCTGGATATAGTTTAGGTCCATTTCAATTTCATATCTGTTTAGATTTAACTGTTTATGGGATTTTCTATTCAAGCATATCTACGGATGTGGATAATGTTCCGCTGATAATCCAAGCGGGCATAAAATATCTGATTCACTCTGTAATTAATATATAATTATGTATTTAAAATAAAGGCTATGACGCCGGCTGAGCTGGAGTATACATAATTATTTAATAACAACGGACAAATAAAACTCATAATCGTTCCCAGCCTGTCTGGACCCATATCTAAAAATCGGGGTTCACGGGCACGATCCGCCTTTCTTATTGGACCGCGCATAGCGCTCGTGCGCATCGCGGTGCACAGGTGTATAGAGTAACAGCCTCTTTTCCGTCACCGTTCCGTTAACGGTCGCGCAGCCCAGGACAGTGACCTCACGTACGCCAGCGCCTCAGTTCGGGGATGACGATCGAGGGCAGTTTTGTCATATCGCGGCGGGCGGGCTGCCCCCGCTCGAGCCGGAAAAGGAAAAGTTAAAAGAGGGGGAAAGACGAGACAAGGCCTTCCTTCCTGCTCTCATTTATACGTCTCCGGTGCTGTGCGAGCCCCCTCATATTTCCCCAAATTCGGCAGGTACGCGTCTTCCTTCTCCTCGTCCCGTGCTCTGGTGGTGAATGTTTACATTTTTTCTTTGCGATTTCTTTTGCCTGGGAAATGCACTTCACCGCCGCTTTTTTCCCGGCTGGAATGCCGAGCACTTGCAGTCTTTTTGCTGTTCTGGTTTGCTCCATGGATGGGGGGAATATTAGGTTCGTGTTTGGGAGGAACATTTGGGGAGTTTATCTTGGCATGCATGTGTCTGTCAATCCTGTGGAAACGAAAGATTTGCAGCTTGTTGTTTGTGCTTGTGGGGCTGTGAGCTGCATCCGTAGTTCGCGACGATGATGTTAGGAGCTTGGTAAAGTCGACTGGACATAGGAGTTTGGTCGATACTATTGCCGATAATGTTTTTGCTGCAGAACATTGGGGTGATTGTGTGGGATGGCCCGTTGTTGATATTATCGATGCTGTCTCGAATATGTGAAGTCTGAGTGACGGTCTTGTGACCTAGGTCTTGGCAACTTCTGATGATCGGCTTCTTCTATTGTTTCCACTTCAATATTTCATTCAATATTTAAAATTGACCACTGCAAGGCGTAGTGCATTTAACTAAGTCTTGAGGTTTAAATTTCCCGTTGTGATGTGCGTTGGAGAGGGTGGTGTGGCTTTCAAGAACCATTAACCTCATGTTTCTATTCAAATGGGAATCTAGAATACATTGGCAGGTTGTCTATTGAAGATAAGGTGGCTATAGAAAATGAAGTGTTGGATGCTACTTATATTGGTCCAAACCTCTTCCTGCCTCACGAGGAAATGAGGGAAGACATTTCCTCTCCCCACCAAGCAAAATGTTCTACCTTTTTCATTTTGTTGATTTAGAAATTAACTGTTGGCATTTGGAGCTTTCTTCTATTGGCAACTATTTTCGCACTTTGATGTTGTTTTTTGAAGGTGACCAAAAGATGAAATTTATTGAGGAGATTGCAAATAAAAGAAAGTACAAGACCCACCTGAGATCCATCCAGCAAGAGACCAACCCCAACAAATAACACAAGATGCAGGAAAACAAGAACTTGACAGCTATATGAACACATTTGAAGGTTGCTGGATGATGTGAATGCAAGCTAGAAAGAACATGTCTTTGGAAGAAACCTCTACCTACAACAGTTAGCAATGCACCTTTCCAACCTTGTAATCTATTTTAGACAATCATAATAATGTTATTCTATTCCACATTCCACAAACTGGATATTCCTATCAGTTGAAGGGAGAGCCAGATATTTGATATAAAGAATTCATAGGTATTCCCAACAGCTTGGAACAGGCCTCAACCGATACCACCTGTCACTAAGCACAAAAGGCACTTATAGAGATTGGCTTTCATATCTGTGCTAGCTTCCTTCAGCTTGATCAAAGCCTTCAAATGTCAACCACTTTTACACCTTCGTCCACAGAGGACAAAGTTATGTTATCCACCTTGATACCTTTTATAAATTCTTCCTCCTCATCACTTTTTGACTTAATCACTTAACACTCATAGGTTGTCTGAAAATGATTAACAAACATGGGGATAGGGTGTCCCCCCTAACAGATGTCTACATGTCTGTTCTCAAAGCTGAGCATTTTTAGTTGGTTAAGCACAACATGATCCTTTCTACCACCTTGGTAGAAACTTGTACTTAACTTTTTTTTTTGTTTTTAATAGAATTTTGACTTTAGTCATGTTAAAAAAAAACACAACATGATCCAGTATCTCCGAGTTGTATTAAAACCCATGAGGTACATCACTACCATTCAAAAGCTATGTAGTCAGAGGCAAGAGGCACTCGAGGTGATAGGAGCCTCGCCTCGCCTCAAACGCCTAAGGTGGGTGCCTCAGGTGCCCGAGGTGAGGTTGTTGTTGTTGTTGTTGTTGTTGTTATTATTATTATTATTATTTATACATTTAGGAGTTATATAAAAGCAAAAAAAATAGGAAACACTTTTAAAAATACAGGAAATGCATTAAAAAAGTAGGAAATACATGTAAAAATGCAAGAAAGAACCTAAAAAAGAATAAACTAAATACATTAGTGTTTAATGATCAAACGTAGTTAAACTAAGTAAAAGAAACCCAAAATCAGTCCCAAAACACTGAAAATATACCTTTTTGATGAGGTGTGGCTTCACCAATTTGGAAAAACTAAATTGGTGTGGTAATAAACAAAATAAGTTGAACTAAGTAAAAAAATAAAAAGACAACCGCAAAATCTGAAAATATACTTTTCTGATATGGTGTGGCTTCGCCAGATTTTGAAAAAAGAAATTGGTGTGTGCTAATGAACTAAGTAAGTTGAATTATACACAGTTATCAAAGGTGCTCCCCTCAACCGCCTAGATGGAAGGTTTTTCTCATTGGATGGAAGATCCAGTGGTCAGAGCCTGTCAACATTATCTTTCTACTACTGGTCTAGTCAAGCTTGAATCCTTGGTCCTCAAAACCCATATTGTGGGAAACTCATCTTACCTGATATGCTATGGGTGGCGCACAAGGAATAGGCAAATATTTGAGGAGCATTTTGAGCATCCAAGATTGATCATTCACTTGATGTTGACACTTTGGAGAGACTGGACGTTAGTCACAAAAAGATTGTGGATAACATCTGATAGGCTAATAGGTTTAAAGTCACCTATTTTCTAGCTCTCTCTTTATCATCAATAATGTGTAGCAAAGTTGATGATTTCGATCTGTTGTAGTTTAGCCTGCAGATTAGTAGCAGCACAAACATCCAATTTGACTGTATCATAGAAGATCAGATAAAACCCATGGAAAAACCTTCTGGCTCTAATGATTGGTGAGCAATTTCCTTGTTGATTTCTAGCTCATTGATAGTTGCATGCCAAGATGTCAATAGTCTTTTACGTATAGAATCTTTCGATGCATTTCAATTGAGTATTGTGTCTTAGTAAATCTTGACACTCGGGTCTTGTGAGGCTTTGGTACAATGTCTTGTTACCATCTCAAGTCTTTATGATCACTTTTTCTTTCATCACGCCCTTGAGGGAAAAGTTCAGATTGGGTATTGTCATTATTTTTTTTCTATAGTAATAGAGGGAAACAATTTTTCATTTTTGACTTCATTTTTTCTTAAGAAAATAATGGGATTGTTAATGTAGGCATGAATGTATAGGTCTGATTAAGAGTCGAGATATGTATTATTGGAACTAAGTTTATGTACAGAAAATTCTTCAAGAAGTAGGAACCATAATTAATTCAGCAAAATTTTCCTTAATAAAGTAGTTTAGAACTAAAATTGAAAGAGAATACCTTGAAATTCTTGTAACGAATCTCCGTTGACGAGGTTCTTTTTGGGTCTTGTTGACTATGTTTATCATGTTGTGAATCATCAATATATCTGAGTAAGCCAAAACCACCTCTACAGCAATTTGAACGTGATCTAGCTTGTGTTTTGTTGTTTCTTCATAATCTTATGCATTTATTTTCTATGCTCCCATTAATCACTTTTTTTTTGCTTTTTAAACATGTCATATTTCTTAACAGCTTTTTGTTAACCATGTGAGCTTTGAACTTCCCTATGTGCAGAAAGGTACAACTTTTCAACATCAGTGGTATAATGGAAGTTTACCGAGCGGAATGGCTTAAGATGCAAGTTCTGTGTTTTACTGGCCATGGAATGACAGCTAATTGTAAGATACATCTTGGCAAAAATGGGGAGAAGAGATTTCAAATTTACATCTTCAAAATTTTAAGAGTTTGCTATGACATTTTAAGTGCATTCCTATATGTGCATGATAAAAGATTGTTGATCCACCAAGTTTATAGGGAAAAATGAGACAACAATAAAAAATAGGCCTTGGGTTGGGTACAACATTAGCTCTACCCAAAATATTTGACAAGCTGAAAAGAATATCTGGCAAAAGTAATGTCTTTGGACGATCATACATGTAGCAAAAAATTGAAAAATAATGTATGTAGAGATAGGTATCAAGTATCCGGGTGACTAAAGAGATTGGGATTTTTGAGTTCTTCGTGATTCATGGAATATTATGTTCTGTGTCACCAACTTCTCTGGACATGTCATGTGGTTTATAATCTAATATGACAGTGCTCAACTATTGTACGTTGGCATTTTCTCTTCAGTATTATAAAATGTAAATAAACATGCAGTTATTGTGTTTGTGTTATGCCATAGTGGAATCGTGCACATTCATAGGATAATTTCATCTCTCCAAGGTGAATATTGGCCAATTGCATCATTTTCTACAATCTTTACTCTTCACTCTTTTAGAGTATATTGACTAGTACTTGCCATTGTTTTATGCATACTTTTCTTGATACCTTGACATCATTAACCCCTTTCTATCTCAAATATGTATGAAGTAAAGGGCGGCTTTTTTTTTCTAGCCCCCTTCATGTGCAGTTTGTTCCCAAGTTTACATCTATTTTCTTTGCCTTTCATTTTTTTTAGGGAAAACGAGTAAGAAGGTTACTGAGGAATTGTCCACTATTAGGAAAATAAATTATTTCTTTCCATCTAAATATCACAAACATAGAAGATGTTGAAGAATACATATGCCATATCAGCTTATCTCCTTTCTCCGTCTGAATTGTACCCAAAGACAAAAAGAATGATAAACAAGAGGAAGGAGAAAGTCGCCGAAGCACAATGCCCCAGAAATTCCATGCAAAAAGAGGCAAACAGAATAGATGGTCTAATATCTCTAGTCCATCATTTCTTCTACAACATTTATTGCTAATGCAAAGAATAAACTGGGCTTAACTTGAGAGGTGAATTAGACATCTATGTTTGCTTGAGATAAGAGAATACCTTACAACCCCGATTATCCTTCGTTTGATTGAGCTGAATGAATATCTAACCTCTGATTTGGTGAGAGGTTAGACATTTAGCTTTGTTTGACAAAAGATCTGAAAATATATATGAATTAATCTCTATTGTCTAACGTCTGAACTATTAAGATGGCAGCTATCGCTTTTTGATGTTCAGATGCTATGCTACAGTTGTCAGCAGCCAGGGTGCACTAAATCTTTTCATCGCTGCAATCTTTGGAGACAACAGTGGTCATCCAGCCAACTTTTTAAAAGTGATAATTATTTATTATTTATTTTTATTTTTATTAGGAAGATGAATATGTTATTAGTGATTGAATAAATAATTAGATTAAAAATACTAACATATCAGATTGATATTTAAAATTATTTAAAATGTTTACGGAGTAATTATGGTTATCACTAAAGTGTAGATTATATTTTTAATAAGATATGTTCAATCATTTCTCAAACACATTCTTAATTTTTAAGATAACAAAAGTTATTTTTTATTAAGATATGTTCAATCAGAGACTCCCTTAAATGGAAGAAAAAAGAAAGAAGAGGAAGAACTATGTATATGTATCATACAACTTGGAACATTTTATTTTAATATTTATCTTCTTAAAATAGTTTTAAAAAACTTAATTTTTAATCTATTTAAATTTTTTTATATATATTAGTATTTTATAAAATATTATACATATCAACTCTTTACATGTATATGGTGTAAGTTGTATGCTCAAATATGCTTTGTTTTGACGTTGATTCATCTTAATAAGATCTTATTTTCGATAATTTATCAAACAAACTAATCACTTATATATTAATTAAATTAAGTATTTTTTTACTAGAGATTAGACATGAAATTAAGAGTTTAGATTTTCAGATTAAGCCAAAGCAAATGTTACCTTAGAGTCTTATACAGAGGAAGTACCATGTATTGTGTTGTCTGTCTCTACTTCTACATGTCTTTCTGCCCTTCAATAGGCTCAACGTCATAGATGTATGCCAGAAGCTCAGACAGTTGCCAATCTTGTCCCAGTGTCATAGTGCAGTGGACACCAGCCTCAGACAGAGGTCCCCTTTCCTCCATCCAGGAGGATGATCTCGGGTGCATGGCTATCATCTTTAATGTGGGAAGCTAAAATATATATTTTGTAACTTTTTATTTTTGCAATGATACTGGCAAATATTATCTTTCAAGGATAAGAATTCATGTATAATCCTTAATTAAAGATGCTTGCCTTCCTGTACAAAGAAACAAAGGCAAATTTTATCAATATGGAATGCTTCATATCTGCTTTAGAGAAAACTTGCTTGTGATTTAACAACGTATTTACTTTCTTTTTTTCCTTTCTAACTAACTGCACAAATTTCTTTTTTGGATGACACAGATCTAGAGAAAATGTTATGATGGGTGACGTGCACTTGCTCATTTTTGAACTCTTATGAGTTTTTAGAGGCTTTCATAAAGGCGGAATGATAAGCAACAAAGTTATTTTAACATACAAGCGGAAGCATGCATCTTTAAATTCTAATCCTGTCAATGTTGACGAAGGAGATGCACCTGTTAAATTTTCAAGAAGGATACTCAGGTCTGCTGTGTCAAATGACTCACTGAAAGGACATCATAAGGTCTATATGCTGAGCTTTTCATAGTTTACTGTTATTATACTACAGCATACAGTATAATGTGTTCAATGCCTCGTGTCTGATAACATCAAAAAATGTAACTTCTTTTGCTAGTTAGTAAGCATGTAACTTGGATTTGAAATTGTTGGTATAGGCTAACTTACCTTCTTGAATATTTTTATATTTGACCTTAAATTGATGAAAACTTAAGGTTGTTATTTAAGCTGAAAATGGTTGTTCATTAACAAACTTGGGCTTGGTTTTGATCGTTGTCCCTTTCCACCTACGTATGTGTCCACCAAAGTGATACCTAAATTCACTCTACCTGTATGCTGCCACCTGACCGTGACCATGCTTGTTGGTCCTCTGCCTCTGTCTACATCCCACAAAGTCCCTGATCACCTTCCTGCATATGGTGAACTTTTCTTTACTACTGTTCCTGAGTAATATAAATGAATCAGAAAGGTGGTTGACCTCTGAACGACTGGATGGAGAGATGACATGGATCACAACAAACTGCGGAATGGACATAGTGGTCGGCATCAATGCAAGAGAACTGTAAGGCTATATAGAAAATAAGGAACACCTTTAAGTTTTAAAGCAGTTCACATTCATTTAATTTGAGGAGCCGCCTCAGTTTGGAGGATTAAGCTTTTGCTCATAACTAAAGAATTCAAGTCCAAATGGAGCCAACCATAAACCAAGTGATGGGGACATATTTTGGGTTTTCTTTTACTTATGTCCCTACGAGGACAAGTTTGTAAATAGAAGTCTTAGAGGGTCTTTTTTTAAAATTAGGTCTCTTCTCCCTCTTTAAAAGAGGACCAGCTGCACATAGTTCAATAAGTGAGATTGGAATTTTTGGAGCCTAAGGCTTGGTGTCCCGAGCGGGGGGGCGCTGCCCCCGTCTTCTTCTTCCACCCCCCCTATGGCGATATCCCATTTCCCTCTCCATCCTCCGGATCTGGCAGGAGGCCAGTCTATCTCCCTTCTCACCCTCAGGCCTCCGTGCCTTTCTTCTCATCTTCTCCTCCTCGGCTTCCATCGACAGTAGTCCTCCACGTTCGACGACATCCGGCTCCTCCCTCACAGGGCGACAGAACCAGCGGCATCCTCAGACGGCGCAGAAGAGAAGGAGAAGCAGAAGAGGAAGAAGCAGGAGTGACGGAAGGGACCGGATCTGTGATCCCTTCCCCTCTTCCTTTCGGTCTCACCCCATCGCCATCGCCCCTCCGCGTCCGCCAACTTCCTATCCCGCCTACCAGCCGCGCAAGCCGGAGAAGACGACGACGACGACGCCCTCCCTCCGCGGCTCCCTCCCTCGTGCGGCGTTCTCCCGCCGTCGTCCGTGACTGCCCGCCGGATCTGCTTGCCGCCGGCGCCGTCGACAGCGCCAGGATCTCTCCCGACGGCCCCCTGCTCTGCCTCCCTGCTCCGCCGCGTCCTCCTACGTCGGCCGGACATCGCCGGAGGGGCCGAAGATGTCGCCTGCCCCGCTGTTCCACCCGCGAGGCCGCGTCCGGACGGCGAAGACGATGCGAGCGCGGGCGAGGCTTCGCGAGCGGGCGGGTTTTTGTCGCGGTTCGCGGGTTTGCGGGACGGCCGCGATGTCGCCACAGCCGCACACGGTCGACGCCGAGGATTCGGCCACGCGACCACCCGAGAGCCCCGGAGGAAGCGCCACGAACCCCCCCGGGGGGGTAAGCTCGCGCCCGCGAGCGCGGGCGACGCCCGCGGCCGCCGCCGGCTCGCCCGGTCGCCGGCTCGCGGTCCAGACCGGCCAATGGGCCGGTTCAGCCGGGTTTTGACCCGGTTCAGGCCGGTTCAACTCCTGAACCGGCCGGTTCATCCCGGTTCACCCTGTTTTGAGCCAATTTTGGCCGGTTCAAGCCGGTTCGACTCGGTTCGGGGTCGTTTCGGGTCTGTTTGGACCGGTTCGAGTCCGGTCCGTTTCATTTTGGGTTCGTTAGAGTCTATTTAGGGCGATTAGCGTCGGTTTATTTCGTGTTCGTTCGGTTTAGCCGGATTAGCCGGCTTGTCCCGCATCACCAAGAGATGTGTTCCCAGATAGAATTTCTTCATCCTTTTGTATATCAATGAAAATCACACTAAGATTCTCAACAGTTTTTAATATTTTTCTGTTTTATTTCTAAAAAAGTGAAATAAGACAAGCTGTCGGACCGGGGTGGCTTAGCACCCAAGGGGCGGTCTACTTTTAAGTTGCAGATCCACCCTTCAGGGTATGCCAGATCCAAAATTGGATCCTCTCTTCCTCGCCTAAACAGAGCATGGAAGGCATTGGAGGCATCATTGGCAGCCCACCTCAATGCCAGATGCAGCAAGAGCAACTGCCTAGGCAGTTCAGATTTGTCACCGTGCCCCGCATCGGCCGCATTTGATAACAAAGTTCTTAAAAAATTATCATGTCATTTTACACTATGCACTTAGATTAATATTTTCAAGATTTAATCTCCCAAGATTTTTCCAAGATCTCTCGGATGTCTCTTCTTTGTAATCATTCTGAGACAAAGCCGAGATGCAAAATGACAATGCTTGGGCCTGACCCCCTTCGTCGTGCAGTCCAACAAACATGCTCTCATTTGATAAGCCTCTAATTTTTTGTAGATAACCTTAGCCATCTTAAAGATTGAGAAGAAATATAGTGGAATGCTAGAAGCATTGAATACACCAATATCCACATTCTACCTGCTGAAAGAAGTCTATGCTTCCAGCCTTGAAGGTTGTCCTCAAATTTCCTTAAAACCAGACTCCAATAAACAGTCTTTATGGGTCTATTAGGCAGAGGCAGCTCCAAATACTTAATGGGAAAATCTTCTTCAATCCCTAAGGAGCAGGAGATTTGATTAAGCTCTTCATCACACTTCGCTTTTGCTGAATTTACTTTCAATTCCATACAAGCATGGAGGAAAAGAGCATTGGCCTTGAGTTAACAATATTATCAATGGAGGATACATGAAAAGCAATGTATTATCCACTAACTAAAATGAGTAACATGAACTTCATTGGATTCAACTCAACACTCTCAACCTTATTCCAAAAGCAAGGAAGGCCAGATCAGAATTGGTGTCTGGATCAGTTAGTGCCGTTCCAGAATCCAAGGGAGGGAGAAAAACTGATCTGGAATTGGCCAGGATAGGCTCTTCCAAAAACAAAGACAAACAAAAAATGTAAAAATGAAGGAAGTTAGGCCAAGGAAGGCTGGATCAGTATCGGGTTTGGATTGGCTAGTGCTGATCCTAATATGATCTGGATCAGATCAGCTGATTTAGGCCATTCCAAGAGAAGAAAATCCGATCCAAAATAAGCTCTTTCAAAAATTAAAAAAATAAAAAACATTATTTTTTTGCAGAGGAAGAAAATTCCATCATTCCGGTCCAATCTGAACTCTGCAGCAAACTGATTCTGGCGGAATTGGCAACGGATTGACCAATTCAGGCATATCCAGGACCAATTTGGGCTTAATCCATCTGATTCAAGAGGAAATTCAATCTTGGATCTCACCTCCCCCCCTCCTTCCAGTTCTCCTGCATTGATGTCGACCACTATGTCCATTCCACATTTTGTTGTGCTCCATGCCATCACTCCATCCAGTCATTCAGAGGTCAACCACCTTCTTTCTGATTCATTTATTACTCAGGAATGGTAGTAAAGAAAAAAAATCACCATATGCATGCAGGTGATCAGGGACTTTAAGGGATGTGGACAGAGGCAGAGGAAATCTTGGCCAGCAACACTTATTTTGGAATTGGCGATATGGGCACGATTCATGGGAGAATCCGATCTTGGATCAAAATCCTCCTAGATCAGGTCCGCAATTGGTCTATTCCAATCCAGATCAGCTGATTCCCCCAATCATGTCCAAAAGGTATTTATAGCTTGACTTTCCAAGAAAAAAAGTATAGAGATAGTGGATCTCTCTGTCTAAAATCCCTGGAGACTGAAAAGTAACCCAAACTTTTATCATCGATCAACATTGAGAAAGAAGTTATTTCTATGCACGTTTTAATCCATTGTAGCCATCTGCCTGTACACCATCAAGTTATCCAAAATTATTCTGCCTTCAAAAAAACTGACTGAGTTTCATTCACCAGTTTTTTGACAACCTGCTGAAGTCTATTTTGCTAGAATTTTTGTAAAAATTTTGTAAGCATAGTTAAGCTACAATGTTGTAGTATAAGTCCTACAATGTTGTATGGTAGTAAATGTTAGGCAATAAAAGAAAAACATACTTCTAAAATAAGTGTTGCCGAAATGAGAATGTTAAAATGGATGAATGGTCACACTAGATTATAAGAAATGAATGTATTAGAGCAAATGTAGGAGTAGCGACAATTGTAGACAAATTGAAAGAATGGAGAATTGAGATGATTTGGGTATATTAAACATAGACCTAGGGAGACTCTGGTTAGAAAAGTAGAAAATATTAAAATAGCAGAGACAAAAAAAAAGGATTTGGTAGACTTAGCTTAATTTGGAGGAGGGTAATTTAATATGATTTGGATGATATTATTATCTATTGAAAAAGTAACTCAAGTGAAGAAAGAGAATTCATATGGTCGGTCCCAAATAATTTGGGACTAAGACTTGAGTTGAGTTGAGTTGTAAGCATGGTTAAGCAAACTAATAGGCCAGAATCTCTGACATCCATCACCACCTCCTTTTTGGGGATCAAAGTGATAAATGTTGCATTGAATTTTTTTTATCAATTGAGAACAATCTTGGTTAGCCTGCATCGCTTACTGGCTCTTCCTCAATAATGGATCAAAAAACTGGAAGAAACCTGTAGGGAAACTGTCCAGTTCTGGAGGCTTATTTGCACTCCTTTGCAACACCACTTCCTTTACTTCATTGGAGATTTGTTGTACCAGTATCTTCATTGTATGACAAGGTATTGTCTATTGTTGGATGGATATTATATCTCTTTCTTGAATAGACTCATAAAAGTTAAGGATGGCCTGAGATAATGCCCCTTCTTCATCGTTGGAATCAAATAATGTCAACTCAGACTTCAGAATTGTCTTGGGATGGCCAGCAAGCTGAGATTTTGCCAAGATGGCAAGATCTCATGATATTCTTGCAACATAGGGCAGGGGAAACACCCCGGAGGGGTGGCAACAGTGGATGGCAGGTGGCAGAAGGAGTGTGTCAGCAACACAGAGTGTGGGCATTCTGGGCAGGGAAGGAGGGTCCACCACTCCAGACTCTTGTACCTGGTAACGACCCAGGTAACTTGGTTCCACAACTTAAGTTGCAGATATGGTGCTACTAGGTCTAAAGATCCACAACTATGTTGCAGATCTAGTGTGTCAGGTCTCAGCCAAGGACTGCAGGAAAGCATGTGAGAACCAAGGATTGAACCTTGGCAGGAACCATCCACCCTAAACCCAGGATCAGCCAAGACTAGCGTGAATTGGCCCAACTCAACCGAGAGTAGGCCTGAGTCAGGCGGGAATCTGCCACTCTGGTCAATTTCAAGTAGGATTGGCCTATCATAGGTTAGTGAATCTAGTTCAAATGGATCTGCCTGCATTAGCTGATCCTGGATGAAAAGTCAGACCAGTATCGGCCTCGCCCAGCTTGGATTGAGAGATGCCAATCCTGATCCAGCTGATCCTGCAAACCTTGACAGCAGGATAAGTGATAGAATTCGAGATGCGCATCCAAAACCTGAGGATAAGTTTTTTCCTAGTAAAAAGAGTTTGTTGGGAATTAAAAAGAGATTAGATGTTTTCGTTTGGGGGTTTGGGTATACTTGTAAATATGGTGTTGGGGGATCTTTTTGTTACAAGATGGCTCTATGTAAGAAGCCTTCCATGTAGTTCTGTAAGGAATGAGATAGAGAAAAGTTTTGGAGGCCTTTGACCAGTGTGTCCGATTAGGGGGCTTGATCCTAGCATCCCTCTCGTCATCCCTTTCTAAAGAGGCCTTCAATACCTTCATCTTTTCAGCATGGTGCCATTCCGTACATCGTCTCAACCTCCAGGCTCTGTGCCATTCTTCACTTCGCTTTCCTAATTCAATAGTCCCATCGTCATCTTCTCCTCATCTCTCATCCCTGCTTTGCTTAAGGTCTGGTTCGATTTCGACCCCTTCATTCGACATCATAATTGGCAACCTCGTGAAGGCATTACGGACTTCAGTGTTTCCAGATTCGCATCGAACTCCTGCACAACGTCCTTTCACGGCATCCGATGATCCCCACTTGTGCTGCCATTATCTGCACTGTCACTGTGGCACCAAGCTTCCTCCTTGATCGACAGAACCTCCTATGGTGGTATCTTCTATTGACACCACCAGAGTCTGTGCTGCATCCACAGTGGATCCTTCTGAACTTCCCAGTAGCATCTTCGTCTAGTGATCTCCGGATGCAAGTCTCTCTATTACCTTCTTCTCCAACTCCAACATTAGCAACTCCGGCAGAATTGTACAAGCCATCCAAGTTCCAGGTCCTGACAACCGCATTGTGGCAGTCGTGCACCTCCATCTATCCGTTTCCAGAGCCCTGACAAGACAACTTCTCTGTAACCAGAGCAGCGGAGCAACTGTGATTGTCTTTGGACATGCTGGCAATCTCTGCCACCTCTCCCTCATTTTCCCCTCAAGATCACCCCTGTTTATCTTGTTTCATGTGACAAAAATGATGCTACAGTACTTCACGACTGTGTGTAGGTGATAGAGCTACAGGACTCCAAGGTTGTCATGTAGCTCTGGTCTTCTCACCCAATCCATCAAAGTGCCGTGACAGAGCTTCTGTCCTCATGCGATCAGACCCTTCACGCATGCTCTTGCATCACCACCACTCTGTGCAAGCCACGGTTCCCATGCTGGACCCCGTCAAGCATCCAGCCAAGCCCGTTGGTCCCGCCAAACCCCAGCAAGCCTCTGCACCCTTCACCTGAACCATCTTCGAGCCACTCCCATGGACTCAGTTGGGTCAATTGAACCCTGCGGACTTGTACCCCTGAGCCATTCTCTCATGCAGTTGGCACAATGTTCTGGACCACCCTTGGTTCTACTGGTTTGGCCGGCTCACACTGGTCCAGCCAGATTTTAAATTGGTTTGTGCTGGTTTGAGGTTGGGTCATCCCGGTTCAGACCGGTTCTCTCTGGTTCAGGGCTGGTTCACTGAGTTTTGAGGCCAATTTACACTGGCTTGAGTCCGTTTGGATCAATTTTCAGTCGTTTCTACTTAGTTATAGTTGTTTCCAACGTTATATTCCAGTTTTCAGCTCTTTGTCCAGCATCAGCTTTGGGGTTCATCTGTCCAAACTATTATTCTTTTTCATGCTTCCAAATCTAAAAACTAGAGATCGGAAGGGAAGTGCAATAAATGAAAATGACACTCTTCAACTCAATTATTCAATCTTTTTACTTTCCCTTGGAGTGTCAGAAAGATCCTTTGTAGTTTTTTTTACTCGATTTTATGACAATTCATTCAAGACTAAGTAGAAATACACAATTGAGCTGTGTTTTCGGGTTCTTCATTGCTACATGTTCAGTTTGACGCTTTTTTTATCAATGTACATGTGATGCAAAGAGATCTTGGAGATTATTTATTCATTACTCTTTTCAATTGTTTCCACCCTTTCTCTTTTCTCTTCTTGTTGTCTGTGTTTCAGGTCTGCGAGAGCCACCTCTATGGCTGCAACGGGAAAGCAGTGGACTGCTGTAGCTGCTCTAATATTTCCGAGTGCGATGATCCATCATCTGAGGTTTCATATTGTATAATAACAGAGATATTTGTTGGGAATTTGAAGTTTCTTTTTCCAGTCTGATTTCTTTTTTTGATTTCTTGTTCAAGCCTACAACACAAGGGGGATCTCAACATGTTGCTTGTACTCAGCTGCATAATACCACTTGTGTTGAGCAACATGATAATGAGGAAGAATTGATTCAGCAACAGCTGCAAGAAGCAAGTAAGCCTAGAAGGTTTGAAAGTGGTCAAATATTTGAAAATGATCCAGCAGAAAAGTCTACCAATAGCACTTTTCATACAGAAGTATCTGTAGATGAGACAGTAGTTATTAAGGACTTGCATGTGGCTTCTCTGGATTCAAGGCCTGCTTATGCAAATGGGTCATCACACAGCAAAGCTGGTTTGGGTTCACCTGCCTGCAAGGACGTTAGTGTTACTGCCAGATCAGATCCTGTGCCCCTTGATTCTGCTGAAAAGAAACTTAGTTCCTTATGTAGAGAAGGAAATATATCAGAGATAAGCATTTTAAGTGGAAAAAGCCTTTCTTCTATGGAAGCACGGCCAACAATGGTGCTCCAGAAAACAGTGCATAAAGAGAACTTTGGAAGCACTTTGCGTACCTTCTGCAGGAGGGCGAAAAAGGCAAAAGATATAGGTGAGAGAGAAATGTGTGGTAACAAAGTTGTCAGAGGAGATAATTCACTTTCTGAACAGGATTCAGTCCTTAAAACTGGAGAGCCAAGGGTTCATTCAAGTGAGGTGTCTCTTCAAGCAAAAGGCCACAATGGCAGCATCAAGAGCTTGCTGAATCTGAACGGAGATGCCATGGTACATTCTTTAGTCTTTTATGTCATAAGACCTCTTAAAATTTTCTTGTTCCTTTCACTTTCAATGTTTCTGATACTTGGGTACTTTTTTGAAACAAAAGGTGCCAGCATATGCTGCATTTTATGGTTACTTTGGCTGATATGAATGGTGTGATGTGCACAAATTTTGCCTTATTAAGGAATATGATGATGAAAATTTGCCTAAAGGATGTGATCATCCATAGTTTACCTGCCTGTTGTGAACAAATGAAGAACATGGCCAACTTAATACGTGCTGCTTTCATACCTATAGAGGAAGGGGCTGAGAAAAAAAGTAGACCTATAAGTATAAGCTCAGTTAACTGCATTTATTAAATATTTACGAAGTTGTAGATTGATGTAACCTCAAAAATCTCGAAATTTAAAAAGATTTTGGTTTTGGAAATTCATTTTCCATTTGAATTTGAATTAGACCTTAATTAGACCTTAGCATTGACTTCTTAGGAAAATAGATGGTATTCCATAAAAGTACTAACTAGGGTCAAAATTATATGTTGAGGTTGTTAGGTTCTTTGAAATTTTATTTTGACCTCTCCCCGTCGGATGGTGCGAAGATCCGACGTTAATTACATCGAGATTACTCGAATACCCTTGATTATCGTCATAGCAATCCATTGGAATAGAAAACATACATCTACAAAAATAAACATGCATACAAACACATAGGATAAAACAACCCCATGAGCTTGATGGAAGGCAAGCACTTAATTCACTTTGAATTTAATTTGAGTTTAGTTTGGATTTGATTTGAATTGAATTGGTTAAAATTGATTTTGATTAATTTGAATTGTCTTGGATTTAGTTTGAGTTGAATTTAATTTTGATTTGTTAAAGCTGATTTGAATGAATTTTGTTGGGATTGAATTATTTAAATTTAGTTTGATTGGAGTTGAATTTATTTGGAATTGATTTATCTGAATTTAATTTGAGAGATTTATCTGGTTGAATTAGATTGAATTGGTTTGATTTTAGTTTGAATTTGAGTTTGTTTTATTGGTTGAAATTTGGATTTGGTATGAGTTTTAATTTGGTTTGAATTGTATCTGAAAGAGTGAATTTAAGTTTAAAAATTTGATTTGGATGTTCAATGGGTTATTTGTTTGATTATAATTGACTTGAATTGAATTTGGTTTGTTCTATTGATTTGTATTTGTTTGAGAGATTTGAATTTTGAATTTTGAAAAAAAAGTTGGATTCTGTGGCAGATTGATTGAGTTTGGGATTGACTTTTAATTTAAGAAGTTTGATTTAAATTTGCTTGACAGGACGATGGTTTTTCTTTGGATTTGGTTTGAGAAATTGGTTTGTTTTGATTTGGAAAATTTGATTTGGATGTTTGTTGTCAGAATCGACTTAGATTTGATTATATCTTTTATGTGTTGATTGTGATTTAAATGTGTATTCTTTTGGTTTGATTTGATTCATTTGGAAGTCTCTTTCTAGGATCATGTTTCATTTGGTTTAAACCAACTTGGGCTTCTGTTGCAGATTCAACCGAACCTGAAGTTTATAAGTATTTTCGATTCCTGTGAACTTTACAGATTTTTTTGAAATGTATTGATATTGTACAGATCTCAGATTTTCGGATTTTCGGATTTTACAGTTTCGGATTTGCTTGGGTTCCAGATTTTTATCTTCAAATATGACATTCAGATTTCAAATCCCTTGAGTTCAGATCTCACATGCTTCACAGATTTTCAGACTCTGCGCATTCCAATTTTCAGATTTGAAGTCTCAGATTTGGCCCATTTGTGCACATTTGCAGATTTTAGTCTTCAAATTCCAGATTTACATATGTTTCAGATTTTTCAGACTTTATTTTATGTCAGTTTTTTTTGTTGTCTTGCCTTCCAGAAAATTTCATGCAGCAGTCCTCTCTTTGTAGCATAAACATGTGCACCGGACATGAGCTCTCCATTTGTTCTCTGAAATATGAGACATGATTTACAACTTGATCAGAAATTCGGTCTCTCGAATCCTTGATGGATCTGACAATTCATGGGCGGCATGTACCCGGTCTTGATAGACTTATGGGTATCCCCCACTGTTTTGATGATTATATTAGCATATAATCGGCTTAGCGGCATGTTGACCATGCACGGCCTCATATAGCTAAAAAAAATGGCAAGACATTGGGGTCTTTTATAGACCTTTGTATGTCTACCTTAGGGACGTAGGGGCGGATGGTTAGTCGACCTCCCAACTAGTCCGGATTTTGATTTCTTTTAAGTTAAGCCGAGACGTAGGGGCGGATGGTTAGTCGACCCCCTAACTAGTCCGGTTTGTTGAATTAAAAATGTATTTTTTATTTATTTTCACTTGATTGTTTGTTTTAAATTAATTTTTGTTGAAAGAAGTCCAGCCGGACACTGTTCATCCGAACTGGGAGTCTAATCCACTGTTTGGACCACGTGCGGCCGAAGAGAGGGCTGATCCACTGTTTGGACCGGAATTCACATGCCTGGACCGGCGGTCCTTCTCTGCGGGGCCGGCGGACGCTCGGGGGCCAGCCGGCTTCGCCCGGTCGCGCCTTCCCCTTTTTTTTGCGTTTTCTTCTCCGGGCTGGCCCCACCGTTTTTCCACCGTGACATAAGTCCGGGGGATATTATTTCCCCCGGCTACAGTTCTTCCCCGACGGCTTCCGGCATCATTTGGCAGCGCGACCTTCTCCGGCGGCCTCCGGCTTCATTTGGCAGCAACAACACCGGCAGAGGAAGAAGAAGGGGCCGTCGGCCTTAGGGGAGGAGGAGGAAGCTTTCGCCGGTGGTGACAGGCGGAGCTATTGGCCCTACGGCTTCCGCTGCAGCGTGCGGTGGAGGTTGCGGCGTCCGGCGGAAGAAGAAAGCGACGGAAGAAGAAGGAGACGGCGGGAGAAGAAGAAGATGGCTTCAACCAAGTCGCGGGAGGACCGGTAATCTCTCCGACTCCTCTCTCTCCTTTTTTCCTTCCTCTCCTCCTTCGCCTCTCTCCGATGACGGTGGCCCAAGAGATGCTTATATAGACTCGTGCGCTCCCCCCTGCCGTCCGAAAACCTTCTGGGAAAGGAATCCGTCTTCGAGACGGAAGCGGGGAAGATCCGCGAATCCTGGGATCACCCTCCCTCCTTTTGCGGTTCCGGTGGATATATCCAGGAGCATTTACGAAACCCCCTGCCTCCGGAAGAGTCCGATTTAGAGTAGGGAACTTTCGGGACCCCTTTTTCTTTACCGTGAGAGCCCACGGGAGTACACCCTTGACCATCCAGATAAGATCTGAATTAAGCCCAAGGAATGCGAATGAACCTTACGTGGGCCTATATCCCCAATAAATTGAACGTGGCCAAAATACAGCCCATCCACCCTCCTGGAAGGTGGTTCGAGTAAGCCATTTGACCTCTTTTAATTGGACGATCAATATTTGAACTGTCGAGCCCACTCTGTAGCTCCGATCATGGGACATGGTATCCCCATAAGCCTAAGCATGGCCAGCCAACCCCCCTTTTTTTGTAAAAATTGTGCGCCAACATAGATACATTGCAAGTTTCAATAAGGAAGTTGTAGGCCCTAATGAATAGGCTTTTACACTAGAAATTGTTGATTCTAGATAATCATGACTGCCTTTGAAAGCATTCAAAGCTGTGTATGGTCCACAAAATTGATTTTGAAAAAGTTTCTAACATGGTCACTGAAAGCATGTGTAGGAGAAAGTAAACATGTTGCTGGCTGCTGGGCTCAGGTACTGCTGGAGCTGGACCCCCCAGGCCCCGGGAGGACAGGCCATTCAGGGAAAGAGAGGAGCTTTGGGTGGGGGAGGGGGGGGGGAGAGCAGAGAAGGCTAGCCGAAGTCAAGGTGGATGTAGAGGATCAGATATGCTAGGTGCATGACAGGTGGGGCGCTGGGCCCAAGTTGGCCAGAATGCGGTCCAGTGCCTACTCTGCCATGGCTTGGGTCATCATAGGACGAATTGCAGAGGGGTGTCTGATAAGGTAGGGAGGACATAAGCCGATCTGCAGATCTGATCCTGGTCAGGATCAGATTGGTGGATTGGCCATGATTGATCCAGGATCCGATCCTGATCTGGAAATCCTTGGCAAGATATATTCCATAAAAAGAGCATCTTGTTTAGTGGATAACTGGTGAAAGAAGGAAGAGTTCATTTGGCTTTATTGGAAGTTATATACAAGGCTTTGCTGTCTAAATGATTGTGAAGAACTGATAACTAAGATGCTCCTTCTAGGTTTCTGCTGTTAATCTTAATTACTTTGCAAAATTCAGTATTCGTGATAATGATTTTGCTGGGTCTGGTCATGTTTCTTCCATTTGGAGAGGCACCTTGTATCTTAGTGGTGTATACAGGAGAGCCACTAAAATTGTGATTTGTGGTGTAAAGGTTCTGTTTTGGGAGGATATGCCTTGGGAAGATCAAGATTTAATGGAACTATTTCTGGACTTAATTTGAGCTCTCTTCTTCTCACGAGTCATGACTATTTGGTGGTAGAGGCTTGGGATTCTTTGGGGTTGTCCCTTTTCGGGTTCTTCATTTTCATAGAAATGTCCATGAAATGCGCTATTCATATGGGCCCGAGTTGGCCAGAATGCGGTCCAGTGCCTCCTCTGCCATGGCTTGGGTCATCATAGGACGAATTGCAGAGGGGTGTCTGATAAGGTAGGGAGGACATAAGCCGATCTGCAGATCTGATCCTGGTCAGGATCAGATTGGTGGATTGGCCATGATTGATCCAGGATCCGATCCTGATCTGGAAATCCTTGGCAAGATATATTCCACAAAAAGAGCATCTTGTTTAGTGGATAACTGGTGAAAGAAGGAAGAGTTCATTTGGCTTTATTGGAAGTTATATACAAGGCTTTGCTGTCTAAATGATTGTGAAGAACTGATAACTAAGATGCTCCTTCTAGGTTTCTGCTGTTAATCTTAATTACTTTGCAAAATTCAGTATTCGTGATAATGATTTTGCTGGGTCTGGTCATGTTTCTTCCATTTGGAGAGGCACCTTGTATCTTAGTGGTGTATACAGGAGAGCCACTAAAATTGTGATTTGTGGTGTAAAGGTTCTGTTTTGGGAGGATATGCCTTGGGAAGATCAAGGTTTAATGGAACTATTTCTGGACTTAATTTGAGCTCTCTTCTTCTCACGAGTCACGACTATTTGGTGGTAGAGGCTTGGGATTCTTTGGGGTTGTCCCTTTTTGGGTTCTTCATTTTCATAGAAATGTCCATGAAATGCTAAAGGGGTTGAGTTGTGGCTTTCTTCTCCTTGCTTATAAAACTAGAAGAGTGGGGGTAATCAGTCTATTTTCATCAGTCTATTTCTTTTTATTTTACTCTACTGTATGGTTTGCTTTCACTTGTTGTTTTTGTAGAAGATGTGTCTATTGCCCTCATTCTTAATGTTTATCATAATATGCATGAAAGTAGCTATTCTTTAGTTGTTTAATGTGTATCAGTTTTTATCCGAATGCTTTTACTCCCGTACATTTGTGATCCAGGCAGATTTAGATTTTTAAGAATTGCTTCCGTAGCACACTGCTTTCACATCTTGAAGTGAAATTACAGTGGTGAGCAGGGTAATGCATTGTCAGATGTGAACGGCTTTAAAGGAAGACATGAGTAGGCAGTGGACATTAGTTTTGTACTTAAGATGAACCTCTGTATGCACTCTAATCCTTTTGTTCATTTATGACTAGAGATCAGTCAATCTTTCTAATGTCGCCTAGCAAGTTCATCCACTTCAAGGGGGGACTTGATCTTCGATACTGTGTTCCAATATCAGCCTAAATATATTTCCTGTGCTATGCACCTGGTCATCTGAATGTTGTGGTGTGCGATGTGTTTGGCAGGTGAAGGAACTTCATGAGGATGTTACACATGAATCTGTTCCTGGATGTTTAAATGAAAACGAGAAGTGAGCTTTCTCTTATTTTCACTTTTTCTCTTGTTAATGCTTCTGAAATGACTGACTTGTTTGTGTTTACAAATCACAACGGTGCAGAAACAAGTCAAAAGAAGATGTTGCCAAGTGTATGGATGAATCAAAAGTCGCCACTAAAGAGCGAAAAGATTTCCTAGAAGACAGACATGTGAAAGTCACTTCAAACTGCTACACACATGATACCATGAATGATTTGTTGTCTGACGTAAATCACAGGGATAAGCAATTTAAGTTACCAGAAACTAATTTCATAATTGGAAGTGCACCAGAAGTTGGGCCGATAGATGCTTTAAAGCATCCAATTATTAAGAGAATGGCAAATGACTGTTTAGAGGTGGAAAATCCTCTTATTCCTTGCCATTTTGGACCTCATCTTGATATCAACGAGCCAGCATCAAGCAAGATGACTCATTTTTCTGCATGTGAAAATGGAAATCAAGATGATGCTGTTTCGAATGAAAATTTAATCAGTTCACGTCATTCATCTGATGGTGCCATTGAGCATGTTAGTGGAAGCTGCGAGCCTCAGAAAATAAAGAAAAAACTGAAACAAAGGGTAGTATGTACCATGGCTGACATTGATA
Source organism: Cryptocoryne crispatula var. balansae (assembly GCA_036172225.1). Classification (NCBI taxonomy): domain Eukaryota; kingdom Viridiplantae; phylum Streptophyta; class Magnoliopsida; order Alismatales; family Araceae; genus Cryptocoryne; species Cryptocoryne crispatula. The sequence continues at coordinate 8,544,981 of CM069922.1, read as the reverse complement.
TCAACTACAGATTGGGTTGTAGTGGAGATGACACTACTTGTCTTACGTCAGCAAAATCTTCGCCTGATTTTGCAATAGCGGTGAGTTTTCTAGCTGAAGCTAATTTCTTCCGTTTTCTTCGATGACTCCTGTGTATCTTTTTATTTTCATGTAATATTTTTCTTGTCCGTGGCATCTTGAACACCTTCCGTTCTGTAACCTCTCTGAGTTTCATGTATATTTCAGTCTGATAATTCTTTATGTTAAGCTGTGCTTTTTATTTGTCTTATTTAAGTAAATGCAGGGTTTCCTCAGAGGGAATATCAGTTATGCTGCATCTTCTCAAAAAGGACATCTTGTAGAAAGCAAGGGCAACACTGTTATTGAGAATCAATTGAGGACAAAGGAAGCTGGATCCATCTGCAAGGATTTTCTCAGTTCCACTCACATCCAGCGAGAAAATGTAGAGCATCCCATAAAGGACTTTCAGAGCACCTCTCCACTGTCACGTCTCAAGAGCATTGGTTATGCTCATGAACTTCAGCTTCCATGGCAAACATCAGATAGTAATGCGTCCATGTTTAGGCATAAGCAGATTCTTGATGACATCTTAACAGGTAGCAGAATGTTAAACAGAAGACATGAGAACTATTTTGCGAACTTTAGGAGGCATCCAAGTTTTTGGTCAGATGAGGAACTCGATTCCCTGTGGGTAGGTGTAAGAAGGCATGGAAGGGGGAACTGGAATGCCATGTTAGGAGATCCGAAATTGCATTTTTCTGGTTGGAGGATTGCAGAAGACCTGGCTGAGAGATGGGACATGGAACAGTCAAAACTGCTTCATCCTTTAGTTCAACCAATGAGATCACTGGAAGCAGACCATTCTCTCGGTTCCATAATATCTAATAGGTTATTGTCAAATTCAGCAGTTGATAGTTACCATAGGAGTTATTTGTCAGAAAATCAGGACCCTAGAAATGAGACTGGGCTATCCCTCGGAGATGTATACTTGAAAGAAGGAAAAAACAACAGGATTCCAATCCAATTGCCAGACTTCACCGTCCATCCTCTGGCTGCAAATGGCAGCTTTGCTGCTGGTTCTTCTTACAGCTACAGAGTCCCACAGGGACATCTACTTCAAAAGGAGGTCGTAACACACCAAAGGCCTGGTAAGTCACTGGAGACGCATGACTTGATACCAAGCTTGTTGGAGCAGAATTTAGTTGAGAGACTTCCTGATGCTAGGAATCAGATGGCCGCATTATCATCAGCCAATAATCTGCCTCATTGGCTGAAAGAAGTTGTCACCCCTGCAGCACCGAATGAACAAGCTAAGGCCTGTGGTGTTTCAACCTTTGGTCCAGTGGTGTCACTGTCACCGTGCAGTGAGCAGCAAGTCATTCCTCCTTTCTCTTACCCCAGTGAGAAATTGGCACCAGTGAAGGATGCACGGCGGGGGATACTAAAAAGAAGAGGGACTAGAAGTGTCAATACCAGCGTTATGAGCACATCTGCCTTGAGATCTGCAGAGTGCAAGGCTTCAGATACCATAATCTTGGACCTAAACCAGAGCTCTTCAGAGGCCATTGAACAAAATAACCTTATTATTTTAGACGGAGATGCATCTTCTGAGGAGACCATATCAGATGATCAGACTCAGAGCAGTAGGCATTAGCCATTTTCTCGGAAAACTCTGCAGTTCAGTAGTCTGTACAGGGTTTTGTTCCTTACCTGTGCGGTTATGTTGTAAATATAGTATATTTTAAATATAGTATATTTTCCTTCTCCCGGTGTTGTATCCCCACCCTTTCTTCAATTTCTAGAATTCGTTTCCATAGCTGTGAACTACATATTTTTATATGCAATGGAAAAAGATGTGTCATCCACCTGTAGTCTGTACTGTAGTGCCCTCTCCCAGAATATTCCCTCTCATCTGCTGTCCTCCCGCTAAAATTATTTCATCCAGGGAAGGTAACCTTGCCCTTGGCAAGCTCGCAGATGGGGCGTTGTGCCACTGCCAACCACTGTCCTGTTGTGCTCATCCTTCCGCTCGAGAAGAAGTAAAATTTTGGCAAGTCATTTGATGACGGATTTTGTAACATCTTGGGCTCTCAAAGAGTTCTCCATCGTCAAAACGTTTCCTTGCCGTAAGATCTCCTAGTTCGAATGTAACCGAACGAGTAATATTTGGTGACCATAGGGTGTTCTACGTTATGCATGATATTTGTCAATTTAGATATTTGCCAAATAACCAAGCAATAAGTTACCCCCAAGGAATAGTCGGGGTCGGCCCCAAAACCGACCCGGGTCGGTTGGGGTCGCGACCTGGGTCGGATCGGGGTCGGGAAAAAAATAATAAAAAATTCAATTTAAAATAATAACCAGGTCGAGGAGTCGGGGACGGGTCGGGGTTGGTCGGCCCAAAAAGCGACCGGGTCGGGCGACCCGGTGACCATGGTTACCCCTTTCATAACTTATACCCAGCTAACTTTATTTTCTCCCCCAAACAATCTTTTTTCCGGATTAAGTCATCACCATATTTCAATTCTGTAAATTGGCATCTAATTAAAATGCCCACTTATCCCTCATTTGAATAGCTTAGTTTCTTTTTCTCGCAAACGCAAACATGGGTGCTAATTGGACTGATAATTAGCCTATATAGGCAAGCGCGTCACAATTTATTTATTCCAACGAGACACTGCACAGTTTGTATTTAACTGCACTTTATATATCTGGAGTAATAAGCACCACTTCGATCTAGTTCCTGAATTTGGCCAACGAAGATTTAGGATGTTTACTTGCACAATAAGATTTCATTTCTACCCTGTTATGGCCAGATCAAGGTGGCATTTGGATGTGGTGGAGAAACAAGTGGAAATTCATCGCCCAAATAATGATAGGATTTGCAGAAAACTTACCGATAAGAATCTGGGGAAGAGTGGCTTTTTTTTCATGGTTTATGCTTTGACAAACCAGAAAATTACTCACAGATCATTTAACAAAATATCCTTGTGAAAGAATATTTTGCAGCATCAAGACAAAGTGGGTGCGCCAGGCAGATGGTCGGAGTAATTAATCTTTTCATAAAATTTGTCAATTCAGATGACCTCATTAAAATCAAGAATGTTGACCTGACATTCACTTGGGAGCAAGAGACATAAGACCTCCTTTTACATTAAGGAAAGGCTAGACTCCTGGATGCTGCACCTAGATTTTCAAATAATCACCCACCGGGTGTGGAACAATGAAACCCGAAGTTATACGGATCACAAGAAGAAAATGATAGAGATCAAGAAGCATTTCTCACTGGAAGAAGAATTTCCTTCAAAAATTTTAGAAAACTTCAAGACATGGAGCATGCTTACTGGCTCCATTGCTCAAAAGTAGTCTTTATTACGGAGTACCTAGCTTAAATATAATTTTTCCATTGGCATTACTGGCCCCCTGATGAATTGCATCACCTCAACATCCTTCTCCATTAATCTGAACAAAGCAAGTGTTGAAAAATATTAATCATCCAATAGGTTGTCCCATGTCACCTCTCCTCTTTATCATATCCAAGGAAGCTGTCTCAGCCTATCAGGTATTTTGAATGAGTCTATGCAAAAGAAATATATTCATGGGGTACTAAGTCACTCCAGCCTATGTATATCCACCTAATGTACGTAGACAATCTGCCGATCTTTGTAAGATCCATGATAGATGAGAACATAAATGTTATTCATTGTCTAAAGGAGTATGAGACACTAATGTCAGTAGATTGTCTACATACATTACAAGTCGATATTGATTATCCGCTTATCCATTTTGCGGGCTACATGGAAAGATCGATGCAAAGCCACTATTGAAGGAAATAAAGTCAACCCTATTAAGATCATTAGATATGCCTTGGCCGAAGCTCATTTCTAGGAATCGCACTCTACAACAACAATGCGCACAAGTCAGCTGACCTCTTGGAACCCCCTGCCTGCACGCTCAAAATTCATGGAAGGTAAACATAGATGGAGCAACAGATCAGGATGGTAGTGCCAAAGGCATAGTTATTACTCATTAGAGACTCCCAGGGATTGCTCATATCTTGTAGAGCATCTTTTGGTCTACCCAGAGAGGTCGGAGCCATGGTGATTCTTCAAGCTCTCTGGCAGCTCCTTAATGCATCTCACCCAGTCGTTTGTGGAAAGCGATGCACGAGGGGTCATCGGGGCATTCTACGGGGAAGCAACTATCCCTCGAGAAGCATATCAGATCATCACCGACATCAAGTAAATCCTCAGGGGCAGTTCGGTAAAAGATTACTTCGGGGGGTTTATCCCATAACTTTTGGGAATAAACCAGATTACTACCCAAACTAATATTGCACCAAACAGCCCTATCCTCATGCTTATTTTTCCCCCTGTTCCTGTAACAGGGTAGTTCAACTCCTTTTAAGATATACACATTAACATTCAAGTCTAGCTTCTTTGCTACTGCGCTGGAGGCCTCTCCATATGTGGTTCTTAACTCCCGAATATATGGAATTAATTTGCCCTTTGACCAAACAAAAGAATAAAAATGGGTTTGGAGTAGGTGTTGTAATTAATATAATCAACAGTCAAAAGGAGGTTAACCCTTGGTTTGATCCAACGAGGCCATAAGTTCAGCCACCATCGAGTTCTCATTTATCTAATAAAAAGAATCGCGTCTGGTCTGAGTGACATTCTAGGGAGCTGTTTATGGACGACGGTGGTGGGGGTCATAAACCACCCGAGGGATGATTATAAACTCGCCGGCGACGAGCAAATTGACATAGAAGAAGAAGAAGAAGAGATTTGCGTGCGGGGAACATGATCAAGTAGCCCCCACGCACATCCTTAATATTTCGACCGTTGCGGTGGTGGAAAGCAAGGCCTGCTTCTGTTTTTAATGCACGGCTTTCTCCACAACCCACCTCGTTTTGATCGTCTCAACCATTATTAGATTACGACGACTTCGGGCAACGGAGATTCCGTGGCCGCCGCCATCATCTTCATCTCCGGTCTCCCAGTCCCGTGTATGTTCTCTGGTCCTGGCCGACCAAGAACAGCACACCAGGCTCCACGAACAGCTCAACATGTGAGCTGTGCGATGGCGGGTGCCCGTCATGATCGCCTCTACCCGCTATGCATTCCCTTTTAAGGCCTTCCGCGAGTTCTCCTCCGAGGAGCCGGGGAGCCGCGGCATGGCGAGTGAGGGCCATCGTGCTGCCGGCGCCAAGCTTCCGGAGGAGCTCGACCTTCTTCAGAAGGCTGCCGCGACAGGGCGGTGCCCCGAGACGACCGCGGCGGTGCCTCGGCGCCCGTCCAGCCTCGGGCTGTGGAAGGACCCGCTCGCCGTCCTCGACGGCGTGATCGTCCGGCGGGGGAGGGCGAGGTGCGTGGTGTGCCTGCAGGTGCACCACGCCAGCGGCTTGCCGCCGTGCTTGGACGGGCGGGCGCTGGCGGTGGGTTGGAGGACCAAGGGGCGGAAGGGCGAACTGACGCCGCCCTCCCCCGTCCACGGCGGAAGCGCCAGCTTCGAGGAGATCTTCCTGCACTGCCGCGACGCCGACGCGCGCTCCGCATTGCAGCTGGATTTAACCGTTTGGGTCTCTCTGGTCGAAGCCGGGGACTGCGATTTGGGCACCTTCGACATTGATCTCCGGGGGCTGCTCCCTGAGACGCCGGGAGGCGACGAGGACCAGCCTGATTTCGGCGGGAAGACGGTTAGCTTGGATCTCTCTGGGATGGCCAAGGGAGGCGTCCTCCGGATAAGCATCTACTGCAGGGTTATAGAGGGGGAGATCTCTGAACTGCAGAGGGAGAGGATGGACGGAGGTAAGCACAAGCTCCGTTCAACATTGCCGGCGATGGCACCGGCCGGCCCGGATTTACCGTCCCGCGGCTGAAAAATTCACCGCAGGTGCGGCGGAGAAGCGGAGGGGCAAGTGCGGGTGCTTCCCCCGTCTTCCCGACCTCCGGCACCGCAGAACTCGGCCTCTCAGGGTGCTCTCCGCCCGGAGAACACCGTCGATGAAGTCCGAGACGGGCTTCATCACCATCGAGAACGCCCTGCAGATCCCCTTCCCCTCGGACGACGACGAAGACGGCTACATCACGATAGAGAAGAAAGGCCCGGTACATCGCCGCGCGCTCTCCGGGAAGCGGCCGCCGTCCAGCAACTCCTTCGACATCAGCGAGGACGGCGCCGGCGCCGAGCCGCTGTTCGAGTTCGACGCGGACGGAGTGGAGGACGAGTTTCTGAGGATGCTGGAGGAGAGATCGGGCGAGAACGATGGCGGAGATGCAGGTGGCGGGGGAGCGAAGGAGACGGGGGAGGACGTACGACCAGGCTTGCCGGCTTAACCCGATCCTGAGCGTGGATTCCCTGCTTGACGCGGCGGGGAGGGAGGTCGGCGACGCGGCCATAGCTCGGAGGCCGGGCATGAGAGGTGCCGGCGCCGCCTTAGAGGAGGAGGAACACGAGGAGCTCGTCGTCAAAGAGGTGCGAAGCAGGTTCCCTCGCGAGCTCGGAAGGGAAGGCGGCGGGCGGGGGTTACGCCCACCGCTGATCTCCTCTGATGACGTCGATGATCATCAGAATGATTTTCCCCTCAAATCTAAGGCGCATTTGGTTCCGATTCGGACGGAGATTCCAATTATTTAAATCGTCAGATGATTTTGCAAAATAAATAGAGATAGCACAAAAGTTTTGAACAATTCAAGAAATAAGGGCTCCCTCGAATCTATGGGGAACTTGGTTCAAACAATTTGGCGGGAGATCTCGGTTGTTTAAGATTCTTAAATAATTTTGAAAATAGAGGCGATAGAGACTTTTTGAATAATTTTTTTTTTTGAAAAAAACAAAAAGATAGAGGCAACAGAGAGACCAATAACTGTTTTTTTTAGCATAGATATAATTGTAATGATAAGACGGATACTTCCAGTCTTGCAATAATGAAAAATCCGTGTCATCATCGATCGCCCTTGAATTATTTTGGCTAACTTGGACAGTATACCGTGACAATATTATTCCAGATGCGCATATTTCTGCAGTGTATTATTGAGATTTTATTTCTCCATATTTTAGACCATGGTAATAATGACTCTTGTTTCTTTTTTTGTTGTTGAAATCCAAATTGAGCAGGACAATGACCTGAATCGAATCAAATCAAACCGTATTTTATCATATTGTAATACACATGTGTCGATATATGATTTTACCTTATTCGTTTTAAATTATATCATATTAAAGTTCATCAGCGTATATGCTTATGGTTTTATCTTAAAAATTCTTGAAACAAGTTTATCATGATGGATAGAGCTTTTATTGATTGAAAGCATTACATCAGTTCAAGCAGTGGCCCTGCACACCCAAGGAAGGTAGTCCAATATACCAGCTCTCAGCATTTCCAAATGTAACACATCATATGGATGGAGCTTCCAAATCAAAACAAGATGGTTGAAACATTTATTTAATATCTAAACTAATACTATGGCATAATAGAAGCAAACGAAATCACAAAAAGCTTAAGAAAAGTGGAAAGAAATGAAACCATTAGATCAAATCTCGGTAGTTACATGCGATTCATCAACTTATGCTAAAATTAAAAAAATTAGCATACGGCATGCATCTCAAAAAGTCTAGCACCGATTTTGATAATGAAATAAAAAATAATAGACTGAAATTTAGATTTAATCGGAACCGAAATCGAAATGCGTTGATGCTTATCAAAATTGGGAATCGAAACAGGCAATTTCTCAGCCAAGTATAGCAAAATACTGGTAACGGGCCAAGAACAACAATAAAATCCCAAAGTTACCATTCGTAGCTAAATTAACGTAGAAAAAAAAACTAACTTTGTGAAATATCTGTGTTCTTAGGACACAGCCATACATACACGTATACAGCATTGTCAGACAGTAGACGTTGCATTAACTCGCTGAAAACATGGCGGAAAAATCTTCGAGGAAATCATTAAAAAAAATCTCCGGAATCCTCGAAGAAGTGCAACCCGACGTGCATCTAGTTTTTCTTTTTCTTTTTTTCTTTTGGGTGTTTTCGGTGCACGCCGGACTGCCTAACGCCTCGAAGTCCAACCTAACATCAACGATCAAGGTGATTCTGAAGGCATAAAGGTTAAAAGGACCACATGAAGAAATGAAACTGAGACAACAAATGTAGTATACTCGTTTTGCAGTAGTTTCACAGACGTATTTTCTGCCTCTCGCCGGTATCATCATGTTCAACCTGAAGACGGAAGAGAACAAATAAAATTAACTAACAGGACATTGAACAGGCAATTAGTTGCAAATTCTTGAAGAAAGATCGTTCTTTACAGCTTATGAACCCATTAGGTTGAACGGGAACTCTTACACATTTTTTGAAACTCTCAGTCTGACGTACCACTTCAGAAGAGGATCTGTTTCTATTCACCTATGTATTAGAATTGTGTCCATTAAAGTCATACCAAACACACGTCTGTGCCCCTGCCGTTAGCTATCTTCTGTCGGAGAATATTGCCCATAATTCACATGGGGCCATTGTCAAGAAATGCTACTATGTCCGCATCTCCACTAAAAGAGCAAGATCACTGCTCCCCTCTCCCTGTCTCCACTTGCGCCCTTGTGTTTCTTCATTCGCAGCAGAGAACAGTGGCCTATCCAGCTCTTCCTGGCTTCCCATCTCTCTCTCTCTCTCTCTCTCTCTCTCTCTCTCTCTCTCTCTATATATATATATATATATTCTCCCAAACTGGCCTGATGACCTCCTCCTTGCCTCAGTTGTTTCGTATCTTTCACAATTCACAATATAAATCAGGAGGACATAAAAAAAGAAGCTGATTACACACGACCTACAATCAGTCAAATCAAACCCACTGATCTAGATGAGGGATGGGCCACGAGATCTGCACACCATCCACGAACCAACCTTGCTTCAAACTAAGTCCACATATTATCAAGTTTAATTCCAATATTCAGTTTGGATGCCGGCAGAAGTTATTCTGGCTGTACCACACAACGTAAAAGAAGGCTAAGGTGGCATATATTTATACGTTAATCAATTTAGTGTTTACTTAAATATATATATGTTACTTCCAGCATCAGCAAAAAATTACATCTAAAAAATAAAAAAAGCTAAACTATACAGCTTATAGCTTAAAGATTTATTAAGATATCGAGGTATATATGTTTAAATGTTAATCAAGATAAAATAAAAGGAACTCTACAAACCGCTGACTGAATAAGAGGTCAGAGGTGTGTTAAGCCAAAACCAATGCAACCTAGGACAAACTGCTTATACAGTTTGGCCCACGCCCAATCTTTGATCCAACCTTCCATTCCTCAAACAAGTCTACTTATAACCGGCTTCAATTCAGATATTTCATTTTGACATGTATAAATTATTTTGGTTATTCATCTATCTAGTTAAAGGCAGTTAAGCAATTGCCTGGACAACACAGGTGATGAGAAGCAAGGTAGGCCCATTGCCAACTTGACTTAGAGTATAGTTGTCAAGACGTACGCCTAGGTGCTGCGGTGAGCTAACCTGGACTGCCCACCTTGTGAAGAGAAGAAAAAGTGTCTGCCTTGTGCGCCCACCTTGGCGGTCGCCTGACTGGTGAACCGGTGCCAACAGGTGCCAACCAGTGCCAACTGGTTCACCTTAACTTGTACCCATTCCACCCTGATCCCCCCCCACCTGACAGAAACCTCACCCAACAGCTGATGCGCTGACAAACAGAGCCCCAACGCCCGGCGGAGCTCCTGCGGAAGAACACTGCCACCGCCACCACGTGCCGCCACTGGCCACTGCAAGGGCTTCCTCCTATGGCTGGTAAGATCTTCTATTCTTTAAACACGTCTCCAGACTCTCCACCATCAGATTTTTAGAGTTTTGATTTTTACATCGTTTTTTTTCTTTGTTTTTCTTAGGACTTTCTCTTCTTAATATTTAGTAGACATTGTTTTAACTTTCAATCATCTAGTAACTTGAATCAGACTGGATATCTTGTATTCTTCTTGTCAAAAAATTGTTTCTATGCTGTTTTCACTACAGGAACGATCGGAATTTTTCGAAATGAACGTATAAAAGCATCTCTATATACTGGGATGTATCTATATATCTTTTATCTCGTACATATAAAAACACATGCTATATCCTTATATGTACATACGTTTACGTTAATCTCTTTGTTTGGTCGGTAGGTTAGCATATTTTTGTTGGCTGATGGGTCCATGTTTGGTTGATATTGATAGGTTATCCTTGCTAGGGTTGGAATCCCCTCAACATCTGTAGAACTCCTCTGTACTTGGGTTTAAATACAAGTAATCCTGGTAATCTCTTCTCTTGTTATCCGATTATTTGTATTGATTTAGAAACTTGCTTAATCAATTTACCAAATTACTTTATGGTGTCTTAAGTTCATATTTATTTTTGTATATTTTATGTTCACTATATGAATTATGCTCTTAATATGTCAATTTTATTAGATTTTGTACATGTTATGTTCTTCTATAAATTTACCCCGCCTTCATACCCCATCATACCGCTCAAGTGGATGCCTTGTTGCCTAAGCTATAAAAGGCCCTTTGGGTGCCTTGGGCGCCTTGTCACCTTGACAACTATAATAGACCAAATTGTCTAGGCAAGACGTTGGCACTGCTGCTGAGGTGGATGTCAGCCCTTTGCACCTCCCCCACCCCATTTTTGGGTGGGAACAAAAAGGTGTACACAGTGCAGACTCACCAAAGGGCAGATCTGCAACATAAAGCCAAACGTTCCCACCTTCAACTCAATTAACTTTCTACTCTGACTGCATAGGTTATATGTATTTCTACCATAACCTGTATGAACCAATTAAGCTAGACCTTCAGATAGATCTTCTAGCTGCTATTCCCCGTGTGGCAAACTCTTCTCAAAAGTCGAACCAGGAAGTGATTTATTCTCAGCTGAGCAATCCAGGAAGGTGAAGGACAGAACTGGAGTAACTCAAAGTCTCAAACAAACAGATGCTAGGATTGTAGGAATTGGGAACCAAATTGTCCTTGGGTTTTGTATACTGCATTATCCTAAGTAAAACAGCTTGCAACATCTCAAGATAAGATAGCATATCAATCATATCCATGTCTTGACCTTAGCCAGATGTGTGATGCTACCAATCCGAAACTGACTCTTCCAAGCGACAGATTTAAATGTGTTCACAATGATGGTGTGCTTTTGCGATTGCCAATGCCACCGGCAGACAGAAAAATCACTTTCTTCTACTAAGTTATTTAGTTATTAATTTTTTCCAAACACACGTGTGTAATGAAGTCTAAGAAACACTAATACTTTAGCAGCGAAAGCCTTTTTAATTGGTCTTATAAATGTTTCTAGTTAAAGTTTTTGCTGATTAGACATGATCTAAAAAATCTAGCAAGGCAATTCAGAAAGGGAACAAGCACAAAGAATCAAAGTCAGAAAATATCATGAACTATCACCTCAATAAGAATACGTCCTTTTCTTTTTGACACTGAAGTTGAGACATCTTTCTTGGATTTTTCCTTGCGCTTCCTTTTCCCACCTCCTTTATCAAGCTTATCCATCTCTTCGTTGTCATCATCTTCGCTCCCACTTTCTGTAAGGAAGGTGCATCAAGTAAGCATAAAAATTTGAAGAACCGCCAATAGGCAACTACAGATAGTTTGGAAGCAACGGAAGGTGAGACAGGTGTTTCTGGCATGGGTTGAAGATTATCCAATGGTTATTCGAAATTTCTGCAGAGAACACAAGGGCTGTACAGTGATGAAGTACATCTTTATAAATGAAATTATTGAAACCTTGAGAAAACATTTCTTTCCACACTCTACGTTCTATCAAGAAAAGGTAAGAACCGCAAGTATCTGATGAAGGATAGAGATAATCCTCAAGTAACAACACAAAACCTGACATCTCTACAAGCCCTACAGGTGGCAGTCAGAAAAGTAAAACAAGATATTTAAGATTGAGTTTGCAAGCATAGAGAAAATTATTAGATTAAGCAATGTGTTTTGTGAACAAGCAAGTATACTCTTTTAAATATGTTAATGAAACTTTGGAGATAATTCTCAAGTAACAACACAAAACCTGACATCTCTACCTGCCCTACAACTGGCAGTTAGGGGGTAGTAAAACAAGATCTTTAAGTTTGAGTTCACAAGGGTAGGACATTATTAGACTAAGCAATGCGTTTTTCATGCACAATCCTGTATATATTCTTTTTAAAGATGTGAATGAAAGAAAATATAGATGAGATTACTTACTTGATTTCAAACCTTTTTAGGGTAAGGAACTAGATATTGTAATGAATTACAGTCAAACCTTCCTCTCAGAAAAAGAAGAAGAAATTGATATCTAGTATATTTTGTAAAAAAAAAGAATAAGAGCATGTTACCAGGTCCATCAGCTAAGAAATCATCCTTAATAAAACCACCAAAATCTTCCATTTCCTCTTCCTCTTCAAGCTCATCATAGCCCTCAACATATTCAATTTCTTGTTCCTATTCATAACCAACAACCAAAAAAATATATTAAGACAACAGTGAAAACAATAGTTAAAAGCTTTTCTGTGCAACAGAGGGTGAGAAAGTAGGGGATTGGAACCCTGCCTTTTCTTCTTCTTCTTCTTCATCGTTTGCAACTTGCATTTCTTCCATATTAAGAATATTATCATATGCTTCAACTGGATAGTTGTATATATCCCCATATACTCCTTTCTTTAGACGTTCCAGCAACTCCTTTTCAATGCTCTGCAAATCAAACAATTTTAGAACACATAATGCAAAGAAGATGACAGTTGCTACAGTTTGTACTAGGCATTGACCTTGTCCAGAACTGCAGCCTTTTCAGCCTTTTCTTCTCTCCTAGCCTCTCTCTTTTGCTGTTTCCTAGGCATTGTCATAATCTTTTCCCTAAAAAACAGAAAGTGTACATTTAAATAAAAAGATTGAGTGGCAAACGAGGTCCTTTACCATGCCTAAGTAGAGCAGGAGTTGTTGTCAGCCACACACACACAAACAGATATAAGTTGATGGGACACAGAATTTGGTATTTGCGAATACATGTTGGAATGAGAACAAGGGCATTATTTGTCACAATCATTTGTAGCTAGACCACAACAATTAGAGTAAAAAATTATTTCACGATTATACATCTGCTTCCCAGTAAACATCCTGAAATAAAATACTAATATGAAATCGTCAACATAAAAGTTACTTGAGTCAATTATACACTGATAGTCGTACTTTTGTCTGTGTTTGAATTTCTTTGACAGCTGTCCAAGATAAAGATTTATTATCCCATTGATGAAGAGCACAAGAGCAGGATGGTTCTGAACCTTACATGGATTAGCATCTACAATGTAGTCGCTGCATGTCTTTATTATGCAGTATTTTTTTAGTACACAACAATTTTGGCATTTCAAATAAACACCCTAAGGATCACCAATGTTGACGTTCAGTGGCAAACAATTGAACATTTTAAGCCTGAACAATTTTGATTCTACTTTATACATATATTTGATAAATCTGGTAAGTAGAGAATCTAACGGTTGATGTGCTTCAGGTGGTATTTTATCAGTTTATCGGTGGCCTTTTTTCCTGACAGCATTCCTCAACAAGTTTGCCTTAAGCAGCAACATTCGGCGAAAAACACCAAGGAGTTCGATATTCTTCTTGGATATCTATTGAAGTGGTTAATACGGTGTTTGGATACACTTTTATCTCTTTTCTATTTTAAAATAAAAAACAAAAGCAAAACATACATAAACATATGTTTGGCCATGCTTATCTTGGCTAACTTCTTTTTAAATAAAAACAACAACATACATGTTTTGTTTCTAACAAAGTCATGGGGCACACCTCAGAATGTGGCTAAGCCACATTATGGAGGACCATTGCCGACCACATCTAACTGATATTTTATAATTATGACATTTTTACCAAACAGGTCAACTGACTATTATTTAAATTTTAATATTTTTTTCTATTGTCTATCATAGCATAAATTTTAAAGTCAAAATTGTTTGAAAAAAATTAATACCCAAACACCCTATAAAACTTATTTTCTGCTAAAATAAAACTTTTACAGAATGGCACCATAGAATTAATATTTGCTGTCATTCATCAACTCTAATTTTTTTAGAGAACAAAATCCTTATTGGCCAAGCATACAAAGGGTAACCATCACTTGTGCGTCATGATCATGTTTACTAAAAAATTGCCTTAAAGATAATATATAAAGCATGGAGAATGTAAGAGTGATCAATACCTCACTTTAAGAACAAGCTTCCTCATGCGTATTCGGTACTGGGTCATTTTAGTTAGCCGTTGTTTGTTTTTGTGAACAAGGAATTTCGGCCAATATTGCTGTGAAGCATCAGTTAGATATTTGAGACATTTCAACTTCAAATGGTATTCCATCAATTTGTCAATTTAAATGAAGCATACCAGATGCTTGTCAATGATTTCTAGAGCCTTCTCATAGTTTCTTGGAAGTTTAACTCTTTCCCACAACTTGTTTGGTTGATGAGCCCTTTCAATAGTTTTCATATATAAATAAAATACACCTGTGAGTATGAGGAAGGCAAAAGAATTTACAAAAGTGTAAGGCAAAATAAAAAAATGCACATAACAGATCTTTGCGCCTACAGTATGCAACAATGTTAAATAGCATATAACACAAAAAAAGTCTCTTTGGACAATGGATAACAAATGAAACATGTCCTAACAGCTTTCTGCAAGTACAAGAATAAATACAGATCATGTGCAATGAATTGGGAGACAGTCTCTTTTTAACCTACTTTGTCCTAAAATTTGCAAGGAAATTGAAATGTGTGGTTACAGAAATTATCACTTTGCTTGTTCAGAAAAGGACAAGCCAACAAAACCACTTGCCACCACTGAAGCTATATAGAGAAGCATGGTGCGTTCTGGCTAAACAATAAATAACAAGCAACTTAGAGCCATTTTTACTTTTTTTGCCATTTTTGAACTCAAGAGTGTGATAGGAAGAAACACCAAATACAGAAAAAATATTATCAAAATAGTGAAAGCATATGCAATAAATTAGACTAGAAATACCGACATTATTTGTTAAAGATAAATCAAGAACAACTCTGCTTTGTCCCAATGCTTATGAAAACACTAGTTACAAAAGCAAGAGAAAGTTCACCTTCACAACAAGGTAACAAGAACATATAAACTTAATGTATCACTAAAATCATCCATTCAAGAATGTGATAACGTGTAAAATCCATGTTTCCCCAGGCCAGAATAGCAAGCAACCAAGGCAATTATGTGAATGAGAGTGCATACACACACCTCTGACTCATCATGCAGTACGATCCAAAAAGACAGTACAACATGGCATATGCATTTGCACGTGAACAGACCCTGAAAAGTTTATTGCTTGGACATTTTCTGCTACACAAATATCAACAACATATGACCACAGGATTATCAAATGACTACCACTAACTAAAGCCAACCAAATATCGCACATGTTCCAATAAAACGGCCGAGAGATCCAGCTAAAGAAGAAATGCCTAATGCACAAGAATAGAAAAAGAAGAAATCTCAGGTACAGTCATGATTTGCTCAACGGGAAAGCATGGTCTAAAACCTTCGTGATCCCGAATTGTGGCATATCGACTGTTGGCGAGGGGACAGGAGCTGCGGTTACATATCCCTGTGACATTATATGGATTACGGCAGAAATTCCCCGTGGTGATCCTATGAAACCCACCAAAAGCATCAACGTCAGGAGGTAACAAAATCAAAGAAGTACTTGGCCCGACTAATCGGAATAACATGGTGCATACTTGGTCATGAAACTGCAGTGGTTGTGTCTGATGACCTGCCATATCACGTCGTCGTGCTGCATCTCTCTAAATCGATGGCTAAGACCTCTATATCCTTGCTTGTGTTAGCACAGCAGGCTGTGGAACTTCCACGTTCTCTTCAGCCCAGCGCCCTTTTACCCCTCTCCCCCCAAGAACACCAAAAGAGAGAAGCAAATTCGACCGCAAGATTCTCACTGCAACCTAAAGCCATCGAAAAAAAAGGAAGTAACTACTTATGTGCAAGTAACCCGGAAACAAAAATGAAGTAATCGTTTAATTGTCTATTCAAACTGAAAACATGCGGTACGCAGGGGACGGCAGAGCGCAATGGTGTCCTCGAGGAAAAGAGGTTACTGCGTGAAACTGAAGGCAGTCCCAGACAGTGGCCTTGCTGGATGGATACTTACTGTAAGCGCAAGGCCGCACAGGTGGAGATCGGTGGGCGGATGCAGCGGGAGCGTGACGATAGTGACTGCATCAGCGGACGGCCTCAGCAATGCCTATGCCCACCGACGGCGACAATTGTAGACTAACCTTGGCAAGATGGGGCGGCGGCTGTCTGACGGAGAAGCGCTGAAAGAGACAACCGTGTTGCAACAGCGTACGCCCTTCCCGGCGGCGGCGAAAGCTGTGATGACAAATCCAGAAGGCCTCGATACCGGCGCTCGATCTGGTGGGAGCCGATCGCTTTCGCTCCAGTACAGTCCTCCGATATACCTCCGCGGCGGCTGCTAGCTTCGAGCTCAGCCCTCCGGCCCTGGCCGCCAAATGCCTAAACCCCTCCGGCCTCCCAACGGCCGCCGGGCGACGGCGACGGCGACCGGCTCACCTCTCGTCTAGGTCTGCGGACGTCAACTAGACGTACTGTCAGTGGGCCGACAGGACAGTTGTTGACCCATTTTGCGCTTCCGGCCCAATTACCTGAAACAAAAAAAAGCAAGCGCTTTGTGCCAGAGTAGTTAAGATCGCCTCAGTCTCGGATTGTTACCGTCGGTAACAAGTTCCATTAAGATCGATACTTATTTAGTAAGACATTAATAATGATTCAATTATTTTCAATAGTGAGTTATTAAGATATCGGTAATAGTTCGATTCTTTTTTAACAGTGAGTTAGTTAGTTAATAAACTATTGTTAAATAATTATCGATGTCATACTAACTTATTATTGAACTTAATACGATTTGTTGCCGACAATTAGTGAGTTACTAATGCGCCAGTAATCGTTCGAGTTAACAAGCTAATGAACTGTTGTTGAATCGTTGTCGACGTCTTACTAACTTGTTATTGAACTTAATACGAATTGTTACCGACGGATGATAATTCAACCTTTTTCGGTAACATTTCACCGAACCATTATTGAACCATCACTTAAATGACCTGGGATCACGGCCATTTCTAATTAAGAATGGAGGCTATTCACCTGAGGATTGAGATGATGCAAACTCCAGCTAAGAGGTCAGAGTTACTACCAACCGTCTCAATGTGCAATTAGTTTATTCTAATTTAAGATTATTTTTTGATTAAATTAAATTTATTTTTATTTACTTTTATTAGTTAAAAATAATAATAAAATTATTTATTTATATAAATTTCAAGGTACATAAATTAAAACAAATATTAAATTATTAACAATATAAATTTATTATTTTTATCAATAGTATAACAATGCTGTTATAATATTATTGTAAATATTTATTATATTAATGATAAGTTATAAATAACTAAAATAAAATTTATTTTATCATAAAATATAAAATTATTATTTTTATTAATGCTATAATAATATTTTAACGAAACTGGTTTAAATGGTTTCAACGGGTTTGGTTCAATTGGGAACTTCTCGAAAACAGTTGAGTCATTTAATACAAACCCCCCTATATGTATATCTTTAATTTTGCTTCTGATCAAATCAAATTTATGTAATCACAACTCTACTCTTATTCTAATAAATTTAAAATAAGTTGATAAATGTTATATGACTACTAAATTTTGACATAACTACAACTTTGATTTTTTTTTTTAGTTTTACTTTTGCTATCACTTACACGTCATGATTTTTATCATTTGTCTACTTTTATTTTATGTATAGCATTAAATTAAATTTTAGACACCATTACCAAAACAAGAATAATGGATACAAATTCTTGAATTTTGATTTTGATTTTGATTATTGATAACCTGTAGGATACACAGTGTTATGTATAAGATCCGAATCCGTTAATTCTTATGTTAATCTAATCAAAATTTCAAAATTTGGTTACCCTAATAACAACCGCATAAAACAGCCAAAAAAATTTACCTGCAGATTAGCATAATCGGATTCTGTTGAAATTGATTGTGAAGATTATTTTTTCTTAAATCACCCTCCAGTTCGAATGAAGAATAGCCGATGATCTAGAGATGGGTCAAGATTGAAGAAATGGCTTGTACGGTTAGGTCTTTAAGCAAGTTTACATGAGAAATCTTAACATACCAAGATTCGAAAGAAGATACACCTAGATTTTTCATGTTGAATCAAGTATTTGAAACTCCTGAATATATAGATCCGCTAGTTTTAATTGCTTACTAGCTCTGAATATTTGTAGATTCTATTACCGTCTTTAGAGTATTTCCTGTAAATATGGGCCTTTATAGGGGCGTTGAGTTGCACAATAATTTTTGTATATTTTCATGATGAAATTTATATCGAAATAAAATCTAGGATAGTTAGAAGCACAAACTTGTCATGTTTAGTGAAATATATGGTAAGAAAAAGTGCGAAAATAATCATGTATACCTAAAATACGGTAAAAGAGCACAAGAAAAAAAAAAGTTATCATCTCTTTTATGATTAAGGGAGAATGTCTCTATAAAACATAATTAGGTAATGATGGTCGAGCATACTTTTTTATTGTTATTCAAAACATATTTTTGTAACAAAACCTGAATTAATTAATCACGCAACCAAATACCCCCATTAACGTTTGGCTCGGTCCCAACCGGTCCACAGCGGTCATGGTTGGGATAGCTAGGAAACTTATTGGGTAGCTTACCCCGGAAACACAAGAAAAGGTGCAAGGTCACAAACGGTCCACGTATATGTCGAGCACAAGAAGAAGCACAATGCATGTCATTCATTAGTCACTACTCAGATCAAATAATCTCACACGTACAAAACTCCTTTTCGATATATTATATTTATGATCTTTATAGAGCATATTCGTTTGTGCCTGAGTAGAGAGTACTTTTGACTAGAGACTCAAGGAAGATGTTCTCTTCCCAATACAGGAACCTGGCTTATACTAAGCAAAGCTTGACTAAAACATGAAAACATTAAACAAACTCATATGTACTCAATACCAGTCTCTCTATATGTGTGTCGCATGTAAATGTCTGATCATATGTATGAATACGAAAGCACATCTTTTTTTCTTTCTTTATTTTTCTGACAAGCGAAAGCACAGTTCCCATCAACTCGACGTGATAATATATATCGAGAACATATAGTAGCATTTTTTTTCTGTTGACAATGATGAGTCGTAGCTAAAATGATGCCGACGGGTACGCGGAAGGAAGGAAAAGTCGCCGTCGATCAACCCGGAGCTCAAAGCCGAAATTCTCTTGCGTTGGGCTTGAGCTGCTTTTGAGGAGGTGAAAGAAAGAAGGGAGGTTTTTGCTCTTCAAGGTTTGGTTTGGTTTCATCCGGGCTGCTGCGGGGGCGGTGGCGGCAGCAGCGGCCACTAGCACCTGGAGCCCGGGAGGCAGCCGAGCGCCCCCGCCGCCGCCGTGATGGATGCGACCATGGAGGACGACTTGGCGCCGAGGCTGGACGCCCTGGCGTAGCTCGAGGAGGCCCCGGCCCCCGAGGGGACGAAGAAGGCGCCGTTCAGCAGGAGGTCGCCCTCCGACCTCCAATTCCACCACCTCCACGCGCCTGAAGCCGTGTCCACCCGCTTAGTCACCTGCGCCGCGGGTAGAGACACATGACCCACCACACACAAGAGGGTTCGTTGTCAGCACAGGCAGCTGTCCAGCTATGGAGGAGTGATAAAGAGCAGGCAAGCCCCAGCTTCCCCTACCTCCTTGGCGAAGGGGTTCAATGGCGCCAGGTATCTGTTGCCCTGGCTGTTGATGGTGGGGTTCGCGCTCCCGCCGATGGCGTACATCTCCCAATGGGTATAATCGTTGTTCACAACGTGAAAGTAGCCGCGCCTGCATCTGCATGCAACGAACGGGAAGGGAGAGTGTGTTACGGCCGGGGGCTTGCCAGGTAGCTGCTCATCCGCCGAGTTGCTCGATCTTGTGGGTCCGATATTCCAAGGACGTACCTGGGCATGCGCTGGATCAGACCTTCGCCGAAATGGTTGAAAGCAATGGTGACCTGCATCGCCCTGTCCCTTGCGTAAGAGTCGCTGTGACCCAGCAGCATCACCTGCGCGCCGCCGTGAAAAGTTTAACCCCGTTGGGAGGTCCGGAGATATATATATATACCGAGTTGTGACCATACCTCGTTGTGATGTGTGAAGTAATTGTTGGATATGGTGATGGCGGTGGAGCCCATGATGGCGTCGACGAGCCCGTCGGCGCAGTTGGACAGGGAGCAATGGTCCACCCAGACGTGGCTGGCGCCGAAGATGGAGACGGCGTCGCCGTCGGCCATCGTCCGCCAGCCGTAGTGGGAGGGGGAGCTCCGGACCATGGCGTTGCCGGTGGGCTTGCAGTCGTGGATGTGGAGGCCGTGGATGATGATGTTGGTGACGAACTGGATGGTGATGCAGGCGCCGTAAGCGATGTGGACGTTGGCGCCCCGGCCGTCGATGGTCTTGAAGCTGTTCATGATGAGCTCCTGCTTGAGCGTGATGACCATGTCGCGCTTGAACACGATCCAGAGGGGCTCGTCCTGGATGACGGCGTGGCGAAGGGTGCCCGGGCGGGGATTGACCGGGTCGTCATCCCCGGGGTCGCTAACCACGTAGAAGCGCCCGTCGCGGCCGCCGATAGCATTGCGGCCAAACCCGATGCCACAGTCGGACAGCCGCCGCCGGCGGAGGTGCCAGTTGGGGTCGCATCGCCAGCAGTCATCGATGGGATTGCCGGTACCGCAGGAGAGGTAGCCCAAGCCCCGCCGGGCGGTGATGTTCTGTCTTGCCCTGTTTCCGGACGAGATAGAAACCAGGGGAAAATTACTCCACTCACCAGAACTTGTTCAGGAGGCAGCTGTTTCGTGAAAATTTAAGAACTAACAAAAAAATTTCAAGCCTCCACGCTGGCTGGGCTCTGTCCATATTGGATCTCTAGAGTCACCCTTCACCGGCCCGTAGACAACCAGCTCGTGCTTTACCAACTCAACGGGGAACAGGCTTGCTGCATGCCGAGCCGGTTGTCACCACCATTGAGGACCGCCAAGTGTGTGCACGATTTAGTTTGGTCCATTTCTTTTTCAAAACAAAACCTAAACTGGTTCAAGCTGAATTGATTCAGTTGGAGATTGAAAATCCATGTCAAAAAATCAAGAATCAAATAAATATTTAAATTAATTTAATTATTTACATGTATATTTTTAAATTATAAATAATTAGAATTATTATTATTTTATTATAAAATATATTAATAATATTAATAATATAATAAGAATTTTATCTTATTTGTTTTAATCCAGTTTGATTTGATTTGGGAGGCCTCCAACTCAATTGAACCGAACCTACTCAGTTGAATTGGCTGGCTTGCTCAGTTTGGTGGTTTTAACTTGATAGTGCACACCACCCCTACTGCCAAAGATAAGTTCGATCTGGCTTGATACTTCGGTTTGACCAGATCCTCCTTTAGGCAAAGGCAAAAGAAAGATTTTGTTTGTGATTTTTTAACTTTTTATTTTTCAATAACTATATATGATCATGCTTTAAAGTCAGAAAAGATGCTACGGTTGCTGTGAATGACCTTGTGGCAAATGTTATTATTTGTGTCCAAAAAAGACATGTTTAGTTTAAACTTTTAAGGTACTCTTTTGATATAGGTAAACATTTAAAGCTTTCATGCATTGCATAAATTATAATTGCCCTATATTTTGTTGAGATAAAGCTTTTTCACTTTTTGGTCTAGCAACAGCATTTTAAATATCAAAACAAATAATTTTATCGTAAGATGCATTTTAGAAGGTACAACACGCGTTCTAGAACTCAACAAATAAATTTTAAAAGAGAAAAGGAATAGCACACAACTTGCAAAAGATACAGCCATTTCAACCTTACAAATAAGGTGACAGGTTTAAGCATGGACAGTGTGGGCTGGGGCCTGCGGGATCACAATTCAGGCTTTCTAGTGGCCTGGGCCCGGCTTCATTTGTTTCGAGTCAACTGGGCTTGGGTAGGGGTCGTCGGGACACCGAGCCCTCCCGTTTAGTACCTCTAATTCCAATCGAGATATGCGGATCTAGGGCACGTTAGTTAACGCGAAATCAACAGCAGAACTTTTCAGAGAATCAAATCTTCCGTACAGTGTTTATCTGGAAAAGCCGATGCCATGAATGACTCGGTAAAACCCACTCCTATCCCTTAAACAAGTAGATCTCAAGTTTTATTCCTCTTTGGTCTGTCCTACGTAACCAGCCTTCCATTTTCACATTAAGAGGTGAAAATGTCATTTGTGGATCGAAGGGTTCTTGGTCATTTTTTTTTTAAATAAGATCTTAAGTTCTGCCTTATTATACGCAAAATTGAATAGTGAAGGTATTCCATCAAGGCATCAAGTATCACAACATCTTAGTTAAAGATCAACTATTCCTATTAAGTCCTAATAAGAGGTAAAAGTTTCAAGCAGGTGAATACTAGATTCATGTATCCCTAGAGAAGACTCTGCACCACGTATTTCAAGTCCTAATTCCCATCCCTTGAAATCGAAAAGTTCATAACCCGCCGCCAAGTTATGATGTTCTACTTCTACTCACATGCCTCCTACATGTCAGATAAAAACTTTGTTGACGTCTGCATTAAATGCAGGCAACTCAACGTATTCCTTTGCCCATGAAATGCTCAGTTCTATTATTTGTGCTTGACAGACACGCTTCATGCCCGCCGATTGATCTGACATGGAATCGTTGGGCAGCCTGGCTGGTGGACACTTGTCTGCCAGCATCCCATGTGACCGCCAGGGTAGGGGTAATAAATAAATGGAGGGGCGCAGAGTACGCCTCAGCGGTCGCGCTGCGACCATCGCCACCTCGGCGACGTGTCCCGGGTTCGAACCTGGGACATCCTCCCCGTCGGTAGGAACAGTGCCTCCCAGCGAGGCTGATGTTCACCGCTCCGCCTCTTTCGAGACGGAAGCTGTTTCTTGGTATTGCTACGATCAATTTTTTGACCCAAAAAAAAACCGATATTGCTACGATCAATGGCGGACTTGCAGAGGCGGAAAATGACAGAAGAGAATGCCAGTAAACAGGAACACTGCGGTATGAAGCAGCTGTTGTTAGTGCAACAAGAACTTCTGGGACTGCAATATATTGCGGTATCGCGGCACATCTTCTGATCATGTAATTGAAGACGTAAAATTCCCAACTCCACGGTGTTCGAAATTTCAAATGGTCCAAGATTTCGTCTTTGATCATTCACAAGAGTGGGATCCCGATTTAATACCGCTCAACCCACCGGAGAAGGATTTATGATCGGGATGTAGACATGGGAGCATTCATGGGCCTCTAGCCTATCAGGGAATGGAAGATCAGATGGAGACCAGATGAAAGCGGTCACTGCTCGAAGCCAAAAAAAAACAGAGCGGAGCAGGGGCGTTTGACGGTGCATCTGACGGACGAAGCAGCGTCGGATGTGTCCTATGAGCAAGGGCCAGCGGGGTACGTACAAGAGAAAAGGACGAGGATCTGAGCTCCGTCCAAGAGTCGACAAATGTTCTCACAGGAGCAGACTTATTAAAACCGAGATTCGCACTCCAGCCGGAAAAGAAAGCTGAAGATCAAGACCACCAAGGTACCCCATTTGAGCAACACGTTGAAGTGCAAGACAAACCTCACATGCTAAAGACTCAAACAGATAGCATCAATTTGAAGATCTAAGGGCCCATGGATCCAGAAAGAGCTTACATTCGTACGGAGGCGGCTCCCGCCTCGTGGTTGGCAACGTCTCCCGCCACTACCCTGGACATGTGCCGGAGAAAACTAGTACCCTTCCTGAGGCGTAAGAGACACGCAGACAGACAAAAAGAGATACAGAGAACTAGGGGAGAGGAGGACCTCCTGGCGAGGAGGCCACTTTGCCACGGTGGCTTTCGGCCTCCACTGTTGAGGCACTCTGACCCCCCCCCACACACACAAAAGAGAGAGAGAGAGAGAGGAGAGAGTGAGGCGAAGCACATACCTAAAAGAGGTTTCATTGGCCTGTAGATCTTCCAACGTCCGCCTCTCTTCATGTCCACCCCTGAAACAAGAAAAAGAAATAGAGGTTATCTGAGAAGAAACCAAGGATTTATAACTTCGGATCTATCAAAATTCTATCAAGGAAATCTGGACATGTAGATGTCTACTGTCCGTGTAGGGACCGTTGGGCATACTGTCTCCGCTAAACTTTGTTCTGTTTCATTGTTCTACAGTATTTTTTTTTCTAGAAACATAATTGCAACCTTATAACTCTATACTAAACAGCATCACACTTATCTGGAGAACTGCTAGATCTTATAATTCTCAACCGGAAACACAAATCCAGGCACCTGTGCGACCCCTTTCTCTCTCCAGTATGTAGCATCATCATGCGGAGCAGGCTGATCTAGCCCCGTCCGCAGGGGTACGCTTCAGCTCACGACATCAAACGTGAAATCCAGCAGGATTTTGATTCCTCTACTCTCCACTTCAACTAACCAGATTTGACGCAATCGGTCACTGGAATCCCTAACGGGATCACGACTCACCTAAAAACTCAGCTCTCCGCCTCTACAACGGAGAGAGATGGAGACGCATCGCACCATAATTCGGCCAAATACAATCAGAAGGCAACTGGTCCTACCTTTCTGTAGTAGAACTGAATCGCGCAGGGGAAATGTACCTTGAACCGAAAACCGTCCCGTCCGCAGCTCCCAGCAGCGCGACGAGAAGCAACAGCGAGAGCGCCGGCCGGCCGATCAACCGCGGAAACGCCGCCATCATCGCCGATACGGAAGCTCCCCGCTGCTGATCCACCACGGTACTCTTCGTGCCCTCTCCCGACGATGGAAACCCCAGAGTGAGATCGGCGGTGGAAGGGGAGCGGAAGAGAGGAGCTGCGGAGAGGAGTGGGCGGGTAGAACGTGAAGAGAGCCATTGAAATAGAGTAGCCGTTCTCAGATCCGGACCCCAATTGAATAGTGACAAAAGGCGCGCCGCCGACGAAATAAATTTCAAGGGTATTCATTCGGGTTTGTGAATCCAACCGAATTAATAATATTTTAGTGGTCTAGCTCTATTTATTTATATATTATATTATTTTGAATATATGTTAATTAAAATAAAAAATAATTATTTATTAAAAATAATTTATTAATTTTAACGTTAATAATTTATTATTAATAATAATAAATAATATATTATATAGGGCAACGAATTGAATCGGAATCGAATCGAACCGTTCGGTTTTGTTCACGGTCGGTTCAAGGTTGAACCAAGCCGGCTCAATCTAGTTGGGTTCTTACCCGGGGAGGATCCGAAACAGAGGACGCGTACGAAGGGTACCCACGGCCCCGTACCCGGACGACGGCCCCTGACCATGCCTGTAGCACGTGATCGCCTCCGCCCTTGTCCCGCTGATCTTTTTGTCTAGTCATGACAACGGGCCCCCAATAAATCGCTAAATTATTTCATCGCAGAGCCATGTTGGCGGGCGGCGATCTTTGCATATAAGTCCCCACAATCTCTTGAATTTTTACCGATGCTCCTGAAAAAAAATAAAACCTTCGGAGGCGTTTAAAATTTTGTGTTGTTGAAAAATAAGTATTTTCGTGGGAAAATATCCCGAAATATCACTGGTTAAAATATTTTGTATATTTTTTAAGATGATATCTTCTATTTTCTAGATGGATGGAGTCTTGGAGAGAGCAACCAAAGAGAGGGAGAAGAGATTTACCGGAGAAGGGGTATTTTCATAAAAAGAAAACAAAAAATATATATCTATCTGATGAGAACTTGGGCAAGGACGTGCTTTTGAGCAAAATAATATTTTATAATGATATGTTTGAAGATATAAATGATGATAAGGACCAGTGTATAAAAAATCCCTTGTCGTCTTGGTTACTGCTGTTGCAAAGTTTGGCTGCCGCCGGATTCAGTGGTGAGGACAAAGAGGGTATATGTGAGTACGTCAGAATATCCAAGGGCCTACTTTGAAGTTATCCATATCACAAGGTTGATGGTGGCAAATATCAAAAATAATATCGATATAGATAATGAGTAACGTATCTAAATAGGATTTTAAGGACATGTTTGGTACCGTAAAATTTTGGAGATAAACTTAAATTATTTCCAAAATTTCGAGAATGTCCCAGACTTATTCCCGAGTTATTCTCGCACCAAACAGCACCTCAATGCATAGGTGTGTTGGGCTGGCATCAGTGCCTAGATGCCAAAATCCGTAGGCCTTACTTCTCTGATCATGTTGGATATTTTGTTCAGAAGTTAGTTTACAATTAATTTGCACGTTTGATTAAAAATATATATAAAGAGAGATTATCCATATCAAATGATAATGGGGTGTTTGGTTGCATGATAATGAATGTTTTTTTTACTTTTAAAAATTGTAAGAAAATTTGTTAAAAGAGGTGTTTGGTAACCATGACAATTTTATGTTTTAAAAGTGATTTTCTTCTTAAACAAAAAAAGAGGGTCTCACCTCTTTCTTTTTTCTTGTGGTCCTCCACTTTGGTTGATCATGTGTGGTAGTTACTCTTTTTTGTAATCACATCCCTCCAAACATGATAATTTTATGTCATAAATTGGTTCACTTTTTATTTTAATATAATTTTTTATCATGAAAGTGTACAATAAATTATCATGCAACCAAACACCCTATAAGTCTACCACCACTTTCATTCAATTAATCATCGATCCTATCTGCCTTTTTAGGTTTGAAGGTTGCTGGCAAAATAATTATATTTCCATACATTGAGCATATTTATACTCAGGCAAAAAGTAAAAAAAAAAAGATGTCTCGAAAAGGGAAAAAATGATGGGTTATTATGTACGTAAAAAAATTTAGTTGTGGTAAAAGTGTTTAATTATACATTTTTTTTCTATCCATCTCCAAAATTCCAGTCAAATGCACCCTTGGTAAGTTGATAGGAATAGCATGCATTGTCTAGGTTGTATGACTACTGATGGGCAAAACAAAGACACTCTGGCATTTAAAGATCTGTCAATATTGTTTTATCGATAAAATGAGACGGCACCCAAAAAAAAAAAAGCCGTCGGTGATTTATTTAATGCATCCATTAATTGCATCCAACAGGCGGATCCTTCGCGGGTCTCCGCCGACACCGCCGAGGCCTTGGAGATACCGAATATCTAAGCGGTATCGGAAACGGATCTGGGCCCAGCCAAGCCCGATTGCAGTAATTGAAGGGAAAATAAAAGAGGACCAGGGAGTTTGAAGGGTCACAGGAAGGCGGAATAAAAGAAGAGATTAACAGGGTGTTTGGCTGTATAATGAAATTCTTAAGTACCTTTATGGTACAGAGTTGTATTAAAATAAAGTCAAAGTTATTCAATGACATAAATATTGCCGTGTTATTCAAAAGTAAGTTTTGAAAAAAAAAATTGAGTCTCAACTCTATTGTGGAAGAAATCTCTTTAAAAATATAAATTTATAATGAGACTTTCAAATATTTTTATTTTAAAAAGTTTTGTTAAAAAACATAAATTTACAACAAAAACTCGATGTATGATCGAACTAAATACCTCATAAGTGACCTATTTTAGGCTTACAGTGTTTGAGTGACGAGAACAAAAACCTTTGAACTCTTAATTTCATGTATAGTCTTTTAGCTTGCAATAAAAAAGTTTTTGGTTTAACTAAATTATTTATATGTTAATTAACTTATTTTTTACGTAAAATATAATACAGATGTTGTTCTTTCCTCGGTGAAGAGATTACATCTGAAAATAAAAAAAAACTAAACTGCACAACTTATTTTTAAGAGGTTTAACAAGATAAACAAAGATAAGTTTACAAGTTAAATAAGGTATACAATGAAACAGCTTAAATCCATCAACCTTGGATTATAGACCAGAAATATGTTTAGACAAATCAAATATGATCTAAGTTTTTTATTCCACTTATTTTAAAGACAAGCATTTTTGCATAATTTATCATTATTCTTTATTCAAAATTTTAGACGGAATGCTTTAATATATAATATATTTGAATTATTATACCACAAACTAATGCATATTTTTATCATTTAATATTAATCTTAAGTTTTATACACAAAACTAAATATATATTATTGTGTAATATTTTACAATAAAATATGTATTATACATTATAAATTACATATTATATTTTAATGTATTGCATGTTACATAAAAATACGTAAAATATGTTGTATATTAAAATTTTATATTTCATATACTAAATATTATTTTATTTTTTGCATTATATATGCTTTAATCTTAATTTTATGTTTTGCGTATTTCATACTATTAGTTTATAGTTATGTATATAAACATAAGTGTATATTTATTTATATTCTTCTTAATTTTATTTCCATCCGATATATGTCATCGTATTCATGTGATTCTAGTACTATAACTTATGATATGATTATGCGCATTTTAATTTATTCTTACTTTAGATTTTAAATTTTTTTATTGCCTCGTATTTTCATAAATTTCACTGCACAAGGGAGTTCCCTCTGTTGCATGATATTTTATTTACCCTTAGATTTTATCATCATCCTGTGTTGGATGTTTGCAATGATTTTATTATCAGACATTCTTGTGCAATTAGACTATATATAAAAAGAATATTTACCTCTAGAAAATTCATAATAACGCTTATATCGTTTGAACAGTTGAACATGTGAATATATCCGGGTGCATGCATGGTCTTTGATCCTAATTTCTGATATATCACTCACTCAATAAAAGCCCCTAGAAATGTTATGTGCAAAGCCTATACAAGTACTTCATAAAAAGGGTTGAATTACAGTGGGGTCCATTTTAAAGAGTGTTTGGTTGTAAAATAATCTTGTATGTATTTTGTGATAAATACAGCGGGTCGACCATGACTTGACTGGCAACGTCTCTGCGCCTGGGGACGTAGGACGGGGGTTCGATGCTTCCCGATGGCGTCAGCCAGGCACCCCGAGGGAGGTGATCAGTGGGGATCGAACAGCACTTGATCCCTTGCCACCTACGACGCGGCGGGAGCTAGGGCCACCGGGCCACATGTGAGCAAAAAAAGATAAATATATATATATTAAAACAAAAATCAATGTATTACCTATTGTCTAATCAAAGTTGATTCAGAATTCAGAATTCTGAGTTTAGGATTTTAGATTTCGAATTTAGATAATTTAAAACTCATCACAAAATAAAATAATGTATAAAACGTGCTGTTAAGATATTGAAGTATTGGATCATGACAACTCGAGCTACTAGGAAAAAAAGACAACTCGAGCTACTCGTTTTAAAAAGCTGAGTTAGAAATAATTTTAAAGTGAGATAAATTTCTTTGATAGTAATCTCAAGATAGATGATCGCTCGGTAAAGCTACTAATCTTGATTAATTATTGAGCGTTCCATCGTCATCAACCATATGAAATACAGTTTGTTTTTGCATGACCAAAACGAGATAGCAGACTATAAGCCCAAAAAAAGTAAAGTTTCACCATTATTATTCAAGTAAAAATAACGTTGAAAACATAATTTTTTTATTAATTGCCAAATATTTTTTAACAAATTTGTGTATAAATCTATGTTTTTTTTTGGGGGGGGGGGGGGGGGGGTTAAATGTTCCGGATGCGGATCGGAGCCATATTATTTCCGGATGCTGCGTTGCCCAATATGCGAACTTTGAATTATTTACCGGATCCTATGGACCGATCCAGAATAGGGGTGGCAAGGGACCAGATCAGCAAACGAGTTTGAAGGTCAGGTCAATCAAGTATCATTACACGGGTCAAAAATTTTAACTTATGAATTTTAATCAGGCGGGCCATGACGGACAGAAACGGGCAGAAGTGAGTCAAATAAATTTCTAACTTTTATTTTATAATTTTATTAAAAATATTATATTTTGTTTTTAAATAATATTTTTAATTAAATTATAAAAAATAAATAATTATTATTTTTGATGATTATATATTTATAAAATAAATTATTAGATGGAGTCTAATTAATATTTTCGAGAGCTCGAGTCTAGTTAGACTAACTATACAATATGGGTCAGGTCGAGAAGAGTTTGGACCGGGCCGTAAACGGGTCTACTGCGGCTCGCTCGAAACCCCACCCTACCGGTTCAATTGGTGCGAATCGATATTAGGTTTTGAATCATGCTCCGTTCTCGGAATCCCCTCGCCGAGGGCTTCTTTCCCTTCGTTTCCCCCCTTCGACGACCTTCTGGATTCCGGCGATCCCTGGCCAGCGTTCTCGCCGGAGCAGGGAACTACGGCTCGCCGGAGCCCCCACGGTTATGGTTCTTTCATCTTTCTAGGGCTCGCGGCTCGTTCCTGCTTTCTCCCGGGGCTTCTTGAGCGACAGTCGGGAGGCCCATCGGCCCTTCTGGAGGTCCCGAGCTTCCGACAGTCTCCCGTCCCGCCTCGCCCCCCGCACCCGCAGAGCTCTGGGAGGACATTGAGGAAGGAAGGGGAAGAGCGATGGGGAAGAACGACTTCCTGACGCCCAAGGCGATCGCGAACAGGATCAAGGCGAAGGGGCTGCAAAAGCTGCGGTGGTACTGCCAGATGTGCCAGAAGCAGTGCCGGGATGAGAATGGCTTCAAGTGTCACTGCATGAGCGAGAGCCACCAGCGCCAGATGCAGGTCTTCGGTCAGAACCCGACACGCATCGTGGACGGTTATTCCGAGGAGTTCGAGGGCGCCTTCCTCGAGCACGTCCGCCGCTCCCACCGCTTCTCCCGCGTCGCCGCTACCGTCGTCTACAATGAGTACATCGCCGATCGCCACCATGTGCATATGAACTCCACCTGTTGGGCCACTCTCACGGAGTTCGTCAAGTATCTCGGCCGCACGGGGAAATGCAAGGTGGAGGAGACTCCCAAGGGGTGGTTCATGACTTACATTGACCGTGACTCGGAGACCATCTTCAAGGATCGTCTGAAGAACAAGCGGGTGAAGGCCGATCTTGTGGAGGAGGAGAGGCAGGAGCGCATGATTGCCCGCCAGATCGACCGCGCCATGGCGGCAACAGAGCAGGGCTCTGAGAAAGCGAAATCTCCGGCTCCTTCATGCGATCCGGCACCACCTATTCTGCCGCAGGAAAACCTGGAGTGCTCCACCTCTACTGCGGCAAGTGGGAAGATCGCATTTTCAATTGCCGGGTCATCCACGAAGCCGGTTCCTGCTGGTGGCTCATTGGGTTCGATGCCGAAAGATGCTTCCAAGTCGCAGTTTCAAGATGATGATGTGTCAACGAAGGAAAGCAATATCAACAAGAGACTAAAGGCCAGCAGTGGCGGCAGCAATGGCTTGTCTACTCTGGATAAGCTTATGATGGAGGAGGAGAAGGCCAAGGAGAGGAGTAACAGGAAGGATTACTGGCTCTTTGAGGGGATCGTAGTCAAAGTGATGAGCAAGGCTCTCGCCGAGAAGGGGTACTATAAGCAAAAAGGAGTCGTAGTGAAGGTATTAGATAAGTACGTGGGCGAGATTGAAATGCTGGAGAACAAACATATTCTAAGGGTTGACCAGGAGGAGCTGGAGACGGTGATACCTCAAATAGGGGGGCTGGTCAAGATTGTGAATGGGGCATACAGAGGGTCCAATGCGAGGTTGCTATCAGTGAATACTGAGAAATTTTTTGCTGAGGTCCGCCTTGAGAAGGGGATCTATGATGGGAGAGTCTTGCGTGCTGTGGATTATGAGGATATTTGCAAACTTATGCAATAAGATATCCATGCCCTGTATATCGGACTTGTTATGTGAGTATTTTGGCCTTTTGGCTGACTTTCTTGCCTTGTTATCTTTGATGATGGTTATTCAGTTTCTCCAACGAAGAATTTACCTTGTTGTCCCCCCCCATATGCTGCTTACACCATAGCTAGTAAGTTAGCATAATTTAACCATTTTCTCTTAGCATGTAAATTGTAAAAAAAAACTACCGATATTATTGTTGGTGAGAATAAAAGTACTTTCAGTTGTACATTCTTGTCGATGATTGTCAAAAACTTCTTCCATCCCGTTCTGCTTTAGTCTTAATCAAGATATTTTCTCTCCCTCTCCATTTTTGTAATATTAATGTTGCAGAAGTTCATGACCCGGGAATCTTTGCTCTTATTTACTTGTTTTGATGGTTCAAAGGCTAAATTGTTACTGTTGTGTGGGTTTATGCAAGAGCAGCTGGTTTCGTCCAAGTGAGTTCAGTTGGGAACAGGAATATCCAGATAAGACACCTTCAATGTACTCATAATATCAAGGACAGATGGTTTGAGGATCCGGTGATCCAGATTGGTCAAAATTAGATCCAAATCAAATTCGATTATAAATTTTTTTAATATTAAACAATTATAAAAAATTTAAAATAGCAAAAAGGTTTAAAATTACACTGTAAATTAATATTTATTCAAATATTATATTCAGATTTTCTACTTTATGTTTTATGTATTGAAAATTAATTTAGTTAGTTATTGATAAACAAACATACTTAATTATATATTTTAAATAATTACATTTATTTTATTTTAAATATTTTTATGTCTCTAACATCTATATGATACAAAAATACTTAAAATATATTTTTATAAAATTACTATAAAACATTTATATAAATATTAAATTTTAGAAAAATGACACTGGCCATCGTTGAGGCCAGCTCGCACATCGGATCGGACAATTCGACATAAGATCGATCCGATTGGAATTCGACATCAGGTCGGGTTAGCCTGACCCAATCTCATCCAGCATTTCATGGATGACATGATTCCAGTCTTCAAGATGTGAACAAAGTGGTCCTCTTGAAGGCTTGCTGCTGCTGTTTGAAGCTACTATGGTGATGAAGATTTCATCACGATTTATGAGAAATGTTAATTTACCATGGTTCATGTAAACGATGCTGAAAATCTCCAAAATACTAGGTGCTTGGTTGAAACTTTTACTAGTGAAATACCTTGACCTTCTTATGCGATGGCATAATTCCTGTGTTCAGGATATGAACTAAGTGCTCCGCCTGAAGGCTTGCTGCTTCTGTTTGAAGCTACCATAGGGATGAAGAATGGAAGATCACTTGTGGGAAATGTGAACTTACAGTGATGCTGAAGCTGACTTCTCCAAAATCCTAGGTGCTAGGTGGAAATTTTTTTCACCGAGCTAACTTGGCCTTTCTATGCCTGATTGTTGGATCAGATGTCCAGACTCTTAACTGGCTCTTTCATTCACAAAGTAGAGAGCAAGCTGCAAGGATTGAAAAGGCCCCTTGCTATGTAGTATCTGAAGGAAGTATGCGTACCTCTTGTCTGTGTTCAAAATTCCCAAGACTACGTGTATGAGAATTGAGATACTTGGTTCAGCTTCTACTATAATGGTAGAGTCTCAGACTTGCAGTGTCTCAGACAATGAGAAAGAATCTAAAAAATGTATATGGTTTGTGAACTGAAGCAAGGAGGGACTAGGCAGGTTCATACTTATGTCTTGAATAAGGCTTCATTAATCGAATGGGTTCTAGATAATTGCAACCTTTCTTTCTGAAGCTCAGTGGTTAATACAAAATACTTGACAACTATTATTTCACTAGGGAAGGTCATCATTCAATATATGGAAAAGCATCATACAGCTTTATCCTATTTACATGTGTGTGCTTCATAAGTGGTGATTGAATATGGCAAGAAGGCATCATTATTTTGAACCGACAAATGGTGAGGGGTTTATTCTGAGGTTTGAGTTTCCTGGCTGTTGTATGCTTTGTGTTAATCATAACAGTGGAGTGGCTGATATGTGGATGGTAAACGGCCAAAACAGTTATCAGAGCATTCAATTTTACAGGAATCAGTTGGATAGTGAAGCGAATCAATTTTATCAAGCTTTCAAATGCCGTTTACTGGGAATTTGTCTACAGACGTCGAAGACCGCTCTATTTGGATGTGGAATGGTAATCGTAAGAGCATTTTCTCTGTGAAGTCAACCGTGCAAGTGTTGGGATCAAGAGGTCTTTAAGCGGCATTGTGCAAGATGGCATGCATTAAATTCGTGCTGTCGAACTTTCAGACTGGAAATTAGCATGGTGCGGAGTGCAGACCCCACAAGAAGAGGGACTTTTTGCCGTGTCGATCGTCAATATATTGGTATGAAAGACTGTTTTGTGGTTTTATGGAAGAAACTCGGTATATCTTATTCCTCAATTGCAAGCTAATCCAGTCCTATGTGAAGGGCTCTGTATAAAATTCTACTTGCCCTCTCTCTTTTTTCCACCACGGGTTGGGCTCCCTCCTTTTACAGTAGAAACCAATACTGAACTCCACCAGACAAACTGAACTGTGATTTTACATGCCGTTCTCTGGAGTACTTGGATGGCCGGGAATGCAAAAAGTTTACTGTAGTTGCAGGCATTCTGAATAGCATTGTGAAGTGGGAAGCTTGTTTGGAGTTGGGTGTAAGCACCGAAAGTGAAGGGTGATCACCTTTTAGTCTTCCTTTTGCCGCCCATTCATGTATGTTTACAGGGTGTTTGGTTGCACAATAAATTTTTAT
This sequence comes from Cryptocoryne crispatula var. balansae, assembly GCA_036172225.1. Taxonomy (NCBI): domain Eukaryota; kingdom Viridiplantae; phylum Streptophyta; class Magnoliopsida; order Alismatales; family Araceae; genus Cryptocoryne; species Cryptocoryne crispatula. The sequence continues at coordinate 8,510,276 of CM069922.1, read as the reverse complement.
ACATTTTCATGATAAAAAATATATTAAAATAAAGTGTGAGCTAATCAATGACATAAAATTATCATGTCCAGGAAACATGATAACAAAAAAGAATGGATATCTTGTATGGTTAAACAAGGTGGAAGATCACAAGATAAGAAAAAGAGGTGGCACCCTCTCTTTTGGTCAAGAAGAAAAACTCTTTAAAAGTATAAAATTGTAATGTTGTCAAACACCTTTTTTAACAAATTTTGTTACCAAAATATAAAAATATGACAAAACCCCAATTTATCATGCAACTAAACACCCCACTAGGATCTTATAGAATTTGTGTACCCTTTCGTACCGTGGCCTTCTTGTTGCTTGGGTTGCTATTCTATTTACGTTTTTTCTATATATATATAGCCCGAATCCGCAGAGTTGGCTGTCCAAGACTTCATTCCCCATCCGTCTCCGCGAAAAACAAGGGTAAAAACTGCACCGAACCGTATATAATTTTGGAGATGACTCCGGCTTTCTTTCTCATCTCCACGCACTTAATTTGTGTATGTGTATGTATATATCTTTACATACACCGGAAAGATAAAGATAACATCGTCGGTGCCGACAAAGGCAGATCTCTTTTCTTTTTTTGCTCTTTAAACAAAGGCAGATCTCATTACGGGCATTACTGGGTGGTGTAATGTTAGGGTTGATCAGTCATTCAAAAATAATGTTAGGGTTGATCTCACAGAATTCTTCATTTGATCTCAGTTGTAGCGCTGAGAAATTTTACTCAAGGATCCGTGGCGCAATGGTAGCGCGTCTGACTCCAGATCAGAAGGTTGCTTGTTCGATTCACGTCGGGTTCAAATCCCAGACGGGGGTATCTTACTTTTTAAAATCGTTTTGTGGGGGCAATATACCACGCTTCTTCCCAGCTTTTTAACTCGTACGCGCGAAAGCCGCGGCATGGGGGAGAGAGAGAGATGGACTTCTACATAATTCGCATACCTTCGTGGCAATAGATAGCGGGGTCAAGAAGTCAAAGGAAGAAATTAGAGGGGGTGTTGGTGGGAAATGACAGGATTACCACCTCCGCGGTCAACGCTCCTTCCACCGACTCCAGGCGCGTTCCTCCGCCTTCCCCGAAGTATTATTACTGCGCCGAATGAGATCTTAAACCTTGTGTATTTTATGAATCACCCGAGCTTCTCGTGATGTTTCCACTAAGTCCTTCCAATTATTTTGCATCGACATCAATACCTCGAATTCTTTTTTATGCTTGTAGACCTCAAATACCTTGAATTTGTAAACAAAAAAAAGAATATTTTTGTGCATTTTAGGGTGGACAAGCTCTGCATAAGCCAAAAAAGTGAAGATGCCTATCGGTTAACCCCCCTTGTGCAGCGCGGGGTTACTTTAAAAGTGCCTTTGAAAACGAATTTATTTTTTATTCTTGTAGACCTCAAATACGTACGTTGAATTGGTAAAAACGAAAATGATATTTTTTGGGTGTAATTTGGTCCTGGGGAGGCTCGAACTCACGACCTTTGGTACATAAGACCAATGCGCTGACCAACTGTGCCACAGGACCAACCAATGCGGCATCGAATAGTTAGCTTCAGATTTTCTTTATTAATTGTTTTTACCCATCAGCAGCTTTCGCCTTGTGAGTATCATTGCTTCACTCTACAAGCCCAAGTTAATGTTTCACTTGAGGTTGCCCTTTCGATTTTCTCACGGAAATCCATCAAATAAATCATTAAATCATATATTTAATGATATATTTTTATGGGAGGGACTAAGCATATTGTAATCTTATGTGGACACTCTCAAGAGACCTCCTACGTACCCTCTTATAAACAAGATGAGTGTTGAGTTTGAGAGGAAGCGAGATGACTACAGAATAGTGCAACTGAATCTCTTCGAGCGAGAGCGAGAGAGAGAGAGAGAGGGGCCATGCCGACCGACTACGGTTGGTCTGATTTGTGAAATCCTATGCAAAATGGTGCACTACCTGTTCGTAGCTTCTTCGGTTGTTTTAGGTTGATATGAAATATTGTATTCTTGTAACAGCACTTGTTTGGTTGTTTTGAATGGCACGAGGGAGATGGTAACCGGTGGTAATATTTGTCCCATCTTAATTAATTATTAATCACGTGGTCTCATAGCTACTTTCTTTTTTTTTCCCACATCTCTTCCAACAAAGCTGACCGACCAGATAAAAACCCTTGTTTTGGAATTGGAAAAAAAATATTACTTTCGAATGAGTTAGTTGTTTTATCTCCGAGCAAGAGAATTACGTACAATGCTTTTGTCTCTCGCGCCCTCCCATCGTGCCTCCGCTTGAGAACAGTGTTATGCCGCTGCATAGCTCCTCCGGCGGCTTCCAGAATTAATGTTCTTCTGGGTGGGGGGTGCAAACGAGTCGAGTCGTACGGTGTTCAAGTTCGACGACTCGTTTATTGTATACGAGCTCGAGTTTTAACGAGCATGTTAAATCTGTGTTCAAACCTGGTTCATTTATTAATCGAGCCGAGTCGAGTTCGAACGATCGGACAGAAATCTAATTCACATTCGAACTCAAGCTGTATACAAACTTGTGTTTAAAACTCAAAATTAATGAAAAGTTATCCGTGAAACTCTAGATTTAGCTCGTTTACAAAACTTAATTTAAGTTTGTTTTTTAAAATTACTTAATATACTTAAGTGATAATACGTAGTTATTAATACTCGTAATTTAATTTTTAAAAATAAATATATAATATATAAAATCTAATCAAGTTATTCGCGAGTTCATCGAGTCGAGTAAGGATCTGTTCAAGCTCGACTCAGTTTAACGAAACGAGTTTTATTTTTTTTTCATTTAATGTAATAAACGAGTCAAGTCAAATTTCTATCTAACTGAGCTTAGGGTTACTCGTAGAGTGTATTTGCACCCCTAATTCTTGAGACCAGTGTAGTGTTGTTTCTTCTCCATAATTAATCGTAAGACAACTTTTTGATTAGAGATGAAATTAAGAAGCGAGATTTTTTATTTTAAATCGAGTTAAAACAAATGCCACCCTAGCTTATTGACAGTTTTATGGTACGTTAACCGTGAGAAAATCACGGGAGAGTCATGTGTCACTTTCTAGAGTGTGTATATATATATATGATCGAATAGGAGGGTATTCGTGTATGTTTGATATTTGCATCCCATATATGGTTTGATCAGAGGGTTTTATTGAAATTATGAATATATGTGAGATTCGCTCACCATTTTAGCCAGGGACGACGCGCTGCGCTGTGCTGTGCCTTCCCCCGTCGTCGGCCGTCGCTCCGTCGCAAATCCATGGCCCAGGGGAGGATGCTGCTGCGGCCGGTGACGTTCGTGACAGGCAACGCTAAGAAGCTCGAGGAAGTCCGCGCCATCCTCGGCGATTCTATCCCCTTCCGCTCCTTCAAACTTGACTGTAAGTCCATTGAAAAGGGTTAAGAGTTGCGAGCAACCCCCCCCCCCCCTCTTTTCTGTTGTGTCGTCTGGATCGCAGCTCGAAGTGCCCTTCTCGTTATGAAGACACTGCGCGCCATCAGTTTATTGTTGTCTTCCTCTGAAGCGCCGATGGATGGCACAACGCTGGATCCTTTCTGTCGTTTTTAGTCTTTTGATAGTGTACGGGCTTTGGAGGCGTAAGCGCCTAGTTTGTTCTTTCTTGTGCATACGTGTTTCGTTCCGAGGGAGCATTCTGCTTCTATGGCAAAGAATAAATTTCTGGGTGAATTGTTGGAATGTACGAGTCTGGTGATTAAACTATTCAAGCAAGATACAAACTTTTTTATTCGAACAGCCGATCTGGGAAAATCTGGACCTTTGACAGTAAGGTTTCATACTTCAATCCTATTGGAGGATCTGCCAAATGTTTGGGAGCTCATTTCTTAATTTCTCTAGGGAGTACGGGAGGTGTACTTTTCTTATAAAATGAAAGCAGTTGTTTCCGGTAAAATGCGTATGACTGAGGGGAAGATTACTTTTTAGAAAAGGGGGAAGTGTTGGAGATTCGACATGGTTGGAGTTGGGTTCAATTCCGACTTAAGCACAACCTGTTGTTGTTTGAGTTTTGGGGAACACAGGTTGAACGTGATAGCCTAGAATATTCATATCTGAAATTGGCGTGATATGCAGAAAACCAAATTGTTATGTTTTTCTAATCCATGATTATGGAATGAACCATGAGAGAAGCCCAGTCTGTGTCAAGATTTTCCAAGGTCTCTGGTAAATTAACAGCTAATAGGATATTCTGATGTACAAATCAAATTCATGAACTATGGTGAATCGGTGGGTTCATAAGAAAATTAAAGCTATGCCTAAGTGATGAGACAAGCTACACCTTTTTGCCCTAAGGTCTTGACGAAATTGACTCAGGCCTCATATCAGTTTTTCCACAAATAAAATTGTTAGGTTATGTATCAGTTATGTTCATGTATGCAACTATAATGTTGTATGTCTAATAAGCTGATGAAATTAGTAAAGTTTAGGTCTTTATTTTTCCATATTTCACTCAGTATAAAGTTTACATGTGCAAAACTATAATTTTACACCTGTTATATCACCTCTGACACTGAGGCAATGAAGCAATGCATCTGAGATGTGGCAAACCCCCTGGTGGCTTCGTGCCTCTGATGAAGTATGGAATTTGCTATCTTGCATCTTTTCATGGCTTAATAATGCAATTTAGGTTAGGAATTCTTTCCCCACCCTCTCAATTTTTGTCCTCATAAGCATCCTTATCAGTATTCTAAATAATCTTAGTAGTACATCAAAAGACATCATGGTTTTGAAAAGATGCCAATTTTGAATTCCATTAACATAATCGTGGTGTTTTCGTCTAGCAAGATGTTTTGCTCATGTCTACAGTTGGGAAATTGTCTTCCGTTATCTCTTGTAATAACACTCTTCTTTTCAGTACCAGAGCTGCAAGGAGAGCCGGTAGATATATCTAAAGAGAAGGCACGTTTGGCTTCAATTCAGGTACTCGATGTGTAAGATTTGTTTATCCTTTCCCTAGTGAAGACTAAAGAAATTGGTTTCAGTTAATCACCACATTGTTTTTCTTGATAAAATCGGATTGCATTAATCAATATGTTTTGTCTTTTAAGCAAGGTTTATAACATTGATGATCTTATACTTGCCTTCTGTGATTCTGGAGATAAATGGACCTGTCCTTGTTGAAGATACGTGCCTTTGTTTTAATGCTCTTAATGGTCTCCCAGGTGATTGTTTTCGATGTTTGTTCACTTTTGATTTGTCCATCTTTGGTCTCATATATTTAAACCTCAAACTACTTACTTTTGCAGGACCATACATGTAGGTTTTCATCTCACTTTTTGAATCTCTTGTGATTATTCTGGGTGATAATTTTTTTGGTTTTAATCTAAAATATTTTTCTCATTAGAAACCATTTTCTCTTCAAAACTTTCTTATGAAAATTCTTTTCTTATGTTGTTTTCCTTCTTTGTAACCAGAAAGTGGTTTTTGCAGAAGATTGGCCATGAAGGTTAATCTTTATTCTTTCTTCTCTCTTTCATTTCTTTATGTTTTATATTTGAAAGCTGAAAACCTTATCTTTTCAAACACATCCTTATGTGGATAATTTCAGGTCTCAACAACATTTTGAAGGCTTATGAGGACAAATCAGCCTATGCAATGTGTATATTTTCTCTTTCCCTTGGACCCACTACTGAACCAATAACCTTTTGCGGGAAGACACATGTAAGTTAATGCATTCCGTTTCCAAGTGTACAAGTGAAAAGCTCTCTATCTCTCATTCCCATACAGAGAGAGAAGAGAAATGACTCATTGCATAGTATTAGGAAGAATAATAATGACCTTTGGAGTTAATTTTCATGCCTGTTGATACAGTAGCTATGATCAGCCGATACTGGCCATCTTAAATATTTTTATTCTAGTTTGATCGTTATATTTTTATTTTATATCTTTTTATTTTAAATACTATAGTAAAATTTATAAAAAAAAATTATTTAAAAAGCATCGTTCCCGAAAATTAATTTAAGAGAATCCATATTTTTTAAGAAGGCAGTTAAATAGACCTAAAAATTATCAAAATATATAAAATAGAAACATTTATAATCAACTTAAGTATAATCCCTTTGCCTCACTCCTGCTTCCTATTAGACTAAGCACACATTTTCTCTTTCTAGATTATATAGGAATCACATAAAATATATCATTATGATAAAATTTTATTTTGAAAATGATAATTGATGAGGTTTCTTGCTTCACTATTTTTTGTTATCTTTTGATTTTTTTAAAAATAATTTTGTTAATACTGTTCCGATCTCAGGCCTTATTGGATCCACATTGGGCAATAGATTTTACTTGAGAGCAGAATGATCTGCTCTTCGTACCCAATATTTCCTTTCATGTCTCCATTTTGTTTCAGAAAAATCCATGTGAAATCATCAGTATAAAAAGTTTAAGATGCCTTGAAATTGCCCATATAAAAGAAACAATTAGAAGTCACTTGTGTGATTGTCCTTGCCAACCCCTCTTCTTTTAGCTCCGTTTTTCATCACCTAAATCTATGTTCATTTTCTTCCAAACATCTCCAGCACCACAAAGAAAAAAAATGAGATATCCAAGTGCCTCTATTGGATGCTCCTTTGTGATGTGCATGGAGCATAATGTGAAAGACATTAGGATTAGACTTTACGAATTTGAGGAGGCAGTAAAGTGGATTGAAGTAGGTGAAGTGCAAGCTGTAATAACATTGCAAGGCACTCAGTTCCACCATTCCACTTTGGAGAATATCTAAGCCCATAAGCATCTTTTAAATAATGCTCCTTGTTCCATTTCAGGGTAAAATTGTTCCTCCAAGAGGACCAAATGATTTTGGATGGGATCCAATTTTCCAACCAGATGGATGTGAGCAGACGTAAGCCTTTTCCTCTCTACTTATCACTGGGTGTTCCTTGCTTGGCAGATATCTTTTAGCAAGACAAGAAATAGTATTCGTCTCTACTTTTCCTTCTGTGCAGTTACGCGGAGATGCCCAAGGATGAAAAGAATAAGATTTCTCACCGTTTTAAGGCACTTGCTATGGTAAGATCACATTTTGCTGAAGCAGCTTACGTCTTCCAGACAGATGAATAGGTGTGTTGGGGATTAGAGCTGCAACTGAAGGGTGCAAATATCAGATGTATCCCTTCTCCGTTGGAACCGCGACAGAAGCGGACCTAGACCTGGTTGCAAGTCTTATAAATGACATAGCGACTCATCAACATTGGTGCAATCATTTTTATGGCTCTGCGTGATATGCTTGTGAGGCTCTTTCATCGTCAACGGTATTGCAACTTTGAGCTTTGCAGGCAATCTTCCTAATGGTGTTATGATTTAGGGTTTAAAGATGGCTGGTGGTCCAATGCTAGATGTTAAAAAGACAACTAAGCTCTTTTGGGAGCAGTGCTCACTTCTCAATTTTAAAAGTTTTTAGACCTTGTGTGTTTGAATTCTCCGGAACATGCCTGACTTGACCCGATATCTTTACCGTCTTATATGATAATCCCAGTCTATGTAACAGGCCGTAGCATGTCGGCTTTTATGCTCCGGGAGGAAATTTGCAATGCAGAATTTAAGATAACTTAATGCAGCTGAGAGACTGGATTACGTGTGAAAAATAACTTTATTTTCAAAAATTATTTTTCTTTATCATAGGAAATCCCCCCCCAGCATTCAAGCTTGTGGGCTTTCTTTTGGAAGGTACTTCGCTACTTGATAATCCAACACTTGAAAGAGGGGACCTTTCACCATGCTTAGACGCACGTCCGCAGATTAATCACCGAGGTGAAGTGCGCACTCAAGCGATGTAGTGCGGTGTTTGGTTTTTTGTTAGAATTTTATATTAAAATAAAATATATGCATGACTACAAAAGATGGGCAAAGAAAAAAAAAAAAGGGCCTCATGTCTCTTTTGTCCAAGAAAGAATGATCTATAAAAATGTATTTTCGTAACACAGAGTCTAATTTGTAATGCAACCGAACACCCCATGGTGCTTTATGTGGCATCAAGGCCTTGATAACCGGAAGGGCATTTGTAACGCAATCGTTCTCACTTCTCAGCGCTCTAGGTATCACCATTTCACCACAACAGATTCTTGATATCCAACAAGGAAGTTTATTCACTTCATCTTCGACCATGAAAGGAAAAGAGGCCAGATTATCTGATCTGGCATTGCCAGTTGACGTTATGGGAAGATTACTCCAGCCACCGCTTATGAAATTCAATAATCAATTAACTAATTACTCTCTTGAGTACCATTACACACGGTGAAAAATCTATGCATGAAATATTACAAATTCTTCAAAAAAATTCCCGAGAAATGACTATCTATGGGTAAAAAGCCAAGATGTTAAAAAAGAAAATTTTGATCTACCTGAAACAACACCTAGGGAAGCCATGGGATATGCAACTAAGATTGACCTGAAGGCAATGCATCTTTGTACATCAAATGATTCAACCCGCTAAAGCTAAACCACCATTCCTTGGTTTGGACGGGGACTACAGAAGGAAGGGATATCCTTCCATGATATAGAAGTTATATATGAATCTTGTTTCTCAACTCCTGCCACCGTTTAACCAAGAACCAAAATAAGACTGGCCGAAAGCTTCGAAACTAAATCAAAATTGGAGAATTTGCAAGTGTAACCTTGTGCATGCAAGGCAAATTAAGCACCTGGTGTTTATTGGTCCGTATTTTGAAAGGCAGCACATTCCAGTATTCCACCACTATGGTAAGCCCTTGCATACTTTCCAGCCAGTTACAAAAGAAAATTAAATAAATGTTGATCTTGCTACGAAAGTTGCATGATCTAACAACCAGACTTCATGCCGATAGGTTCAAAAGGCTGCTTTTAAATATTTGTTTCTAATGATCAATGTGTGGCCTCAACGTGCATATCTTTGCAATCAGCACTAAAAATCAATTTCACCTGGTCAAATTAAACTGTAAATCCGCCATGCAGTATGTGGAAAATCGGAAAGCAAAATTAACCAAACAACTTACTTACCTCGTGTGTTAAGCTATACTGACATCTTTGAGAAGCCGAATCAACCATGCAGTATGCGGACTATCCGAAAGCAAAACTGATCAAACAATTTACTTACCTCGTGTGTTCAGCTATACTGACATCTTTGAGAAGCCTTGCAGCCATAGACCCATATCTTCTAGCTTCCCAATCATCAAGGTTGTTATTATCTTTTCCTAGCACAGCCTTTCTGTTAATTAAAATCTCAGCTTCAGTGTGATCAAGATCCCATTCCTTTGACTCAGAAGCATCGCTCTTCTCATCAATTCCTTTCTTGCACTCATTCACTTCAAAATCTATACTAGCAGCTTCCTCATGCCAAGATTCTGTTTTTAAACCCATAATATAAAGCTGAATGCTTGGATGTTGGTACTTTCTATCCATCTGCAACATAAAATGATAAAAAAAGATAAAATCCAAGATATGACTGGAACAAAAAAGAATGCCTCGGGATCTACTAACTTAGGCATGAAACTCATGATTCTTGACTTCTGCACAGCAAGTGAACCACAGTTTAACGAATTGGATCTGGCAGTACCTCCTTCCTATAACCCCACTGTTGGGTGTATAGTTCAATGAGGACCTAAATTACAGGCAGCAAATATTGTTTTTAATAGTAGTTTATTGCAATGCCAACTAGGAGAGAGCGAATGGTGCCCCAAGGCAAGCCAGCAGGTAAGCAGATAGAACGTCAGATCCACAAAACCAAGAGACTTAGAGAAGGCCCCATGCAGCAAGCATGCAACTCTTGCATATGCATCCTCATACCCATATTTAAAAACAGAGTGAATATAAAGTTTCTCAAGTTATAAAAGAATCAAGGATTAGTCTCATGAGCCATGTTATGATATGTGGTATAGAGTTTTAGTGTTGCTTATGTGATGTTATACTGTTTTGACAAACAACTTGACTTTATACTTAGTCTATAAAAGACCTTATTCTCTCAAAGAAACTTGCTTGAGAAATATAAAATATAAAAAATATCTACATATAGTGTTTATCTAGTAGGAAAAGACATATGCTAGAGTTTCGGTAGATAGTTTATATTGTGTTAAAATGAAAGATGGTGCTTATCAAGTACATACAAGTGCTTTTCAAAAAAAAAAAAACGTACATACAAGTAAATAAAATATATGTATAATGAAGCAAACTATTGGACTTGTACATAGCTGGAGGAAAAGCAAGAAACTTTCCCATTTCAATTTAACTTAGATCAGGGATCTATAATAAGTGTTCACCTTTTATATTGATTATGGATGAATTAACAACGGATATATAAGACAATATACATGGCATATGATACTTGCAAATAATATGATCTTGATAGATTAGACAAAACATTGAATAAAAGGCTAGAACCTCAGAGAAACATTTTAAAATTTTAAGATATTCGTGGTAAGAATAATTAATAGGGTTGTAAGTTTAATGAAATACAAATAGACAAAGAAGGTGAGTTAGCTTATATGGAGTAAAATTTTCTTTAAAATACTTATTTTAAATATATTGATTCAGGTATCCAAAAATGAATACTGTGATGGAGATGTTAAATGTAGGTTAATACAAGGTGAATGAAGTGGAGATCAGATACAAAAAAACTATGTGATCAAAAGATTTGATTTAAGTTAAAAAGAATATTTTATCGCATGGCAACTGGACCATGTTGGACGCTGAAGGGATAGCAAGCTTTCAAAGTGTTAATAAAACAAAAATATTAAGATGGGCACCTAGACATACGAGCTTGATAGGATTCATAATGAATAAATTAGAGAAAATGCAGGAGTTGCATTATTTGAGGATAAAGTAAAAGAAGATAAAGATAACTGGAACATATCAGATACAAAGCTAGAGCAGTACTAGCTAGAGAAATGTAGAAATTAATGCAACGGAAATTTATGTTTAGTTATACATGGTCACCCTCCTTGCCTTAGGCGCTTCATGTCTCTGACAACATATCACCAAACATGTTAATTTTATGTCTTTAGTTATCTTAGATTTCATTTCAATAAATTTTTTATCATGAAAGTGTATAAAAAATTATTATGCAACCAAGCACCCTATTAGTTTTAATAAGCCACTTGTACAACAAAATAAATCATAAAAACATTGAATCTAAATTTTCATTTTATTTTTTATTTTGAATACAAAATAATTATTAAATAGTAAATTCATAATATATGAATATTTAGAACCAATAGTTTTATGGGGTGTTTAGTTGATTGATAAATTGAATTTTTGTTACAAAAATATGTTTGGTAATCATTACAAAAAATGTTTTTATGAAGAATTCCTTCTCAGATAAAGAAAAAAGAGGTGAGCTTCTCTTTCCTTGTGTTCCCCCATCTTAGTTATACATGGTCTTCACTCGTTTTGTCATCATATCTAACTGAACAAAACAATTTTATGTCTTTAGCTACCTTAGACTTAATTTTAATCACAAAAGTATATAAAAGATATTGTGCAATCACACCCTGTAATCTTCATTCATCCTGTTCAGCCCATGTTGGCATCAAAATTTCACACAAAAGGAACCAAACAAACATGGAGTCCAATTCCACTCTGGACAAGGTTCTGGACCCGAAGAAAAGAAAATAAAAAATTTCAGATTTGCTACTCAGTAAAAAAAAACGGAGGGAAATGTGCCAAAAATGTTATTTTTGAGGGACCACTATGACCCAGTTTTGAAGCTGAATCCGATACAATTTCCGGAGCTCAATTTTAAGGCATTTATGAGATGTAAATCAGTAAAATTCGTAACTCCCTCATGGGCATACTATTGGGCCACTTAAAGGGCACAAAATGAGCCCAATATGGGCCTCTAAGGAGGTCATCTTACAGTCCACAAAGGGAGCTAAGAAATTTAATTTAAATCCCTTGGTTTGGAATGCAAGAGAATGAAAATTCTTGGGTTCCCTAAATTGGATCCTCAAATTGGCAGTCCAATCAATGGCAATCAATGCTCATTTAATGAGAAAATCCTTAATCTTTCCATTGAGCAAATCGTGACTTGATCTGAGATCCCTCATTCATTTTCCACCCTTATATCTGATGCCTCCCTCCCCTTTAAACCCTAGCCACCACCAGCAGATCTGGAAATCCTGCACCCTGCCTTGTCAGCCCTTGGATCTGGCGATCAGCAGGATGACTTCAGCCCTCAAAACCCTAGACTCCATGCAAGTCTCCTGTGACCCAGCTTCCTCCCCCCTCCCCCCCTGCTTTTCTATAAAAGGGCTGTCCACGTTCTTAACCCAGACCCTAGCCACCAACTAGCAGAAAAGGGAGAAAACAGAGAAAGAGAAGCAACTGAAGCGGTGGCCAGCTGTGGTGTTGCTGTGCACCAGCCCAAGGAGGTCAAGGAGAGGAAGAAGAAGCAAGGAGGATAAGGGGAAGGCTAGTCCCCTGCTGCCACGCCAAGAAGAATGAAGAAATGCAAAGCATGCTGCAGTCCTCCTTATCCCTTCCCATCTTCAAAAGTGTTCTTTACTCATTTATAGCTCCTCCAAAACACCCTATTCGGCCACACCCTTACTGTGCACAATCATGTTTTCCCCTTTCCTTTGACCACTTTACAGGCCCTTCAAGGACTGAGAGGAGTGCTGCAGTCTGACTTCTTTCCATCTCTATATCAGCATGTGGTCAATCCTCCATGCAGTCTTTAAATACCTAAAATATCCCTGGATACTCCCCTAAACAAGTGCTGTCATACCCCTCCTCGCGCAGCCCTCAAACAGTCAGAAAAACCCTCTGGATCTGAAGTCCCCATCACACAGAGCCTTACACAGGTCTCAAACCAATCCCAAAACAGGTCCTCGGGAAACCCCTAAACCAGATCCTGTTCTAGCCCTAAACAGACCTTAAACTAGTCCCTAAACATATCCCAAGGCAATCCTAATCAGCCCCTGGGCAAGTATCAAACTTGCTGGCTGAAACCCACAATAACCCAGTCATCCCTATGTTCAGATCTGAAAATTCTCACATGATCTGGCCTGCATATCCTCTCCAATAAACTCACAACCTGGGACCTGTCCCCAACAAAACCTGTCCATAACAAATGCCAGATGCCAGAGGATCCAACTCAGGAAACCCACAGAAGTTCAGAATCTGCCCAAACAGATTCAGAAAGTGGCGTGGGACCGACTGGGCGCCAAGTATAACTAACAAAGAACAGAAGTACGATGCACCTATAAGCTAAACAAACCCAAAAAATATTCCTTTTAATGACTATGTACCAATAGAAACATGCTCAAGGAGTGATCCCTCGAAGTGGGAGGGCTAACGTATGCAAGGACACCACTGACTTAAGATGCTCTAAACTTCAACGTAAACGATCTAAATTAACCGAAATGGAAAAACTCACGTAACCAGGCAGCACAAATTAACAGGCGCTAAGCATATCTATCACAATCGACACAGCAATTGGTGCATAATAGGTGAGCAAGTAAAGAACAACAGAGCTAGAGGATGGCTGATCATCGGGTGAACACTAAAGAAATCAAGTCAAACAAAACCATGAGCTGTTTGTTCCCCTTTTCGTTTCTAGAGAGTATCTATATCAAGCTATTCAGTACTTAAAAGATACAGTGATAACAGTACACTATGTATCTGGGAAATTGAGTTGTGTTGAAAAAAAATCTAGAATGGAATTCTTGATAAGTACCTTTGACCTAGAAACTGTTTTGACATCAAAATTGCTATTCCACATGTGAATCATTTGCTCGTGTACGGTTGTGGACCGGATCTCAGAGCACATCTGGAGAAATTTAATGATTCTCCACTCAGTTCATGGTTTTCAACATTGCGAAAACATGGATCGTAGCAGCATTTACCAGGATTGTGGTTCTTGGACCCGACAAGGAGAAAATTGTTTGCAGAAGCGGCTCTAAAAGATGTTCTGCATAAACCTTTATAGCATATTCTTGTTAGTACTATACGTTTTCATAAATCCAAAAATCACGAGAAAAAAAAATAAATGTATTTAGCCGTGAACATAAGCATATAAAGAATGCTACTGTTTATTCCCTTTCTGTCTACAAAGCTAACAGAATATAAATAAAACAATAATGAATATTCATATGCCATATATCTAAAACTGCAAGAAAACACCATCACTAAATTTCTGCTGTGAACTTTAAGAAAATATAAATAAAAGTTCCTGCACATGCACTGTTAACATTAGAGACATAACATTATGCAAGTAATTCAAAGGGTAGCTAAATGGCCTCCAACCAAGATGTCAATCTTAAAAATTAATATCCTATTTTCAGAGAAATTTTGGAACATAGTGGGTGTTGAATATTCAGTCCACTAACCTCTATGGAATCTCATACACGGGAGTGGAAATGAGAAAGAAACAAAGATTCACAGTTTGGCATTCATACAGGACAGTTGCTTATGAAGGTTGGATATTTATCATGGCATCAGTTCCGGGATGCATCCATGATAGTTGATAGCTTCACCAAAATACAAATCTACAAAGACAAATTTGTCATGAAAGATCCCCGTCGATAATATGCTTGCCATCCCTCCTCTCTATAGTCTATCCTCACTATTATCTATATATTTTACCATATTTCCCTCTCTCCCTCTATCCTCTTCGATCTACATGTATATACTAATTCTGTTGGAACTTGGAAGGCAAAAAAATCGTTAGGGACCAAAATACTCGATACAAAAAGAGCACCAAAATGGCATGAATTCCAGTAAAACAAAATGAACAAGATGGAAAAGGAGGCTACATTCATTTGACATAAATATTCAGCCAGTCTCCACAACTTTCAACATCAAACTCACAAGTGCTAGTGTCTCTCCAATATAATATATATATATATATATATTCCTTTCACACATTACTGCCTGCAAACTTTCTCCAATAGTACACACTGATTCTTTAATTGACCAAAGCAGTCTCATTTACGTCAAAAGAAAAAGGGAGTAAATATAGGTCACAGCAACAAACAGGAATTTTCAGCATATTGACAAAAAGTACAGAAAAAAAAAGTTTCATAGATATAACGAGAACATATTAATTTATAGAAGGCAGAACAAGACGTTGTCTGTAATTACTTACAACATCAGTGCCAATGATGTAATCAAATGGAGGTGTAACACCTCTGACATGCACGTGATTTCCCCAATCTAGTTCTGCAACCTGGATAGAACCAAATGAAGCTACACAAAACAAATTATTTGAATCAAATGCATAAAAATAGTAAAAACGGCTTTAACACTAACGACATTCCCATCCAAATATTATAGAAATATAAAAAATATGCAAGATCCATGTTTGCATTTAACGAAAATAGAAGACAGACTTAGACTTAATCAGCAAAAAGCTACACTAAAGAATTGTGCATTGATCCAGCAATCTAGCAAGAATCTCATGTAACCTAGACAGCAAGATGTATATGCAGAGAAAATAATTGTTGGCACCTAAAAATGTCATGACACCCAAAAATGGCAAGTTTCAGGCAAAATACATGAAAAAAACTGAACAGACAAGTTGGATCTATTTTTATTGCATTTAGGACCAATAGGCCAAACAGGCCCAATAAGTCTTATTGGGCCCGACCGACCAGAGGTCAGCCTAATAACGATCAGACATCGCCAAAAGGTTCACTTGGCCTCCAGATGAACAATGCCAGAGTCGGATCAAAAATCAGACCCATATTTGGGAGGATTATGAGGAAAACACTTAAAGCCAATTTTTAAGTGGCCTTATCGGGGGCATATTGGGTCCAAAAGACAAAAAAAATGAGTCCATGGAACTATACTAGTCGAGACCTTTGCAATGGTACCCCAAATGTTAGAATCCGGTTTCGATTAGACCCCAAATGGTAAAATGATCGCTTTCGTCCTTGGTGGGTCTGGGTAATTCGGGGCAGATCCGATAACATATTGACGCATCACTAGGTCTGCTTAACTTCAACTTGAGCAACATTGAAGTCGGATTGAAAATTTGACCCATATTCAGAAAGTTATGGAAAAAACAATGAAAACCAATTTTCAGGTGACTTTATCGGGGGCATATTGGGCTCAAAAGATAAAACAAGTGAGTCCATAGAACTGTACCAGTCAAGACCTTCGCAACGGTACCCGAAATGTTAGAATTTGGTTTCGGTTAGACCTTAAACAGTAAAATGACCGCTTTCACCCTTGGTGGGTCCGGACAATTCGGGAAAGGTCCGATAACACGTTAACGCATCACTAAGTCTACCTAATTCCAACTAGAGCAACATTGAAGTCGGATTGGAAATCCGACTCATATCCGAAAAGATACGGGAAAAATAGTGAAAGTAAACTTTTGGACAGTATTTGCGGGGTTTAATAGGCCCAAATAACCAAGTCAATGGACTCACGGTATTGTCTCGGTCGAAAGCTTTGCAACAGTACTTTGAATATTAGAATCCGACTCTGAGACAGAAAAATGACCGTTTTGTCTCCATCAAACCCAGTCAAATCAGGACAAGTCCATTTACATCCAACACCACCGAAATGTCTACTCAGTATCTAGAAGAACAACATCGAAGTTGGATCACCGATCCAGTCTACATCCGGAAAGTTATGGACAAATTTTAAAGAAATTTATGGAGTCGACATGCACTCTGAGGTAGGGGCAACTAAACAACTCGTATAAAAAGTTATTTGTGGTGAAGATCAAAATCCGGATGTATAAAAATTTAATTATAATTTAGGTGTAATTTTCGGAAATTTTGAAGGCCGAGATTGTACTGATCGGAAATTTCATCAAATCGGTGATCTTCGGACAATTGGAGGGCCCTTGGCCATAGATACAATGGTACACAAGATCAACAGGTATCAAAATGTCTTTTGAATTTTTCCGATTATTTTTGGTGTTTAATTAAATTTATTCCACCCGGGAGTAATATCGGCCGTCGGATCGAAGTCGTCTTGATGAGAAATTGGGTGAAATCTAACCTAAGAAGATCAGCCGCCAGCCTCCTCTCTGCTGCCAGCGCACAGCCGCCTTCCTTGAGCGGTTCTTTGATTCTAGGAGATGATTGGGAGAGGTTTTAACCTCCCTTCCTTATCTCTCTCTGATCATAGATCTCTCTAGCCCTTTTAGATTACCTGCCAACGTGGGGAAGAGGGGGGATATAAAAAAAAAGGAAGAAAAAAAAAGCACAGCCTGCACGCTGGCGGGGGGAACGCGGATCCTCCTCTTTCAGCGTCTGCAACCCATAGCCAACAAAGAGGAAGAAGAAGAGAACCCACACCTGGAGCCTGCTCTTCACCCTCCTACCAGTTAAGAAGAGGAAGCAAGGAGCCCACGTTCTCCTTGCCACCAGGGAGAGCGTCGTCCTGCAACCTGCTCCAGCGCAAGAGGAAGGGCAGCCATCCACGTTCTTCTCCATCCAGCAAGTAGAAGAGTAGGGGGTCCATCCAGTAAGCGTTATTTCTCACTCGCCCAAGGATTAGTCTTTGTGAGGCTCACGCATGGTTTATAGAATCTGCCCTCCTGAATCCTGATTGGGGTTGGGCACCAGCTAATCTGAGATCCCAAAAGGGAAGCTGATCCTAGTCTGAGCTTCAGCCTGGATCCTGCTGGATTGGCCAATTCTGGACCGAGATCAGTCAATTGGAACCAGCTCACCTGGGCTGAGATTAGCAAAATCTACCAGATGTGTCGATTCCTACCTGACTCGGGTCGACTAGCAATGAATCAGCCAAATGTGGTGAAATCATGGTTGAGTTGGACTAGGTTGGGCCAGGATCAAGGATCGGATAGGATCGGTTCGATCAAGGCCGATTCGCCGGAAGAAAAATCGATCTGGATCGACCATTAAAAAAACCCTAAAACACAAAAAAATAACTAAATAAGGAGGTAGATCTACCTCATTTGGGAGTAATTTCGGGCCCAAAAGTGGCCCGGAATTGCCGCCACGGCGGCAAGCGGCCGCCGTGACATCTTCCCCACCCTATTGGGCGGGGAAGACGGCCTTACTCGGTCCATCGGACCCGGTAACACCAGGATCCGGTGACTTAAGTCATTGAATCTGTCGCTACCGGGTCCCGATGGACCCTGTAGCTTCATCTTCCCCGCCCGATAGGGCGGGGAAGAGGGCCGCCGCGGCAGTCTGTGGGTCGATTCCAACACCGATTCTACCTACAAACACCGTTCCGGACCGATCTTCTATCCGGATCGGTAGTTCTGCCGGGAATCGGATCGAAGGGGTCCGATACGATCCAAGAATCGGCCGATCCCGATTCAGATCGGCCGAATCTGCAATCCATGGCCAGGATTGGCAGACTCTTGGCTACCCTAGGGCTTCGGGCTAGGGGTGTCAATGGGCCGGGCTTGGGCTGGCCCGGCCCAGGCCCACTTCAGCCCATATATATAGAGCCCAAGCCCAAGCCCATCTAGAAAGCCCAACGGGCTTAAATGGTGTAATTGGGCTTTAGCCCGCCAAAGCCCATTAGCCCAATGGGCTTGAGTTTTGTAAAACAGTCATAAATCAAAAATTTTACAAAAATCATAAAATTAATAAAAATGTGAAAATTTTTAAGAATCACAAAGATATTATAAAATTATCCGTAAATTTCTTAATTTAGCTAAATATAAAATTAATTCATAATTTCACTGACGGTGGTGGCTGACCGAGAGGGAGAGTGTTGAAGAGTTTTATCCCATATTGGCCACCGGAGGAATATTTCATGCCTTTATCATATCCTAGACTTGGGTCTCCTCAGCACACATGCATTTTTAGAATTTCATGGATACGTCGAGCACCACGATCTCAGTGCATCAGAAAAAAAGAGAGTAAAAGACCTGAATACACATTTAGACAAAACACCAGAATGTGGGCAAACCTACGAGAACGAAACACCAAGGAGAGAGGAAGATACTCCCTCCCTCAACTAAGACTACCTCGGAAAGAAAGTGGTGATCCTCGAAATAGGAGATCCGGTGTGCATAGGCCCAGCTATTGGTATTAGGGGAGATGGTTCTAACAAGTGGAAAGGCTCCGACTAGGGTCCCTCGAAGAAGGAGAAATCTCGGACCTTTTCTCCGAGGGAGAAAACTCTGACTTCTCAATGGGTTGTCAAAGTCACCGTGATTTTGATTATTATTTTCTAACGTGATTTTAACTTTTGCTTGGACTTTTACTCTCCATCCCCACCAAGAAGGCACATTTCCCTTTCCTCTACATTGGGTGAGGGCGAGTCGAGCGGAGCTTAAGAGTGTCACTGAGCCGGGGCCAGCCCAAGCCCGGTTTAGTCCGCTTATCTCAAACCCAAGCCCAAGTCCACCTAGGAAACTCAACGGGTCCGATTCATGTAAATGGCGTTCGGCCCTCCAAAGCCCGGTAGCCCGTTTAAAGCCCATTTGACCATGCGTAACTTTAGCTAGGCTCAACTGTTGTTGGACCCACGGGTGGCTGTACCTCACATCCAAGCGCGTTGTCCAGCACAACAATAAATTAAAATTTTTATTTGATAGAAATATGTAATAGTAAAATAGTACTATTCATTGTGATTTTCATAAGATTTAAGGTCCTTTTAATTCTGATTAAATCTGAAACATGGTAATTTTATTTTGTTCTGATTTTGATTTTGTAACAATAAACCAATATTTTTAAAATTTTATAATATATAATAACTTTTAGTACAAATAATAAATAGATTATATTTTATTATTAATTTTTGATATAGTATGTTTAAAATTTTAATTTTAATTTTTAACATTTATATATTACATTTTTATCAAAATAAAAAACATAGATAATTAATTAACTATAATAATTATATCGGATGTTCTAAACATAGATAATGAATTTTACCGGATGCTCAAATTTTAATTTTAATTTTTAACATTTATATAAAACTTTTTAATCAAAATAAAAAACATAGATAATTAATTAAATTTTTATTCTAATTCTAATGATTTATTAGAATATTTGACTTTTTGATAGTTTATGACATATAAAAGATGTTTTAAACTTGTTATTTTGTTTCGGAATCAAATTTACTTATCAAAAAGTTATAATATGAATGGTACGACAAACACTCCATGAGAATGAAATCGCACGATTTGGGGACGTTAGGATGAGTATTTTACATTGAGGCCTCTAGTTAGGGCTGTAAACGGATGCAGATAAAATTCGGATTCGCTGTGAATTCGTATCCGTTTAGGCGGATAATATCCGATTTTAGATATCCGTCGGAGCAGATATCCGGATGCGGATATTATCCGAATGTTAATCGGAGCGGACACGGAAATGCCCGCTCTGCTCCATTTAAGATCAGCTCCGAATCCATCTTTGATAATATATACATAATATATATAATTATATATTTAAAATCATTATATTTACAAATATGATTAAGTATTTTTTATTATATATTAATATACTAAGTTAATGTTGATAAATATATGATAAATTTAATATTTAATATTTTTATTTCAATGTATTTGTATATTATTAAATATATTAATTAAATAATATTTAATTAACATTTCGAAGTGGATATTATCCGTATCTGCTCCGAATCCGAAGATTATCCGACTTATAATATCCGATCCGTATTCGTATCCGATTCGGATCGGATATGGACTATCCGAATAGTTAAACGGAGCGGATACGGAAATGTCATATCTGCTCCGTATCCGCTCCATTTACAGCCCTACCTCTAGTGCTTTAAACAATATTATTGGATTTTTCTGCAAATAAGTATTGTGAGGAGTATTCTCACAGCTACACATGCACAGCTATTAAACATCCTCCAATGAAGCAGTGACATGATAGTATAATATAATATTTAATGCTATCCCATGGAAGACGTGGACTTGTTGCATCAAACAACTCCTTTAAAATTTTCATCATGGCATCGTTTTATAATGTTTCACCGGATGGCCCGTGGGCCAGCCCAGCTCAAGCCCGTCTAACCCGTTTAATAAACGGGCTACTTATTTTGTGGCCCATTTAGCTCATGGGACAAATAAAACATGATCTTTAATCAATCCTGGACGGGCTACCCAGCGGGCTTCTCATGAGGCCCGGCCCGTTTTACACCCCTACTTCGGGCAGATTGAATTCCTTGTCCCATGGGGTACTTTATTACTGCCTTAAGAGTTGACACCTTTGGACTACGTCTCAACCTAATGACAGAACTTGAAATACCTGAATCTGTATTTGCCTGCGTGATCATCGACATATTACGCTCAACATTTCTCATCAACAAAGGTAAAACTTCAACTTGATCTGTGGAAACAACATCACAACCTAACAATGCCATTCCTGCAAACAACGTTAAAGGCATAAGGAAAATGTTGCGACAACCATACATTTAGCTGTATATAACAATTATCCATCATGAACAATGTAGGACTCACCAAAACCTGCTAGGCCACAACCAGCTCCAAGTTCAATGGCACGCTTTCCTTTCAGCTTGGAAGGGGCAAACCGTCCCTTTCTGCAATTTTTCTCCTGAAAGAATTTGGGTTAAATATTGAGTCATTAAGGCCTGAGCACAAAAAAAGATAAAAAGCAACTCCATGTTTCTGATTGTTAAATGGGTATGTCATTAATTTTTCCTTCTGGAGATGGATAGGAGCACAGGTCTATTGCAGCGTCATGAGCTTACTGAATTCTATGAGTACTAACACTCTTATGGTTGTCCATCAATGGTAAATAAAAATGTAGAAATATCAAAGACAGGATTATTTGTTTGTGAACAGGACATTTTTCCCCAAAAGGTATTCCCATAATAAAATAAAAATGACTGGAAGGTGATAAGAAAAATACCAGGAATTTGATAAATACCACCGATGCATCCCAAACTGTAGTACCAAGGTGCTTTGAGTTAGGATCCTGCTATCAAGAAAGCTTGCATAAATATGCCTTGCATCTTTTAAAAGTTATGACAAGCTTAACAATTTTAAAACATCATGTATCCCTGTTATTTTACAAGAATAACACAAATTACACACAAATCCATGCTGATTACTTGACCAAGTTTAGGCTCAAATTTTGATGGATGTTTCATCCAGTACAATGTGATTGACAACTGAACTTTTGTTATTCAATTTTCTGGTATATGCATGTGTCAACTAATGCACTTATTTTCAGCATAGATTTTAATTTTTCAGAACATACATAAAAAAACAAATAAATTTAAGAACTTGATGGACAAGAAACCAATATAATACATTAAACTTTTGTAACATGAGCTGATCATTTTCTTGATCACAAATGCAAGCCTGTGCATTTATTATGTCTACTGTATTGTTGATTAACACACTATGGGCTAAAAACAATCAACTATTCTGGTAAAATGGATAGCCCATTCCATGAACGTATCAGTAGCAACCACATTTCTGATACTGAATGGATAACCCCAGACCATTATAGAAGAGCTGATCCTGTCTTCCATTAACCCTATGCTTGTAACAATCTTCTGGGGCTTAGCCCACACATAAGCATGCATGAGTATAATACTTCAAAAAATCCTATGTGCACATCGCATAGACAGATTGGAATATCTTGATCTTACATCAGGGTATTGGACAACCATATCTTCGCCAACTTTGGCAAATATCTTTAGATATCTCACCCAGGCATTTAAAAGAAATAGACCATGAAGATAATCACAAGAGAAATATGAAAAAGAACAAAGTTAGTCTTTCATTAATTATTTCTCGGACTCCGGAGAAAAGCTTGCTATTGTAAATTCTAGATCAGTACCTACTTAAGAAAATACTAGTTTCAACTCAGTAAAACATTCCAAAATAATTGGGACTGGTGATATAGACTCTCTGCCTTCATTCGGAACAATTTCATTCTACCTCTTCAGAGAGGTTTAGATCCCCAAGATCATAATGAATTATCCACCTCCAACTTAATCTAAGTATATCTAATGCTCTTTTCCCTCTCCTTTTCATTATGTTACACTTCTAAAATTTTGGATTTTGTACATACACAATTTATATGTTCAAACTATCTCGACCTTCCACTTTTTCTGCAGAAGATGAAAAAGTAACTGACGCAATAACTTATGGAAGTGTTACTAAGCAACAAAAAAAGTATAATATCTTTATTTATTAATTGATGCAACAGAGTAAGAAACTTAAGGATAAAAGAATACAAGTAACAACAGGAAGGGTTCATTCAGTTCTAAGAACCTTTTGACCATCTGGTGAGATATTTCAAACAAGGATTTCAGGGTCAGATCCTGGTTCTGTTTCCAGTCGGGATAAGCTGATTTTTCAAACAAAATGCATAAAAATGCAAAGAAATAAGCAGAGAGAACTGAACTTACATTGCAAAGGGTACACATAACAGGGAGATAAACTGGAAGGGACAATATAGACAAGGTCCAACATAAAGTATATAGTTTCTACAATTCAGATAATTAGTTTTTTAGCATGTAATACAGAGCAAAATACATGACAAGTTCACCTGAGAAAAACGTAGATGGTGTCCTAAAACCTCAATTGTGACAACCGATGTGTCTGGAGAATTAAACCTAGAACAGGATCATAAGAAAAACATTACCAAATAAAATTTAATTGACATTTTAAAGAAAACATTTCTCTTTCTATTACTTTTCTAAAGGTGAATATTAAGAAAAAAAACACTAAAGTGAACAAATGCATGCAAGAAGGCATTTGCCAAAACCTAGAAATAGACTACACCCTAAAAGAAAGGCTTACATAAAAGATATAATAGAATTGACACACAAACCATGGAAAATTGAGTATGACCAAATAGTTTCATCTAGTTTGTTCAAAAAAGAGGAGGAGGATTCCGTTCCAAGTTCTACCTTATCTAACCGCCGCTAAAGAAGCCCCAACAATCCAGTGAGTTCTGCTTGTTATAAAATGTGCTTATTCATTTCTCCGAAAAGTGTAAATGGCTGTAAACAGACACCATTCACTGAATACAGTTCTCAAGTCTCACTCTTTCAAAAAGGCATGTTATCTTTTTGAGAGAACAGATCGATCTTTCATATTCATATACTATCTTCCTTACAACTCATAATTTTTCTTACACTCTTAATGCAGTTAATACCCCAAAACGTAAGTCAAGTTTCATCTTGATAGACCAATGAGGAAACCATCCTAACCAGTTCCTTATCCTTCTCCCCTATATTCCACATTCTCCAACCTATAAAGGGATGTTAATGAGCAGAAATAATAAGATGAAAAGAAGCCATATGGATTATCCTCCCTTACATTAAACGAAATCAGAAAGCTTTTTCCTTGTTTCTTTCATTCCATATGGTTATTTATGCATTGCATTACATGAATTACAAGTGTCAACTCTAAGTTGGAGTAGACCTCTAGAAGAAAAAGAAAAATGAAATGTCAGAGAGAATTCAGGAAAAACGCAAAAACAAGTAACCACAAAAGCCAAATTCACATTTGCAAGTACAATAGCATGTAACAATCAGAATGCCTTTTTCCCTTTCTCGTAAATAAAAAACTTAAAATAAAAAAACACATTTTTACCATCATAGCATACTTCCAAGTACAAAGCATACCAACAAGGATGGCAGTATCGGGATTGGGACCTTTTTTGATTGGCCAAATCGGCTTATCCTCTAGGAGGATTTTTTATCCGGAATCAGTCTGGATCAGTCCTTAAAAAAACTAAAATTTAAAAACTGTAAAATAATGACCTAGATCGGACTCCGGTCCGACCTAGCTATTTTGGGGCCGAAAAGCCAAAATGGCCGCCACCCTGGCAGTGTCTTCCCCGCCCGATACCGCCTTACCGATAGGGCGTTAAGGCTATCCTTCAATATCAGGTCCATCAGACCCGATACAGAGAATACACCTCCCCAGTGTCCAGGTGCCGGTCGACTAAGAGCCTTCGACGAGTACAAGCAAATCTTCACCTTCACTGAAATAGTATCAACTCGACACTACTTTCTACTTTCTACTGTAACCTAAAGAAAGGCACATCCATGGTTATGCGTACTTCCACACTATGCCGAAATATTCATCTGCGATATGTATCCACCGTAAGCACTCATACCATCAGCACGGCAGAAGAGTTTCAGGCCCTAGCCGTGTTTCCAGCACAAACTTAATATACGTAGTGCCACACAAACCCAACCAGAGACCAGATATGGGCGACGAAAGATCCCACAAGCTCGAGCTAGACCATCAAATTGCAAGCATTGATCGAGACAACACTTTCGGCAACTTCTAGCCATTGGCAGTGGCGGCGAGTACCTGTCCTCCATGATAGCACTCCGCGCTTCTGCTCGCCGCACTGGGATGGAACGAGAAGAACGCTTGTTTTCGTCTTCCCGAGGGTGGTGAACCACGGCCCCCGGGAAGGGGCGGCGCGCCGGCGGTCGGATCGGGAAGAACAATAATATGGGTGCATGAAAGTTAGAGAAAATAGAGAACAGACACAGTCACACAGCCCAGCCAGACTGCCCGACGAAATAGAGAACAGCCCAGAAAAAGTTATTGGGCTTTAATAAAGATTATAGCCCATAAGGCAAAATGGGCCTCCAGCATCCAGAACCGCCTCTCTCTGTCTTCTCCAAATAATGAATAATTTCTACTTGATTGCTTAGAAATCCCTAAAGAATCGATATTTTAAATATAAATAACAAAGATAAAAGTTTAATGACTGACCATTTGTGATATTTAATAAAGTTTTTCTAGTTAATAATTGGGCTCACAAGTGGATCGACTTGGATTTTGCTTTACAGGAAGCCTAGATGATTAAAAGCCTACATGTCTAGGAAGAACCCTGTGTGTTTTTCTATTAGATGATCAATAGCCTAAGTTGGTATTAATTTGACTAAATCTGCAAACTCGAACTCTAATGTTGTCTCTAATCTTTTATTTTGAGAAAGTTTACTTTAGGCCCTGTTTGGTAACACTATTTAACACCTCTATCAATATCAATTTTAAAATTGATATTCCAAGTAATCACTAAGAAGTGTTTGGTTAATAGTATTAATTTTGAAATTGGTAGTGAAAACAAAGCACATTATGTAATACAAGTGTCAACTTGTATCAATTTTGATATTGATACTTCAACCTCTAAAATTATCAATATCAATATTGATATAGTATCAAATTTGAAACTCTAACCAAACGGGCCATTAAAAATTAAAATAAAAATCTACAACAAGTCACAGAGAATTTGTGAAGGTTATCATACTTTTTTACAATGTCGAATATATTTCAAATAACGGTATTTTTTCTTACGGTCAATTTAAATAATTGCATAAGAAGAATAATGCCCTGTTTGGTTAGAGTTTCATTTTTGGTACAATATCAATATTGATATTAATATTTTTAAATGTTAGAGTATCAATATCAAAAGTAATACAAGTGGACACTTGTATTACATAATATGCTTCATTACACTACAAATTTTAAAATTGATACAATTAACCAAACACTTCTTTATGGTTCCTATCAATATCAAAAATTGATAGTGATAGAGGTATCTAATAGTGTTACCAAACAGGGCATAAAGTACCATTGTGTTTTCAGCGGGATAATAACAAAATACAAGCTTTTATAATCATCACTGTCTTTTAACACTAATTCATTTTGAAAATTATAACGTACTGTATTTTATCTTGGGTTGGATGTGCTTAGGATCTGTTTGTCTATAGTATTCAATTAACTTGATATTAATATCATTTTATATATTTCTAGTAGACATCTTAACAATAAATTTTATAATACCTAACACAAAAAATATACGATACTGTGACTGATACTCCATTTAAACAAATCCGTACGAGAATTAAGTTTTCTTACAAAAATAGGTTTTACAATTAAAAAATTTACTTGATAAATATTTTATTACAAAGGATTCATTAGACAAAAATAGTGAGTCCTTTTATAGTTATACACGGCCTCCACTCTTTTAGTTACCATATTTCATCAAAATACTATATATTTAGCTATGTTATATTTAATTTTAAATTTTCAATTTTATTAGTCTTTATAATATTTTATCAAATATAATGTTAACAGAGAGTGCTATCAATGTCAAAATTGATATAGGTGGGCACTTACATCATATATATCATATTTTGTTATTAGATAGAGTATCTTTTCTTTCTTTCTTTTTTTGTCAAGGAGACAGCAAGATATTAGATAAGTATCAAAGCTGATAATAGATAGAGTATTAGTCATAAATATTATATAATTTTGATATCAGACATGATAAAATTTAAGGTTGATGTATCGTCTATATATATTAAAAATACTGTCGTATCACATTCAATAATCTAACCAAGAGGCCTTAAGCTATGGCTCAGTGGTTCACTGCAATACAAAAAAGAAAAAAGAAGAAGAAGAAGAAGAAGAAGAAGAAGAAGAAGAAGAAGAAGAAAAAAGAAAGCAGAGCTTTACACGCAGATTCATGCATCTTTATGCATGGATGGTGAGAAGTCTACGTATAAAAATAGAGGTCTTCCATTTGAACAGTCAAACAGCTGGGTCCTTCTCTAGTCGGATATCCATCATCCATTTCAAAGCTTGCGTTTTGAAAAGACTCTGTTATTAATAATTGAATTATGGATTTACTATATATTTTAATTTATATGTACTTTATTTATATCATAAACTAATGCCACACCATTCACAACTTATTTTACCAGGTTTAAATTCAAACACACACACATATACATATATATAGATATATATATCTCTCTTGATCTTCTATATATGGAAATAACAGAATAGTTGGATCTGTCTGCCTGGTTAAAATGGTTCCCACTTATTCATCCACAACAGTTAATGATATCTGGAGGACATTAACACAATTTAAGGAAACTGAAAATGATTCAGTAAAACTCATCTTTTATATCCTAAAATTGAGGCCACTTATATCCAAGCCTACATATATATGTGCCACCCAAATTTTCTCTTCAAAATGGCATTTTTTCCCAGCAGCTGTTAACTTCTAGCAGCCGTATCTCCATGCTAAGTTCACTGCCATCTTTCTTGTTATGAGATCTGCTATATTTGAATTACATGGTAGACTGAGATTTAAGTGCATGTTTGGTTACATCATGAATTTAATATAGTATTACTTTTAATATTTTTAGTAGACACATCAGCTGTAGACTTTATATATATATATAATACCTCTAGTACAAAAGATGATATGATATTTGTTGCTATTAATACTCTATCCAAACATTTTCTGAGAGATTGGCCTTTTTACCGCTGGAGATCAACCAAATTACATATTTTCTATGAAAACATGTGATATTAATTAGTCCTATGCTTTTCGTTATCATTTTTTATTTTACCATAATTATCTTCGTGAAGTAAATAGCCCGGCATTGATTTATATGATTTCAAGGCATTCGAGTTCGACCAACCAAACTTTAAAACACACATATTATATGTTTAAAGCTTTCCTTGATTTTTACAGTGTAAAAATATCCTGGGTTCATTTTTTTAATGAGAGGTATTAAATCGTTACAATTATTTTGTCCTGTAAAGCCGTATGGGGTGTTTGGTTGCATGATAATTGAGGTTTTTATTTTAACTTTTAAAAATTGTAAGAAAACTTGTTAAAAGAGGTGTTTGACAACTATGACAATTTTATGTTTTGAAAGTGATTTTCTTCTTAAACAAAAAAAGAGGGTCTCACCTCTTTCTTTTTCCTTGTGGTCTCCCCACTTTATTTGGTCATGTGCGGTGGTTACTCTTTTTTGTAATCACATCCCTCCAAACATGATAATTTTATGTCATGAGTTGGTTTACTTTTTATTTTAATACAATTTTATATCATGAAAGTATACAAAAAATTATCATGCAACCAAACACCCCAATAATTTATGTTTATATATATATATATATGTATATCGAGCTAAAAAGCAAGCTCATGGCTTTTTCCCGTTGTTGGATACTTCCCACTCAACTCTGGTCAACTCTGGGCATCCTTCTTGTAAAAGGAAGGGATAAAGAAAAAGAGAAGAGGAGTATAAAAGTGAGGAGAAAGTTTGGATGTGTGTTTCATTCTTGGACCATTTTGTAAAAATGTTTGACTAATGGGTTGTTTGGCTGCACAATAATTTTGTATATATTTTCACGATAAAATATCGTATTGAAATAAAAATTAAAGATAATTGAAGACAAAAAACTATCATCTTTGGTGATATATGATCACAAAGAAGTGAATACTAAGCATAACTATAAAAAGGTGGACTAGGACAACAACAAAAAAGAAAAGAAAATCTCAGTCTGTCCACAGAATATATTTTGATAATGGTTGTCAAATGTTTTTTAACCAGTTTTATTCTAAAAACATATTCTGATAGCAGTGTCTGGTGCAACCAAACATCCAATAAGGGATAAATTTCGGTTTATCACTAGAAAAAAAAGAGGATATATAAATTAGGGTTGTCTTGGATTGAGCCAGTACTGTCAAAGGAGCGTGCGTTACAAGTCATGAGTCAGAATCCTACAAGATGCAGAAAAGAATCTGCTTCTCCCCCGTGGGACTCTTTGGTTCTTGCCCTTTTGCCTTTTGCACAAAGGAGAAGCTGTATGGTGGTGTTTGATTTGACTTAAGTGGAGTATTTAAAATTTTCATTTCATCTCTGTTTTCTCTAGCTAGGAGAATATAAATTATGTACTTATCCACCTCCAATTTTTTTTTTATGTAAACCACTTATAATTAAGTGTTTTGCGAACAACAAGTGACTATTATATTAACACATTTTATCAAGGAACACAATGTCTAATCGATTTAGAGATTAGACATCATCAACTACATAAGCCGAGCCAAACGGGGCATTAGTCGGCAAGAGATAGGCTGAGGTTGATGAGCTTGACTGGATGTTGATCAACAAGATCTATTTATTAATTAATTAGCAAGTTGGGCCTTTTATATATCGATTTGGAGTTGTTGTAGTTGCCATCTCGTTTGGAATGGGTCCGTTTTTTTAAATAAAATATTGAATATTTACGAACTTTTAGGTAAGTTTTTGTCTAAAACTCCTTATAAGATTCTGTTTAATGTGTTTATTAATTAATATGTGGAATGCGGAGTAGCGACCCGGGTCCCGACCCTGGCTTAACCTAATTGATTTTTGGGTCAACCGACCTGGTCCCAATCCCAACTGGATGAATATTTTTAAATTATTATTTTATTGTTATTTTTGTGACCCTGGCCAATCCTATCCCGACCGGAGTCGGTCAGTTTGAACCCAATCGACCCACTCCCTCCCCCCTAACTCACCTACCTTGGTTGTAAGTTCATCCTCATGCATGCATGACTTGGCTTTTAATTATTTAGTTAAGGCAAATATGTGACAAGCGTAGATTGCTGGTAATTTTTTACCAACAAATAAATCCTTCAACAGAATAGAAGACGAGCATCATTCATATTTACGCTGGTTTGGATGAATGGTAGTACACAGTGTTCATCTGATCTGTATCATGTCTTCAAATGGTGATCTCATTATTTTTATGAGATCAAATAAGAGGTATATATATATGATAGAGCTTAATTAATTATAACTTTCATGTTTGGTCAGAGAAATGATATCTTGCAAGACGATGACCATATTGTATGACAAAAAGATAGGGGCCACCAAGAAAGTAAGAGAGGTCTCGTCTCTTTTATTATCTAAAAAACAAAGCATTCTCTATGAAATCATATTTTTATTACGCCTGACAAACACTTTTAAAAACGTCGTTTTGTTGCAAAATATACTTTTTATAGAGAGAAAATCTACCATACCATATATGCAACCAGACATCCTATCATACACTACGTGATTGAAATTACACGTCAAAATAAAATATAAGATATATAAGAAAATTATTGTTTTCGATGAGTTATGATAATAAAAATATGAAGATCATGGATAAAAGGTAGAAAATCACAAGAAAAGAGAGATTTCACCTTTTGTCTAAAACGTTTTGAAAAAAATATTTTTTTTCTCGTGGCTGTCATGCAAGAAAGTCAAGCATTTTAAACAACTTTAATTATAAAAATATATCATATGGTAAAAATATATTCTATCATTAGACCAAACTCCCTACTAGGCTACCATTCAATAATACCGGTGATCGATGTGGCAAAATAAAAGTAGCCGCTAGTTCCAAGCTGGGAGGGAACATTTTAAGCCCTTAACCACTAGTTCTATAAGAGATTAACGTTAATTAGAGTGAATTATTTGGTACTTACCGTGTATTTCTTATACAATTCTTACCCCATCCAATATCCAAGAATGTGCCTCGATGATTTATTTCTGTCTTTATCTAGCCACATATATGAACATATTTTGTTCCACACTCAGCTTGCTGCATCAAGCAAGGTGCTAAAAAGGCAGACATGAAAGGTGTCAATTGGTGTTTGGTTGCACAGCAGTTTTTTTTTTAAAAAAATATGATAACAAATAAATTAAAATGAAATTATAGGTCCGTGACAAATTGCGTTTTGTACAAAATTCATCAACAAAAGTGTTTGACAAACATTAAAAAATTATACTTTTATTAGTAATATCTGCTTGAACTAAAAAAAAAGGAGATATCTAGCTCTCACCTTTTTTATAATTATGCATGGCCTCCCCTTTTTATGTTATCATATCTCATCAACCGTGATAATCGTCTTATGCCCGGTTTGGTAGAAGTATCAACAATAGTATTATATCGATTTTGATATCGATATTTCGAGAAGTTAGATTATCAAGATCAAAATTATACAAGGTAAACCCTTGTACTAAACGGCATACTTTTATTTATACCATAAATTTTAAAATTGATACTAATTCTCAAACCTTTTATATACGATGATTTGTGTTAGATATCAATTTTAAAATTTATAACAATAGAGATGTTAAATAGTGTTATCAACTGGAGTCTTAATTATCATGTTTGATATGATAACACAGAGAGTGGGGACTACAAGCTTGGATTCTTGCAAGATTAGAGACCCACGGCTCAGTCAACAACCAGATTGATGACCCTCCTCTTTAAGAAACATTGTGTTGGTAGGCCAATGTCAAATGAATAACGGGCATATATTTGTCCCTCGGGGCTTAGAAAAGTTGTTGGTAATCTGTTGTTGCCATGAAGCTGCAAGCATAAGATGTTGGAGAGCATTGCTTTTACCATGACAGATATAAATCTCCAAGGCAATAAAAACACAGAGGTGGCGTGGGGAAGGTTCTAGAAGTAGGGGTGATATGACTGATCATGAAACTATAATCTCACACCAGTAAATGAAACATTGGGAGGGTGTGGTTTAGAGGTGTGCTTCGACAAGGAGTGAAGAGTGGCGACTTCTAAGATGGCAGTGATAAGATGGCTAATGTCCAAGGAGGGCGGTTCATCAACTCAGGAGAGCTCCCAAGAAAGCTCCCTCAGCTCCTCTCATCAAGCCCATTAAATATCTTCATCAAGTCATGCATTTAATGACCTATTAAACCGCCCTCATGTCCAATATGTGGTGGTTAGAATTCTTGTGTCAACCATTAAATAAGATAGAGAGCGGATCACTTCAGGTGGGCTCCTGAGGGAGCCCCCTCAGGCCACTCACAAAAATGTATTGAATACCCATCATGTCAATGCATTTAAGACCCATCACATCATGCATTCAATGTATTTTTGTGAGTGGCCCCAATGGACTCACTCAAGAGCCCACATGAGGTGATCCGCTCTCAATAAGATAAGGACCCAACGGTGGAGACATGAACTTAGCTATCACAGATCTGACATGGTAGGTCTTATGTCTGCATATTACACTGCTTGATTATAGGTAGCTAAGGATCTTCTCGTTAGAATATCAAAATTGATACAAGTAACAATTCTGACCATCACAGAAGACACAAGCATTCAAATTGATGAGATCTGGTACAAGAATAATATTAATAGACATGATTAATACTATACTCAACCAGATGTTAATATATGGGGTAAGGTAAAAAAAAAAGTGTGCCCAGAGCCACACATAGGGTTAAGCCCACCTTATTCTTTTTAATTGACTGGCTCAATATGGCAAACTCCTACAATCAAGTTAGTTTTTTTAGCCAGGTAGAGCCGTAGAGGTCACAGGGAGACATCACAGGGGGCAAAACATCAACTTCAAGCTTAACGCCAATAGGTGTTTGACTATACATCAATATCAACATTACAATTTTTTGTGCAAATAAAACAAAATATCTATAATACAAGTGTATCAATTTTGACATTAATATTCTATCTTTTACAAATATAAATATTAAAATCCTTTTTTGGTACTCTAACCAAACATGGCATAAACCTCTCTTTTTAAGTTTTTTTTTCTTCAACAGCATGGTCGAGATGCCCAAACTTGATTTTTTTTTTTTTAACCAAACAGGCGTGCCGTGGGGGTATCCACCGATCACTTGATCCATGATCAAGGTGACTCAACAAAAATATATACATATATACGAAGTAAAATTGAGACAAAAATGGGAGGATATATGTTCTACTTCTATGCTTTTCGGCCAATCCTCAAATACATTAATTGACGTAAAGATGCAAGCTTGATGTCGTACGTTCACCGGTTTGCACTCCTCATGTTAGTATATGTGTTACCCATTAAAGGCTAATAATACTATTTATTTACTCATTTAAGAATGTATATACGCTACCAAAGAAGAGAAGACCCTCTCAAATGGGTAGTCCCTTTCGTTGCAATCAAGTATGCTCTACTGAGCTAATCGTAATTTGATCTAGGTCAAATCAAGCTAGATAAATTTATTAATATTTTACTATGGTTTAGTTTAGATTCCTCTTGTTAAATATAATATACATAATATATGACTTACTTTATGATAGTATCTATATTATAATGTATGTTTGTTTGTATAATGGTACACTTCAACATAATTTAACTGGTTCAGTTCACCAATTTTACCGAATTTGGCGGAGGACTTTTGAAACCGAGCCAAGGTTGTCCGGTCCAAACTCACCTCCATTTCTACATTCAATCTACCTTCTGAAGTTTAACCAAGGAACAAACTTTGTGTTTTTATATACAAATGTTTGTAAACGTAGCTAATTCCAGATCATATGCTCGCAATTCTGAAAAAAAAAATACAACAGTCCCTAATTCTTTTCCCAGTTATATTTTACTAATCCACTATTATCTGCCATGAGAAAATTAACATCTTAAACAAAATATCGCATTCTTCTATACATTTTACTTTTTTTTGATTTTTTTGATCGTTATGTATTCTTCTGTTTTCTCTATCTGGCAAATCAAGAAGGATACTCACTTAAAATGTCAAATGTTTTTTAACAACAACTGATGGAAGCATACCAGAATACAAAAAAAAAATTGAATTTAAAGACCAACTATGGTTTTTAGAATGTTGAAATTGATATATAAATTTATATGAATATTTTATACACATGATACAATAGGTCACATGTGATCTGTAAATTACATTATGCGCGACATAAATGTGATGAAAACAATACACTAAATAATATATTTAACCAATAAATTAAAAATAAGGTGCATCCCACATGTTTTTACCAATGGCTTATGGGGTGTTTGGTTACGTGATAATAGAGATTTTTATTTTAACTTTTAAAAATTATAATAAAATTGGTTAAAAGAGGTGTTTGATAATCATGACAATTTTATATTTTGAAAGTTATTTTCTTCTTAAACAAAAAAATAGGATCTTACCACTTTCTTTTTTTCTTGTGGTCCTCCACTTTGTTTGATCATATATGATAGTTACTCTTTTTTTATCACATCCCTCCAAACATGATAATTTTATGTCATAAGTTAGTTCATTTTTTATTTTAATATAATTTTTTATCGTAAAAATGAAAAAAAAAATTATGATGTAACCAAACACCTTATTATACTTCCAAGCATTTTTCTACTATTACAATATTCTATTACAGATCAACTCCGTCTACCTCTTCTTGGAGGCCGAAGCAGAGAGTCACGGAGCACCATCCATGGAATCCTCTGGCTTTCCTGCGGAGATACGATTTTCATCGGATTATTTTCCTTCCTATGCTCTGCTGTGTTACCATGTCTGATCCGCGCGCATACAAAAGAAAGGCAACCCCTCCGATCGCAAGCAAGGAATGGCGGCAGGAGACGGGCAGAGAGCCGAGGAGAGAGAGACGCGATTCCTCTCTCTCTCTCTCTCTCTCTCTCTCTCTCTCTCTCTCTCTCTCTCTCTCTCTCTCTCTCTCTCTCTCTCTCTCTCTGTTCCGCTTCCGCCTGCAAGAGACCTTGGTGTTCCCATTTCCTGTCTCTGTCGACCTCCTCCTTCTTCTGTCTCTCTCTCTCTCTCTCTCTCTCTCTCTCTCTCTCTCTCTCTCTCTCTCGGAGAACCGGAGAGAAAGCAGAGTAGCAGTCCTCTGCTAGCCTCGGCCGCCGCATCCTGGGCGGATGTAGCTTTTAAACATGGCGGATTAGTATAAAGCTCCCCTCTTTCGCCCCCCAAATCCTCCCTCCTCCCGGAGCCTCAAAAAGGCCCCCCCTTTTGATCCCTCTTCCCGACGACGACAATGCTGCTCCTGTCCGGCTGCATTCTCCTCGCCTCCGTCGCGAATGTGGCCGCCTGTGGCGGCGGCGGCGGCGCCTCCGGTTGCCCCCCCGTCGCCAACTCCACCGCCCCTCACCCCGAGCCGGAAGCCGTCGTCGCGCACCTCAAGAGGTAGGGCGGTCGCAGCGGAGCTCTGCGTGCTTGTCTTCTCTGATGCTTTTGACGTTGTTGGGGTTTAACCGTGCTCGCCGCCGTGTGCCCGGCCCAGGAGCGTGGAGGCGTCGACGCGGCGGGCGCTGCTGGAGCAGCAGACGTCGTCGTGCCTCACCGGGAACCCCATCGACGACTGCTGGCGGTGCGACCCCGAGTGGCAGCGCAACCGGCAGCGTCTGGCCGACTGCGGCATAGGCTTCGGCCGCGACGCCCTGGGGGGGAAGGGGGGGCAGTTCTACGTCGTCACGGACTCCTCCGACGAGGACGCCGCCAACCCCAAGCCGGGCACCCTGCGGCACGCCGTCACCCGGGAGGAGCCCCTCTGGATCGTCTTCTCCGCCAGCATGATGATCCGCCTGCGGGCGGAGCTCATCGTGAACAGCTTCAAGACCGTCGACGGCCGGGGCGCCGACGTGCACATCACCGGCGGCGGCTGCATCACGCTGCAGTACGTCTCCAACGTCATCGTCCACAACGTGCACGTGCACCACTGCGTGCCGTCGGGGGAGGCGGTGGTTCGGTCGACCCCGACGCACGCGGGCTGGCGGGGGAGGTCCGACGGCGACGGCATCTCCATCTTCGGCGGCCGGAAGATCTGGATCGACCACTGCTCGCTGTCCTACTGCGCCGACGGGCTGATCGACGCGATCATGGGGTCGACGGGGATCACCATCTCCAACAGCTACTTCTCCCACCACGACGAGGTCATGCTGCTGGGCCACAGCGACGACTACGCGCCGGACGCCGGGATGCAGGTCACCATCGCCTTCAACCACTTCGGCGAGGCGCTGGTGCAGCGCATGCCCCGCTGCCGCCGCGGCTACATCCACGTCGTGAACAACGACTTCACCCGCTGGGAGATGTACGCCATCGGCGGCAGCGCCAACCCCACCATCAACAGCCAGGGCAACCGCTACACCGCCCCCTCCAACCCCGACGCCAGGGAGGTCGGTCTCTGCCGCCAACCTAGACCGCCGGTCTCTGTTTCCCCCTGGGCTGTACACGGCCGCCGCCGCCGCCGCCGTTCTTGAACTTGATCGATCTTTGGTTCAGGTGACGAAGCGGGTGGACACGGACGAGAGGGTCTGGGCGGGGTGGAACTGGCGAACGGAGGGCGACATCATGGTGAACGGGGCGTTCTTCGTGCCGTCGGGAGAGGGGCTCGGTGCGAAGTACGCCAAGGCGTCCAGCGTCGACCCGAAGTCCGCCGGGATGATCGACCAGCTCACGATGAACGCCGGCGTCCTCGGCGAGGGCCCCAGGTACGCCGCCCCTTCACCATCTTCCGCACCATGCTGCGACTAGAAAAAATCCGCCGCCGCCGCCAAGTCCAGCAGGACCCCTGGTTTTTCCCCCAATTCAGCCAACCACACAACTCCACCATTACGCCGATCGGATAGAAAAAGACGGTTTTTTTTTGCGCCTATGCAAGCTAGCCAAACCTGCCCTTTCCCGATATCGACGTGAATTCAAACCTCGTCCCCTCGCTCGTCGGCAATGCCGACGGGGAAGAACGGCTGCTCTTGCTCGTCGCCGCCGGCGAGCTAACCAGGCGGCTGCGCGGGCGCGGCCGACAGATGGTGCGGCTTTTGAGGATACATTACCATGTCCGGCCCGCCGTCCGAGGCGCTGCCGCGCAGCGCACGACGGCGGAGAATCTCGGCGGCCGCGCGTAGGTCCGTCCGGGTTGCACAGTCTCCCCGACAGGCGACGGTGGCGGGCCCTCCTCCGGTAGCTCCGAGGTAACATCGCTTTTTCGGGGGGGGGGGGGGGGGGGGGGGCAAGAACAGCCGTCCCCCGTCGTTCTACAGCTCCTGGATCTGCCTGACCCGTTGCTCCTATCATATACGAGTAGTTTAAAATGTTTAACTCGGTTTATTTATTATGTTAAATAAATAGATTTATAAATTTATACTCCACTCGATAGATGGGTGAGTAACTCGATTAAATACATTTAGATTTAGATTGAGTCTGAATTTTTATAAATAAATTTATAAACTGAATTTCAGTTTAGCTGTTATTCAAACTCAACTTAGTCGATTAAAGAAGGAACTAAGTTTAAATAAAAAAAGCCTTCGTCTCCTTCGTCGGGGCCGGCGCCGGAGCATTCGTCGTGATTATCTAGGAGGGCGTGTGGCGGATTCTTCCTCCCGCCGAATCCCCATCTCCCACGGACCTCCGACGAACTGCCGTGCCGCTCCCCTTATTTAATCTCCCCTGTAGGGCACCACGGACAGTTTGGGGGGCAAAGGGCCGCCCTTTACCGGCCCCAGCCGGATCTTTGCCCGAAGTCTTCCCTTTTCCGATCTACCTGCGCTTCATACCGCAGCGCCGGCCGTTCTGATCGAGGAAGGAGAACTGTAGCGACCTGCAGCTGCCATGTGCCCCCAGTTCATCGCCTTCCCCTTTATTTCCTTTCCTGTTGCTGATAGCTGCAGGGGACGCGCCGGGCCGTGGGTTGAGACGTCGCTGTAGTCCTTTTTCATGTTCAAGATCTTGTTTTTCTCTTCTGCTTATCTTATTCTCGCCCGCCGCTGTGGCTGACGGACCGGAATGCACCCCCCTGGATGATTGGGGGCGGTTCGTGGGGCAGGGGCGGCGGCGCTGGGACGTCATACTCGGCCGGCGGTGGGGCGGCGGACGGCGGCGGCGGGGCCGGCGGACAATACAGCGGTTACTACGGTATGGTGTTCGGCGGAGGCGGACAGTGGAGCGCCGCGGCGGCGGCGCCGTCTCCCCCGTCGCTTCTGCTCTTCCTTTCTCTGGTCGGCACTTTGTCAGTTTTCTGAGTCTCGCCGGCGATGAACACCCTTGCAACAGAAGCGGCATCTTAGTTAATTAGGATGATTAATGAAAGAAAATTGAAGGCTGGTTATATAAATGAGCTGCATCTGTCTCCATTTTTATTCCATACCCTAGCAAATAGACAGAGATCTATATGATAAAATTCAATTGTTTTGGTTGAATGAAAGTGAGCATTTTGGTTTCTCAAACAAAGGGGGCAGTGTCTCTGTGTGTGTGTCTCTCTCTCTCTATGTATTTACCTTGTATCATATTTGTGTTTCTGTATATCTGTATTGATTAGAAGTTATAAAATTAGCTCTTAATATAAAAATAACAAGAAAAACTGCAGTGTCAATTATGTCATATATTTATATATCCCTTGACTGAAAAATAGAAATTCACGCTCGGCCTAATTGGGTTACAATAATACCAAAAAATGAGATGTGGACCAATTAAATTTGACTTCAAGAGTTCTCGAATGAAAGCAACAAAATATGGGCCCGGGCAAATTAAACTAGTCCGAGGTTATTTTTGATTGATATATCTTTTAATCTGTGGTTTGGTTAGAGGACAGGTATTTTTGGATTGTTTGGAGCTTGTCCTGTTTAACCTGATGTTCCATGTACATGAAAAATATCTTAAATATAAGTTGGTTATAACTCCGGTTTCTTATTTTTCAAAATTTACCTTTTTTAAAAGTATAATTAAGAAGAGAAAAATGCCTAATGGGGTGTTTGGTCGCATGATAATGGAGGTTTTTATTTTAATTTTTAAAAATTATAAGAAAACTTGTTAAAAGAGGTGTTTGACAACCTTGACAATTTTATATTTTGAAAGTGATTTTCTTCTTAAACAAAAAAAGAGGGTCTCACCTCTTTCTTTTTTCTTGTGGTCCCCCACTTTATTTGGCCATAAATGTTAGTTACTCTTTTTTGTTATCACATCCCTCCAAACATGATAATTTTATGTCATGAGTAGGTTCACTTTTTATTTTAATATAATTTTTTATCATGAAAGTGTACAAAAAATTATCATGCAACCAAACACCCCGTAAGATATATTAATCAACTTTAACATCTACGTGACAAAGGAGAGTACATTATAATTTAAAAGTAAACAAGTTCAGGAGTTTGGTTGCACGGCAATTTTTGTATATATTCTCGTGTTAAAATTTTTATTTTGAATACTATGTGAACTGGCCTAGTTTGTAATGTTTGGAGAGATGTGATAACTAAAGATGAAACTGTATGTGATAAGAAAAAAAAGGTGGAACCCACTAAAAAAAGGTTTCACCTCCTTAATGGGGTGTTTGGTTGCATGATAATGAAGGTTTTTGTTTTAATTTTTAAAGATTATAAGAAAACTTGTTAAAAGAGGTGTTTGGCAACCATGACAATTTTATATTTTAAAAGTGATTTTCTTCTTACACAAAAAAGAGGGTCTCACCTCTTTCTTTTTTCTTGTGGTCTCCCACTTTGTTTGGTCAAGTGTGATAGTTACTCTTTTTTGTAATCACATCCCTCCAAACATGATAATTTTATATCATGAGTTGGTTCATTTTTTATTTTAATACAATTTTTTATCATGAAAATGTACAAAAAATTATCGTGCAACCAAACACCCCATAAAATATAAAATTATAATGATGATTTCTTTGTCGGCGTAGCAACGATTGCGGCCTACAGGGCTATGTCTTATTTTCGAGCCTGGGAGGAACATTTTTTGGCCAATTGTAATGGATGGCAAACACCGTTTTTAATGATTTTTGTCACAAAAATTATAAATATTTAAAAAAACAAACCATACAACTTATTTTTATGGGGTGTTTGGTTGCATGATAATTGAGGTTTTTATTTTAATTTTTAAAAATTGTAAGAAAACTTGTTAAAAGAGGTGTTTGACAACCATGACAATTTTATGTTTTGAAAGTGATTTTCTTCTTAAACAAAAAAAGAGGGTCTCACCTTTTTCTTTTTTCTTGTGGTCCCCCACTTTATTTGGTCATGTGCGGTGGTTACTCTTTTTTGTAATCACATCCCTCCAAACATGATAATTTTATGTCATGAGTTGGTTCACTTTTTATTTTAATACAATTTTTTATCATGAAAGTGTACAAAAAATTATCATGCAACCAAACACCCCATTAAGATTTATTAAAATGACAGAGACAGTATCAGTAGTTAGCTGGACATAAAATCAAACGGGCTAAAATCACCACCTATGTGTTTGAGGTTGAGGCCCAGCAAGCAGAGCCCAAACATATATATTATATTATGAAGTAGTCTGAAATTTAATCATCCAACCTTTGACCAAGCACGTGTATCATCAAACAGCCAAAGATTGGGCATAAAACGTGATTGTATAGAACAAAATCCATCTCTTCGTTTGGAATCGATTTTGATCCGGAAGCGTATACCGTAGATCGTTTGGGGCAAATCATTTAAAAGTTGACGCGGTAAACAAAAATACCCCCGGCATGAATTGAATTGTATATGTACACTCTATCCGAACAAATAATTGTGCCGATAAATGCATTCTGTTCTCACATTTTACGCATTCTTCCTCTCTTCCTCGTTTCCATTAAGAATGTCGTATCGTAATTATCAAATTTTATAGATTTTTATTCAAGTCCGTAGACTTGTTGCTCCCGAATATGAAATAGGTAAAAAAAAAACTTCTTTTAACCAATATCCAATTGCATATATTATAAACATTTTTTATTTTTATTTCAAGTGTGTATGCCAACTTAATTTTGAGTTCAAACCCGACATCAACTTATTTATAAAATTTATATTCGGTCTAAATTCACCTTATTTTATTTGATTTATAATTTTTATAAAATTTTAAGTTTACTACGCATTATTTTCTTAAGAAATATAAAGTGATATTGTGTGTTATCAAGTAATATTATATAATTATTAATATTTAATTAAACAATCAAAGTGATTTATTATGCGTTATTTTTTATATTTAAGTAATATTACATAATTATTAATACTTGATTAAATAATTAAAGTGATTTATTATATTGAGCCGGAATCCGTGCAAATATGAGTGGTTAATAAATCGAGTTTTATATGATAAAATGAGTCTGAGTTCAGGCCGAGTTTCAATTAGTTCATCTGCGGCCCGGAAGCCGGCGGATTGCTGGAATCATCTCCCTCCCGATGTTGCCGGTCTTTTGAAGTTCCGCTGCCGTCTCCCGCCCTCCTCCCCGTTCGCTGTGGCCACTGGCCAGCACCTCGTCTCGTTTTCCGCTGCGCCATCGCTCTCTTCGACCACTCATGGACGACATTGACGCCCCTCTGGACTTCGAATCCGAGGACCCCCTCCTCAGCACCCCTGTCGTCGCCAACGCCCAGAAAAGGTGGTCGACCAAACCCTAGTCCTCCTTCCCTCAAGTTGGAAAACTCCGTAGCATATCCGTCTAATCTCTCTATTCTGCATTATTGTCGCCATACGATGTGTCAGTGCTCTGTAGTGATTGTTGGTGCAATGGCCGACAGTCTGTTTTTCATGGCGAGTCGTATGGTTTCATCGTCATGCCACGGGGAGGCCGAGATAAGGGAAGCTGATTTTTGTCGCATGCGCTATGGTGATTCTTCGCCTCCATTTATGACCGGAAATTTGTGTCTTCTCTGTCGTTCTTGGCAGTGGAAGGCCGTCGGCACGGAAACGAGGCAGATGGGCGGAACCAAGGATGCGTGTTAGTTATACGAATAGCTGAGCAGTGTGACAGATGCTTTCACTCTCAGTAACAGTGACCCGTTTGACTTTCGACTGTGATCGGTTTTAGTTCTATCGGGATTTGCGGAGAACTGAAGCGAGTGCCTTTTTCTCCAAATGCAAAAAAGCATTTATCTGAATCAGAATAGAAATTTAGAGGCCAACCAGTTATTCTTTATTAAAATTAGTAGGACCGATTTTATGTGCATCTGTGATGGGATCCTCTGTGGAAATTTAAATGTGGGGTTGTGTTTTTTTGAACATTTTACTAATCTGTCAATTTGGTCTTGCGGTATGAGATGACATTTTGGTCAGGGATCATTTAAAACATTTGTAGGAACAATTGGGTTGCTCATTCCGTTTTTTCTGACTAAATATGGAAAGCAAACTTTTGCTATGATGCTTAAGTTTTTCTAAGAAAAAGAAAATAAACGGTGAACTTGAGAGGAACCGAAGGTATTGGTCAAGATATTCCTTTTCACTGTTTTTTTCTTCTAATATTTGGAGCATTTCAGAGCCACATGTAAACTAAACAGTTACATGCCTTTAGATTGACAAAAGCACGATCTAATGCTTTAAAATAGCATTTAAAAAACTGCATAAAATTTTGGAAATAAGGATGCTTTCTAATATAGACTCCTCCATAAGAACCCTAGCTTGCACTTTTTTTCATTGAAGGAAATGAAGTCAAAATATTCTTTCGGTATAAAAGTGAAATGTGTCAAAGTTTCTGGATTTCTATAAAAGTGTATCATGGATGATACCCATCTTGAACCTACACGATTTCATTATTTGTCACCATAAGTTTGGTTCTTATTCAGTTTAGATCCTTTTAACCAATGGTTTAGGGTAATGCTTCTCTTCAAGTGTAATCTATCCCAAGCTTCTACGGTGATAATTGATTTTGGATTAAAGGGATATGTGAAATATGTTAATATTTCAAGTATAGATAAATACAACAGAAAAGGCCAATTTATGCAGGTGTTGGCCAATGGATTATGAACACATTTTGTTAATTATCAAAATATATAATAGGTGATGTTACAGTCGCTGCTTGCCATATGGAAGGATTTGTCTCATTGTCAGACTCCAGTTCAGTTAGTTTACTTACCGTTTGCCACAAAAGAGATTCTGGCTTCTAGGCTTTAACAAGTGATCTACAACCTGGTGTAAATCAAGCAGCCGCATTTATAGGACTGTGATCCAGAGTATTCGA
Organism: Cryptocoryne crispatula var. balansae; assembly: GCA_036172225.1. Lineage (NCBI taxonomy): Eukaryota > Viridiplantae > Streptophyta > Magnoliopsida > Alismatales > Araceae > Cryptocoryne > Cryptocoryne crispatula. The sequence continues at coordinate 8,466,840 of CM069922.1, read as the reverse complement.
GAAAGGAATAATTAATAGAATATATGATTCTAGATGTTGGTTATGAAGAGGCTTAAAAGTAATCAGTTGGAACTTCCTTGAGTCAGAAGTATATGTTGAGCCCATAAAGAGAGGATTTAGGTGGATTGAATACGGCTTATACTGCCAGATATTTCATTAGTTAAACGGTGAGCCGGCAATTGTTTTTAGTTGTTTTTGAAGGGATTAGACATGGGATCCCTTGTATTCTATTCCTTTTGCTTTTCTGGTTCAACTTTTCAGTTTGCTGAGTCAAGGTTAATTTTCTTGTTGATGCTGTGTTGGTGATGACTGGTTGTAATTCTTTTAATACATTATAATTTACAATATTCTTAGGAAATTGCTCTCTTTTTTACTGCTCATACTGCAAATGTGGTTTCAAAATCTTAAATAACAACCACAAATCCAAAATTAGCCATTTAGATGCAAATATTGGGGTTGTTGGCTGTCAAAATATGACGTTAAGTGTTTTAGTTTATCATTTGATGTGGTCTGATTTAGTGTAAAAACTGCAATCATATAATGGGCTTTCTAGCTGATGGAAACTTACAGCTTGGAAAGACAGTTTTCGTTTAGCTGTAGAGAAGTGGATTTTTTCAAAGTGGTGCTATCTAGCTTGTTTTCAAGTGCTATCATCTGAGTAGCTAAATGTTTTAAGTCCGTAGTGCTTTCCCTATACCAGATGGTACTCATTTTTTAGAAATACAGTGGTGAAGGGTGTCAAATTGTACCTACTGGAATAACTAATTAGTTGCTTTTGGCACAACGGTTCGTAGATTACTCATAGGAAATAGGGAGTCTTTGATTTCGGAAATTAATTATCACCAGTATTATTCAGTCTGCTTTATGTAGAATTTTAGTTGTAGAACCAGAGAACACAAATCTGCCTTTTGGAGAAATATTTTGCCAAACTCTGATTTTATTCTTTTCTCACTGAAATCAGAAATACATTTGGGCAGAAAAATCTTTTTCTAACTTGCTTAATGGTTAAACATTGTTCTTTGCAAAGATGGGTTCAAAAATCTTTTATAACATCTTAGGGTTATGCAATTGTTGGGGGACACAAAGGTTAGTTGGCCAAAGCCTCTGTAGATGATGATTCTCTCTTAAATAATTATTTTTCGAAACAACAGTGACTGAAAGGTGGTGTGAGCTGTGTAGGATCAGCCCCCAGGATTTGTGATCTGATGTTCTCCCTTTTTCCTGTTGCAAAAGGATGTGTAAACTCTAAACTTGATCTGAAAGTCACCTTTATAGAAATTTGGGCTTCTATAGTGTGGAGACTAATAAATATCAACCACTTATTAGTCAAACCACATTCCCAAAGGATGTGCTTTATACACTCAACAACCTCAAAAGCAAAGAGGACAAATGTGGGCATAAGAAACTTCATGATATTGTTGTTTGGAAGTCTCATTTGCACAATATGCCACACTAGAGCCTTCACCTTCATTGGCACAGGCATAGGCACATAGCCTGATAACCTTACCATAAAGTGATTCGATGCCTTCACCTAAACTGGTTTGCAGAGTGGTCAGAAGAATTGTTTACTATCCTACAAGGCTACACCCACAAGTGAGTTTCCTGTTTGTCTTATGCCAGGAAAAAAACTGAGTGGAGAGGTGAGAAGGAAAGGAACTTGGCTACATCAGTCTCTATTAGATACCTTCCGAGCAAAATCAAACAAAGCAGTGTTTCAATACACTGAAAGAGCTCTAGGACCCCACATAGACGATGACATATGCGTAGAGCTACTTTTAATATGGAGGATATATTAGTTAAGGATTTTAACATCAATTCCCATGATCAACTAACTCTCTAATATTTTTACCTAATGATTACCGCCAGAGAGGTTTTTCTGGTGTCTACATATTTATTGCAGTTTCTGTGCCAGGTTTAAGGATGACCAAAGGATTTCAAGATGGTATTCTTCTGGTCTTCACTGTGCTTGGTCACTTACACAGCTTATTAATGCTCAGTTATTTTAACTGGACTGACATGGAAAGCATGGAGAAAGAATTGTCGTACTAAGATTCAGCCATTCATGCCACAATTAGCTTGGGGAAGGACTCCTGATAACAGTACAAATGGGTCAAATAAGACACTTAAAGAAACCCATTCTATTTTGATCAGCTTGAAACTGCTGAAAATTGTTTGAAGTGTATGAAATTTTTTTCTGGAGATTTATCTTTTGCATATTCTGTATTGTATAGTGTTCCAATTTCTTAATCAGCTGATAGTGAATTGGAATAGGTGGTACCCTGTTAAAGTTGACAGCCTGAACCCGGTGAAATCACTGACTCCTGGCGGTGAAAGGGTGGTACGGTGTCCCTGCCCCTTCCCCACCCTAATTGGACAGGGAAGAGGATCCTCACTTATTGAGTTGGACCCAATGTGCACAGGTGGGAAGGTGCAGCAGCAATCTTCACCCCTATACCTCTGGGAGTGACCAATTCCATGGGATCGGCCTTGGATTGGCCGATTCAGGCCTATCTGTCCGATCCTAATTGATTCCATGGGAAATCCGAGGTTGGATCGGTGACTTGTCATTCAGAATTTCAGATCGGCTGATTTTGCAATCCATTGTTACGGCCAATCCCTATCTAGATAAATGGATCAATGATTAGGCTGGATTGTTTTTCAGAACTTTAAGAATCAACAAAAAAATCAGTAATAGGCATGCCTGTTGGTGATTCCAGATTGATAATTGATATGGCGTGGATCGGGGTTGGATTGTTGTCAGTAATGGCAGAGGGGCAGCGGTGGCTGACCTCTGCATTCACCAGCAGTGATCTCACAGGAATCGGGTGGGATCGGTCAGGAATCTGCCGAACTAAACTTAGCCCGAGCTTGACTGAAGCTTCTTTCATGATTGGGCTCTCCTCTCAGATTTTGTTGCGGCAGGTGCTGACCCCGACCCCAGATCAGCAGATCCTGCAAACCATGAGTCGTTGGGGGGAATTTATTTGATAATATGTTATAGTTTTTTTTTTTCTTTCTATCTTGGTGATTATTTTCTTTCTTTTTCTTCTGCCGGTAGCCTGGCCCTTCTTTGCATGCAGTGTGTTCTCTTATGGTAAAATGTTGTCCTTTCTCTACCTTCAGCATAAAAGGGAAAAACTTGATGTTGGATTTAGTGGGAATGCTGAAATAAGTCGGAAACCTGACTTGAGAAAATATATAATTTGATCTGTTTGAAATGATGACTTTCATTAGTTTTTTGTTTATGACATTCTGCAGTCATTCCATCCAGCAGTCTCAGAGATTTTTTTTCCAAGCTTTATTTTTAGCCATTCCAGTTCTTAATTCCAGTTAGACAGTCATGTTATCATTTTTTTTTGTGTAGCCACAACACTATCATCTTTTATACACCTCAATGCGATATTTTTATTAATTGTAATTCTTTATCGAGATTCACTTTCTTTGGAGATTGGTAATTTTGCTTTTGTTTTATCTTTTTGGTCTTTTATTGTTACCGAGTCATAATATAATGCAGCTCTTTCTGTACTTTGTTACTTATGTTGTTTAATATGCAAGCAACATAGGTTACTGTAATGGTTTTTCACCATTTTCAAAATTTTAATTGTTGTTACTTGTAAAAATATGACATCTGTAGGTTCAGGTAGTTTTCCTATGCATTGTAAAGAATGCTTCCTGCGTAGGAAATGGATGTAAGTTATATGGCTGAGTGGCCATCAGCTGTCCTTTGGCATCTGGCTATTTCTGTTAAGGAAGGATTGGTGGGTTGCGTCGGGGTCGGCTCGCTCTAGACCAATTAGGTTGGGTTGTCTGTTGACCCGTCTGGCTCGGATCAATCGGGATCGGATCCAATTAAAATATTTTAGTATTCAAATTTATAAAATAAAAACATTAAAGTTGTTATTATAAGTAAAAAATAAATTTTAAAATAACTAAAAATATTTTTAAAATGGTTTTGTAATTTTTTATAATTAATATATATTATAAAATTTTAAAAAAATAAAAAATAAAAAGTTGAAATGCTGTTGCAGTAAACTTCCAGTACAGCGTTTCAGGCTTTTCAGCTTCTGCGCCACATGGGAAGGCTGGGTTGCTGAAGTGGGGCCGGGATCAAAGTGGTCGGCCGATTTTCCAATTGGGTCGGGCTGGGTTGGTCGACCCAACTCTGATGGTCTGACCCGACCCTCCATGATTTCTGTGACTGATTGTTTGGCTTTCTGTGTTTACCAGCTGTACGTTTCTAGACATCCTCTTCTTTATAAAACATATACTTTTCCAGGAAGTGACCAGTAACACTTAATGAATGGATTTTGAATCCACTAATGTGTACCAGAACCAGTTTGGGATGTGGGTTTATCACTTTTCATCAACAGTCTATATTCTCAATATACACTTACTTCCAAGATTGACCCACCCACTCTGGCTCTTAAAATCTCAAAGATCGAAATTTTAGTGGATGTAGCCAATGAAAGTATGGAGTGCTGTCATCAATGCTGGGGACCATGGTTTTGTGTTCTTTTGGATAAAGTGGAATTGTTAGAGCTACCCATTCAAAACATTCAGTTTCAACATGTTTAATTTCTTGTCCAAAAAAAATCTTGTCATTGTCTCTGTTCGTGTCTATGCTGTTCTTTTATAGTGTGAAATATTGTGATAAAAGATAACTTTCTGTGATAATGTGTCTGGTTTGAGATATGCTGGCTGAATAGTTGTGTAAGTTTACCATTCTGTAGTTTTAATTAATTGTAGCTCTCTTTCAGGAAAAAGATTATTGGTCTTGATGATCTTCTTTCTGAATTTTTTCACGGGAAGAACTCCCATGGTGAATCCAAAAAGTTTGCTAAATTTAAATACCCTAATTCAGATGAGGATGGCAATACCAGAAAGAAGGAAAAATTGCTATGCAAGTTTGTTGATGAGTGCCAAAAACAGGCACGCTATCTTGCACAATATTTTTTCTATGTTTTGTTATTTTTATTTGTAATTTGTGAAAAAATCTTGCGATCTTTTGTTTTCTAATTAGTTTCTTGATACTACGTGACCTTGTATTTAGGTTAATGATCTAACTGCCGAGGATGATATCCCTTTATGGGGCCAACGAGTTTTTGGGAAACAGGTGGTGTGAAGCCATATATCTCTTGTGCCTGTTTATTATACAAGTTTTCTTTCTCATACCTTGTTGTGGGGTATTTTCTTTATTCTACAGAAAGCTTCACCACCAATTGACTCGACAAGAGCTACCAACTGCAAGCTTCTGCAATCATTTATAAAGAGCAAGCCAAGCTCAAGTTTGGATTTGGAAATTGAAAAAGGTTTTTGCTTTCTGGAGAATCAATGCCTATTGAAAATTTCTTTGCTTGGTTGTTTTTTGTTGCAAGCACTGCCTAGTCTTTTGCATGGTCAACTAGTATCTCTTGTTTGTCTGCATCTGGGGTCGTATTTTTCTGGTCCACTTATTCACAAGTTTGAACTTTCTTTTTACCCTTTACGGTTGCAAGGATCTGCCACGGGGTTGCTTTGGTTTTGAGTAGACCTGTCAATGGGTCGGATTCGGGTCTAACATAGGTGAATCCGAACCCGGATCCGAAATAGTTGAACCCGTTTTTTCCCAAAATCCGACAGGAACTAAGTTATCGATTCGAGATAACGATGAACCCGAAATCCGTTCCGACAGGTTACCTACACGCGGATGTGCGCCCACAATGAGCTCACCGTGGAGAAGGCCGTCCAGAACTGGGTTCACGTTGATGGCAACAAGTTCCGATTCCCCGGTGGGAGGACCTCCCTGAAGTCGACGCCGTAAACAGGGGGCGGAGGGCGCGGGTGGAGTCGCGGACGCCTTCCCCGCCGTCGGCACCGCCGCCCGGGGTCAGGGGCGGCCGAGATCAGTACTCGGAGGAGGAGAGGTGGAGGCTGGAGGCGGAGGTCCTTCGCGCGGAGTGCGACTTCCTGAGGATGGATAGGGAGGTAGCTCTGCAGAAGCTCGAGAGCAACCGGGTGCAGATGGAGGCAGCTCTGCGCTCTGCCGTTCAAACCCTCGTCTCCGTACGCCCAAGCCCATCTCCTTCGCCGCCTGCCTTTTGCGTGCGACGTTCCACACCGATCCTTGTGTCTCATGGTCGTGTATCTTTCGCTCAGGGTAGGAAGAAGATTGATGGAGTGCAGGGTCTGGAGACCGCGTTGGAGGAGGAGATCGGGGAGCTGCAGTCAAAGTTGGACTTGCTGGAAAGACGCAGCAGGAGACGGAGGAGCAGCAAGAGCTGCAGCTCCATCGATCTGAAGCCGTGCGGAAAAGGCTCTGCTGGCAGGAACTTCGACAGGAAGGCACTGCTCCTCCGGAAGCGGCTGGAAGAAATGGCCGTGAAGGCGTCGAAGACGGCGTCGACTTCAAGGAGGGACTCCGGGCCCGGCCCTCTTTTCCAAGTGGATGTCCGAAATACATCCGAGTATTTTGCTTTCGGGGCAGGCTAAATCTGAAAACAATTCGACGGGTTCGTTTGCTGTCTCAAACCTGATAACTGATTCGGGGTTGAGATTTCGGATCCAAAGATCCATTGACAGGTCTAGTTTTGAGTTGTTTGCTTCATTCATCCCCCCATCTGATGCATGCTTGTGGTCTTGCTGGGAAGAAATTTCTTCTATATTTATAGAAGTGCTATCCGAAAGATAAATTTTCTACAGCTTATGCAGGACGGCGCGGTGGAACTGGATTAAACGCCGTGCAAATGATGTTAGAATACTCAAATAAAATTTTAATGAAACGAAATGAAGAGAACCTGAGGTCTAAATGGGCCTGAAGTGCCCTAAACACTGTTGAATCAGCTTGAACCGGCTTTGGACCACTTGAACTGAGTAGTTTGGGCCTTAAACCAGGCTGAACCAGGTTGGACTGTGAAGGATCGGCCTGAACCAGAGAAGATAAAAGATGCTTGAAGATCGAAAAGCAACAAAGTCGAAAACTATCGGCGCACCAGAGAAATCGTACTAGAGATGTTCAAACTTGCAACTTCTTAAACAATGACGCACATGAAGTGTAGAAAGAGATTAAAACATGTCTACTAGATGTTATAAGGATAGAGTTGAAGGAAGAAACGAGAAAATAGGGGTGGAAGAATCAAGAAACTAAAAAACATCAGCGACGGAGAAAGAAAATCTAGGTTTTTATCAAGGACGAGGATGACGGCAAGGAGAATGCTTTGCGATGACTGGTGGAGGAGGAGGAGGACGTGCAGCAGTGAAGGCCACCTGAGCGGCGCCTTAGGTGAATGCCTTGACAACTATGGCCAATTATGTGATCCATGGAAAAAATAAGGAAGTTAGTTTGGATGAAGTAATATTATCTCAAGGTATTTAGTTTAAATATTTCGGTTCAGTTATTCAAAAAGATGCAAAATGTGATAAAGGCGTTAACTATTAATTAACGCACGATAGAAAAGGTGAATATGTGTTACAAGGGCTTTCAATGATTAGGATTTCATTAAAGTTGAATGGGAAAATTTATCGTATAGTGGAAGACCTGTAATATTGTATGCTGGTGAATGATGGACAATGAAGGAAAAACCTATTTCTAAATTAAGTGTCGCTACGTGGGAATGTTAAAATGGACATATTGGCAGTTAGAAAAGTAAGTTGCAGTTAGTGGTGATTTCGACAAATTGAAAGTAGAGATTGTGAGATGATCTGGACACATTAAATATAGATATAAGTAAGCTGCAGTTAGAAAAGTGAAAAATATCAAATAATAGAAACTAATGAGGTAGACCTGAGCTAATATGAGGATTGTAATTCAATATGATTTTAGATGATTTAAATATCTCCAAAGAAATAACTCAAAATTGATACGAGTGGAGAAAGCGAATTTATATGACCAACCTCAAATAATTTGGGATTAAGTTTAGGGTTGAGTTATCTTCTAGATAGATCTTTTTTTGTGTTTTTTCTGTGCATATCTGTTGTTTGTACTTATCTCACCTTATGTAATGAATTGCTACCATTAATGTGGCTACCCTTCAAAAAAAAAGAAGCTCATGTCTGTAGCTTTCTTTAGAGAGACACTGATCGTGAACCATGTTCCTGTGTTGGTAAATAAAACTTTACGTGTCTTTCTATTTCTTTGGTTTGCTCTTAACATGATAGGTAAACTACAAATTCTGCAAGCGCAGCTTGGTAAGTTTTTTTTGAATCTATTCCATTCTATTCCCTCTTTCCTAGCAGGAGAGAAATTCCTGGAAGGCTTGTTAACTAATGGTTGGCTGACAAGGTTGGTTATTCTCTGTGGCTCCATGGAAGATTGTGTAGCATGTTGGACATTTTACCAGAGTCAGTATTCCTTTTCGATAAATTTTTGAAACACATTTATTGTAGTTTATTTATTTCTTATCGTTCTTATTTGTGTTGTTTTCTAGTGTTGTACTCCATCGATGATCAAGTACAAGAATCTGCATGCAATTTTTGGTGTTGTATACTTTTAAGAGAGGTGGAGGTAATTCCATTTTACGTGGTCTTCATGCAAAACGAGAGGTCATGTTTCTAACATATTCTTAAAACTACAGGACAGCATGCCGCTGGTCCGAATTGAATGGTATCCTAGCTACATGGATCTAAAGGATGCTCTTAGAATTTATGGCTATTCAATTGGTTCTGATGAAGCTTCATCACCTTCTGTGTTTGCTGAAGGTCAACCCGATGCTCTTTTTTATGTTCAGCCTCCAACCTTATTCAATGTATACATTCATATAAGGTTTGTTCTTGCATGTATGAATCAGAGCTAGTGGAACATTGTCGGGTCCCAGAATGGGTAGGATCATTCCGATTGTTGTTAAAGATTGTGCAGGTTCAGTTATGTTATCAAATAGGGTTGAAAAGACTGCCTTGGCTTGGCTATGAAGCTAGGCTTGTCAGCCCTTGCCACCTTGACCCGGCCCAAACTTCCTAGGTGGTTGTTCCCACGGTGCCAGTTAGTTTGGCTCCAGGCATCTTCGGTGCCTTCACTGCCCAAGTCGGATGGCAAAGGTGACAGTTCGTGAGACCCAATTATCAGGTCTCATGGACCCGTTATGAAGTTCTGTTTCAATTGGCCTCTCTCTGACCCCCTCCAGCTCCTTCAGCCCTCTGGAATCCTCTGTTCCCCCCTCTCAGCATCTCCCAAAGAAAAAAATGATATAAGGAAATAAATATAAAAAGCTGCCCCAAGCACGTAGGCAGTTGCTTGAAGTATCCGAAGTGAGGGGACCATCCTGTTGCCCAAAGATTCTGGAATCGAAATCGGTCCATACTGATCTAATCCAATTTGAATCGGATTGGCCGTAATCGGCTGATTCTTGGAAAGGAAAACCGATTCCGGTCGATTTGGAAGCGCCTTTTTATTTTTTTCAAAAAATTTTAAAAAAAATTTAAAAAATTAAAAACAGGAAATCTACTAAAAAATGTAAAAAAAATGAAATGTAACATTTAGCATGTATAAAGTGTTATTTATACATAATCAGAATAAGATGATAATAATTATAACATGATAACATGACAACATGCTAATAAACATGATAAGATGTTAATTACATGATAGGATGCAAAAAGTATAATAAGATGTAACATGATAATACGAAAATATGATGATAAAAATATACATTTCATGATTCAATGTTCACCAACATCTGTGATACTAGTCTTCATCCTCTTCCTCCCGCTCCTGCCACGACTGAGTTGTCCCTAGTTTTCTTGTCAATGCGGGCACATATCCATTTGAAAATAATGCATTCGCCATCTCAGTCAAGTCATATATATCGGATTGTGGCACATAAGTAGGCTCATGAGGTGGAATCCACGATCGTTGGAGCTTATTCAACACTGGAGAATCTGGCTCTGCATGATGCGTAGGTACTGCTCATCATATAAGTGTGGCTTTGGCTATCGTGAAGTAGATGAGTTTGAAGCTACTGTATCTGCATCTGCTTCATGTACATCTCTCCCTCCCCCTCCTCCTCTTAGCTGTGTGGCCGGTATGTACTCATCATTATGAACTGATGAGTGTGAAGGAATCTGTGTTGTCATCTGGGTTGATAGGACATCGCCTAATATCAAACTTTCTTCTCTTCGCTTCTACTACATAATATGATGACTCACAACCTATAATTTTTTTAGCTGTGCAAACTGTTCTATTTGTCTTGATGTCACTTTTGTTTTTGTCCTTTTTGGATTGTGAATGAGCTGCATAACTGGGGTTGGGGCTAAGGTTGGAGGTGTCTGTTGTACGGCTGCTAGGGCAGAAGATGGGTCTGCCTGAGCTTGAGGAGTAGGTGGAACATTATCAACCTCAACGTTATTTAATTCTCCTTCTACCCATGCACGGTCATCAAGATCAAACTCTACTACATTATCTTTGGTCGCCATTCTCTTCTATCCAAGAAGCAAGTGAATGTTTCATCTGAAAGATTTGGTTCATGTCAGCCTCCTAAGGTGGTGTCTGTGCTCTCTGTCTCTGCTTATATGAACCACCTACAAACTGTACAAATCTTTCTTCCGAGATCTTTTGTCGATCTTTGATGTTCTTTATGTACAGCCTCATGTTATAATGATAGAAGACAAGCTTTTCTAGCCTATTAGAGGTCAACATGTTCTTCATCTTTGTATGTATCAGGTTGAATGTACTCCAGTTCCTTTTACAATGAGAGAAACTAGTGCTCTGTCTCAATATCCTAATAGCAATTGCGGTAAGTGGATTTCATCCACTCCTCACATTGACTTACATCCACCACTTAGCTGTAAAAAAATAGCAAACAATCAACCCTTTCTAGGCAATTAATGGATTTAATAAGTTATAAAAGAAGGTAATAAAAACATGATCTTGAATAAATATACCAGGAGAGACTTTGTCACAAGAATATTTCATATTAGCATCTGAGTATACCTTAACCCTTATCTTATAGTGTTACATCTGAAAATTAATAAATACAAAATGATTAGTTGTTCCCAATTATTTATTGACTTCTAATTATTAATGCAACTTTCACTTACTTTTAATTTAGCTTCTGTTCTATCATGTTGAGATCGACACAGATGCTGAATAATTGAGAATGTATTTTGCAACACCTCATTATCGTTAGACACATGTCCTCCATATTGGATACGGGAGCTCAAAAAATATCTTGCAATCATTTAAGCATATTACATCAAGAACAAACTAAATGTTGATTAAGTAGAAAATAAATAAACATAAAGATATTCATTAACCTACAGCATGTACATCATGATGCAAAGTCATATCCTATCAGTTATATGTGATCTTCCACCATTTCATGTACCCTCTAAGATTCTTGTCTTTGATTTTCATTTTAGCACAGTCCATTGCATCATACAATGTGCCTATCTGCTTTCTATCATTTGAGTTAACCAACCTCAAGACAACTATCAGTGGCTCAATGATTGTCAAGTAGTAGGCAATTTTCTCCCAAAATCTCTTATCTGTGATTTGTTATTTAGCCTTGACAAGAATCTCCAACTGGTCCTCCTTGTTAACTAGGTAGTCCACCATTTATTAATAGTACTCCTCTGACTTGATGAATTTGACTAGTGTATGCTTGTGCCGATGCAAACTCTCAGGTGCAATGAAGTTCGTAGCAAACTTAGTAGGGCATGGCCTGACAAGATCATGCCTTGCATTGTACTCTCTCATGATGTGTAGCAGATGGGGATGTGAATAAATGAAAAAAAGTGATAACTTGTGCATGCCTGGCAAGTGTGGAAACTGCAGTTTGTTTATATCTTCTAACTTGAGATCAATGGAGTACGTTGCGCAAGGTACTCAGAAGAGATACTATCTTTTCTTTATTAATTTCTTTCTTCCCGCCTTGTAGAAGGGTTTATTGTCAGCTACAAACTGAATCTCATTGCCCTCCCCAGTCTTCTCCACTATGGCATCCATTAATGAAAAACTATATTCGACATTTTTTATCTTACTCGAAGCATCAATCAACTTTAAAAAAGTGGTACCTTCTGAGCAATACACCAAGTGGATCATGCTCTTCTTGGTGATACCTGTCCATCCATCACACATAATTGTGCAACCCTTATCCTTTCATACAAATTTGAAATCTTCTATCTATTGTCTAAACTCCCGAACCTTCTCATCCAGCCTTCCATCATATATATGCCTGTTGGTAGGGACTTGCATTTCCAATTCAGCCTCAACAATGACATTAAATATAGTTTGGAAGTAATGGCTGGTGGCTACATGTGTTGGAATGCCTACATTAAAGAAAAAAAAATCTATCAATCATAAACAATGTTAAGTAAATAAAACATACATACATCATTTTTTATGATTTATATCTATATGTGAAACTACTTTACAATGTGTCTCACTGTTTTTTCTACGGCTGTTCCTGTTGCCTTCACCTCTTTCATAGCTTGTTTAATATTCATCTACAAGGCCCTCTACTTTCTAAAAAAATATTAATCAGTTAGTGTAGATCTCATACTACTAGATTAACGCAATGTCTCCTCTCTTTCTTTCACACCAAAACTCTTAGTGTGACTAGGTCTAGCCGATGTTGATTGGTCAAAAACAGAGTCAGCTCTGGATCCTTTGCTCCCCTCCTCTCCTTCTCCATTGCTGTTACATGTTTGCCTAACTTTCTTGAGTTCGGAGTTTGCGGATGCGTCTTCACTCTTTAGATCCGATTTCGCAGTTGCATCCTTTTTCTATTTTTCTTTCTTTAACCTCTTTCTCTTCCTCTTCTCACGGAGTTCATCATGCAATTGTTCCTTATGTTCAATTCTAATCTCACATTGTGAGGCTCTTCCTGTAAGATAGTCTCTCATCTCTTTGCTTATCTCTTTATGCACCTTATCACATTTCTTAACGTCGATACTTATTCCGGCAATGTGTTGTTTCAACCGAAAAAACACCTTTGTTTATTTTTTTACCACACTGCTTACATTTAACTTTTTTTTGGACACATTTACCATACGTGTATGTTTCCAACCGACATCAGATGGACATGCCAGCACATCACTTTCGTTGTAGTCAATCATTGCTTATACTTACAATGTACGTAAATAATTTATCAGGGTTATTGGACATTGTTGGCACCTAAAATATTCAATACACGTGGGGTAGAATTAAACCCAATTCAACCATCATTGATACATCATAATTCATTCTCAGTTTTGGCTCATTTATTAAGCATTATTTCATACTCATTTGCATAGCTCATGTTCTATCTTTAATAGGCTGAATTCCCATTTCAATTAGGGCTCATCATTGCCCTTAATTCATTAAAAAAATAAATTTATTTATATTGCTAATTACGTAACTCACTGTTTTGACTTTTGACATTTAATGAGTTATATCTCAATGGATCATTTATATCATTTGCATAACCCATTTTCTACTATATTAAACTATGGGGACACTGTGTATTTAGACACGTGAGCATGTTAATGAGCTTTTTGAATCATTGGGACGAGTCCCGACATGCCTATCCAAGGCCAAGGTATGCTTAATCCTTAACCAATGGGAAGGATCCTCACATGCCTAGCAAATCTTGGGTGTTTCCTATCCTAAATCAATGAGATGTATTCCACAAGGCCTATGAACAGCTTAATGGATTAAATCCTAGGTCATTCAAACTCATCGGGATCATGGATTTTGATGTCTCCCGCACATGTACTTTGTACTTAGATTCTTCAATCAATAGAATTTTTGAGTTCGGTGCACATTTGGTGTTGCGAGGAGCATAAATATGTCCATAAATTCTAATAAAACCTCTAAATCCTAAAACACAAACCCCAAAAACTATAACTCTGAAACAAAAAAGCTATCAAACCATCAAACTTAAAAAATTCTTAAACTAAAAAGGATTAAGTCTTAATAAAATTAACAACCAACGTACTTAATAAAATCACATTAAGCTTAAAATAATCTCAAAATAAAGACCCCAAGTCTTAACAATAAAAATGACAAATAATAAATTAATTTTTTAAATAAACTTCAAATCAAATCAATTCAGAATCAAAACACTAGGAGTTTGCATTTCTTCAATTTCATGGGATGGCTCCTGAATTTTTATTTTGTGTGGATGTATATCTTCTATTTACGAATTGTTATGGTGATTAATTAAGGGTGTTTTAATAGTTGTTTGATGTAATTAGCCTGAGTACTTCACAACTTCCGTGGGGAGATGTCAAATTAAACATTTTCAAAGAGCTCAACGACCTCTATGCATATATATTTTTACATATCATTGAATTAGTTAATACTTATATGGAATATCACATATTTTTACATTTCTTTTATTTAGATATTGGTGTTGAAAATGAGACAAATACGGAGGATAATGATATTATAGTACCATCGTTAGATTTATAGCTTGCTTGCTTTGTTCCTAAATGTGCATCTGTGTGGTGTTGTAACAATCGACTAAATTAGTTGACTGGACCAACAACCGTGTTAATTAGTAACTTTCCTAAAATGTCACCTATCCTCGGCCTACTCCCACTAAATCACACTTAAATTTGGAGTTCTTTCAACTCAGCCTCTGAAAAATAGTTAACCAGTGTTGTTGGGAATCCACTAATTTAATCTCTTAACATATTCACAAATTGGAGTGTTACAATCTACCCCCTTAAAGATTAGACACTCTCGTCAAGACCCCACACATCGCATATCACATATCCAGGTGAGTCACATTGGACCTTCCGATTAGGTCATGCTCTGATTCCATATGTAACGATCGACTAAATCAATTCACTGGCCCAATAACCGTGCTAATTAGTAGCCTTTCCAGGAGGTTACTGTTGACACCTGGAATTTCAAAAAAAAATAGAGAGAGCAACGGGAAGAGAAGACGACGAGGGATGGATTGACCGGCAGACAAAAAGGAAGAAGGGGGAGGCCAACACAAATGGCAAGTCGGCGGCATGCTTTACCGCAGCTGACTTGCGGTCGGGTGTGCAGGAGGGAGTGATCCCCTTGCGGGATCCCCAGAATAGGGGCCAGCCCCTTTACCAGACACCTACGGCAACACCTTGCACCGACCGGGGACTCATCCGGGCTCCCGCGGACAACCGGAGGAGCCGCATGCCCGGAGACGGCTATAAAAGGAGGGCCGGAGGGTCGTCGCGCGAGAGAGAGGAGGAGACAGAGACGGGCGGAGCGGAAGAACAGAGCGAGGGAGAGAGAAGTCGGAGAGGTTACTGGTTCTCCTGCGACTTGGTGGAGGCTGCCTTCTCCTTCTCCCGCCGTCTCCTTCTTCTTCCGCCGGACACCGCAACCTCCGCAGCAGCCGCAGCGGACGCCGTAGAGGCCAAAGGCCCCTCCTGTCGCCACCGGTGAGGGCTCCTTCCTCCTCCCCTAGGGCCGCTGGCCCCTTCTCCTTCCCCTGCCGATGCTGCCGTCATCGAACAAGGCCGGGAGCTGCCGCAAGGGAGGCCCGAGCTGCCGTCGGGTGCCGAAGAGGGTTGAACAAGCACTGTAGCCGCAGGGAAATATGTCCCCAAACTTTGGTCCATCATGGAAAATCCGTGGGGCCCGCCAGGAGAAGAAAACGCAAAAAAAAAGAAGGGCGTGACCGGGCGAAGCCGGCCGCCCCTGCGGAGGTGGACCGCCGGTCCGGAACAGCACTCGGCCGGTCCAAACAGTGCCGGCCCCCAGCCGGTTGAAGTAGCACCCTGCGCACACAACGCAGGGGCCTTTCAACAAAAAAAAAATTAAAACAAACAAAAACAGTGAAAATTAAATAAAAAATACATTTAATTCAACAAACCGGACTAGTTGGGGGGTCGACTAACCATCCGCCCCTACATCTCGGCTTAACTTAAAAGAATTCAAAATTCGGACTAGTTGGGGGGTCGACTAACCATCCGCCGCTACGTCCTTAAGGTAGACATACAAAGGTCTATAAAAGACCCCAATGTCTTACCAAGTTCACCAAGCTATGCAAGGCTCAAGCATAATCAATATGCCGTCATGCCGGTCATATGCTAGTGAAATCATCAAAAAATAGTGGGGGATGCCCATAAGTCTATCATGACCGGGTACATGCCGCCCATGGATCGACAAGTTCATCAAGGACTCGAGGGATTGAATTTCCAGTCAAGTTGTAAACTGTCTCATGAACAAGTGGAGGAATTCATGTTCGGTGTAATGAATTTATGCTACAAGGAGAGGATGATCATATGACACTTCGGAAGGCAAGACAAAAGAAAAATTTGAAAAAACTGTAAAATCTGAAAGCTGAAAAATTCAGAAAATAGAGGTCCGAAATCTGAAGTCTGGAGCATGAAAATCTAGAAATCAGAGGTCAGAAAACCGAAGATGTATAAATCAGAAAATCTGAAGCTGTAAAAAATTCTGCAAGAAGGCCGATCCTGAGAACTCCAAATCTGAAAATTTTTGGAACATACAGGATTTGCAGGAGAGTTGAACGAAGTCTGAAATCTGAATTTATGTGCAGAACCCATTAAAAAAAATCTGAAAACCCCAAGTCTGAAATTTGAAACAAACCTGAAAATCAGAAGTCAGAGCATAGAATCCGAAACCTGTAAGGCCTGCCAAATTAAAAATCTGAAAGTCTAAAATTTAAAAACTGAAGTTTGAAACATAATTTGAATCTGAAACATGCAGAATCTGGAAAATCTGAACTCTGAATTTCTGAAATCTGAAGGTTTAAAACCTGAACTCCAAAATTGAAACCTGAACTCCAAAATTGAAATCTAAACTTCACATCCGGAGATAAAGATTTGAAAAGGTTCTAAGGGGATCAGCAAACTAAGATAACAAATAAAGAATGTGAAATCAGAATTCAAAACTAAAATGGAAAAACTGTAAGCCCCAAAACTTGAAAAGCCCGGAAACCTGAGTCTTCATATAACTAAAAGCCCCAAATCAAAACACTCCCAAATAAATCACAAACTCAAATAAATCCATAAACAGAATTTGAATTAAGCAAAGTGATAATGTCAAGCACCAATCCGTTTTAATCAAAAAGATTTAACTCAAATCAAACTAAGTCTAAATTAGTCAATCTCAACAAAATCCATTTCAAAAATAGGATTAGATCAGATTTTAAAAAAAATAAATCAAATAAACCTAATCCAAATTCAAATCAAACAAGCCAAACAAATTCAATAGCCTGTCAGGCATTAATCTAAACAAACTTTTTCACAATTCAAAAAATTTAATTCCATTCCAAACATGGTCAAATCAATTAACTAAACAAGATTAACCTAAAACAAACTGAATTTAAATTAATAAATAATCCATCAACAAATTCAATTCAAGACAATTAAATCCTACATCAGTCCACATAAATCTGAAAGTTGCATGAGAGAGAATCCAGAAACTGTCAAAGTCATGAAACTTAAAATCTTATAGATTTAACCAAAGTCTAATTAAAACTCATAAATCAAATAGATTAAATAAGACAAATTCATTCCAAACAAACCATATTCCTTAAACTAAGCCCAAATCCCATTCAAAATCAAACAATAAACAAGTTGTCAAAATTCAATTAAACAAACTCAAACTCAAACAGAATATAAATCAACAAATAACTCACAAATCAATCAAATTCAACTTAAATCAAATCAAATTCAAACCAAATCAAACAAATTTCAAATCAACTTAAACAAAAAAAGAAACATTAAGTGCTTGCATTCCATCAAGTTCATGGGGCTGTTTTCTCCTGTGTATGTGAATGTTTATTTTTGTAGATGCATGTCTTCTACTTCAATGGATTGTTATGACGGATAATCAAGGGTATTCGAGTATTCTCGATGTAATTAACGTCAGATCTTCGCACCATCCGACGGGGAGAGGTCAAAATAAATTTCAAAGAACCTAACAACCTCAATCTATAATTTTATACATACCATTGACCCTAGTTAGTACTTCTATGGTATACCATCTATTTTCCTAAGAAGTCAATGCTAAGGTCTAATCAAATCTAATTTAAATTCAAAAGGAAAATGAATTTTCGAAACAAGAATTTTGAATTTTTAGGTTACATCAGTTACCTATCTTTGGCCTGCTCCCAAATAGAGCAAGTTTAACTTCGGAATTCTTTCAACTCAACTTCCGAAAAATGGTTAATCAGTGTTGTTGGTAATCCACTAGTTTAACCTCTTAACATATTCACAAACCGGAGTGTTACATGTTTAAATTTATCTAGTTTTTTTTTCACAGCATCCCCAAAGTATCATATGAAATATGCTTGGGTTGAGTGTTTGACAAGATGCTCCAGAAAATAAAGAGGTGATTGTTATTTTTAGAGTCAAACTCTGAAGTTTTTCACAAGAAGCATATGGACAACGCCACGTAAAGTGTGTAAAATTAGGAATGGCGGCTTGGTTCTTGACTTCATCTTGAAGGGAACAAGGAGAACAGATCTCACAGTGATATCTTGAAAACATTAGGAGATGAGTGCGATAATTGGAAAGCGATCTAGTCAAATTAGTCAAGAGAGTAATGGCCAGGAGGCAAGAACATACGTATTTTTCTACTAGTAGACTAATGAAGACTTCAGATTTTGGATACAGTTGTGAGAAAAGGGTGGTAAATATGTGCACATGGATGGCAGAATCTGCCAATCGGCATCAGAATACACCATGGTTAATCTTGATTTTTTATGTAGTAATTTATCTCCAGAATATTCAAACTGGAATTGATTGGGATTGGCTAAGATTGGCTAGATGGGCTTGCATTGACAGATGCAGATTGAGGTTATGCATGGCTGAACTGGTTTGGTTGGCTTGAGATTATGTGTGATCAGCCCATCCTAGCTTGGAACTGGTTTGGATTGATTGTGCCTGGCTTACTGAAGCCAAGTCAGACAAGTTGGCTTGATACTGGCCAACTTCTGGCAGTTCTAACACGGTTCACATTTTAATCCCGACCAACCATCTAGGCGGGCACTGGCTATCCTGTGTCCTTCCTCGTGTGTACTTGGCTTGACAGATTGTTAAATCATAATCTCAAACTTCCTGCACTTCTTCCATTAGTTTTTATGTATTTGTCATGAAAATGAAAGAGAAAAGAGGGACATTAAGATGGTTTTGAGAATCTTGTTTTACATTCGCTTAGAAAGATGGGCATTCTATGAGAAATTCTCACGGGATGGCATCTCACGACATGGAGAAGAATAGTCTGATCAGGAAATCTGAAATTTGTTAACTTTGTTTCAGATTCTCAAATTTGTGGTCCACCACCAAACATTAGATGTTGGCTTAAATTGGTTGCTGCGTTCTGTAGAATGAGGTATGCCTTCTAAGACAAGTATCATTTTATATTTTATTGATGTGGTAAATGTCTTTCAAAATCCACAGCTAACAAATGACATCTTTAGACTCAGTGATTTTGTATGTTGCAATGTTATTTTATCTGAGTTGAGCCTAGAAATTTCGTTTACTGAATCTTCCAGGAATGTTCATCCTGTATTCTCAACTTCAGAAGTGGAAGAGCTATTTGTTATAGTTATTTGGCTTTTCTTAGATCGTCAGCTTCAAGGGCTGTCTTTACTTATGTACGAGTGCTTGCAGTCCATTATTGATTTCTTCACAGATGAAGAATGGCCCATGAGCTCTAAGAAGATAACAACTACTATTGCTAACAGGTGATTTTGATCTTCTACATCATGCTCTATTGCTCATTCAGTTTATAGTATTATGATAACTAGAGATGGTTGTCTTTTCTTCACTTCATCAACGGTTTGAAATGTTTCACCTTTTAAACGAACAATATATTTATATATAAACTTGTGGCATATTGTTGGAACCTCGAATTTCCTCATCCTCTCTTTTTGAAGAGGAAAAGAAATTATTTGTTGGGAGATTAGAATTCCTTTTTGAAATCCTTTTCCTTCTTTTGGACTAGCATTGACTACTATGAAAATATGTGATATTCATAGTAATATTAGCTAATTTGATGTGGTATTATTTTATAGGAACACCGATGGTTCCACAGATTTGCTAAGCGTCGATATGGGTATCACCCACTACTTAGATGATCTGAACCACAATTTAATTTATGAGGTTATCTGAGTTCTTTGAAAAATAAATTTTGACCTCTCTCCACCGGACTTGCGATATTCCGGTGTTAATTACATCGAGCGAACACTCGAACACCCTTGATTGACCGTCACAGCAATATATTGAACGGAAGTCATTCATCCACATAAACACAAAGCTGGAAGACATATCCCCATGGCCTTATGAGATGGAATTTGGTTAACATAATTCAAACTTTCAAGTTTGGGTTCATTTACTTTCTTTTTGGTTTAGGATTTGATTTGATTTATTTTGTTTATGTCTTTGGTCATTTGTTGACTTAGACAATTTTGAGTTGATCTCTTTTTTTTAGTTGTTTGTAGGAATTAATTTCCATTTTTTTAGTGTGTTTGTTAGCATTTTTTGCTTGATTTAAGTGAATTTCTTATTATTATTAAGATTTGTTCTTAATAATATTGATCACTTTAATTTTTCATAGTTGATTTTAGTCCAACATAACTTGTTTTTGTAGTCATTAGTTGACATTTTTTATGTATTATTTAATGACATAATTTTGGTTGGATTATGTTAACATTTTATTAACGTTTTGATCATTTATTTGATTTGAATTTTGTTATGCATACTTATTTAATTAAGTAGCATTATCCATTTAGGTTGACTTAATTTTTTATGGTTAAGTCGGATTCAAACTTAACATGTTTTGTAACCATTTGTGGTCATTTTTTATGCATGATTTTATGGCATGAATTTGATTTGATTATGATGGCATTTTTGTTAATAAATAAGTCATTATTTGATGTTATTTAATTAAATTTGATTAATTGATTAGAATTTTAAATTATTTAAATGACTTATTTAATTTTTATCTGCCTCTCAAAGTCCATGGGGATTATGTGTCATCCTTGTAATGGCACATTCAGTCAATCGAACTTGAATTTATTTCATGTCGATTTGAGTACATGGAAGTATAATAAATGAGGGGGCATCCGAGCCTTTGTTCCTCAACACATGTTAAAGTTTGTTCGCTTTGGCCAGCACTTTGGCTTTACCGATTTGGGTTTCGGCTTTGCCGGTATTTCAATTTTACTGAACCAAAATTTCTTCATATATCCAAGAATGACTTGATTGCATTTGATATGCAGCATTTCTGGAGCTTCTTCGGTTTTGCCGACATTTCGGCTTTACCGATCTGGGTTTCGGCTTTTCCGACATTTCGGTCTTACCGAACCAGATTGTCTTCGTATATCCAAGAATGGCTTGATTGCATTTGATATGCGGCATTTCTAGAGCTTGTTCGGGTTTGCCGACATTCCGGCTTTACCGATCTGGGTTTCGGCCTTTTCGGCATTTTGGCTTTTACCGAATCAGATTGTCTTCATGTGTCCAGGAATGACTTGATTGCATTTGGTATGCGGCATTTCTGGAGCTTGTTCGGTTTTGCCGATATTTCGGCTTTACCGATCTGGGTTTCGGCTTTTCCGACATTTCGGTCTTACCGAACCAGATTGTCTTCATATATCCAAGAATAGCTTGATTGCATTTGATATGCGGCATTTCTGAAGCTTGTTCGATTTTGCCGACATTTCGGTTTTACCGATTTGGGTTTTCTTTTAGAATTCCCGTTCGGTTTGACCAGCATTTCGGCTTTACCGACTTCGGCTTTCACCTTGATTTCCTGTTTGGTTTGACCGGCATTTCGGCTTTATCGATTTGGGTTTTCACTTTGAATTCCCGTTCGGTTTGACCGGCACTTCGGCTTTACCGACTTGGGTTTTCACCTTGATTTCCCGTTCGGTTTGACCGGCATTTCGGTTTGACCGATTTGGGTTTTCGATTTGAATTCCCGTTCGGTTTGACCGGCATTTCGGTTTGACCGACTTGGGTTTTCGATTTGAATTCCCGTTCGGTTTGACCGGCATTTCGGTTTGACCGATTTGGGTTTTCGATTTGAATTCTCGTTCGGTTTGACCGGCATTTCGGCTTTACCGACTTGGGTTTTCACCTTGATTTCCCGTTCGGTTTGACAGGCATTTCGGTTTGACCGATTTGGGTTTTCGATTTGAATTCTCGTTCGGTTTGACCGGCATTTCGGTTTGACCGACTTGGGTTTTCGATTTGAATTCCCGTTCGGTTTGACCGGCATTTCGGTTTGACCGACTTGGGTTTTCGATTTGAATTCCCGTTCGGTTTGACCGGCATTTCGGTTTGACCGATTTGGGTTTTCGATTTGAATTCCCGTTCGGTTTGACCGGCATTTCGGTTTGACCGATTTGGGTTTTCATTTAGAATTCCCGTTCGGTTTGGCCGGCATTTCGGCTTTACCGATTTAGGTTTTCTATTTGATCCCGAGTAGCTTAAGTTCGCATTTTTTTAAATGCGGGTTACTCGATCCCTCTCGCGAAACGAGATAGGATCGGGAACGATTGGACTTTGGAGGTCGGGCGAAACCCTTACTCCCTTCTCGAATGGCCAAAAGCCGATTCGAGGCGGTTGGAATTTTCTTTGGAAGTTGGGCAAAACCCTTCCTTCCTTTTTGAAGAAATTGGGACTCACTTCGAAGATCAGAGCTTCTCTCTCCTCAAAAGCCAACTTTTTTCCAACACGCTCCAACCCTTCCCACGTATGGCCATGTGGGGGTATTTATAGAAGATTTTGGAGGGGTGTTTTGGTCACAAAAAACCATCCCACTAAGCCCATTTTCGCAATAGTGGGGGGTGACCCGATTCGGGGGTGAGTTTAACTTCTTTTTCTCCCTCTTTTATGCTTCTGTTTGACCGGGAGTCAAACCTGGTGGTAAAGTCACCTTGGGGTGACCGGATCCGAGGAGTGGGGCCACTTCCTGGACGTGGGGATCATGGGGGAGGCTGGTTGACCCGGTCCTTTCCCTCTTTTTTCTATTTTTTTCTGCCTTTTTCCCCCGTTTGACCGGGGGAGGCCCGGGTTGACCGGGCGGGCGTGCCTTCGTGCGCGCATGCCGCGCGGCCGTTGGCCGCGCGGCCTTCTTTCTTTTTTTTTTCTCTGTTTTTTTTTAAATAATCCCCCGGTTTGACCGGGAGAGGGCGCGCGCACCGTGCGCGCGTGTTTGCCGTGCGGCTGTTTTTTTTTTCCCTTTTTTTGTTTCAACACATATCTAGTCTATAGTCACCGAGATGAAAAACAAAATAGATGCAAAATGGGAAACGAGACCAGATTGTTAAAATTCTGAAGGTTTAATCTAAGGAGAAACAAGAACATGAAGAAAACGGTGAGAAAGGGAGGTGTGGACGAGTTTCTGTGCCTTTTGCTATACTGCTTACCTTTTTATTGATGAAAATTTTCTAGTTTACCAGAAATCAAGCACGTCGACAAATGCAATTGTCAGTGCTGAAATGACACTTGGAAGGGGATTAAGAAATGGAGCTGTTGTTTAGGAAATCAGGTGATTAAGAAATAAAGCAGTACCATGCTTATCTTTTCTGTCTGCAGGTGTGGATTTTTATTAAGTGCGGGAAGTTTCAACTAGTTACTTTGATAGAGAAAATAATTCCAACTGTTTTCTTAAAAGCCGTAAGCATCTTCTCCTATGTTTTTTCTTGTGACCATATCGATGATGTGTCTAATGGGGAGTTAGGTTGTATGACATGTTGAGTTTTTGTGACAAAATATTTAGTTTTGTAACAAAACTTGTTAAAAAGGTTTTGGCAATCATTACAAAAAAAATGTTTTATAAATAATTTTATCTTGGACAAAAAAATAGGTGAGAACTTTCTTCTTATGGTCGCCACTTTTTTGTTATCATATCTTTTTAAATCTGACATGGTTGGACCGGGTTGCCACTCGTACGTGGTTAGATTTATTTTTTAAAAATATTTAAAAATTATATGAAAATTAAGCAAAATAGGAAAAAATATTGTTATATTTTATATTTACATATACATAAAAACTATATAAATATAATTATTTTTTATGTTATAATTGAATACGAGTGTTTATTTGTGAATACAAGTAAATATGATTTTTGTGTGATTATGTTGTATTAATATATGTTGGGAAGGAGTTAATTTCAAGTGAGATAGTAGGTTAAGAAACAATTTTATAAATTTTAAGTATGCACCATTTATTTATAATCACAAATCTTAACCATACATAATAGTATAAGTGATAGTGAAATATTGTTATATTATTAATAAATAGAGTGCTCAAGAATCGTGGATCGACCTGTATGGTCAAATCGCAAGAGTCAAGGGGGCAACACTTTTTATGGAGGGTATTGGAGGGCAAAGCCCCCTGAAAGAAAGAAAAAGTTATGAGACCTAGAGACTCGGTCGGTCTGGGATTAGACCGGGTCTCCAAATCCAACACTGGCTCGTGTGACCCCATGTGGGGCCGCCATGGGATCGCCTCGACTAGGCCAAGGTCGGGTCGGTCGGCCTAGATTCCGACTGGGTCACCCGACCCGGTCCGACCCCTAGGCGACCCGGCTTTCCATGGTCAAGGCCATGGGCACACATTGCTTGATAGGGTGCACTCCCAGGTTCGAAACCAAGAGGGGCCATCTTGGAAGAGCGGCATTGCTGCAGCCACAGTCATTGAGATGATTTTACTTCTATGATATGTTCTTGTTTTTTATTATACTACTTTTTAGTTTAAAACAAGAACTATAGGTGGACTGACCTGGTCCGACCCTTGGGCAACCTGGCTTTCCATGGCCTTAATTTTATCATGAAAGTTTATAAAAATTATCGGGCAACAAAACATTTTATAAGATCCTGATATTGCTCAACACTTCAACTTTCTATCCAGAATTCTATTTCCAATTTTTCTGTTCTTCTTTCTATCAGACGATGCTTTGCAAGGCAAGGTTGAACCTACAACATCAATGTTTGCTATAAAGTTTGCCACTTCATTGTGGGGCTTCTTAAATTTTATTATGCATCAGGCATTTAAGAGGTGAATGAACTCCATATCAAAACCTCCTCACCGAAGTGTGTGCATGGGGGTTGGGTGATTCTGTTGGAAATGCTGGCTTTTTCTAAGAGCCTTGCAGAATTGCTGAGCTACTGACCTTGAATTGTGAGCTTATTTCCGAAGAGTTTGCAGTGTAGATGGGTGTTATTGGCGGTAGGCAGCAGGAAGTTGTTTAGATAATCTATTGTTACTGCATGGCAGTTGGTAATGGTGCATCACCTGTGGTGGTTTATATCAAGCTGTTGTACTGGATGTTTGGAGGTTTGTTGCATTAGATTATAGAAATGCTGTACAAGTCATTGAAGTGTGGAGTGGTCATGAAGCTTTAATTTAACAGCAAGGAGTGAAGTTGGATATTGGACATGGTGGTTGAGAATATTGAGGTGGCAGATTATTATGAAGGTTTGGATACTGACCATGGGAAAAGCCATTTACACCTCCTGGGTGTAATTGGTATTCTCACTTGGTCATCCTGAACCCTTGGACTCTGAATGTAGCAGCTAGCATGGTGAACTCTACTTCTATCTGGTGCAGCATTTAATTTGTCTGCTTCATTTATGGTTGATTCACACTTTTACATCTATTATGGAGATGTTGGATTCTGTTGTCATATGGATCGGGATTCTCTTGCTGCTGTCAATTTGTTGGAGGTGACTTGAAGATTTCTTTATACCATAGAATGCTTTTGCAGTGCAATAAGGTCCTGAAATTAACTATGTTTGGTCAAAAAATTTAGCAGTGTTGCTTTGGGCAATTTGGTTAAATAGAAACATGTTGAACTGACAAACCAAAGTTAAGTGCTCTTTTGACACCATTGCTTTGGCCGTTTCTTAGTCATTTGTTGAAATCTTGTATTCTGCCTGGGTGCTAGCAGGAATTCATTCTTTCTTGTCTTGTAGATCAATAGTTTGTCTTGCTGAATAAGTTTATTTTATCAGCGCTGGCATTCCGGGGTTGTTTCACTTTCTCTTTTCTATTCTTCTTTGCTCTCTCTCTTTCTATATATATGGTTCTCTCTCTCGTATCTTGTTGATATGCTCATGCTTTCTTCTTGTTATTGCAATAATTATGGTTGTAGGCTTCCTTTTAGAAAAGATACAAAATTGTGTATTTTGGTAACTCTCAGAAAAGCACCAGATTAGACCCAAAGATTGAAATGTGTCATAGTAATCTTGAATGACACTGAATAAGTTGGAAGTTGAATTTGTTAATGAAGATGCTTCTTTGCTTGTTTTGCCGTCTTGCTGAATCCTGGTGCCCCAATTTCTCAACATAAATAATAAATGAGGAAATTATATAAAAACAGAACATAGCTTGAGTAACAAACAACCAAATGCAGATTTCCGTATGAAACTATGAATATATGTAAGTACGAAGATAACAAACTATGCTTGCGATTTACAGAAGAAAGAGGAAAATCGAAAACTACCATCAGTTGTATGTAGATTGATGGAACATGGTTGATCTTTAAAATAAAATTTATAAAAAATAAGAAACATACACATACCAACACCTTAAAGTACATCAATATGGGAAAATGTAGCATTTATAAATTTCAAAATAGATTTACAAATACAATAATTTTTTTTAAAATCGATGATAAATATTATATGGCTCTTCATGTTTCTCATTATTATTGCAATGTGGATTGTGAACGTGATGTCATAATACCTTTATATTCATTATTCTATATGCAAATGATGCTTGTTCCATTTCTTGAAATTTTATTTCCATGTCTTGCCTTGAGGAGAGACAAATAGCACCTCTATATCTTGGATGTTGGGCACTCCCCGATGTGTCTGGAAAATGTAAAACAGAATGACTTTTGAGTTCCTGGCTGTAATCTTATAGTCCTGTTGGAGGCTTTTTAATTGGTCTTGCATTTTTATTCTTGAAAAGTTATATGGGAAAGAAAACTAAATATATTTCTGTACTTCCAATATTTACTGAGTGCATTGCCACGTGGGAAAAACAGAACAACTTATCTAGACTTCCTGGCTTCAGTTTTAATCTCAGTTCTATCGGAGGTTTTGAGATTGGTCTTCCTTATGCATTCACTTTATATTTTTTAATTAAAGGTTTAATTATGTGTTTGCAATTTGGAACCCATTTCTGAATAGATAATTTTTGCAGTTCTGTTCAATCCATCAAGAACACTTGGATGCAATTTTATCTGATACATTTTTTTATTTATAAACTGGTTAAAGTTACTTTAAATGTGTAGCTCCATTTTTCATGGCATATTGAGTATTGGACTAAATATATGGATCCTAGTCAGTGTCTTCAACAATTTTTGTTGCATGCATGTTTTGCCAGAGCAGCAACTCAGATCAGGATATGCACCAGCCTAACTGATACCAGGGGGTGGCTGATCCCAGTTTGTGGTTCAGCCATGATCGGCCTGGATCTGGGCAGTCAGACTTTGGCTGATCCTGTTGAACGAGCTCAACCTAGCTGAGATTGGCCTGAATTGGCTGATCCTGACCGTGGGTTGGCCGATCCCATAGTCTTCTATGCGACAAGGGGTCCAAGGCACTCAAAAGTGCCATTTTACCTCAGGTGTTGCCTAGGCTGTATAATTGGATGCTCTTATCTATATAGGGGGTATCGGTAACAAGATTAAACACCTCTATCACTATTAATTTTGAATTTGATATTGATATAGTTCATTAAAAGATGATTGTGTATTGATATCTATTTTGAAATTTGTAGTACAAACAAGGCATGAATTGAATACAAGTCTCCACCTGTATCTACTTTAATATTGATACTCTATCCTCCAGAAATATCAATGTCAAAACTGGTACAGTATCATTTTTAATACTCTAACCAAGCAGAGTTAGGTACTAGAAAGGTTTGTGTGTGTATATATATATATCAATTTTTGTATGTATAGTTTATTGTGTATATATGTGTGCATGGATGTAAATGTGTATGTAACTATGTACATGTGTATGCATACATCTTTGGAAAAGAGATAAGATTGTTTGACTAGGTGTGATGAAGAGAGGAGGGTTGAGAGGTAATTTTATGAATTTTTTATAGTACACATAAAATTAAAAATCTTAATCCTTTATAAATAGTATAAGTGATGAGAAAGCTTAAAATATTTATTTATTATTTTTAAATGGACTCCCACTATTTGTGAATCAACATGGTGCTGCTTAGGCTGCTCAGCTTGCCTGCTCAAGCACTGTTGGGGGCCAGAAAAGTTGTGGCCTCACAATGATGCCTTGCGCATAAGTGCCACCTAGGCACACACCTAGGATGCAAGGCACCTTAACGTGGGATAATCCTAGCTTGGAATTGGCTGGATTGGCCGATTCCATGATTGGGCCACGTTGGATCAAGTCTCAGCCGATGGCAGACCCTGATCTTCTGGTGGATCCAATGTGGTTCAGGTTAGTCACAGATGATCCCTGACTTGGAATTCCTTGGTTACATGACAGCCTGATTTTAAGCACCATTTTTTGATCGAGCTTCCATTTTCATGACTTCTTTAATGACTATCAATCTTTCTGATTGCAGAGTTCCTGAAGATCTTAATTGTCTGCGAGTGGTTGAGTGCATAACTGGGGTCAACACTCGTAGTAAGAGTCTGAGAAGTGAACTATCACATCAAATTCTTATGCACTGTTTCGATAAATGTGTGAGTACCTTTTATTATTTTATCTTTTTTTTACTTGTGAAGGCTGTTGATGCTGGAATTGGTCAGTGAGAAGGAATTCTGGAGGATAACTGTTCCTTTTCTATAAGAATTCAACTTGCAGAATTAAAGAAATTTAGTGCCAATCTGACTGTCATGGGATAGAATTATCTATATGAGACAAACTTAAACCAACAGACACCCACAGACAATGCCAAGGTGCCTTTGCAGGGCCATGATGCAAGGGCATTTTTTTTAATGCCCAAAAGGCACCTAAGGCAATCACATAGGTGCCCTAGATAATTAAGGCACCAGCCTACCATCCACGAGTCATTGGCATCAATGTAAAGACAGCAAAGTTATATTAGAGCCTTTTATTATCATTTTTTACTATGTATGTTTAAGATTTTAAATTGTATGTATATTATTAAATTCTATTTTAGTCTTCTTTTTCTCATTCTCTCTCTTAGTTTATTAAGTTTATCTCTTTTCCCAAAATATATACATGCACAATTGCACACCATATTTACTTGCATGCATCCATGGACACCTTATATTCAAAATATATATATATATAAATATGCATATAGTTACATATAACTATCTATATGTGTATATATATATGTATGCACTATGTAGTATTTACATTGATTCTACTGCTTAAGTGGCGTCTAAGCGGCTGCTTTATTGCTAAGCTGAAATGTCACCTTTAAATGTCTTGGATGCCTTGACAACTATGGTTCTTCTTACCAAATGAGGGGAAGGGAGAACCATAGCTGTATCTTGGGCTCAGCAAGGTTCAAGATCCCTGAGATTTTTCTTTGGTTTATGACATGTTAGGCATCTTTTGAACATTTTTTTTCAATATGGAGTTTTAGTTATCCTTTGCTCTTCCTGAGGAAGTTTGATAAATGCATTTGGGTTAATAGAGTTTAAGAGTACTGGCATAGTGAGCTGAGTGGGCTTTTGGGTGCACAACACAGAAAACGCATCATGGAAAATTGGGTAGTCATTGATTCACGATTTCAGTTCCTGATGCATTGCAAAAATATACAATTCAAGCTCAATAGTCAATCCTGAGGTGTGCCTTCTATTCCTTGACTAAAGGATTTTGGGGTTAAGTAAAGGGTGACTAGTGAGATCTAAATCAGTTTGACAGGTTTTTTCATGCAAGGAGTTCATCATGATATTCTCTTTTGAATTCCTTGACTACATTTTCTTGAGGAACAATTTACCACTATCTAGAAATTCGACATATGTTTCAAGTTTTCATGTATTGAATTGTTGTTGAAACAGTCCTTTCACTGGTTCTATCGTATTTGTGTGTTGCTGCAGCTCAACTTTGTAAACTAAAGTACGTGGTGATTTCTCATTAGGACATGACCAATCCTAGTTTGACATCTAGGACCTTCCATTGGCTCTTTAACATGTATTAATTAAGCAAAGCTTTTGATTTCTCTTAGGGTCTTGGTATTCTGGAAAGTCTTCAAATGCTTATGTCAATCAATATGAAGGACAAGGGATGCAATTTTCTTAAGGTGTACATTTACTTGGTTCTTGCTGAGAATTGGATTTTATCTAGTGATTCACTACAAGGACCTGCAGTTCCTGATATGTGGTCCAGATACCTAAGAAATTTGTCGAGCCAAATTACCAGCACAGACTGGAGATCATATGCTTCGAAGGTGAGTGTTACATGTCAGCTTAAGCTATGTTCTTTTCCTCATAATGCAAGCCTGTCTTTTGCAATGTCATGCAGGTTCGAAATAGAGCTTCGTACTTGCTACAAAATGCACATACATATCAGGACTCTAAGATGTTCAACAATCATGCATCATAATTATGATAATTTTTGATATTTTCATGTGCCTTGTTCTGTTGTGAAGGCTGCAGTGGACCTAAATTTGCCACGTGAAATAGGTGGCACTAACTTAAACAATGTTACTTCATGTTTTGTATACATTCAGAAAAGTTCATATTTTGTGACTCTGGTCCACAGTGAGTAGTCATGTACAGGCAATACTAGAGAGTTGTGTACTGTAGATGTGCATCTTGAAACAGCCATTTTGGATCGTTTATATAGTGTTGCCCTTTTATTTTATTATTTGGTGGCAAAATTCAATACTTCGATGCCAATTGTTTCTAGTTTCCATGGTTGGTTGTATCTTGTGGCTGTGGATGTTACTACCTTTGAAGCCAACTTGTTTGTAGCGGCTTGATGGCCAATCTCTCTCCAAACATGCTCCATCCCGCTATACATGTTTTTTCATGGTCTTATAGTGGGCTGCAGACAGTACTAGTGCTGGTTATTTTCTGGTAGACTTTTGTTATACGGAATTCATCCCCACATGATAAAAAAATGGTTTTTTTTAGCAGCAAAAAGTGGACTTCCTTACCAGCGATGGATGTATCGACCTCTCATTTTTTGCCTCTTCACATATTATAGAGAAACATTGCTGCTCCAAACACTTAGAACAATGTATTTTAATTGGTTATGTTTTGTGTTGAGTCTTTATATGTTCGGGCTTGTATGTTTTTTGGGGTGCTCGTGATAGCAACTTGCTTGCAGGTTGGTTCGACGTTGGTTATATGAGATGTTTTATTCATTTATTCTGAGTTCGTGCCTTGGTATATTATGATTGTCATGTGTTCATCATTTCCCTTTTTTGTCATGAATCAAATGCGGGTCAACCCAGTGTATTATACATTTGTTGCACTTGAATGGCTGTATTATTGTCGCCTACAGTAAGAATTTGGTTCCCTTTTTTGTCATGAATCGAATGCTGGTCAACCCAGTGTATTATACATTTGTTGCACGTGAATGGCTGTATTATTGTCGCCTACAGTAAGAATTTGGTTCCCTTTTTTGTCATGAATCAAATGCTGATCAACCCAGTGTATTATACATTTGTTGCACTTGAATGGCTGTATTATTGCCGCCTTCAGTAAGAATTTGGAAATGTGATTGACCTGACAAATAAAGGTACTGTATTTTTTTCCCCTTCATCATGTAGTCTTTTTTGTGGCTACATGGAGATCTATATGTTTCCTCTTTCAGGCCTTAATTGTAAGAGTTGTGCTTAAGGGCGTCAATGGGCCGGGCCAGGCCCGGCCCGACAAAGCCCACTCCAATATATAATGGGCCGGCCCGGCCCGGCCCGTATTACATTTTGGCTCGACCTGGCCCGGCCCAAAAAAAATATAAGTTTGGCCCGGTCCGACCCGGCCTGGCCCGTTCTTTTTAACATATTATAAGATATATTTCATATATTTTTAATTTTTTAAACATCAAACCAAAAAACTTTAATAACTTCTATGATCTTACCAATGATGTGTCTTATTAATGATGATCTCTGTATTTGTGATAAAAAATAATACCAACTAAAAATGTAAAATTAATTAAATTATTTAATTATTACACCACCCGAGTGACTAAGGACATAGTAGCATCAAAACTTTGCTGGAGTATATATGTAACGTTAATGGATAGGATGCAATCAGAAAACTTTAAAATTTTGATTTGATTTAGATAAAAATAAATAAATGCATAACCTATTAATAAATCAGAATAAAAATCATATAATCTTGTTTTCATTTTTTAGTTTTAAAATATAATACAATATAAGTATATAATAATAAAATAAAAAATTATGAAAGTTGCGACATGAGAAATGAGATAAAAAGATTATATTATCGTATGTTTGATTTAATCATAATCAATCGTTAATTTATCAACACTTTATATCATTAGACTAACATAAAAAATAAATATAACATAACTTTTGTATGTTAAATTTTAATTCTATATATTTTTATAATATTAAATATATTAATAAAAATATATATTCAAAGTATGATAATACATAATATATTAAATATATTACAAGTCATCAACCATGCAACCAAACATCTGTTAGCCCACGTTGGGCCCGTAAACTACTCATTCCCAGCCCGAGCGATAGCCCACATTGGGCCCGCGGGCCTGTTCTTTCAACCCAACAGTTGATCCATGGCTGGCCTGGCCTGAGGGCCCGCAGGCCAGCCCGACGCACTGACACCCGCTACTATCTGCTCAGGGTCCGTTTGTTTCACTATAAATAGACTGGATGCATCTA
The DNA here is from genome assembly GCA_036172225.1 of Cryptocoryne crispatula var. balansae. Classification (NCBI taxonomy): domain Eukaryota; kingdom Viridiplantae; phylum Streptophyta; class Magnoliopsida; order Alismatales; family Araceae; genus Cryptocoryne; species Cryptocoryne crispatula. The sequence continues at coordinate 8,434,134 of CM069922.1, read as the reverse complement.
GGTGTGTCAATGAGCCTGACTTGGTCCGGCCCGAAGTCGGCCCACCTATGGTCTGATTCAAATTGTATCGGGCCGGCCCGGCCCGGCCCGTACTATATTGTTGGCCTGGCCCGGCCCGGCCTACAAAAATTATTAATTTGGCCCGATCCGGCCCGGCCTGGCCCAACTTTTTATTTTATAAATATATAACTATAAAATATAATAAACTTAATTATTTAAGATAATAGTATAAAATTGATAATATCTTAATTAAAAAATATTTTTAACTAGTAAAATTGATATTTTTAGTTAAATTATAACAAGATTTTCAACTGACTTTAGCATATTTTGACCCGCTTTGACCTGTACATTGGCATAGTTAAAGTTAAATAAAAATTTATGAATAATGCAACATTCATGTAACAAACTATGCATCCTCCGTGGCTCTGCCATTGGGGTTCAGCCCGCGTGTAACTCATGGGCTGACCCAACAAAACCCGCGAACGAATATTTTAGGCCCGAAACGTAGCCCAAGTCTCGCCCGACAGCCCTACCCATTGACAGCCCCAGTACTTGTGCTCTTCCAGACTCTTTAGGCGGGACCACCAATCACCGACGTACTCCTTTCCCTTGGTTGAACCACGAGTGGGAGAGATCCACACACGTCGGGACACTGGACTAACTTCTCGTTGTGATGGAAAAACTTCCCAGGGTCATTAATACACTCTGTTTCCGCAACCCTAGCAAGTTTTAATGCATGAACTCTTCATGCACCAGCTCAAGGAATGAACACGACAGAGGGCATGGGGGGGGGGGGTTCTCATCTGCAAGGAGCATACGAAAATGTGTGCCGCGCGCAGGGGAGTCTCCAGGAGGATGCCGGCATTCGTTTCATTCGTGTTTGTTGTCGAAGCTACCTGCGAGGTTGATGTCATGCCTGTTTGATTTGGGTTCTCCTTTATTAATCAAAAGAGTGGTCGGCCACGTCCACATGACAGCGATGTCGTCGTCGTCATCACACCATCATCTTCTGCGTGTAGAATTAATTAATGGGTGGGGACCGACCCGAAGAATCTGGGCAGGGAGGAAGGAGCCGATAAGAACTAACGTCGTCGGAGCGCAGGATATATACTTGATCCAATGCTGATGGGATTCTGAGTAGCTTCTCAAGTACGTACACTCGGGTGGTGGCAAAAGGAATATTGGATATCCGTTGTTAGAATAAGCACATAATTAGATAATATTAGAAGAATGGTTCAGAGGTTTTTATTTGGGTGGTCTATATATGTAGCTTGGCATATTGTCGACATGATAAATAGAGTCTTGGGTTTGTTCAATCTTGGTTTTGCCCATCTCCGTTTTTTTTTTTTTGTTCAATCTGGGTTCAACTGCGCCCGACTGGAATCCCTCGAACCACTGCTCCTTTATTCTTTTTATTGCATAGAATTTCAAGGCAAGAGAAAGAAAACTAAGGCTCCCTTCTCCTTGCGTTTTTTAGAATAACGTAAGTGGGGGGTCTCTTAATTTTAAATGTACATAGATGGGACTTTCGGAGAAATTATATATATTTTACTCAAACAAATGGTATAGCCTTCTTTTTACCTGTCGCTCTGTCGAACGTTCTTGATTCATTCCTTGAATAATGAGTCAGCGATTTGAGTTATTTTTTAGGGAGAGTTATTCAAAAATATATTCCCACCAGCGTCTTTTCCGGTGCCTATCCAAGGCGACAGGAGGCTGCTTCAATCTTGAGCAGCATCGGTGAGGATAACAAGGAGCTTAATTTGGTGGTCATGCACATATGTATATATTCTTAAGAAGGGATTATAAATTTGACATCATTTCTGTTTTCCGTTAATGTGGATTGATTGACCTGTTTGTTTTACTATAATTCTCTTCTTTTAAAAAGTAGTGTTTTTTTTTGGATTTCAAAACAAGAATTTTTATTTGGTTAATTTTTAAGTCTTGAAAGATAAAGTAACTGGCCATAGTGTCTTTCTCTCTCGAAGAGTAGCATAGTTGGTCTAGGTCAAAGAAAACCGAGTCATGGGTCGGCCCGAGGTTGTTTGGCTCCAAATCTAACTCAGTCGGATCGGGTTGGACATAGTTAAATTTATTTATTTTTTAAAAAATATTTAAAAATATAAAAATTACATGAAAAATAAATAAATAAATATAAATATTTTATATTATATATATTTATGTATGCACAAATATATATTATATTTTTATGTTATAATTAACATGAATGTTTAATTATGAATACAAGTAAATATGAATTTTTTATAATTACGTTACAACAGTATACATTGAGAAAGAGTTATTCTCGAGATCGAGATCGAGATAGAGAGAGAGAGAGAGTAAAGATAGTTAATAAATAATTTTATAAAATTTAAGTATGTATCATATATTTACAATCACAAATGTTAACAATATGTAATAGTATATATGATAGTGAAATGTTGTTATATTGTTAATAAATAGAGTGCTCTGAAATTGTAGATCAGTCGGACGGGAGTCCCCCGAAAGAAAGGAATAGAAAATTACAAGACTTAGTGACCCAGTCGGACCGGGCACGGCGACTAGGGGTGAGCATGGTTAGGTTTGGTCCGGTTTGGGCCATATTTTTTCCGAACCGAACCAAACCGATTCAACCCCTCAAACCGAACCAAACCAAACCGTTTCAATTCGGTTTGGTTCGGTTTAAACCGAAAATATATAAAAATATTTTAATTAAATTTTTTACATATATATTATAGTTTTTAAATTAAAAACAATCAAAATAAATATTATTTTATTATTTTATTATAAAAATATTATTTTTAATAATATTATAACGGTTTTTATATAATTTTTTAATTAAATCAGTTTAAACGGTTTAATTTGGTTTAAACCAGTTCGGAGAACTTCCAAATCAAATCAAACCGAACATGGTTCAAACCGAACCGAACCGAACCAAATAGGCCGGTTCGGTTTAGTTTTTAACGTTTGAACCGTTTAATGCTCACCCCTAACGGCGACACTAATATGTGTTTGAACTTTTCCCAAACGCCCCGCCGATTGATTCATCAGTCAGTCCCCACCCTCGCCGGTGGTGCCGACCTCTTGCATACACGCATATATATATATACTAGTCATAAAACGTGCTTCGCACGTGTACGACTCACATTAGGAATAATAAAAATATAAAGTTTTTTAAATAATTAAATTTACTTTGACTGTGGGGCTTTTTTCTGGTCCATCTTCAAAACAAATTTTAAAAATGGAATCGTACATTATTCCCAAGTCTAGCAAACACCCATACCGTAAACAACAACAACTCAAATAACATGTAGAATTGTTGTAATTGATGCTAAAAAAGAACCCTATGTCACAACCATCGATATGAACCCTGTCATAGATGATAGGTTATGAGAGATTACACGAAGATGTCAAAGAAGTGGTAGAAAAATAAAACAACCACTCTCTTCACTTATTCAATAGTAAAAAAGATAATAGAATTAGGAATTGTAGTTGCTTCTTTTGATGAATATTTGATAAAAAATGAATCTTTGATGGAAATACTCCCTTATGGCTTCTTTGATAAATTCTTAATCTCATTTACCAGTGCTCTGTAGTCAGATGCCCTTATTGTTGAACATGACACCGTAATCATTTTATTGGACAAGGAGGCTGTGAACCAAGAAGCACATTGACATCTTTCATATCGTTAGCATAGTCGGTAAGATCGAAGTTGATGTCCGCTTCAACTCCCCGGAAATTGAGATAAAACATAGTCATTGGAAAAAGTTGACTTCCTACTCCGACGTGTCTCTATCATTTTCAAATGGAAATGGCAAAAAAAAGTTCTGCTTTTCTATTTTGTAAGGATTGAAAATCTGGTTCTCCAACAAGCACTTTCCTGGAGAATAGCGGCATAGAGCTAAATCTAGTGCTTCAGGCTGGTTAATTGCATAAGAATCAACTTCGTGGCTGTCTCAAATCTATCCATTTCTGTCAACAATTGCACCAATATGTTTTCTGCTGAAATTAAGTAAATAGAATGCTAGAAATTAAGGGAAAACTATTCACAAACTTGCCTGTTTTAATGTTTGGTCTATCTCATCATTAAAACTGTTTCCATGCTTCCCTCCCATAGCATAAAGCTCATCAATAAAAATTAAGGCTAGTGCATACTTCCAGGCTACTTCGAACAGATCTCTGATGCTTGCTACTCCTCTTTCAACAAACAGCTCAATAAATTCACTTGCAGACACAAAGAAGAATGGGACTCCGGCTTCTCCAACTACATCACGTGCAAGTAGTGTTTTTCATATCCCTGGGGAACCAACTAAAACGACTCCCCTGGGTAACTTTGCTCCTAATTTATTGTAATCGGTGGAACCTAGTAAACAAGAAACTATCTGTGTAGAATATGTCGTAACATTAAAGGCATATTCTACTAACAAAAAATTATTCGTTGATGCCTACTTGACTAAACATGCCAAATGTCAAGGGAGAAAAAAAGGTTGACAATAGGACAACAAATGTTTATTCAGAAAAATGCACTGTAAGTTATTACATATTTCACCATCTTCTGCTTTGAAGGAAACACTGCAAAAAATTATACTTAAGATGTTTTCATTTTGATACAGAGTGGGTTTCCAGTTAACATTAACCAGCTAAAGAAAGATGCGTAAATCGAAAATTCTACCAATGGGCTCAGCCTCAGATCATACAGTGTTGAAGTTAAAAATCATCTCTAAAACTTTATCATGAGTAATGGCAGCATAAGCTACATGAATTTTTCTTCACTAAGGGCTATGCGTTTATTTTTTTGGTATGTTAGAAATGCATGATAAAGTTAGCATATTTCATTGGATGACTTCACTACAACAACAATCATTTTTTTATTTTAAAATGGGAAGTTGTTGAAGGACAAGGATACATTGAGAGAAGCAATGTGTGCATTGGTCTGTGGAACTTAGTCACATGTGATAGTGGTAGGCATTAGGCAAGTTTCTTTAAATGATCAGACATGTGCATGAAACACTGCAAAATCAGCTACCATAACTTGACAAGTAACATGGATTTCCAGGCCACCACTCTGTCCACATTTGAGATAGCTAGTTCATGCATGCAACTCCACATCAACCAAGGGAAACCCCAGAACCAAAGCTAAGATGGATGCAACGTTCAGGCATAAGGGACCAAACTCCAAAGGCGCAGTCACTGTGGCATGGGCTGTAGGCAAGAACCCACAGGCACTGTGTAAGTTGCCAGGAAGAAAACAAAGGATTGGGAGCAACAGTTTGCAAGGACATACAATGCGCAATTGAGTTTACAGGTGATGATGTAAGTGAGACGTAAAATACCAAAAATGGTCATTCTCTAAATTAGAAAATACACATTGATGAGTAGCCCAAAAAGTTCCATAAAATAGAAGAAAACTTCTTTTCAAATACAAGAATTTTAAGTAATTATTTATCATTCATTGAAAACAAAATTTACTCCCAAATTATGGACAACGCACCTAATCCTGAGATGAAATTCATCCCCCCCCAAAAAAGTACCCTCCTTTAATGGATGATTGCATCCTACCTCCACCCCAAACTCTGCTTGATGCCTAGCCAAACCAGGGGGCAAAAAGGACTCAATCCCAACAAGCATATACGAACCCAGGTCGAGACAGTGAGTGTATACAACATGCAGCTAGCATCTCCCTCTCACATATCTATAATCACTTTGATCATTCAAAAAATCTACATTCATTCTATTGAGCCAAAGGAAAGATTGGAAAAAGAATCACCATTCATCATCGACAAAAGATCCTAAAGATTTACAAAATTCTATGACCAGCAGTCATCATGGGATCAAAATTTCCACATAAGAGAAGTACCTTAGAGAAGATAACTTCATAGAAGCCATTCTTTGTTAGAGTCTTTCTGAGGTTATTATTATATAGGCACACTACACCAAATTAGACTCACAACAAACGTATATGATGAATTATATGAAGTTTTGAAAATATCACAAGAGGTCCTGTGCATCAAGAATCGACTTTGGAGAAAGCTTGGATCTATAAGATTGTGAATGGATCATTGTTCCGGGGCAGATCAGATAAGAAGTGCCCAATCCAAGTAATCTCGTTATGGCCGAATCTAATTAAATAAGGTAACGTAATCCACGGTTTCAAGCTTTCATATAATAAATATCAATCTAAGTTGTATATTGCTCAATATCAAATTTTGCACTTCCAAGGTGATGGTATTGCAACCTATGCAACAAGTTACATATATACAATGTGAAACTTCCCTTCATGTTGCAAGTGACCGGAAACACGAAAAAATAATCAATGGGAGAAAATAATTTATCCCAAAGGAAGTTACTAACTGATTAACTTTTTTCAATGCTCTCACAAAATCGAACAAGAAAACTAAAAATACACGAAATAAGATGTACTTCTTCCCCCAATGATAGGGATCGACTCTAGCTAATCCAAGGGACAGTCATAACAAGAATTAAACTACCCGATGCTCGTATTAAATAGAAAAACATACCTAAATTAAAATACATACTCTGATTTATAAATCACACTAGGTAGAGATTATCCAAATAATTGTTCACATGATTAAATCTTTATGCGCAAAATGTCAGATAAGCAAAATAGAAACAAAAATTACCAAATCTGATAACCTGGGATGAAAGGTCTTCAAACAACAAACCCTCAAATCAGAGGATCGGATGACCAAAGAAGATCGGATTAGTTCTGGAATCCTCATATATAAAAAATGAGAAGAGGGTTCAATTTAAAAAAAAGGCTAAAAAGTTTCAAACAAACATATAAAAACACATCAGACAACATAATAAAACAAGAAAAAACAGCAAGTACGCAATCAATCAAGCTTAAAATTTAAAAGACATCAACTAAAAAAAATCATCAAATCTGAATCATAACAAGAAGATAATTAGTTTTTTTAATATCACCTATTACCTAACTTTTAACCAGAATTCATTAAGAGAATTATCATCATTGAATTATCATTAAGGGAAAAATCATCATTGCTAAAAGATATAGAGTTTTCATATTTGACTTTGCTTGGTTGTAATTTTCCAGTTTGTTGGCTAATTGGTTGATTAGGCATTGATAACAAATCATATAAACCAAATTATTAAACTAATTTATTTTGCACTAACAGATTGGCTGAAGTAACAAAATAGATTAGGCTAAATTGTTAAGCATGCTGCTCTAAAAAGATTCAAACAAACATATAAAAACACACCAGACAACATAATAAATAAGGACAAACAGCAAATACGCAATCAATCAAGCTTAAAATTTAAAAGATATCAACAAAATAAAATCATCAAATCTGAATCTTAACAACAAGCTAATTAGTTTTTTAATATCACCTATTACCTAACTTTTAACCAGAATTCATTAAGAGAATTATTACTAAGGGAAAATTCATCGTTGCTAAAAGATCTAGAGTTTTCATATTTAACTTTGCTTGGTTGTAATTTTCCAGTTTGTTGGATAATTGGTAGATTAGGTGTTGATAAAAAATCATATAAACCAAATTATTACACTATTTTATTTTGCACTAACAGACTGACTGAAGTAACAAAATAGATTAGGCTAAATTACTCAGCATGTTGCTTTTTTAAGTTTTGAATTGCATCTCACCAGAATTGAATTAACATTAAGGTAAGAATAAACATTAGTACAAGATGTAGAGTTTTCATATTTAAAATTGCTTAGTTGTAATTTCTTACTTTGTTGGATAATTGGTGTATTAATCATTGCAATATTGACTGTAAATTTTAGGTGGCACAAGAATGGAGTGGAGTTCACAAAAGTACGAGGATTGTGTTGAACTATATATAAGGGGTTCTGTACAAAACCAAAAGGGTCAATTTAGCAAATTGAACAAGAATGAAAAAAATCCAAATATGTGATCAAAATCTGAAAATAAAATAAAAATGGCATTACTTTTGCTTAAATACCACACGACTTAGTGACGATAAATTAACATTACATGCCTTCCATCTGCATGTTCTAAAGAATGTATTAGCTTGTTTACATGTTGTTTCTTGGCATGGTAAATCTTAGGGAATCAAACAAAATCAAATTATGATTAAAAAAGTAGACTGTAATTAGGACAAAAGTAATGCAATTCAATTAAATTTATTTGAGATGTGCATACCTAGGTCTGCTATATGTGAGATTGCACTTTTTTTTGGAATTTCCCATGATGCCCATGTCTAAATGTCTATACAATCTACGCCAGTTGATTAAATGTCTAATTTTTAATCATTTATGTCAATTATATATATATGTATCACTCCGCAAAGTAAACTTTGATGGAAACAGAATGTACTTCCTACACAATATATCTTATTATATGAGTGAGAAAGAACTGGCCTAGGCCAAGTTGGGCTGGGTATTGCAGAAGCCTGAAGATAAACAAAAAATAATGTATAAAAGATTCTGCCGACCTGAAGAATCAGAAAACTCCGAATTTGTCCAGATCAGAGGGCTGCAAACATCCTGATTTCCAAAAGATCGCAAAGCTTAAGAAGATTATCAAAGGGACCAACAAAAGAAATTATTAGAGATATCAGATCTGATATCAAAAAAATCCAAAATTCTTAAATCTCAAAGACCCGCACAAATAAACTAATCTCAAAGGATCTTAAATCAACCTTCAAATTTGAAACTTCAATCTCTTGAAATTTAAAAGCTGAAGTGTCATGTATGAAGTAAAAAACCAAAGTCTCAAAAAAGGGTTCCTTAAACCAGAAACTGTGGGATCCAAAATAAGAACAAGAAATTTTCAATTTCTTCTAAATTAGGGCTTCAAAATCCAAAGTGAATATGGGAACTCTCAAACTCCGAAGTTTCTAAATCTGGAAGTTCAAAGTGTGTACAGTATATACAGATAGAAACCAGACAACCGGACATCAATTACTCGGCGTGGGTACGAATATGGAAAGAAGTAGAACAAGGAAGGGAATCATACCATGGAGACTACATGTGAGAGAGAGCCCACATCCCCTTCTACTTTGCTAAGTGCATTCCACAAAGCAGTGGCACCATTAACCTGTTTCATGCCTTCGAGAACTCCGCCAATATCCTTGTCGACAATCTTAGTAATAACCCTAGGTTCATCACCAGAATTATTTGAGATCTTCATGCCGCCGAAGACTTTGCCTGTTGTTCCTCAAACAAGGCAAATTTTCCCACAAAACCACAATCCGGCTCCAAAATCCACCATGGCATTTGCAATCATAGATGAGGCTCTGCCATAAACAAAAGGATCCTCAAATCTTGAAAGCTCAACTAAAGAACTCTTTCTTAAACATACAAGATTTATCAAATCAAAATTGAACATACGAGTATTAAATTTAGATTTTGTAATATAAATAAATCACGAATTAATGTAGCACAACTATTGACCCCATCAATTTTGTTGTTGGTACTATGTAAAGGGTCTATGTATCGGAATATGTATCCTTCGGTTGAATAATATTCCAAGGTAAAAAGAGAAACCTACGTACGTTGGCACATACCAGAACCGAATGTGAATTTGTGATGCACAAATACAGACGAATCCATCACCGCTGCCATGGAGAGCAGCCCGAACACACCACCGCAGAGGATGGAGGTTCGGACGGTAAAAATTGAAGGTTTAGACGGCCAAAATTGATGGAAATATTGAAAAACAGAGGTGTTAATAAGCACAGGGAGGTAGAACACGGAAAGGTAAAAAGATTTAGAGCAGAACGACGCTTAGACAAAAAGCCGCTTGAAAATCTCAATTTGACCTCAAGTGTGCAAGCCCTGACCAAGTTTTTGGTATTAAGGAGTTGGAGAAAAGAAAAGGTAGGTAAAACTTTTGTCGGAGACCCGCTCGGAGACCGGGACCCGAACCTTTCTTCCTTCTTCAGCAACTATGAGAAAACAAAACCCCAAATAATCCGTAAGATCAAGAAAAGGAGAAACTTACCATTGATAAATGAGGAAACACCAAAATCTTAGAAGTATAGCTACTTGGAACTGCCGGTCTGAGGAATGCCATTCCGGAGCGAATGAAGGGTGTGCTGCTTAGCTATGGGGATGCGAGATTTTGCAGAGGAACAATAGGGCTTGTTGGAGAAGGAAACGGCAACGACTGGAGGCACGGTAGGCGGCGCTTCAGAACCGTAGGGACGAACAGATTTGCGGAGTAATGGGAGGTCGGTTGGCGGAAAAATGGGAGAATGAACGTTGATCGGACGATCAAGGAGGCAGCAAGAAATCGTCTGATAGGCCAGATACAGAGGAGAAATTGCCGTCAACGAGTTACTGGAATGGCACCGGAGTGTGCGCTCCGTAACTGTAGGGACAGCTGAGTTTGTAGAGTAACGGGGGACTTTTGGCGGAAGAACCGGAGGCGGAGATCGACAGCCGGGCTTGCGGAGTAACGGGGGGACTGCTGACGTAAGAAGGGGAGGCAGATTGGACGATGGGCGAGTAGGATGCAACCAATTGAGATTGATCGGATGATCGGGGAGGATGGACGAAAAAAATCGGACGATCGGGAAGGCAGGATGAAAAATTGACACTCCCGCTTCTTATATTAAGTTAGATATATATATAGATATAGACACACACACACCCAGGTACGTTATTTTAAATAACATAAGCGTTACTTAATCATTGATATAAGAAGGTAACACTATTATTTACTTTTAATTCGCACCCACAACACAAATTAATTATATTTTTATTTGAACAGAGAATAAATTGGACACGCTTAATACGGACTCTGATAAAATGTAATGTTACATAACATTCATTTAAATGAAAGTTCTAGAGGTGTGAGAGAGAGCGCAGGGTTACGTTCTGGTCGGTCGGGATTTAAAAAGTGTTCCCATCTCACACTACTCCAGCGTGGGTCGTGCCGATCGTGAGAAGTGGTGAGCGCGCAATATCAGAAGAGAAGGCGTCGACGATCATCCTTTTAATATATATATATAGATATAATTTGGTGAGGTTTTTTCATATCCATCCGCTTCATATCACATCAGCAGGCCGAAGAGCACGCGGCAGCGAGAGGGCTTGGGAATCCCCGATCGATCGATCCTCTTCTGAACTGCGTCTTGGCTTGCGGAGGGGGCCCCTCAAGCTTGGGGTGCCTCGGCATCTGACGTGATTAATATCGATCGATGATATATATCTTGAGCCCAACAAGACTCACCAAGCGTTATTTAATTAAATTCTTTTGTGGATTTTCATTTCCCTTTTGATTTTTGCCCAAGGGAATCTCTTGGCTTAATTAATTCCCCGGCGCAGGGACTTCTTCCCTCTCGCTTGCTTGTCGCTAGATCTCCTGTTGGGCGAAAGTCGTCTTCTTCTTTGATCCAGTTGATCGTGAGAAGTTCTCTCTCTCTCTTTCGATCGATATATATATATACACACACACACACACACATACACACAGCTTTATAATCTTTAGATTGATTGACACGGATGTGATGATCACGGAGGTGGATTCTAACTTGGGTTGGAGTAGAATGATGAAACCAACTCCCCACGGCATATATATATATATAGAGAGAGAGAGAGAGATCAAAGCTTCGTCCGTTTTCTAACCGATCGAGTTTCTCCTTCTAAATAGATGGAAACTATATTATATGTATATGGTTCAACGAGAGTTCCAAGCTAATTTGATCTATAAAAAATTGAGGAAGCTGGTTTCACCTTTTCTTATACACCACACACAGCCATCCAAAATAATTATAAGAATTAGATGGAACCGTGTGGGTGGGTTCTTATATCCTTAGATTATTATATTATTAATTCTGCACGCGTATTCTCGCAGGCAGAGAAGAGGACCCCTTCTTGCAACACGAACAAGGCCCGAACTTGATAATCTAACCCCAAAAGGTTGATTGATTTCTTAGCAGGAAGCCTCCTCCACCCAAGTTAAACAAATACCCAGGATCGCTTGCCCTAATCAACAAGATCAAACATCTATCTTGTTTTCTCTCTTGGGTGATTGGGCGCCTGAGGTAGGGGCCTAGCTAAGTGCCCAACTGAGAAGGGGCAGTCTGGCCTGATCTACAAAGCTGGGCATACATATATATATACATCATCTATATTCATGATCTATTTATACTTTCCTTTGGGTGCGAAGCCCTGTGGGAAGCACTCAAAGCACCAAGAGTACCCAGTTAACTTGTTTCAAATGCAAATGGTTGAAAGAGAAGACTTTGAAAGAGAGGAGGGGGGGGGGCACCTGTTGAACACTACAACTACATAGAGGGGCAGAGAGAGAGAGTAAAAAGAAAGGATGCTTCTTCTGTGCTGTGTGACCTGTACAGAAAGAGCCGGCGGCGTCAAGCTAGCCCCCCCATGCTCTTCCTCCGTCCACCGGTGCCTTACTTTGCTTCCACCGCTTTACAAGTACCAGTGCCACCACTTCTATTCTAACTAGCTACAACATGCCGGCAGGTATGCAAAAGAAGGGATGTCTCTTGAGAGTAGCTTTCAAGGTAAACACACGTAAACGAGATTCACAGAAATAATAATAAATGTAGTGTATGCAAATATATATATATGTGGTTGCGCAGTTGAAACATATACTCTTTCTGAATATATATATATCAACTGAGGAAATCCCCTCTCCAAAAGAAGTGGCTGCGCTTCTTCTTCTTCTTTTCTCCTGCTCATCTTCTTGTGTTGTTGGTGTGTGTTCTCTTCTCTTCTTTCTTATCCGTCATGTGTGTGGTTGTGCTGGCGTTTCCCCCCTTACGTGCTCCACACAACCAACAAAGAAATTCGTTACGCCAAGCATCTGCTCCCTCCCTTTCATGCCGCTCCTTCCTCCACATACCCCCCCAACCCCCATTGACCACCCCAAAGAGCTTAGCTTTCCTCTCTCTCTCTCTCTCTCTCTCTCTCTCTCTCCCCCCAGTTGTTCTTGTCAGCTGGTGCTGATGTTCTATCTCTTGTTGTGGATCAGAACAGAACCCATCGATCCACTGCACTGATATAGGATGGGTCGATCAGTTTGGCATCTCTCAATTGGAAGCAGGTTTCTAAGTAAAAAGAGAACAACACACAGAGAGAGCTGATCTCAGTCACCACCTAAACCAATTCATTTAATCGGTGGTGGCCTTCACTGCCAACATGTAACCTCCAGCACCAAATCCGGTAACCTTATGAGTGCACTTCAAAAGAAGGCAATATCCTCCTAGTTTCATGGGCTAGCTACTTATGCGTTATGCAGAAAGTCATTATTCACACAAAATAAATATAATCTGACATTCAATTAGAGAGAGAGAGGGAGGGAGGGAGAGATGAAAGGGTCTGAGTAGTGTTTGCTACACCGTCTCCACTACAACTAACCGAGCAAGCCATCAAACACTCGTTAGACTAGTCAAGATTAGCTGGTCCTAGCAACCGTGATTAGGAGTAAACAACCAGAAGAAAAAGAGAGCAGTCTAGGAGAAGCAGGAGCAGCATCTCCTTCACAAGAACACCTCGTCAGAGAGAGGCAGCATGCACCTACCCAGCTAACCAGGAGCACGCAGCAATTAACCTCCTTTAATTAATTGCCACCTCTCTATAACAGGGACAAGTCGATATGTACATGTGTGTACTGAATTGCAGTAGAAGAAGAACAGGTCTTCAAACTGCTGCGAGGCTTACGGTGTCCCCTTGATGGAGATGTGCTTGATTATTCATATAATTAAGGTGTCGCATTGAATATATAGCTAGGCTCTTGTTTTATGCCAAATTTATGTGGGTCGAGCTGCAGGTGAGCCCCTTGGGAAACCGCAGCCGGTGGCGGCTGGCTCCGGTGAGCTTCTTCTTCTTCCGGCCCTCAGTTCACCATAAATAAAAACGCCCCCTTTGAGCTTTACTTCGCGTTGCTTCCGCTCCGCCATCACTCCACAGCTCGCCCTCTCCCTACCCGGTCACATATATAAATTTGCCGGCGGCTAGCTTCTCGATTGTTGTTCGGTTGCTCCCGGCCGGTCATTCCCTTCTCTCCTCGCCGGCGAGCTGTTGTCTGCAGACTCTTGTACCCTTCTGGGGTCGTCGATTCTGATCGTGAGAGGATGAGCAAGGGAGGTCGGGAGGAGGCGATGGCGGCGGCCAACAGCAGAGACGGGGGCGATTACCCGCACGTCGTCGTGAAGGGCAAGAGGACCAAGCGGATGAGGCTTCTCCAGGCGATTTCTCCGGCGTCGTCCTCAGCGGAGCTGTCGGGGAGCACGACCACCACCGAGGAGGAGGAGGATATGGCCAACTGCCTCATCCTCCTGGCACAAGGCTCGGAGGCGAGGCCGGGGTTAGAGGAATATGCCGGCGGCGAGAAGGTGTCGTCCGATCGGGTGTCCGCGGAGGCGGCGCCGGCGGTGGTCGCCAAGGAAAAGGCGGGCTTCTGCGCGTACGAGTGCAAGACGTGCAACAAGTGCTTCCCGTCCTTCCAGGCGCTGGGCGGGCACAGGGCCAGCCACAAGAAGTCCAAGACTTCGCCGGCGGCGGCGGAAGAGACGCCGAAGATGACAACAGACGAGGAGAGCATCCAAATACGCATCTCTGGTTCCTATTCCCCGACCAACAACATCACCGCAATCGGCGGCAGCGGCGGCGCAAACAACAACGGCAATGGCGGCGGCAAGCCACGGGTGCACGAATGCTCGATATGCGGATCGGAGTTCTCGTCAGGGCAAGCCTTGGGCGGCCACATGAGGCGGCACAGGGCGCCGGCCGCCGCCGAGCCGCCGGAGACCAAGAAGGCGGCCAGGAACGGCTCCGGCGGCCTCTCCTTGGATCTAAACCTGCCCGCGCCGGCGGACGACGACCTCGGGGACTTCCCCATGTCGCCCTCCTTCGCCGCCTTCTCCGCCGGTCGGCCGCTCGTCTTCTCGGGATCCGCCCTGGTTGGCTGCCACTACTAATCACGCCAAGCACAGCAGCTCGGATCCCAGTTCTTCGTCATTAATCATCACCTCTTCCTTTCTTTCTGTTCCCCCCCCCCCCCTCTTTCTCTCTTCTCTCTGTCTGGCCGCAGCATTATTGCGAAATGCATTGGGAATTCATGTGAATTAAATCAGTTAATTCCTACAGTACCCGTTTGGGTTGGATTCTTGGATTCTCTGTCGCGTATGTACACAGCTCCTCTCCTTTCCGCCTTAAGAGTGAGAGGTTCCCTTGCGTCCACGCCAAGTGAGACGTTGAGTGGCTTCGTCTTCATCTTCGTCGTCTTCTTCACCGAGAAAGAACGAAGGCGTTGGAGTAACCTGTTTTTTTTTTTTTTTTGATAAAGCTGTGTGTGGTTTGAGCTGATTAATTCCGTCCTTCATTGAAATGGAAGAAGTGCAAGACGTGCATACCTCTCTCCTTGTCTTTAATTTGTGTTTCTAGCTAGCTGTCCAGATCAGATCAACATCATCTTCTCTCCAAAAAATTGTTTCTTCTAAAAGCTGTGTACAGCTGACCCATAACAACATCTCTATTACCAAAAGATTAATACCTGCCTCTTCTTGGCCTTGACTAACGTACGCGTGCCTAAAATCCCAGGGTGGTTTTGCAGAGGTGTGACCTGATCTGGGTAGTCTTTAACAGTTTTTGATTGGCGCATCTTGATTTCATTTATTTTCTTTCATTTTTTGCTTCAAAATTTACCGTGTAAATAAAAGCAGTATATGCGTACGTACATGCTATTATTAGACATTAATGTCTGTGCTAGATTTGTGCCGTGGCTACATCGAGAAGTCCGTTCTTCTAAGTTGATCGAATCAAAAACATGATTTTTTCATTCTTAATACAAATAAACTTGTTTCGGCTTAATTTGGTGAAATCAAGCGGCGATGAGGGCTTGGATTATTGTGGGAAACCCTAACTTTGGGGAGAGCAAGGATCAGCTCAGAGCACCATATATATATGTATGCTTGCCAGGCCAGTTAATTATTGGGACAGAAGAGTGTACATATATATATATTTGTTGAAATGAGATGGTGAAGAAGGAAGAGAACTGTTTTATTGGCTTGCTTCTACTTGAATGTGTGGAGAGAGATCTCAGAAGTGGGTCGAACCAAAAAGAGAAAGAGAAAGAGAGTAAAACGCTAGCTGTTCCCCGCACTTGACTAAATTCAACAAATTTCTAACCCATTATATATACTTCCGTTTACCGGAGAAGTCGTCTATAGATGTTTTTTTTTCATCATCTTTTTTATCGAATTGATGGTCTTCTCCTCAAAGTGATACTGATAAGATTCTTTACACCCTGTTTGGTAACACTATTAGGTACCTCTGTCACTATCAATTTTAAAATTGATATTGATAGGAACGATTAAGAGGTGTTTGGTTAATTGTATCAATTTTAAAATTTGTATTGCAAATAAAGCATATCATGTAATACAAGTGTTAACTTGTATTAATTTTGATATTGATACTCCTACATTTGAAAATATTAATATCAATATTGATACAGTACCAAAAATAAAAGTCTAACCAAACAAGGCATTAACAATCAATTTCCTCAAAATGACTTAAGCTTCGGCGTGTAAAATAACTAAGTAAAGTTGAAGATTACATATATATATATATATAAATATAGTCAGAACAGAAGCCCCGGAATGGACCTTTCTGCTCCCACTAGCCAGAATTCGTTACCTGTCAAGGAATTAAGTGACTTTGTCTGTTGCTGGAGATTTGTTGCTTACGATCGTTCCGAACGACGACCAAGTGGACAATCTACACGGGTAGTCCTAGTAAACACTATATTTTTAAATAAATAAAATTTACTCTTGAATATTCTAATCAAGACTGGAGACAGTAAAAAGAGTCATTTGAAAACCGGAGAGGAATTCCAAGAAACGGTGAACCCCGCTCCTCCTACAGAAACTGACATACACGCAAGCTAGCTAGCTAGCTGCGGATCTGCCTCCATATATCATTAATTCTCTATCTATATATTTCCAGCCACTTCCATCAGTAACCGAGCTGCATCTGGTCGGGTTTGCGGCCGGCCTCTCTCTTCTCTGGCAGTTTCAAAGCCGCGGAGCTGTTGCTCTCGAGATCGCCTTCAATATCCGCACGTCCGGACGGTGGTAGAGCACCATCACACAGCTATGTACGTATGAGGGCCGCCGGCGTTACACAAGAGGATGATGCTTCTTCACAAGCTGGCCGGGGGGAGAGAGATCGACCGACCGGAGAGGAAATATCATCAAACCAATGCCCACCTGCAGACGACAGCTTTCGATTCTCTTAATCTGCCCGTGTACACGTACCCAAGACGATCGATGATGAATATTAGCAAGACGTTCATGGCGGACCTGATCCGGTGAGGTGAGGGACATCCCCTCTGGTATGGTTTTAATTAATATTTGTAGATGAGTACAAACTAAATACATACTCCCCCCCCCCCCCTTCATCTAATTTAACGGTGGTGCTTGTGTCTGTTTCTTGGCTTGTTCTTAATTACTTTACTTCTCTCTCTCTCTCTCTCACTAGCGACAGTGTTACTGGATTTCAATGCGACGACGTAACGCCTTCTATACGTGGGTGTATGTAGATGTATGCCAACAGCATATTAATTAATTAGCTTGAAGGAGTGATGATCAAAGGTTGTTGTTGCAACTTGATCCGGATATATAGGCAGCTGGTTCTACATGTATACTACTGGAAAATGGATGCAATATTTGTGTTCCTTTCCAAGTATATGTGAAATAGAAAAATAAGAAGATCAATTCCCATTTGGCTAGGAATTAAGATCCCCGTATATCAATCTTTTGGTTGTTCAGAAAAAGGGAGAAGGTATTTGACCAGTTAAGGACCTCTGTGGATTACCTGATATTGTAGTAAACCACATCGATCACCACCAGCAACATATAACTAATCTGAGGTTAAGATACTTTAAACTGTATGGTCTTGGTAATGACGACGTCGTAGTAGGATAAGTACTCTATATAAATCAAGTTTGGAGACCTGTAAAATTTCAGGTGATCAAGCTGCCTTTGCACAACATTTAACTAGGTAAAAGAAACCGTGATCAAATCAAACAGACAACCAGCTTACCCTTAACTCTGACCCAGTTTTTCAGCCGGCCGGAACCCTTCGGATTAAATGTGTAAGAGTAACTGGCCGGGTGTTTGGTTGCAAGATAAAGTTTTTATTCACTCATGTGATAGGTAAAATTATGCATTGAAATAAAATATAAGATAAGTAGAGACATGAGATTATCATGTTTGGTGGCACTGATGGCAAAAGAGGCTCTCCTCAAGAAATTTGCTGTGAAAACGTAATTTTCCTGCCATTGGGGCCACAAGGTCTTTTTAACAAGTTTTATTGCAAATTAAATAAAAACCCACTTCATCATGCTCTCAAGCACACTGCAAGTTAGCTAGGAACCATTGAACATCCAAGGGAACTATTTGATGGGTTGGGTCGGAAAAATGTTTTGTGGGCTTATTGGGCTGTGAACTGGTCAGAGTTCTCTCTCACACACACAGAGAGAATCTTTTTTCTCGAAAAAAAAAGGTGAAACAAAATGAAATATGAACAGCAGATCCCATCTCCTTGAAATTCTAAATTTATAATAATACGTAGGTTAATATTTATATTGCGAAAAATTGGATCGGATCGGATCCAAACAGTATATGTTTGCGGCCTCCTTAAGTCGATGAAGATGATCCAACCTGCTTCTAATTGCATGAAAGCTTAAAAATATAATCACGGATCATATTAATATAATATATATATGAGAAAATTATAAGTAGTGGGGATGGAGTGTGGTGTTACCATATAATTAAAGTTTCGATTTTTTTCCTTGTATTAACATTTTTTATTTTCTATAGATGCTACAGATCATATTCAATCATGAATACCTGAAGATTGTGTTTCAGGTTACACCAATCAGCAGCGTTAATTAGATGTTAGACAGAAGTTGGTGATTAACTGAACCTTCATTTACAGGACGTTCTGGTTACATGAGAAACCACATTAATTTTCTATACAATAATATATTTTTGTAACGAAAATTGACAAATAAGAGATCCATGTTTGACTCTGACAATCCTGATAAAATATAATTTCATAGAAACCGTTTTATGAGTACAAATTAAATACATACTCCCCCCCCACTAAACATGGTTCCCTCTTTCACTGGTCTTGCTCTCATGTTTACTCGATTTTGTCCCATGTATTTTTTTCGTAGTTCTAGCCGGTGTGACTAGTCGAGAGGAAGAGTGTTAAAAAATTTAATCTCGAAAGTTGAAAAATTGTTCACATCCTTATAATAGTCTGAACCTAGATTTTCTCAGCACCATGTTTAGTAAAAATATATACAAACAGGGGATCACAAGAAAGAAAGAAAAAGACTCACCTCTATTTTAAGATATTTATATGAAATTGTATTTTATAAAAATCATAAAACGGTTAAAGAATTTACTTCTAAATCCATTGACCTAACTTAGTTAGAGATGACTGATGGGTAAGACCTATCAAATGTCATCTCAAGCTGTCGTAATAGAAAAAAATATGCAAAAAAAATAAATTATAGCTAAACATGCCACGTTAAAAAGTCAATTCGTCACATTCTCGGATATTCTTCTATCATGGCTGAAAATTTTCAAAATCACAGGTGCGCCTAGAAAATCTAGGTTCAGACTATTATAAGGATGTGAACAATTTTCCAACTTTCGAGATTAAATCATTTAACACTCTTCCTCTCGACTAGTCACACCCGCTAGAACCACGAAAAGAATACACGGGATAAAATCGAGTAAACATGAGAGCGAGACCACTGAAAGACAGAGCTTAATGCCTGATCAACTCTGATACCATAAGAAATTTCAAAAGATGTGCACACACTCAAGAGACTCTGGTCCAAGCTATTATAAAGATGTGGAATATCCTTCAACTTTCGATATCAAAACTATAGTGTTAAGGTAGAAAAGCTCAAGATATATAAGCACAATATCAAATCTCAAACAATCAATATAAGACTATCTTCATAGTTCTAACACTTTTCCTCACTACTAATGTAAGCAGTGAGAATAAGAGGTAAGATAATCAAGTGTTAAAGATAGATAAGTGCCCACTCTGATACCATCTTACAAACCTCAAAATTGTGGTGTTGAGATTGATGACCCAGGATATATAAACACAATATTAAGTTTCAAATAGTCAATAAAAAATTATCCTCACAGTTTTAACAATGGCAAGTTGCTTGTAAGCTCGGAGACACGTACACGGATCACTTCGATGCTTGATAGGGATCGGACCGGATTCGGATCAACCGGATCACCCAGTCATCCACAAGCTCACAACCATTAACACTCCCACATGGGAAGTCTTTTGTTCGACCCGACCAACTGAATCGAACCGGTTCGAGTTGAACAGACTATTAGTTTGGTTCGATCTCACGGACCAACCAAATCGAATGAAATCACCGGTCCGAAATATAATAAAAACAAAATTTCTATTAACAAACAGTATCATATATTTTATCATTAAAAAATGAATATCTTAAGTTACACTACAAGAAAATAGGTTACTAGGGACGGCTGTAAGCCGTCCCAAAAAACCAAAAAGCCGTCGCTAATAAATATTAGCGACGGCTTCAAAGCCGTCGCAAACGCGTTGCAAATAACGCCGTCGCCAATAATATTAGCGACGGCTATTGTTAAGCCGTCCCTAGTGCATTTATTGGCGACAGCTTATGAGCCGTCGCATAAGTTATTTGCAAAACGACCATTTATTGGAGACGGCTTAGACAGCCGTCGCAAATAAGTTTACTAGCGACGGCTTAAGCCGTCGCAAACGATAAGGAGATTAGACGGCGGACGAAGTTATTTGGGACGGGGTAAGCCGTCTCAAATAATCTTGTTGGAGATGACTAAACAGGCGTCGCCAATAAATGTAGTTGCGACGGCGACGTAAGCCGTCGCAAATGGCAACCAGAAACCCTATCACCCCGTTGCCGGAATTTTACTCTGGTATTGCGACGGCTGGATAGCCGTCGCCAATATCTTTATTGGCGGCGGCTACACCCGTCCCTAATATTAAAAACAGCCGTCGCAATACCAGAGAAAAAACCGGGTTCCGGAATTTTTCTCTGGTATTGCGACGGCTGTTTTTAATATTAGGGACGGCTGTAGCCGTCGCCAATAAAGTTATTGGCGACGGCTATACACAGCCGTCGCCAATAATTAATTTCTGAAAAAAAAAATAATTTGATTGGCCGGATTGGATCAATTATACGATCCAATCCGGAAAATCAATCATTCTTGAAACTTTCATAAAGATCTAAAATCGGATCTACCAATCCAAAAATTGATTTATATTAATAATTTCGGTGCTGGATTGCTCGTTTCAAACTCGGAACGGACACCGAATTAGGATGAAACAACACACATTAACATACCAAAATGTAAACTCACCAAATTTAAATTCATATTCACGTACCATATTCAAAATCACATTCATACACAAAATGTTTTGATACATATGAATAACATTCATAGAGAGTAAAAAATACATCTTCTATTCATCTTCTTCATCTTCATCTTCATCATCATCTTCACTCTCCTCGGCATCCTCGTAGTCCTCGTCGTCATCGCCATTTCTGTCCTCTGTTTGTTGAGGTGGAGGATGCCCCGATGTGGATGGCACATCAGGAGTCGGGAACCTTTGAGTCAAGCCTTCAATGACCTTTCAGTCAAGCCTTCGATTAACCCTAAGTAGGGTTTAAATCTAGCACAAAGGAGGTGGCGGCGGCGGCGGCGGCGGAGCCGGCGACACCCACGGCGGTGACGGAGGTAGCTCTCCCCTCAAGGTGCCCTACGCAGGGAGGGGGCAAGCCGGCGGCGGCGGCGACGACGGCGGCGACAGCGCCGGCCACGGCGCGGCGGCGGCGGCGGCGACCGGCGGCGACGGCGACCGGCGGCGGCGGCGATGGCTGAAGCGGCGGCGACCGGCGGCGGCGGCAGGACCAGACGGTGAGAGAGAGAGAGAGAGCGCGCGGCGGGGGGAAGAAAGGAGGGCGTCGAGGGTTTTTTAACCCAAACATATTGGCGACGGCTTTTTAAGCCGTCGCCAATAACAGGATAAGTTACATTGGCGACGGCTTTCGCCGTCGCCAACAAAAGTCGACCGTTCAACGGTCACCATGGATTAGTGGCGACGGCTTAGGCCGTCGCCACTAATATTATTAGCGACGGCGTATGGAGCCGTCGCCAATTTTCCGAGGAAAAATCCCGCACGGGCGTTTTACGGGTATTGCGACGGCAAGCCGTCGCCACTAATATTAGTAGCGACGGCGTAACAAGCCGTCGCCAGTTTTCCGAGAAAAAAAACCCGCACGGTCGTTTTCCTGGTATTGCGACGGCTTCGACCGTCGCAAAAACCATTATTTTCGACGGCTCAATTGAGCCGTCGCTATTTACCAAATATTAGCGACGGTGTTAGTTTAGCCGTCGCTTTTATCATTATTGGCGACGGCTTAAAAAAGCCGTCGCCAATAACCCGTCTCCAATGACCCAGTTTCCTGTAGTGTTATAAATTGATTGATATTATACATAGATTATATTTTAAATCTTAATTATTTAATTGTCAACTCGAACCGAATCAGACGGAGACGGAAGGATTTGCGTTGGAAAAGAAAAAATCTCAGCACCCGGGCCCACGTCCACGTCACGGCCGAAATAATAAATCCCCGTTTTGCCCCCCCTCTAACGACCGCCTGCCCCGGTCGCCTTCCGTCCGCCGAATCCTACAAAAATGCCCGCACGACGGAACCGACGAGCCCGTTGAGGGGCCCGTCACGTGCGACCCCCCCCTCCTCACTTCAGTCAATGCTTTTGGATGTATTGGACTTATTATATTTGAGGAATTATATTATTTTCTTTTTGTTGTGTACACGCCCGACTCGTAAATAAACCAATACTAGAATGATATATTAATCACACCATTGCGTGTCTAATTTTGTATGGCCAGGTCCAGAATACCGAGATGGGGAAGGACGAACGACGTTCACGGAAACACTCCCTTGAAAATAGGGGTGGGTTGGACCAGACCAGTATATTTTGGACCGGGACCTAAGCGGGCCGACCTCGGGCCGGGCCGGGCCCGGCCCATTGACACCCTACTTGTAAACCATGTTTTTTTCTTTTTTTGGAACATAGAAACTACTTCCTTCGTATTAAGAAACTAACTACCTGTACCTGGTTTATCCCTGCAATTTAGGGGATAAACCTGGTTTATCCCCAAGTTATCCTCATACCAAACATGCCCTAAGGCCCTGTTTGGTATGGGGATAACCTAGGATAGACCTGGTTTATCCCTAATCTTCTGTTTGGTACACATTTAAAAATGAGTTTAACTTGGATTAAGTTAATCTAAGTTATCCCTAAAATTAAGGATAAGTGCATGGATAAATCATCCCACCAAATACTTGGGTTAAGTTAATCATGAAATGGTATTTCTGGGATACGCGGGGGGGGGGGGGGGGAGGGTGAACTCCGGCCGGCTCCTGTCGGGGGGGGTGTCCGTCCGGCGGTACGGTGGGGAGGGCTCCGTCCGCCGCGGGGGGGGTGGGGACTCCGTCCGGCGACTCCGCGGGGAGGGGGGCGGGGGGGGCTCCGGTCGGCGGCGCCGCGAGGGGGACTCCGCGGGGAGGGGGGCGGGGGGGACTCCGTTCGGCGACTCCGCGGGGGGGACTCCGCAGGAGGAGGGGGGGCACCTGTCTCCGCAGCCGCAGGGGGAGGGGCACGGGGGGCTCCGCAGTCGCGGGGGGGACTGGGGCACCTGTCTCCATGGGGGAGGGGGCAGAGGTGAGGGAGACATTTTTTTTATTTTATGAGTAATAAAATAAGATAATATAAAAAATATAAATTATTTCATGTAGGTGTCTAATGTATGCTAATTTTAAATTATTTCATGTTCTATTATTTTTTGTTGAAAAATTGGAAAACATTTTAATCAAACTACAAGTTGTATATGATTGGGATTAAATTTGAAGTATCGGAGGTAGTTCGATTCGCAGAGTATTTAGTTACAATATTTTCTAATTTAATTAGATTTAAAAAACGAAATTTAAATTTGATTTTAACTGCCATATTTTTAAAATCATATTATTTATATCTTCAACTTTATATTTGTATTTATATTTGTATTTATATTTTATATTTATTATATAAATATATAAGTTGGTTAATATATTTTATGAATATGTCATGGGTAATAAAATAATATAATATAAAAAAGTAAAAATATAAAAATATAGGGTTATCCTGTAATTTATTGTTAACATACCAAACATAGGATAGGGTTATCCCTAAACTTATCCTAAGTTAAACCAAACATGATGAGGATAGGATTAACCACGAGGATTGGTTTATCCCTATCCCCATTAAATTTATCCCGATACCAAACGACGCCTAAGAGTACAGCACAGTAAAATTTACAGACCCCAAACAAGAAGACTCGATAACACGTAAGAACAAGATACCAGATCTGCATTAAACTCCTCAAGAACAATCACGTCGGTAAGATAACCAGCACAATCAAGTGCGATAATGGCCGAGAAGCAAAGATTAAAACTCTCAAAGAGTTTAATATTTGCCAGGAGATCGGATAATCACACCATGTCGGTGTGGAGAACGCCCAGACTATCGATCTCACAGGTAGATTTGTGGCTACACAGATCATAAAAGACAACGTAACATGGTAAACTAAGACGACTAAGACTCGACTAGAGATAATACTTAAAGAAACACACAACATAATAAACCTAACAACTCCACTTGTACACAACCAAAAGGCAAAATAGTAAGCACTATATTTGCCACAATGTAAGAGTGGAGGAGAGATTTTGTGGGAGGTGGATCTTCCTCCCTCCCCAAAATAGGAGGCAAATCAAAATAAACATTGAACAAAACAACCACAGGATGAATCTAGTCCGTAATCTTCACTGTAACTACTTTAATCGCCACCAGAATCAGTCAAGAGTTGCTCCCCGCGACAACGTCCTTCACGAGCCCGCCGAGGTCGATGCTTCGTCCGCCGCTGAGAAAGGGCGATGATGCCGTCAAGCCTCCGGCGAAGCTGCCAGAGGAGGCCCTCCGAACCGCCCCGGAGAAGAAGCCCCCGTTCCGCCACCGAGAAACGGCGACGATGCCGCCGAGCTGCCGGAGGAAGCCCTCCGAACCGCCTAGTTCGGCCCATAGATTACGGAATCGGTGGAATCGGACCGATTCCGACCGATTCCGGAATCGGATCGGTGGATTCCGATCCGATTCCTGGCGGAAGGACCGATTCCGGGAATAATTCCGCGGAATCGGTATGAATCGACTGGAATCGGTCGGAATCGATCCGATTCCGACCGATTCCTTGTGGAATCGGTCGATCCGACCGATTCCGATGGAAGACCGGTCGAACCGGCCCCGGTTCGATTCTGGACCGGGAATCGAACCGATTCCGGCCCTAAAAGGGCCGGAATCGACCGCCGCGGTCGATTCCTTCGATCCCGCGGCGGTAGGGCTCGTCTCCGGCGATTCCGCGGCGATTCCTCAGCGTTTCCGACATCGATCCGGCGATCCAGGCTCGATCCGAGCGATTCAGGCAGCGATCCGTCGATCCGGGGGCGATTCAGCACCGATTCCGGCGATTCCGGCGGTTCCCTGGGCGGTTCCGGCGGTTCCAGCGATTCCCCGGGCGATTCCGGCGATTCCGGCGATTCGGACCGATTCCTTCAGCCGATTCCGCCGATCCAAGCTCCGATCCGCCTTGAATCAACGTCTTCTTCGATCTTTGACCGAGTTTTTGGTAAGATTTCTTCGCCGAACACTTCGTACGTCCATTCTTACGCGTTTCCGACGAGTCCGAGCGTCGTTAAACCTTGTGATTTCCGACCGAATTAGTCCGTCCAAGTTTTAAACTATCCGTTTAAGTTCATTTTGCACCGGAAAAATTCCGGATATCCCGTACGTTATTTTGCGACCGTTTTCCGGCAACTACGTAACCCTTTAAACATACCGAATGGTGTGTTACTTGGGTTGTCTGCTTCCCGAACAGCGTCTAAATCATTTTTTATGTTATCTAATCAATTTTAGTGCATTGTTTACAATTTTTGCAGATATAAGCAATGGCCGATCAAGCGGCACGTGCTTCCGACGTGGGTTGGGAACACGGGCATATGGTAGACCTAGTCAGGAAGAGGGTGCAGTGCAAGTGGTGCGGGAAGGAGATGAACGGGGGGTGTTCCGCCGAAACAACATATTGCCGAACGGTGGGAATGTAAAGAAATGTGACAAGGTGCCCGGGGAGAAGAGTGAGGAGATGAGAGGATACATGACAGGTAGAGCCACTCAACGGGCCGTTCGGATCGAGCCGAGGGAGGAGTTGCAGGACGAGCTACTCGAGAGGAGGAGGGACTGCGATTTGCCTACCTCCAAAGGGAAAGGCAAGGGGAAGGCAGCAGCTCACCCGGAGCCAGAGAGCGAGGACGAGTCCACGGCCTCCGCGCTGAGACGTGCTAGCCACGCTAGCAAGCGAGCCTCGGCTGAGGAGGAGGACATGAGGAGGGGAGCAGGAGGGTCCGGGTCCGTAGTTGACCCGGCTTTGGGCCGATCGAGATCGGCTCGCCCTACTCGGGACCGAGAGCCCGACCCCGGAGACAGAGCCCTACCGCCGTTCCACTTCCACCGGCACTCGATTTACACCGAGTGACGAGTATTTATTTAGGAAACGAGTCAGGGCAGGTGGGGATAAAGCAGGCAATGAAAGGGGTGAAGGCTACAGGAACGGCTGCAAAGAGAGCCGTTCGCCACATTGTCAAGTGGTTTTTACATGCAGGTATCACTTTTTAAATTAAATTTGACATTATGCCTGTTTCATTTACTAAAACTTAATTTTACCCTGATCCCATTTTTTTTAACTTGATGTAGGCATCCCAGCACATGCAGCCACCAGCCCCTACTTCCAGACGATGGTGGATGCCGTGGGTGAGGCGGGACCGGGTTTGCAAGCCCCGGGCAGCAGACACATATACGGCGCTGGCCTGGATGAGGAGGTCCAGGAGTTGAGGGAGTGGATGGACGGGTTCAAGTTGGTGTGGAAGGAGAGGGGTTGCACAATCATGTGCGATGGGTGGACAGGTATCACCAAGAGGAGTATGATAAACTTCTTGGTGTACTGTTCTGAGGGGACTACATTCTTGAAGTCGGTAGATGCTTCTGGGAAGATTAAAAATGCCGACTTCATTTTTTCTCTGATGGATGGAGTGGTGGAGGAGATGGGGGAGGAGAATGTGGTTCAGGTTGTCACTGACAACAAACCATCATATAAGGCGGCTGGGAGGAAGTTGATGGAGAAGAGGAAGCACATCTTCTGGGTGCCCTGTGCAGCACATTCCATAGATCTCATTTTAGAGGATATAGGCAAGGAGGAGGGTGTATCTACACTTGTCAGGCAGGCGCAGACCATCAGTTCCTTTATTTATTCGCATCCCCGCCTCCTACATATCATGAGATCTCACACAGGAGGGCACGATCTTGTCAGGCCCGGTCCGACACGATTTGCCACGAACTTCATTGCGCTGGAGAGTTTACACCGGCACATATTTGCATTGGTTAGGTTCACACAGTCTGAGGAGTATTACAACTATATGGTGGACAACCTGCATGACAAAAAAGAGCAGTTGGAGATTCTTGTCAGGTCTGAGAAGCAGATCACTGACAAGAGGTTTTGGGAGAGGATTGCCTACTATTTGGCAATCATTGAGCCACTGGTAGTTGTCTTGAGGTTGGTAGACTCAGATGACAGGGACCAGATGGGAACACTGTATGATGCTATGGACCCGGCAAAGCTGAAAATTAAAGAAAAAAATCCCGAGGTTACAAAAAGTGGTGGAAAATCATTGATGACCGATGGGACAAGACCTTGCACCACGATGTCCATGCTGCAGTAACTTGGTTCTTAAATTATTTTTGATGTATAATTATCTTATATGCACGGTGTTAACTAATAAAATCTTGCGGGATACTTTTTGAACCCCCGCATCCAATATGGAGGACAGTGGTGAACGACAACGAGGTGATGCGGGGTACACTTGCGGTTATCCGGCGGTGTGCCGATCTCGGCGGGGACAGGATAGAGGCTGAGATAGAAGTAAGTTAGAGTTCATTAAATACCTTGGACTAGCATTACCAGGCAACTAAATTTTTTATTTAAATGTTTCAGATGCAGAAGTACAGGATGAGGGTCGGTGTATACTCGTATGTCGACTGAAATATTCAGTTGACAAAGTGTCACCTGGTATAGTAATAGTTTGATGAGCAATTTCTTTTCTTTTCATACAAGTTATTCTTGATGATGGGCTAATTGTTTTCCTTTTCTCTTCTTGTGTTTTTCTTGCAGCTGAGTGGTGGACTCAGGTGAACACCAGGAGTGGATGGAATCCACTTGCGGCCATTGGTATCAGGATTCTGAGCCAGAGCACCAGTTCCTCCCACTGTGAGAGGAACTGGAGTACATTCAACCTGATACATACCAAAAGGAGGAACAGGTTGACCTCAGACCGGCTGGAGAAGCTGGTCTTCTGTCATTATAACATGAGGCTGTGCATAAAGAACATCAATGATCGGCAGAAGATCAGCGAGGAGCGATTTGCACGGTTCGCAGGTGGCCCGTAGGGGCAGAGGCATTCCTCCGCCTCACCACCACCCGGGGAGGTGGACAGGGACCAGGTTTTCCAGGTGGAGCATGCACGTGCCACCTGAATTGAGGTGAGGAAAGCCAGGGATCACGCAGCTGAGGTTGATCCCGATGACCGTGCATGGGCAGAAGGAGAGTCGGAGGGTGTTGAAGCCGAGGAGGATGCTCCCGCTCCACCTCCATCTACTACCACGACCCAGGCAGGGCCCTCTTCGCGGCAGCTATGGGGCACCCACCTGCAGCTTTAGCCCCAGCTCCAGCTCCAGTCCCAGCAGCCGCTACTCAGCCCATTCGCAGTCCGGGGAGGACGAAAACAAAGGTGACTGCACGGAGAATGGGAGGATTTGCAAAGTTGAAAAAAACTTTGGGTTCCGGACTTTCTGGTAGTTTAGAGATGGCTGAAGAGGTAAAGAGAAGGAAGTTAGAGGTCAGGCGTCCTGTCGTCGGCCCGGATGACGATGCGCGAGGCTCCTTCTCACTCCTCAGGTGATGATGACGAGGAGTGTATACCAGCGACGCAGCCATCAGCAGCAGCTGAGTCACCTGATTCACGGTTTCCAAAGCCGTATTACACGCTGGATGAGCAGACACCGCAGTCTTATATTATGGAGCCACAGTATCCAGCATTTGGCCAGGTTGACCAGCAGTGGATTACACCACCGGCTCCACCATCCTCTCGCTTACGTCCCGGTCGTCCCGGTCCGATCCATACGACCTTGATGGCATGGCATCGGCATTATTTTCATATGGATATGGTCCCGGACAGTATTCAAGACTGAGAACGAGGGAGGAGCGTCACGAGCAGCAGGGAGAGGAGGACGACCCACATCTTTATCCTAGATATTGGTAGTAGATTGATATGATGTAATTTTTTTTTGATGATGTATCAACTCTTTGATATTTGAATAAATGGAATTGGAATATGTACTTAACTTTCAAGTCTTCAAGTCTTCAATTGGTATTCATTAGTATTTGTATGATGTGGTTTTGTGGATATCATGCATTGGTGATTTTTTAAAATTTTTCTAACTCATTTCCTATTTTTTTAAAATTTTTTCTGAATTTTTTGAAATTTTTTTGACGAAAAAAAAAATCCGAAAAAAAAAACCGATTCCGACCGATTCCGGAATCGATTCCCTTCCCAGGAATTGGCCGATTCCGGCCGATTCTGGGAATCGGAATCGGAATCGGTCCCAACCGATTCCGATTCCGATTCCGATTCCGGAATCCTTGGTTCGGCCTGAATTCCCCCTTGTAAACCGTGTTGACCACCTGTATTTCTTCCAAAAATTTCAATTTGACGGCGATTCAAAGGGTCGATGACTATATATTTGACCGTCGACGACGTTAATATTGAAACTCTCGAGACATACAAAAACATGCATGATATGTAAGTAAAATCTGCTTATCAACGTATTAATTAATCCATTTGTATCATGCCAGAAAGAAAAAAAAACTATTTTAGGAAGTCTTGTACGTATATCGCGCCGGCAGATGAAATTGCAGCTCTGTACGTACTGCCTACACAAATATTATATGGTGACATGCATCCAGACGACGCGATATATATAATTACCCTGCCTGCCGGCCAACGAGCATTTCGCACTTTTTGCAACGTGTGATGATTTAATCTCGTGATAATTGACAAATTCCTTAGATAAAATCTTTATAGAGTCCCGCAAGTGGATTTTTAGGCGGACGTGAACGATGCAACGAGAACCTCATCTCATATCGTATTGCACCGTCGCCTGACGCGAAAGCGCGGCCCTGTTAAGAGCACGGAGTGGGGGGACCAGGGCCCTGTCCCCGCGGGCAAGGCGTGAGAAAGCGGCATCGCCATTCGAACAAACAGCTGGTCGGCGTCCGGGAGCGGCCCCCGCGCGACACGGTGCATCGGATGCGAAACGCACCTCTTTGCCGTCTCTTCGCCCTCCCGCAGATCATCTGGATGCCGAGCGAGTAAACTTCCGGGTCAATACTGCAAGCCTTCGGTTTTCACCGCCCGTCCGTTCCGTCCGCCGTCGGGGGATACGAACGAGACCATGTCAAAGGCTGTTGTTTTCTTTCCCGACTCCCACCGACCAACATGTTGCAGTCGCACAGTTCCGACCTCGCTGGCAAGCTCGGAGGACCGGCGAAGCCCCAGCCCGGCATCGCGTACGATCCCCGATCTGCCGTGCTCGCCAATCTTGCGCCGGCGCGAGAGGCAGAAGGCAGGACCCCTCTCTCGCTCGTTGCCCGCAAGCGCTCGCCTGGATCGCCGTCGGCCGCCGCCCGTCACATCAGGCAGCCACCCGGGCGTTGAAAAAAGAAATTTGAACATGAAATATCTAAAAATATATTTGAACAGAAATGTTGAAAACAGAGCAGCGCGGGGGCAGGGCAGGACGCCGGGCCCACGTCTCCACGTGTGACCGGCGCGGCCGGGGAGTGGAGCCCGCGGACGCGCGCCACGTGCCCCACGATCGGATGCCGCGTGGTCGGTCGGAGCCGCCCGGGGGCGTCATCGTCGAGGAATTCCAGCGTTCTCGGGGTCGATGGTTCTCACTTTTCTTGGGGTTGAAATTAACGGTACGGCCATTGTATTGACCAGGGTGAAGCCTTCTGTCTTTAGTGAAATAATTCCTCTTTTTTTTTCTTCATGCGAACCAAGGTGTGTCGTTACTACAAATATATGAGTGCAAATATGCCGACCCGAGCGAACTATTATGTTAGTCGAAGTTCTAACCCATTTATTTTACGTGAGTTTAAGATTTAACTCCAACCTTTACGGATACATACGCTGAATAGTCGGTCGACTTCAAATTCGATACAAACTCGTCTACAGAATTTAAAATCAATCAGTAATTTTTTATAACATTTTAACTCTTGCTTATTTATGAAGTTTGATACACATTTAAACTCGAATTTTAACATAGTTGGGAAGATATACAGCACTCGATATTCGAAATTAATTCTGTCCGATAAATATTCGATTAAATAATCAGACAAGTTGCTCGCCCGTTTATTAAGTTAAACACGATTTTATTCGAGTTCGATTTATTTAATAAATCCAGTTTTATTTATTATTTAAGTTTGTTCGCTTGGCAGCGTAAATGAGCGGATACTGTTCTCCTCGTTCACGTCAACCTAACCGTGATAGATTCATACGTGAAGTCATCTCCAAACTTTAACTTGACATAATAAAAAAACAATAGTATAATGAGGTGTTTGATGATATGATAATGAAAATTTTTATTTTTATTTTTAAAAATTATAAAAAAAATTGTTAAAAAATATTTGATAACCATGATAATTTTATATTTTAAAAATAATTTTCTTCTTGAACGAAAAATTATCGTACAACCGACCACTCCCACGGATGTATAAATCTTATCATGCAACCGAGCAGCAGCTGTTCCGTCGGTATCGCGGAGTGCCACCCCGAACGAGAATTTCCGTCGCGTCGTCCTCAAAAGCTGCGACGTCCCCGTCGACGTCCACTGCGCCTTTCCATTCGGCTTCTTTTTATAGTGCCTGGTCGGCCGAGCTCGGGACGGGTTGGAGAAAAGATCGCCGAGCAGATACCATACCCGGGGGGGGGGGGGGGGGGGGGCGAAATCAAGGTGGGGCCCCCTTCTATTCTCTTCTGTTTTCTCCACTCCATCTCTTCTTGTCTTCTCTGCTTCCTCCCTCTCCCCTCCTCGATCGATTCCCTTCCAGCCTTCTCCATAGCAGCAGGTACGCTCCCTCCCTCCCTCTCCCCGTCTCTCTCTCTCTCGTTCGTTCTTTGCTTGCTCTGGTGTTGTAGATGTAGGGCCGGACTGGGGTTCTAGCTGGCTGTTACGCATCGCGGGGTTTTGTTGCGGACCTGATCTGTCGATCCCTCTGTTATGCTGCGTCGGCCGGCCGTTGCGTTGCTTGCCTTCTGACAATGGGAGGGGAAGGGCTCCGGGAGATTTTCTCGCGGTGCAGGCGAGATTCGGTCGTGGCGAACTGTTTCCGTGGTTTTTTCGATTCTGATTGGGGGGGGGGGTCCGTGGACCGGATCTGACAGAACTGATACCTTCTCCCTTTTATTTTCCCTATTTTTCGCTGTTCTACAACGATGTAGGTCTCCGTTATATATGTACCATATTATTTTGAAGCATGAAGTTGTGACGGTTGGTAGAGTAGGTCTCAGTTTTATATATATATATATATATATTATTTTGAAGCATGAAGTTGTGATGGTTGGTAGCGGGGAAGAACCGCTAGAGATTATTGAAATAGGTTGCAGTAAGAATGTAGGAAGCTATCCCGATGGAGAACCGAACATGATGTAAAGATGCAGAAGAGGTTGTTTTCGTCGAGGATGGTTTGACAAATAGAAAAACGAACTCTTTCGGAAACCAGCTTTCGCATGTTTAGTTGATTACCCCTTACACGTATAATTGAAAGGATGGTGGTGTATGCTAGGTTCGGTTTCATTTATCGAAGTGGTAGGTGTAGACTGTAGAGTAATTTTCTGTTTCGACTGAATCCTCCAAAGGCCATTTGGCAATATTGGTTTCCTTTCTCTCTTGACCCCTTCTCCTCTTTATCTGCTCCTCTTATCTCAATATAACATACCTTTACACTCTTTTACTTGTGTTTGTTTCTCTCTCTTTTTTACTTTATTGAACTGGGTGTTAAATATCCCAAAACTGCGGTGTTGAGATGGAGAGGCCCAGGCTTATAAACGTAGAGTACCTTCCCGGTGTGGGACTATCTAACACGCCCCCTCATGTGCAAACTTGTTTGAATTTGACACGTGTACATGTTGTGGGTGGCGGCTGATTGGAGGGGCTCCATTGGCTCTCGGCTTTGATACTATGTTAAACATCCCAAAACCACGGCATTGAGATGGAGAGGCCTAGGCTTATAAGCACGGAGTACATCTCCTCATTGTCTGATGTGGGACTATCTAACACTGTGAATGGCATCTAGCTGACTACCTTCCAAAAAATAACGCATATTGGTTCCCTTTGTTAGGATCTTGTAAGGGCCAATTTACTCGCTTAAGTTTTGGATTTTGGTGTGAGTCCTACATTATATGGTGCATGGAAATTTTTGCTCAGTTGCAATGAATATGTTAAATGCTGCATAAAAATGTTGCACATCACATCTTTTATTTGACTGCACTTAAAAACAATCATGGAGAAAATGTTTTACATGGAATTGGTTTTTCAAAGAAAAGGAAATACACATCTCTTGTTTGGAATACTTTAAAGTTATTTTTATTTTTTTGGTTGGATGTAAAAGATTTTCAAAATATTTTAGAACTCAATTGTTAATTTTTTTCTTTAATGGTCATGAACACAACTAATTAATTACAAAATTTAAATAATTATATCTTTCATCAATATCTAAGTTTATAAATATTATTTTTTTATCTGTGCCATAACTTATATATTCTAACATAATTGATACTTTAGTATATCAAAATTTAATGTGGTTTCTTTTATATTAAAGGTCCATTTGGTTGTATGTAAATTAAAATTGATAAAAATATTTTACATGAATTTAGTTTTTCATGTAAAATCCTAATATCGAAAAGAATGCCGAATGAATGGAGAAAGAGCATCATTATACATATTTTTAAGAAAAAAGGAGATATACAAGATTGTGCAAATTATAGAGGGATCAAACTTACGAGTCATGCTATGAAATTATGGAAAAGAGTTATTAAGCGGCGATTACAGAGCTGTATAAATATTTTAGCTAATCAATTTGGATTTATGCCTGGTCGATTTACAACTGAAGCTATTTTTCTAAGTTCGATAGAAAAATATCGAGATATGAAGAAAGATTTACATATGGTGTTCATTGATTTAGAAAAGACTTATGATAAAGTACCAAAAGAGGTTCTATGGTGGATGTTGGAACGAAAGATGGTGCCTTTTAAGTATATACAAATGATAAAAGACATGTATGATGATGCAACTACTAGCGTATGCACAATTGGTGGAGAAACAAGAGATTTTTCTATTTTAATTGGCTTACATCAAGGGTCTACAATAAGTCCTTATCTTTTTGCATTAGTTATAGATGAATTAACGAAGACTATACAGGATGATATACCTTGATGTATGATATTTGCAGATGATATCGTATTGATAGATGAAACACAAGGAGTGAATAGAAAGTTAGAAATGTGGAGAAATATTTTGGAGACTAAAGGTTCCAAGATAAGTAGAACTAAAACAGAATATATGCATTATAAATTTAATGAAAACCAAAGAGAAGTAGGTGAGGACGTCAGTTTAGATGGAATAATATTGTCTCAAAAAACTCAGTTCAAGTATTTTGGATCAATTATTCAAAAAGATGGAGGATGTGATGAAGCCGTTATTCATAGGATTAAAGCAGGTTGGATGAAGTGGAGATTGGCTTCAGGGGTTCTATGTGATCGTAAAATTCCATTAAAGTTGAAAGGAAAATTTTACCATACAAGTATAAGACCTACAATGTTGTATGGTAGTGAATGTTGGACAATAAAAGAAAAACGTACTTCTAAAATAAGTGTTGCCGAAATGAGAATGTTAAGATGGATGAGTGATCACACAATATTAAATAAAATAAGGAATGAATATATTAGAGAAAATGTAGGAGTAACGAGAATTGTAGACAAATTGAAAGAAGGGAGATTGAGATGGTTTGGACATATTAAACGTAGACATAAAGAGACTCCAGTTATAAAGATAGAAAATATTAAAATGACAAAAATAAAAAAAGGGGCGTGGTAGACTTAAGTTAACTTGGAGGAGGGTAATTCAATATGATTTAGATGATTTAAATATCTCTGAAGAAATAACACAAAATCGTTATGAGTGGAGAAAGAGAATTCATATGACTGACCCCAAGTAATTTGGGATAAAGGCCTTAGTTGAGTTGAGTTGAGTTAGTTTTTCATGTAAGAGAAATTTAAATATCCCATTTGGTGTGTTTGAAATTATTATTTTGAAAATATTTTGATTGTTTGATTTTTTGAAAAATATTTTTATATTTTAAATATCATGATAACCAAGTTTTATCATATATAAGTATAGTTTTTAAAAATAAATTTAATATTTATATAATATTTATTTTTTAAGAATAGTTTGTATGTTAATCACTATAATTTATTTCAGTAATAGATTTCAATAGAAATTTTTTATTTTAAACTATATTATATATTAATAAATATTATTTAATTTTAATTTAATATTTAACTTACTCTGTTGGTTGAGAGAGAGAGAGACACGTTGCTTGCTGAGCGTTGCAACAATCATCTTCCGGGAAAGTGGTGCAATGTCATCTGCTGGAAAAATGACATGATCACCATGGATACCGAAATCGGAGATTTAAGTGAAATTACTTTTCATTGACTATCATTCTACATGAATCCAAAGAGAGAGATTGAAAAGAATTTTGGGAAAACTTATTACATGAGTTTTATTTTACAGGTAAACAAACAAACCCTTAGCTAATCAGGTTTTGTTATTCTTTACACAGTAAGTAAAACATAACTTGCTGTGATTTGTTTATTTTACCCTTGAAAGCAGAAATCAGAGTCTTGTTTTATCGGGTGAAATGATGAGAGATAGCTTAGTTGTTAAAGACTTGAAGTTTATGGCATTAACTATTATTTGGAAAAGGCAAATAATTTGATACTAAAAGATCCTTTAGATGAGCCTTATATTTGAAAATGTAGTCCCTGTTCATACCATGCCAATTATTTATTTTACTATGATATGAAACTATATCCATGAGAGCAAACTGCCCCGAGGAACTGTTCACTTTTCACCATTTAATTTTCTTTTAATCAACAAATAAAGTCTGTAGAACTATCTTGAAGGATATGTACTGAATGTCAAGCATGCACATGATTGCTGACAACATACTTTATTACTTTCTCTTGCTTATGTTCATTTTAATCTTTGGGTGGACTGACAATTTTTCTATGTACCTATGGAAGGTTCCCATGAATTTTGGTAACTGATGGCGAGATTCATCTAGTTAAAGTGCAAAAGTTTTTAACCAAGCTTTTTAGTGTGCGTCTTCAGCTGCGTTTAATTATTCTGAAGCAATGTAATTCTGAAAGAATGTAGAAATATTTTGTTAATTTTTGTATTGTTCTTAATGTGGAATGTTGCTTCTTTGAATTTAGTGCAGATGTTTGAAGGTCAGGATTATCAGAAGGTTTTGAAGCCTTGTAGGGACATTATGCATGTCAGTCCCAGTGGCTCTTGCTGGTGAGGTGGAAGAAGTGCTAACTTGCTCCAGGAGTCCTGAGTTCGAGGAAAAGGAACTCCCAAACATTTTGGTCAATGGACGAACTAAAGCAGCCCAGACAAGTGTTGACCGAGAGGGTTCCAATAATGAAGAGTTTGTGCTACACAATGGAGACTCATTCTCTGGAACATTGCTGGGCAATGTGCCAGATGGGACAGGAAAGTATATATGGTCAGATGGTTGTGTTTATGAAGGTGAATGGAAAAGGGGGATGAGGCATGGGAATGGGAAGATATCATGGCCTTCTGGAGCTGTTTATGAGGGAGGGTTTTCAGGTGGTTACATGCATGGTACCGGCTCATATATTGGGTTTGACAGAATTACCTACAAGGGACGTTGGAAGCTAAGCCGTAAACATGGGCTTGGCTGTCAGACATATCCTAACGGAGACATCTTTGAGGGTTCTTGGATCCAAGGAGTAATAGAGGGACCAGGTAAGTATGTATGGGCTAATGGAAATGTTTATATTGGGAATATGAGATGTGGTAAAATGTCTGGGAATGGAACTCTTACCTGGAAAAATGGTGACTCATATGAAGGTAATTGGTTAGATGGCATGATGGATGGTTTTGGAATTTATACCTGGAATGAAAGAGGGTGCTATGTTGGTACATGGACCAGGGGATTGAAGGATGGGAAGGGAGTTTTCTATCCACAGGGAAGCAAAATTCCAGTGGTAGAGGAACTTTATCTTAGTGCTCTAAGAAAGAAAGGAGTCCTGCCTGATCTGAAACGGCAGAACCTTGGTTCACGTATCCTTCACTTCTCTTCCATGGACATGGGGAATATAAAAGCTAGTGAATCTCAGGGATCAAGCAGTGGCTCATCTCACAGCATGTCAAAAGGAAACCTACTAAATATTGACAAATCTGGCAACACAAAAGTAACGTTAGAGAGACGCTGGAGTATGGAGGTAGCAATGGAAAAAGTCATTGGACAGGATGTTTCATCTTCTTGGGAAACGAATCCACAAAATGATGAAAACGTGTCAGAACAAAATTTTCCCATCTTGGAAAGAGAATATGTTCAAGGTGTTTTAATTAGTGAGCTGGTTCTGAACAGAAACTTTTCCTTGACATCAAAAAGGGCCAGGCGACGTCAAAAGAAACTTGCAAAGGAGAGTAAAGGGCCTGGAGAGACCATAATTAAAGGTCATAGAAGCTATGATCTAATGCTCAGTCTGCAGCTTGGAATCAGGCAAATCTCGTTTATTGTAGTTTTAAGTACAATTGCATTTTATTTATACATTATTATCCAAACTTTTGCTTTTAGTTGGCCATGCACCATTGCTTTTGCTGTCACCTTTCCTTTTTCACGTCTTATATTTTACACATGCCATTTTGTTGTTCACCATTATCTGTTGACTTGTTTGCCTCTTGTACTGGAAAGAAACTGGGGCGTGTTCACTTTAGATATTTTTAAGGCTGTACAAAAAAATGGGAGCAACTCATTTAAGATGTAAAAATAAATACATGGGGGGCTGGACCAAAA
Organism: Cryptocoryne crispatula var. balansae; assembly: GCA_036172225.1. Taxonomy (NCBI): domain Eukaryota; kingdom Viridiplantae; phylum Streptophyta; class Magnoliopsida; order Alismatales; family Araceae; genus Cryptocoryne; species Cryptocoryne crispatula. The sequence continues at coordinate 8,395,691 of CM069922.1, read as the reverse complement.
GAACTATCTAGGAGATAGATCAAAACCCACCAGCAAAAAAAAGCCAACATAACCACACAAAAAGCAATGCTACAAAACCCCTCCCTCACATTACAGAAAGAAAAAGAAATGATCCAATCAGATTAGAAAAGCTGAAAATTGACTAAAGTGCTGTAAGAAAATGTCAAGGTCCTGAACATTTCAGCTGGTGACCAGCAATGAGAGTAGTGTTGAAACTTGAAACATGGCTTTGAATCGTATTCTATTTCTGGTAGTCCAGATGTTCCATAAAAGCCCCTGCAGGAAGGCATGCCGAATGTCAACATCTACCAATTGAGGTTTCCTAGACATGTTCACTTTATATTTATGCCACCATTCTATTAACAAAACAAAAATTAACATCAATATTATTTATTAACACTTTTGGTGCTCTAGCTGATGGGAACAAGTGAATCGAAGCTTATTATAGGTTGATTTCACTTCTAGAAGCCGCACTCTAATAACAGATATAATTGCAAGCTGGAGCTGCTCATGTAATGGCTTGACATGCCTCAACATGTGGCGAGTATACTCAACATGTACCGGCAAACTCAGGCCAAATCTGTCCTGGCTGTGCTGGTTCAGCCATATTGGCCTATCCCAGCTGATTCAGGCTGACTTCAGCACATTATGGCGAGAATTGGCCAGAGTCAGGTCAGAATATGGCTTGCAGAATCGAATTGGCCATGGCCGGTTCCTATCATGGGCTGGATGGATTATTTATTTATTTATTTGGTATCATTTGTTCTTTTGTGGCCTGATAGGCCACTTTGGTGATTCTGAAGGTGAATGAGAAAAGAACAAGGATTGAGCTTTTGATTGACTCATCATTTGGTGTTTTCTTTTATGATGACAATAGAGTTTCCTTGAATGATATTAACTGCTTGTGCTTCCTTAAATAATATTTATAACCAGTTGCTGCATTCTAATGCGTAGGTATACAGTTGGAAAGATTACACCTATTCAGAAACGTGAGGTGCGTTCATCAGATTTTGGTCCCCGAGCCAGCTTTTGGATGAATTTTCCAAAGGCAGGTTCTCAACTGACTCCTCCACACCGTGCTGATGATTTCAAGTGGAAGGACTATTGCCCTATGGTTTTCAGGTAATTAAATACTTAGCCTTACTATTGCAGGGGTAGAAGAGGATGAATGATTCTCTTATAAACAGCTAAATAGAACATAAATTAACATATTTACTGAAAATTTTATGTTTTTGCCTGTGAGTTTATGATCTTAGTTTAAGCAATATCCTTCCTAGAAAAGTCATGTGGAGAATGTGTTCCTGACTAAATTAGTTCAGATTTCTCTGGATTTCGTTTATTGGTTTAAGAAAGATCAACTTTTTTTTCAATGGCTAACCACAATAAGCAGTTGCAGTTCATTTGATAAAGTGAGATAAGTACAGGTTAGAGAACAAAAGCAGAAAGAGGACAAAGGCAAAGGGATCTTTCAAGAAGATAGATCATCCCAACGAAAGATAAAATTGGGTGAAATCATCACCAACAACAAAAATGGAGTGACCAAATGCAATCTGCGACATCAACCAAAAACAAAATACATAGTGCAACCACCACACTATGAGAGTGCGCTTGGTAGATGAGTCTTTTATTCGTTTTCTGTATGGAGGGAGGTTTTCTTTCCCTTTATTATATCTGTTATTATTTTCGTTTTAATAAAAATTTTGGCCTTACTAAAAAAATACATAGTGCAACCAGAATGCAAACATCTTGAAATGATTGATGTACGGACACAACTTCTGATCAGTCCATCCTGTGGGCACTACCCAATCCTTCATTACATTATGGTCTGTTTGTTTTCAGTATCAAGTACTTGTATTAATATCAGTTTTAAAACTGATATTGATAGTTTGCATTGGTGGGTGTTTGGATACCAATAATAATTTTAAAATTAATAATACAAAAAACTGTCAAAATCAAAACAGGGGAAGACCAGTATTGAAATTGATATTCACGGGGCAAACCTCCTCCCCAGAGCCCTAGCATCTCTCCGCGCCGCCCAATGCTTTCGCATCTCCCCATTGTCTCCGACTTCTCCGGTCGACGCTCCATCAAGCAGCGCACTGATACTCAAGAGGCGATGAACCAGAAGCCGGACAGCCACTCTGATGAGGTTGATAGCAGCGGTGGCGCTGCTGGAGTTGCAGGCTCGGAGCAGATTAGAGAAGAGAAGTAGTGGAGGATGATGGTGTCATTTGGATGAATGGCGGAGGTTCCACTCTAGACGGCGGCAGGCGGCGGCAAGGACGAGATCGGCACCGACCTCGTCTTGAACGTAGTTCTCCGTCGTCCCTCAGCCTCCCAGACGTCGCCTCCCCACTCTACAGACCTCACCTTCCCTGAGCGCTTCGAGATCCTCTCCTTTTCAGCCACCTTCTTCCGCCATCCTTCGCCCCTTTCTCCCCCCCCTGGCCCTGCCGTATGGGAGCGGAGGCGTCTCCGTCTCATTAGCCAGACCTCACGGCCAGGTCTTCGGATGAGTGGTGTCCGGGCCGCTAACGGCGATGGGGACCGTGACCATTCTTTCCGCTGCCTTCGGCAATCCTATGTACCACCATCTCCTCGTAGACGACGGCGACGACGAGGCCTCCGTCTCTGTATTGGTGTCTGCAGAGACACCCCATCCTCTGGCGTTGAGCCACCAGCGGCAGTAGCATGGCACCATTTCTCGCCGTCCCCATAATCGGCAACACCAACCACGGCAGCAGCAGTGCCAACAACCTTGCAGCAGTTCGCTGCCAGTTTCTTTCTTCCCGGTAGGAGCTTCTCTGCAGCAACACCATCCTGCGGCCCCTCTCACGGTGGCAACGGCAGTTGAGGGGAGCGGGCTGTCCATCTACCATTGCCACTTGCCATCGGATGTCATGATCCGGGCACCAATAGCCAATCCTCCACCTTATAATTGGGGAGGAATTGCGTTCTCCTGATCTTACGATCAAAGATCTAATTTTGATCATTTTTTAAATATCACTGATATTATAAATTTTAATAGTGATATAGTGTTACCAAACATCAAAGGGATTTTGATATTGTCACTTTTGATATTGATATTCTATCTATCTAAAATATCAATATCAAAATTGATATAATTTCAATTTTGATACTGTAACCAAACATGCCGTTAGGTGATAAATCTGGAAGAGAATCTCACCTAAATGAAGAAATATCTCTTCAAAATGTTTCTTGCACCTGTTGTGGTTTTAGTACTCTTCTCTAATCTTGGTTTCCCCTTTTGTTGTTACATGGCCTTAAAAACTTGACAATAACAAAGCAATTAGAGCCTTAAAGGGGAACATAGTAAAAAAGGAAGTGTGAGATGAGTTGAAGATTTTCAATTATGATCTTAAATTGGATGGTTAGCATAAGTTTAAAATTGAGATACAGAATTCTTTCCTCTTCTTTTAGTGTATGTGCTGTGGAATTTGCTAAACTTAGTGCTAAGCATGATTGATAAGTTTAGCACTTATTTTTGCAGTTCCTGTTGTGAAGATATTGATCACTTATTTCTGCGGTGTGGGGTTATTGCTTATCTGTGGTGCATCTTTTCCCGTAGCTGGAGAATTATGTGGGTTGAATCAGTTAATGTCTTGACATTGTTACAACAATGGAATAGAGAGAACCTCTATTGTGGAACCTTGTTTTGCCAGCATTGCTTTGTTCCATTTGGAGAACCCAAAATAAGATTTTTGAAGACCACTTCGAGAATGTGTCTGCTATTCTTCACGTGATGGCTGTTTTGTTGAGGATTGATTTTCACACATGCTGGGAGGGCTCCCATTGAGTCTTTTTTTCAAGAAAGATTCTTTGCTTGAAGATCTTCCTATCTTTAGTTTTATTTTGTTTTACGGTGCAACATTTATTCACTATCCTTTCAGTAGTCAATACGTGTTACCTTTGCTCTTCCTCTATTCTTTGGTTGTTTTATTTTGTACTCTCTTTACTTGTATCCTTTCTTTGAATCAATGAGTTGTGACCTGGTGTCACCCTTTAAAAAGCATGATGGATAAATTCATTTAGTCTAACTTAGCTAGTTTTTGGTTGCATGGAAAGATTTTTGGATGCTTCCTTTTAGAAATCTTGAGGAAACATCATGGGCCCATTTGGAAACTAACCAGAAATATTTTTATTTAAAGTTTTTTTATATAGAAGTGACTTTAAAAAGAAGTACGGTAAGAATTGGTTGCGGTTATGGTACCAAGCAGTTCCTAGAATTGAGGAGTTACTTCTTTAGGGAAATGATCCGAAGTAGAAAAAAGGACTTCTATCTAGTTTCAAATTGCATGTTGTGGGCTATCGGGTATGCTAGAAACAAGGATTTTTGAAGATAAATTCGATAACATATCAAAGATTCTTCAGTTCATGAATTTGCTGGTCTAAGACTGGAATTTTGCATTCTCTGGATCACGTGGTTTGGACTTCCTTTGGTGATTTCTTCACCAAATGGAAACATCTGTACTTGTAATTTTTTAAACTATTACCAGTTTGGTAGTAGTCTAGATATCCACTTTTTTTGTCTCTCTTATTTATATCATTGTTTTCATGCAATGAATTGAATTGTGGCTCTGCCACCTTCAAAAGTTAGTTTCCAAACGCACTCTGAGTAAACTTGAGATTATTGATATAAAAAGAGAATATGCAATTCACTTCTTAGCAAATGTGTTTATCTGAATACCAACCCGTGTTAGGATATTCTAATCGAGGAGTTCATTCAAATATTTCTTAGGGTGCTGCCAAGTGATTCATCTCTTTTTTAAGCTAAAGGTAACCCCAAATCTATAAAACTAAGCAGTTGATTAGGATCATAAGGATCAAGTCAGGCTTATCTGTGGGTTCTTTAACCCGTGAACCCCACATGATATATTGATCCATTTGAATAACTGTCTTTTCCACTAGGCATCTTTTTGAGGGTTTATCCTATCTATGATTTTTTTGAAGGTGACATGAACATGTTACAATTCTTTGAAATAAAAGATGCGAAGTAGAAGATGCTAGTACAAGACAAAAAAACAAAAGCAATGAGTTTCCGTAAAGAATAATCTTAGGATTATCAAAAATCCTCCTTTTCCAAGATCTCCATATGTACCATAACATTGCTGATAACGATAGATTCCACAAGATTGGATGACTGATCTATGAGTTTTTGCTGTTCCTTATTTAAAAAGGCTTTCATCACTAGAAGCTGAACTTTTTGTGATAAAATTTTCAACGAAATCAAAAATTCAGCATTTAGTAAGAATGCTTAAAAATCTCCAGATCTAGATTTCAGGTTGAACCAAATTTGTTATAGTGACATGCATATCCAAAAAATTAGGTTAACAGTTACCAGGATGGAGTATGTGAGTTGGCAAGTTGACAAATAGCTTCAAAGTTGATCATACAGATGACTGCATTATCTCTTCAAGTCCAGTATTTTTTATCTACAAGTCTAAAATCAACACAACCTATCAGAACTAGAGGTTCCGCCTCACTCACATTCTGCCATACTACAGGTCTTCCCTTAAATAACACAAACAAATACAATCAGCTTGTTCTCCATAAGTACAAACTTTATTATTTAAGTTTACAACGAACGGACTTATAGATAGGCAGGCATTTTTATTTTAGTTTAAGCACAGGAACTAGTCATTTAAGGCAATGGGAAGAGAGATGCAGATGTCTAAAACGTGAGGAAGCTTCTGAATGAGAGCATTGCAGACAAATATGAATGCACAATAATTGCATTCTTCATGAAGCTTTAATATTCTTTATATTGGAAGACCTTTCTCGCCTTAATGTGCTAGACTACTTGAGGTTTGTGGAATCCTCATCAGCTCTCGTTTTGTACGTGTCCTTTTTGCTTCTTGTCTATCCTATATATAATCTTAGTTGAAAAGAGTTTAAATGGCGCATAATGTGCCTGTTATCTTAATGTTTTGAATTTTTGAGGAAGATGGAGGCAATTTGAGTAGTAATCCCTTCTCAATACTTTCTTTCCTTTGAAACCTTGAGTGATCTTTTTGTTTTTATATTGGCTTTTGGATGAACTCCAAGGAGGTAGTCTAGAAAGTTTAGATGATTTCATGTCAAAGCAAGGGATCAACTGAACAATGAGCATATTCATTTATGCATACAGCAATGTCAGCATGAATTAGTACGCGACTAGTTTAACTTTATAACATTTCTAATGGGGAAATCAATTATCTTATTGGTGCAAAAATAAGAACCAAATTATCTTGTCATACCCCCCTCCCCCCAACCCAACAACCAGACTCCTGTGCGTGCAGCCTTGACTTTTGGTTTATTATTTTTTGATCACATATTTAGCTGTAGCTTTTATGATTCATGGACAATCATGCTTTTTATTTACAGAAATTTGAGAGAGATGTTTAAGATTGATGCTGCAGATTATATGATATCCATTTGTGGAAGTGCTGCACTCCGGGAGCTTTCTTCTCCTGGGAAGAGTGGTAGTGTTTTCTTTCTTTCTCAAGATGACCGATTCATGATCAAGACTCTTCGAAAGTCTGAAGTGCAGGTGCTTCTCTACTTCTCTTGAAGTTTTTTGGTAAAATGTACTAAAAGAAGCTAGGTTTTCTCTTTTTCTTTTCCGATAGACTGGAGTTGTCAACAAGGTTTCCTACAATTGGAAATTGGAAAGCACTAACATTCACTGTCTCCATCTTTTCCATCTGAAATGGTTACATACTAATATTAGGCTGTGACCCATTTTTTATTAAGACTACGGGAGTTCATTATTCAGTTCAACATGAAAATCCAAACCAGTAATTTGGTTTGGCTTGAACCGGCAACCAGGTTGATTTAGTCTTGAAGTCTTTCAAACCAAGTCAAACCGAATAACCCAAATTAAAATAAATATTTATATTAACATATTAACTATATTTGTGTATATTTTTCATGTAAAAAGAAATATTTTAGAATTCCGAATGTAAAGCTAAGTCTATATATGTGAGTATATATGTACACTATGTTTCATGAAATATTATATATAATAAATCAAATGAAACTATATATAAACATATATATTATATATTAATAAAATATGCTTTGAACCAGACCAAACCGAACTGAACTGAATTAGTTTGGTTTGGTTTGGAACAAAAGCCTCAAAAACCAAACCAAACCAACCATTAATACCCCTACCTTTTAAAAATATAAAATTTAATTTTAACGATGAAATTCAAGTTTGAAAATATGTATTTTTATCCTGTTGGGAGGGCATGTTCCCTGTCCTATGGGCAGACAAGATGGGAAGCCGGGGTCCAGATTCTTGAACACAGCATCACCTGAAAAGCTTGGATCTCCTTTTTTAAGCTGTGGATCCATGCGTTTTTGGGCTGCTGTTGGGTCCGAGAATCTGGACCCAGGAAGTGCGTCTGATGAGATGGGAAGACAGTGATCAGGCCTTTCCCTCTGGTGACGCTTTCTCTGCTACAGTTAATAGACGTTATCTTCTCTGATGGATAGCATCATCTCCCAAGATTGCACTTCTTGTGAGTCTGGAGTAACTGCAGTGCCTTCTCCAGTCTCCCCCTTCTCACTCTTTGGCACATTCTGCGAGTTGCTGGAGTGACGTGCTTATGCAATGTTCTCAACAATGAAACTCCCAACTACTCCTTTCCAGGATGGTTGTCGGGATAGCAAAAGCCAGCACAAGCAGAGAAGGAACCCATGCCCTCTGCCCAAAGGGCTCAAGTGTCTTGATCAATATTGTTAATATGCTTGCCTGGGACTTGCTTTTCCGGCTCCTGGCTCTACATGGATCTAAAGGTTCTTGTCAAACAACTAAATAATGATAGTAAAGATAATAATTGTTTTATGAAAAGTGGTTTTAACTAGCATTCAAAGGTTACAAGATGTTTTCACTTGTGTCATACTGACGTCTGAAGTTACTCTTCAGCTGAAGGTACTTCCATGCTAATTCCCTGTAATAGTCTGAGAACAAAGCAACTAATGTGGAAGTTGGAGCACAATAACCATAATTATATATGTCAATGACTCTGGGCTAGTTCTCACGTTCATGGGCATGAAGTACTTGAAGAATACCTTATGGTGTAAATCTTTTGAATGGATAATTGACTGACATGAGAACACTATTCTGTAGGTACTCTTGCGGATGCTTCCAAATTATTATCATCATGTGCGTACATACGAGAACACATTGATAACTAAGTTCTTTGGTCTTCATAGAGTGAGACCTTCTAGTGGCCAAAAGGTAAGTCTCCAGCTTGCAATAATTACATATTTTCTGCAGTGGTTTGGAACTTTTCATCTTCTTCCACAATGCTCCACTGGTCCAATTTGGGGGGAATATTCATCCTTGGTTTTTCATGTGCAGTTCCGCTTTGTTGTGATGGGAAATATGTTTTGCACAGAACTGAGGATACATCGAAGATATGATTTGAAAGGATCTAGTCTAGGACGTTCTACAGACAAGGTTGAGATCAATGAGAACACAACGCTGAAAGATCTGGACTTAAATTATTGTTTCTATCTTGATCCTTCTTGGAGAGTTGACCTGTTGAAGTAAGGAGGCTCTTCAATCACTAGAACTGCATGTAGTATTTCGTACTTTCTTCTGTTACACTAGTGGAAAACAAATATTTCTCATCTTCATCTTTGTGATAATAATCTATAAATATTATATTTTGCAATAGCTTGATTCGTTCTATGCAACAACCCTTATAGTCCAAGTGCAATAAGCCCAAGCAAAAATGTATTTGATGTCTTCATGTCTCATCATTGTCCTGATGCTATTTCAAATGGCATGTTCTCACTTACTGAGCTGCTAAGAGTTATAACTTTTACATATGCCTCCGTACAAACTTTTTATACTACTAACAAAGCTTGGGTATATTATTTCTTGGACACTGTTTATATTGTGGAAATCATACAAATTCATTAGCTTCACACTTTAATCAAGGAAAAGAGTGAAGGGTGAGTCACACTTTAATCAAGGGAAAAAGTGAAGGGTGAGCCCTTGGGTGGTCAGAAAGCTCAAACTCAATGTTGACTGTCCTTTGTATACCCACCTGTCTTCTTCCTTTCTCCTGTCTGCAGGCTCATGGACTAGTGGAACCAGTTCCGGCGTTCTGCACATTTGTCCAAGTATATTAATTAAAAGCAATATTAATCTTGGGAGGAAGAGTTAGGAATGCAAGAAGATAAAATTCTGAGGAGAAATAGTGCAAGGTTGTCTGGAGCAGGGAAGAATGGCGAGGTTGTAAATTCCATTGATAGCAAGAAGATAGTCGTCTTCTTCTGAGGCTTCTTTGGCAAATTGAGTTGCTTCTTTTGTTTCTGGCAGGGTGAAAAGCAAAATTGATGTTTGCTATTTGGATCCCAGTTAACTTTTAGGGACCTTTTTGGTAACATCAGTGATGCAGGAAAAAAATAAGAAACAAACCAGATTAAGCTCAACTGGACCAAACCGGGTTGAACTGGGACTGAACCCAGGTGAGCTGCGTCAAACCACCCAAAACAGTCTGTCTGAACCCAGATTAGGCCAGCCTTAACCAGCTTGAACATGGGTGAACCGGGCTAAACTGGAATTAAACCAGGGCGAACTGGGCTGTTTCTGGGTTGAACTGGTCTGAAATCGGGGAACTGGGTCAGAACTGGCTTGAACCGGGCCAAGTTGGCCCGAACCATGTTGAGCCGTAGATGACCCAGTTGAACTGTGCTCGACCAGGTGATTCTGTCAGGTCTGCCACCTGGGCACTTGTGTCACCAGGTCCTGCGTTCAAAGAATAAAAGGACAAGAAATGAGAAATGTTGCATCGGATGGGTTGGGATGGCAGTGGCCAGCGGAGTCTGGTAGAGTGCTGAGGATGGCTGAATGAGGATTGGGGACTGGGAGCTGGAGGGAACTGGTGAGTGTGGCAGTGGTCGGCTTTGGGAATGGCTGGTGTTGCGAGGGTCAGCTGCCAGGTGAGATCTGGTGGGGCATGGGGCTGTGATGGAAAGGCAGGGTTGGACGTCACTGGCTTCATGGGGGGGTTGGCTTTGGCAGGTAGGAGGAGTGGGAGGTGAGGGGTGTAGGGGCTCCAGAGGGGACTGGCAGGGAGGGGAAGGGCATGGATTTTTAGGTCCAGAAATCACCAGAGGAAAAGGGACTACCTCCCACTCCTCCTACCTGCCAAAGCAGGTTCACAGGCAGCTCGGGCACACCCAGATCCTCTGGGTGAGATGTTGAGCTGCTGGCAACTGAGGAGGCTTGCAAGTGCACAGTGAGAGGCGGCAGGCTCCGGGGTGCACTGGATGATGTTGAATGGGCAATTGGGGTTGTGGTGGAAAGGCAGGCTTGCAGGCGGCTGGGGTCCGGTGCACCCAGTTCTTTGGAGTGAGAAGTTCTGCTGCTGGCAACCGAGAAAGCTCACAAGTTGATGGTGAGAGGCAGCTGGCTCTGGGGTGCCCTGGACGATGTTTAACGGTTGATGCTGGATGGCTTCCAAGGATTGCTGGAGGAGTCGCAGGGTGGGTGCTGTCATGCAGTTGGTGGTGCACTGGCTGCTTGCCAAAGTCAGAGAGGAAGAAGAGAGAGAAAACCAGTGGTGATCACAGTGAGAGAAAACTCCTTAAGGCTGATTGGGAGGAGTAATGGAGAGAAGAGCTCTGATGTAACCTCAAATTTAACAAAAAGATTTGATATCTTTTTTTGGAAATTCATTTTCCTCTTGAATTTGAATTAGACCTTAGCATTGACTTTGTAAGAAAATAGATGATATTTCATAAAAGTACTAACTAGGGTCAAAATTATGTGTTGAGGTTGTTAGGTTCTTTGAAAATTTATTTTGACCTCTCCCCGTCGGATGGTGCGAAGATCCGACGTTAATTACATCGAGATAACTTGACTACCCTTGATTATCGTCATAGCAATCCATTGCAGTAGAAGACATACATCCACAGTAAGCATTCACACAAATATAGGAGAAAACAACTCCATGAATTCGATGGAAGGCAAGCACTTAATGTGTTTTGGATTTAGTTTGAATTATTTGAATTGAATTGATTTGAATTTTGGTTTGATTTAGAATGTTTTGATTTGTATTTGAGTTGATTTGATTTAGTTGAATTTGATTGGTTTGGATTTCAGTTGATTCTGCATGTTGATGGATTTCACGTTTTGTTTTCAGATTTTTAGATTCTAGTTATGTTTCAGATTTTGGGTTCGGCAGGCTTCAGAGTTTCAACTTATGCAGACTTCTTTTAATTTCTGATCTTTTGGCTGCAGGAGCCTCAAATTTCCAGATTTTTTATGGTGACGACAGATTTGGATTTCAGATTTTTGTTCATTCCAGATTTTGCTTTGAATGTGAAGTTCAGACTATCAATTCTTATTTTCCGATTTTTTCTTTTGGAATGAGTTCTGAACATAAATTCTGATTTTGGTTTGGAGCATTCAGATTTTCAGATTTCAGGTTTCCAATTTCAGGTTCAACTTGGGTCAGTTCTGATAACCGGTTCTGATTGTGAACCAGGCAGCTCCTCAGCAATTAACAGAATTTCAGATTCTTAAATGTTTTGATTTTTATTAAAATTTCAGATTTAAGTTCAGTTTTAATGTGCTTGCATCCATTCAGTCCGGCAGGGACTGTTTTCTCCTTGCATTGTTCATTGAATTCTTCATTGTTTGAAGTTCACAAGTCCTCCAGCTTTCTCTCTTTTACAACTGTGACATCTCCTCAATTCGGGATCAAGTATATGTCGGTCTTGAGTGTAGTCTTGAACACATTCCAGCCTTTGATAGGCATCTGGAAATCCTGTCTTGTCTTTTTCAGAAATTTGAGCATGGTCCTGCCTTTGATAGGCACATGCAGTCTTCTCCCAACCGGTTCAAGGTTGAGTATACCCGGCTTTTGAAAAGCTTGTGGGCACTCACCCCATGGTTGGTCTACCTCATTAGCCTATGATTTGGGCATATTGGCATGTTGATCATGCACAGCCTCCCCGTGGCATAATGGGCAAAACAACTCACTCTTGGGGCATGGTAAGACATTGGGGTCTTTAACCAGACCTTTGTATGTCCACCTTAAAGGGTCAAGGGGCGTGCTTAAAGCCGGCCCATTGCTTTCCCTCTTTGTTTTGAATTCTTTCAAGTTAAGCCAAGACCATGAGGCGGGTTTTTAGCCGGCCGGATGCTCGTCTCGGTTTGTTGATTAATTAAGTAGATTGTTATTTAATTTATGTTTATTGTTTGTTTTATTTTGTTTTTGAATTATGGGTCAATAGACGTGCTTAAAGCCGGCCTATTGCTTGCCCATTTATTTTGATTCTTTTAAGTTATGCCGAGACCATGAGGCGGGTTTTTAGCCGGCCGGATGCTCGCCTCGGTTTGTTTAATTAATTAGGTGCATTTTTATTTAATTTCAATCAAGGATGTCTTTTAAGAGAAATCAATTTGTTGGTCCTCTCTTGCGGATCCTGTTCATTGGGCCTTCACGCGGCCCACCTTCTTCTCCCCCTCTTTTTTTTTTGACACCCTCATTGGTGGGCTCCACCATAAGTTGACCCCGGGTCAACTGGCCTCCCTCCGCAACAGTTCCCGCGCGCGTGCGGCTTCTGGCCGCGGCCGCGGGGCATTTTTTTTTTTTTTGCCTTCTCTTTTCCTTGTGGGCCCCACGCCGATTTTGACCCCGGGTCAAAATTGAGCCCGACGCGGCCTCGCGCCTCCCCTCCTCCTGCTATATGCCCTGCTGGACATAAGTTTCAAAACAAATAATCGGCGGCTCCTTTCTCTCCCCCCGACCAGGCGACGGCAGCGACGGACCTCGGAGCTCTCCCGACGGCCTCGGCGGCACCCGACGGCACCCGCAGCTCTCCCGACGGCCTCGACGGCACCCGACGGGGAGCAGCGGCGGCAAAGGGTCTCCCGGACTTCTCCGGCGGCGGCAGCGGGTGCTCCGTACCTGTTTTAGCTGGCTTGCGGCTGGAGGTTCCGGAAGGGCAGCCTCCGGCGAGGGGTCCGGCGGCTACGGCGACAGCTTCCGGCGCGCTTCCGGCGAGGACAGCTTCCTGGCTTCGAGGGTGATAGAAGAACTCCCCGGCGGACTCCTACGGCGGTGAGGGAACAGCCGGACGGTGCTCCTCTATCTCCCTTTTCTCAGCCTCTCTCTCTCTCTCTGTTTGTCGAACTCTCGGGGGGGGGGTGTTCGCGCTCTTCTTCTGCTCGCACGGGGGGGGGTCTTCTTATAGGCTTGGTGGTGTCCTGCCTCCGCCGGGAGACTTCCCGCAATAGAGATTGCGGGTCCGAGAGGGACTCGGAGCAATCCCGAAATCCATGGGATCGACCCCTCCCTTCCTTACTTATCCTCTACTGCCTCTCACGGCAGTTTCCTGCTGTCACTGGATTGGCTCCGGAGGAGAGTCCGGCTGGGAGTTGGTTTCCTCCCCTTGTCCCGACAGTTTCTCTCCCTCTATATTTATTTATTATTATTTTTTGAATGGGCCAGCCAGGAGAGATGGGCGTGATTTGGACTAGTATTGGGCTATAACCGTGGATGGCTTAGCTTCATTGGGCCATGTCCGGCAGCTCCCTCTCCTCTTTTATTTGTCATCCTTTTTTTTTTTGACGTGGATTGTTTATAGAGGAGATGACATCCATGGGCCGGCTGTTGGCTCCATGGATGCTGGCCCGATTGGGCTGTTTCGGACCTCCTCCTGGCCCAACCGATCTTCCCCCATTGCTGGCCTGCTTCCCCTCTTTTTCCTTTCTCCTCTTTTTTTAACACGTATGTCACATACGTATCAATTTTTTGAGTGCCAACAAGCTCCTTGGGCAGAAGCTAGATAGAGGAGAGAGCATGGAATGCCATCTCACCGAAATCTCGTGAGATCTCGGTCTCGCCAAGGGGGCCGAGAAACGAGATCGCTGAGATCTCACCCATGTAGTTTGGTCCGAAAAAAAAAATTCGGGGGGCTCAATTCGCGACTACTCTGCGCCCCCCGTTTATAATAGTGTAAACATATTAATATATCTCACTATCACTTATACTATCACATAAAAAATGTGCTACAAGTTTAATACCATATTAGTATTTAAATAAGATTGTATACAAGTTTTAATCTTTTAGAAACATAGATTATTTTTTTGGTATTGAGAGTGTTTTGTAATTGTTCATTCACATAGTTGATATATAAATGTGTTATATATTTTTATATAAATTCATTAATGTACTCCTATCTTTATAAGATATTGTGTTATGTTATAAGTGCTTTATAATTGTTCATTCACACAGTTGAAATATATAAATGTGTTATATATTTTTTTGGTATTGAAGGTGCCCAAAGGCATCTGCCTTGGCACCCAAGGTCTTAATCATGATTTTTTTTTCTTTTGGGGCTTTTCTCCTTGAAACCCTCCACAAGGTCGATCCATGATTCATGGGCGCTCATTTAATAATATCGTAAACATATTTCACTATCATTTATACTATTATGTATGGTTAAGATTTGTGATTACAAGTATATATTGTATACTTAAAATTTAAGTTCTCTCTTAATTCTTTTTTCCCTCACTTTGATATTAACTCTTTCTTGTAACATATATATCAATATATTCATAATTACAAAAATAAATTTATATGTACATAAAATATATACATGTATATATGTTTATATATACATAAATATATATGGTATTAACATCTAATTATATATATATTTCTATATAAGTATATACACACTTGTACATGTATATATATATATATATATAAACATCTAGTGTCACCACCTTGTCGACTGAGTAGATTTTACACTCTTTATCGTCTTGGATGCCTTGTCGCTTTGACAACTATGTTTCTTCCCTTGGGTTACAAGATGTGGCCTATTTTAAATATAGACAACATGGACAATTACACCTTTAAGCCAAAATTTATTTACAAATATGTCTTTCATAACACAAAGAGACTATTCAAACTAAAATTTCAAAATATTACATCAAAATGTTGATTAATAATTTCCTATAAGTCAGCTTGATTGTTTAGTTGTTTTTGTTGTACAGCATCATAGCTGCATTGGTCTCGTTTGCTGATTCTGCTTCTCCTTGATGAAATTGAACATTTCAGTTTTTCTCCTTGAGGAAGTCTTCCTTCTTACTGAACCAATCATGCAATTTGCTACTAGGATAGAGCAGGAAGAAGAAAGCAGTTCTGGTGGCAGAGAGGAGCCTGCATTTTCTTTTTTCCTTTGGGAATCACAGTCCCTCCATCAGTTTTGTGAACTAAGATAATCATAGGGTTAGGAGGACGCAATGATACATTAATATTTGCTAAATACCCTTATGTTTCTACAACAAGCGTAAGCTTTTAGCTGTTGTTAAATTTAGAGAGTGCATAATCTCCCCACCCCCTTACACAAAGATGCAAACCCAACATAGACTTAAGAGAACAAAAGGAATACCTAGAAGTCTAGAACAATCAAGGATTGTCGTCTCGGATCTCGGTTTCGTCTCGGAAAGGTGAAAGAGAAGAGATCTCGTGAAATTCTCAAAAAAATCTCAGGAGATCGGATCTCGGATTTCATTTATATAGGGTATACTACGTAATAATATAAATTTGAAAATACAAGAAAAAAAACTTAAAAATAAACCCACGGATAAGTTTCTATGGAGCTTACGGTTTGATTGGACCCATTTTTGGTCACATTGGCACTGTATTCTGGCGCCGAGGCTGCACAATCGCCGCAGCACACCGCTGTGACTCTTTCCCGCCCGATAGCTCATACCGGGTCTAGAGGACCTGGTATGAGCGGGATCCGGTCACTTAGTGACGGGATCCCGCTTTCAAGAGATATCGGGTCAAGAGGACCTGATATCTCAAGATCCGGTCACTTAAGTGACCAGATCCCTCTTTTAGGAATTATCGGGTCAAGAGGACTCGATATCTCTAAGATCCGGTCATTGATCCCGCTCGTACTGGGTCCTATTGGGCGGGGAAGAGCTGCAGCAATGGCTCCGCCGTCTCTTAGCCAACGCCGGCCCTTGGACTTCCGAAACAGCCTATTTCGGCTGTTCCGGATCTTGCAAGGCCGCCGAGAACGAGATTCTCACGAGATTTCGCGAGAATCTTGCGAGATGGCAAACCATGAGAACAATATGATAAAGATTGTACGCTGCAGAACTGCACATGAGCTATTCTAATTTCTAACATAACCTTAAAAAAATCTTATATACAAAGGTTACAGCTTTAACTGTAGCTGGGACGAGTGTAGTCACCGATCTTTCTTGTTTGGTAACAGATGGTCGACAGGTCCCATTCCCTTGTCAGATAATCTGAATTCAGAATATAGGTGACTTAATTTGTTTGTTGTTATGAACATTAATGGTTTTCCTGGTGTATCATATTCCTGTCTGACCATTACCCATCTTTCAGGCAGATCAAGATTGATAGCAAGTTTCTGGAAACACAACGTATAATGGATTACAGTTTATTACTTGGTGTGCATTATCGAGCACCGCAACAGTTGAAATCTCAGAAAAGTTCTCAACGTAGTACTGTGGTTGATGGATTGACTACTCTTCCTGAGGGTGAGCTCTACTCACAACACGGGCAATTGATAGACAGCCCCATCCAAAATAACAAAGTTCCAGTCACTTGATGCATCCAAAAAAGTTGCATCAAATTTTCCATATTGTGGATGATATGCATATTTTTTTGGTGTTCATATATTGATAATCACAAATTTCTAGGATAGTCATGTTGTTGATATTTGACGCTTGATTTCAATCTGTGGTTATTTTTCAGATGCCCAAGATGATGATATTTCTAGCTACCCCCAAGGTCTTGTCTTGGTTCCACGTGGAAACGAAGAGAACAGTGTCGTTGTCGGTTCTCATATAAGAGGTAGTCGATTGCGAGCATCAGCTGCTGGGGACGAAGAAGTGGACCTCCTACTTCCTGGTACAGCGAGGTGGGCTTCTTTTACTTTATGCGTTTCATGCCTTTACAAGTTTATAAATAATTATTACGAGGGTGTCTGATTTTAGTTCCTCCCCCCCCCTGAGCGTGAGGACAGCAGTAAATCAACCAAATACTGACGCGCATTTACTCGGTTCTGCAGGCTCCAAATTCAGCTCGGAGTGAACATGCCTGCTAGGTCAGAGCGTATTCGTACCGAAGAAGAGAAGCAGCTGTTCCACGAAGTGTATGATGTGGTCCTCTACCTCGGCATCATCGATATATTGCAAGCGTACAACATGAGCAAGAAGATCGAACATGCTTACAAGGCCCTGCAATTCGATTCGCTATCCATCTCGGCCGTGGACCCGTTGCTGTACGCCAGTCGCTTCCTGAGCTTCATTCAGAGAGTCTTCCCCGAAAATCCTTAAATCCCGAAGGTGTCCGGGTGGAAAATCCGTTTTGCGCACCCTTAAACCCTTGTAATCAGTAGTCATTCTCATACGGCATCATCGGCTGCTTCTCGCGTCATTCTTTTATTGTGTGTCTCCGTCCCCCTCATCACCCTCGATTGGACAATCTGTCTTGGCAATAAAATAAAATAAAGTAAAATAAGAGCTTTGAAGTCCCCAAAGCACCTTGGTGGGCCTGGCAGGTGCCACATCGGAGGGAATGATGCCAGGCATTCTCTCACCTGAACGTTTCATCGGCGTGGCAGGTTTTTAATGCTCCGCAGGACGCAGCAGAAACTGAATACGCCGCCGTCGATCAAGGCACCCCGACAAACGTACGCTAATGCATTTCCCGCTAACGGTTGCGCTCTAAACATTTTGCCTAGGAAAGTAAACATTATCATCAAGCGATTGCCGTGGCCCGTCGGTGTGAACTAGTTGGTCCGGGAATGATATAATCTTCCAGAAGAAATAACGTTAAAGTCTTTTCAAAAGGAATAATCGACCAGGCAGCAGCCATCGGCTGACTTGCACTCAAGTACGTCAGATCCAACGAATGAACACACCGAAGTAATTGGTATTTGTCGAAGATGCTGATGGGTGATCCACATCCCCGCTAAAATAAAGCTTTTAAAAATATGGCAGGCAAGAAGGAATTCATCGTACCGCACAGCTCGGTATCAAAACAACGTCAATATATAGCAGGCAAGAAGAAATTCATCATACTGCACGGCCTGGTGTCAAAACATCGTCACTTTACGTGATCGGTGGCATCCCCAAAAATAACTTATGAGGCAGGATATACTATACAAGAAAGAGAATAAAAGAGGTTATACTGCACTTATCAGAAGTTCAAAAGATAAACGCATTCAGGTTTTCATCTGGTGTATAGCTTCCCCAAATTCATTTTAAGTAGGATTACGCCGAACAGGCGACAAATCACCTACCATAGATACAAACCCAAATTTTGAAGCTAGCTGCAAGAAACAGAACGGAGAGAAATAGAAGATGAAAGCTATTGCGCATGATAAATGCCATCATTCCACCAGGCGCCTTGCCCATCCTGCTATAAGCTGCGAAGCTATCAGTCTCATCACATCCCATGGTGCAGGCGAGAAGAAAGCCAGGACCTCTGTTCTTCAGCACGGGCCAGTTCTTTCCGGTTCCTGACATTGTCACGCCACGTATCTGGATCATTCCGGTAGCAACATGCATTGAACCGGCAGTCTGTGCTGCCGAATACTGCTCAACGGATTTGGCTTGCTTCAATGGGTTCTCAGCCGCAAATGCAGGGGGAGAAGGAACTGCATCCAACATGTTCATTAGACGTTTCTTGAACGCCTTCTTCCAACTACCACCATATTCTGCATCACAAAGTCAAGAGAATTCCCAGTAAGAATGTCTCCTACACAAAATTCTAAAGATGTAAAAAAAAAGTACTTTTTAACAACGCAAAAGGAATGGCATAAGAATCATGTTAAGTCAGCAATGATTGAATATGCCACAATAAGCAATCGCCCGTATGCCACAATAAACAACAATAAACAACTTAAATTTTTATAATTTTAGAATTATAAAAATTCTCTCTCAACCCCACTTCCTCTCCCTATCTAGTTTATGAAAATTATCTCTTTCCCAAAATATATACCTGTGCATACAGAATTACCAACATAAAACACATTTACATCTATGCACACATAATACACATATTCAATTTTAATATATATATAAGATTATATTTAAAACTCATATGCCTAAACATTTTATATAAAATGTACTTTATATTTTCCCATTCTCTCTCTCTCTCTCTCTCTCTCTCTCTTGCTCTATATATATTATACACATAGTATTAACATATATCTTTATCGCCTAGGCAATGCCTAAGCAGAAAATTCACCCTTGAACGTCTTGCATCTTGGGCGCCTTCTCCCCAGTGAATTGCAAAGAAGAATAGTTCCAAATATCTTTCCTCTGTAACCAAGGATTTAACATTGACCACAACTCCCTAACATTTATGATGTTGAATTGTTCTAAAATGTGGACATTGATCGCTCCTAAGAAAGCCTCTCATAGTGCTCTAATTATACCACACTATCAAAAGGGGAAGGACAGTTGTCCTTCCTCATGGGCAAAACAGAAGTAGCACTTATCTACAAAGTAAGTGAATGACTTCTCACCCTCCCTTCTGTAATCTCTCTTAAATTAAAATTGTGATTGGTTCTCAGTCACCTTCAAAAAAAAGTGACGCTTTCTTGAACTACACGAGTCAAATATGTTGTTGTAAGCAATCTATGCACATGATCTTCCAAAAGAATATATTTATCTTTATCATAAATATATAATTACACAACCTTTTCTACCAATCCACTTCTCTTCCTCTCAACATCAATCTTTACAAGCTGATTTGACCAAGATTTTCTTGCTCCTCTCAAATGTCTATTGAAGTTAGTCTTTATGACTGTTGGTTCTACTGTAGTCTTCATAAGGCTGTAAAAAGATAAGATAAATTTTGAATCTACTCTAAGTTTGTACATCTATCCAGGTAATATCTGTTTACGAGATATCCATAAGAGATAATTTTGAATGTAGACATTATCCATTTGTTAACCAAGGTGAACACGGAAATGCTTGCTCTACTTCGTTTAGGATTCCCCAAATAACATGTTATAATATGTAATAATATAGATAATTTTATAAATTTTTATTGTAAAAATTAAAAATATTCCAGTATACATAGATCTACTTAGTTAACATTTAAAAATATATAAATGTTCTA
The DNA here is from genome assembly GCA_036172225.1 of Cryptocoryne crispatula var. balansae. Classification (NCBI taxonomy): domain Eukaryota; kingdom Viridiplantae; phylum Streptophyta; class Magnoliopsida; order Alismatales; family Araceae; genus Cryptocoryne; species Cryptocoryne crispatula. The sequence goes on along the minus strand of CM069922.1, from coordinate 8,375,535 downwards.
TATTTTAAAATTTATTTATACACATTTTCCCCATTATTTTTGTTTCTTTAACTACCATCTTGGTAGTAGGGGTGGTCTTCTAGCCTTCTCTTTCTTTCGTTGTAACATTTTCTGCTATAACTTTCCCCATTATTTTTGTTTCTTTAAGACTTTAACTACCATCTTGGTAGTAGGGGTGGTCTTCTAGTCTTCTCTTTCTTTCGTTGTAACATTTTTTGCTATAACTTTTCTTCTATGTTCAATGAAATGTGACTTTGGAGACCTAAAAAATATTCATATATTATTACTTATTAAATAATAAAAACTAATTAAAATTCGAACCAGATATCATCAGTATCTGTTCCAAATCCAAGGAATATCTGCATTATGATATGCAAGTAAACTTAGATAACTGATGTTTATCAATGTTATGCTGCATCATATGATCAACATTGTTTCAGTTTATCTATATAAAAAAAACTATACGCTATGTACATCAAGATATTAAACATGATGTACAACTTTGTTAGTATTTCCCAATGTATCATAGCCTCATACTGCATCATGTGATTAATAGTCACTTTGGTGTCCCTACAAAAGAAAAATGCTCAGTAATGGGTAGCTACGCTATCAAAGGCAGTTGAGGTGACCACTTAGCGAACAAGGTGAGGTGAGGTGGCCCCCTTCCACCTCAACTTGGCCCAAATCGCTATACAATCACTTCCACTGCCACTAAGGCAGACATTTTTGGCACCTCAAAGGAAGGTCTGAAGTCTCGTTCTAGAGCCATTGGAGGCATAGACATGAAGTGCTTGAGACGAGGAAGGAATCACCTTGCCTCAGGTGCCTTAGACGACCGCCATAGGCAGTAGAGGGGAGAGGAGGAGTAGAAGGAATTTTCTGAAGTATATGTATCTTAGGAAAGGCTAGAAGAGGGTTGCTAGAGGTATATTGGTGATAGGGAAGGGTTGCCAAAAGACCTACTCCCACCACAGTCTGGCGAGTACTTCTTTGGGCAGGGATGAAGGAGCGATTTGTTTTAAGTGATCAGATTCTGGGCTCTTGGGTCCAACAGACCTGTCTTCTCCATCTGAAATCGGGTGGAGCCAAGCTCTTGCAGATCTGTGGCATTTCCAATGTCAATGGGAGAGACCACCTAGGTGACCTAGGCCAAATTGAGGCGGAAAAGAGTAAACCTGCTTAGCCTTGCCTCATCGCCTTGGTAGTTGCCTCAAGCACCTTTGATAACAGAGGCTCATGCTGTATTCTGACTATCAAGCCTTCAAGTACATCCATGGACAACACAAGCTCAGATCCTGGCGTGCCAAATGAGTTTCATACTTGTAGGAGTTCACATTGTGGTCCACTACAAGTCAGGAGTGCAGAACAAGAACATTGATTGATGCCCTCAATCGTATAGCTCCTTCCCTAAGTTTATGACCCACAAACAAAAAAATTACAAGCACACTGACAGGATCTGATGAATCCATTATGGGTCCTGTATCCCACACCTATTAAGGGCAGCGATCAGGCTGGGGGTGGCACCGGCAACCAGTCTAGCCTCCAGCATCTCCAAAATTTCCATAAACCCATTTTTTTACCAAAATACAATTGATTTCGTCTCTCCCACCCATAGCAGCTGCCTAAGGTGCCTAAGGGAGGTGACCCCTTGCTTGCCTCAGATGCCTCGATCCCTTGATAACATAGATGGGTAAGACTAAAAACTATTTTAGCTCATTGTAATTCCAACTTGTCAAGAAATTCAGATAGTAGGTTAAAGAAAATAACACATGGGTCTAAGTTGTCTGAATCTGCGATGATTCCGTCCAACTTCACAAAACTTGACGATAGATGTATTTGTTAAAAAAATATTAATGGTGCACTTGGGTGGGGGACATTACAGGAAGTAATTATTACTTTTATAAATTTCGTGTTATTTGGTATACTATCCTCCACTCATTTTGATATTTTATGAATGAACATGTTAATTGGAATTGGTTTACATAACAGTCATTCACTCGGTTCTGCATTTTATGAATGAACCTTGAGTGCAGGGACCAGGAGCCAACTCATTTATACTATCTTAATCCTAGTTAAAGAGAAGCCTTCGCCAGCATAGCTTGAAAACTCGCAACCTCTCCAGGTTTCTCTGTTTTTTACTGTTACCTTTCTGCATGTCTGCTGTTATATGCCTCTATTAAAAACAAAAATAGTAATTTTCTAAAAGATCAATCACTTAAAATGTTTTTCCATCAATGACTATAAAAAACGAAAAATTCAAAGGGCCTAATAAAAAAGATGCTCCAAGAAACCAAAGGTCCCAACAGTCAACCACTCAGACAATGAAGAAAATTTGCATTGAAGGGTGTATGAGACAGAACATGTGCTAGTTCACCACATAAATAGTTGTTCATTATTTAATTGTTGATTAGTATGCAACAGTAAAGAAAACAAAATTTGAACAATGGACTACGTTGGTGAAAAGACCACCAATGGAAGTTGAATTACTGGAAAACTTTGTATGTCTGGCAAAACATTACCTGATTGTCCGTGGATGTTAACACGTTCAACACTTGGATGATTGTCAGTATGCGGAGTCATGGATAACAAACTGCTGCTAGTGCTTGATATCTTTGGAGACGCTTGATATGGTATATCATGTGCATTAACCTGTGAATAAGCAATATACAAGGTATGTTATTGCAGAATAGAAAATGGCATTTCATATTGGAAGGCTTCAGATTTTCCCTAGATACTTACTGAAGCAAGATTAGATCCATCAAGAATATTGGTTCTGCTGGTCAAATCCAAGTCTAAAGGTTGCATGTTTTCAGTTGCATTAAAGTATGCAATCAGTTCAGCCACTGGATCTGGCTCACTGGATTCAGCAATGGTAGAATCCACGAAACTATTCGTATCTTTGGAATAACCATGACTTGCATCCAGTAAATGATTGGGAGCATCTAAGTATACTATCTCATCATTACCTTCGTTAACGGAAGTACTATCCTCAGAACCCAAAAGGTCATTAAATTTCACAAAGCAGTTGTCATCAACCATATGACATTCCGAAAATACAGACTGGATGCTGCTAGTGACAGGATCAGACATATTTCCAACATTCTGAACTTCCCTCTGAACGCTAATCTCACCACTCATGAAATTTGTGCTGTTATCCACCACTTGGGGACAATAACCATCCTCTAAAAAGTTGCCATCAATGGGATAAGCAAAATCATTCAGCTCCAGAAACTCATCATTTGCAACTGCAAAGCCCTGATTTTGATCTGCAACACTGCAATCACTGAATTCCTTTTCCAGATGCTGACCATCTTGCTGTCCATGAATTTCAATATTCCCATCCTTCCCATCACTCAACAAGTTCTCTTCACATAGCTTGAGGAGACTGTCAGGATCAAAGAAATCATTGAAGCTGTCCTGCTCAGTAGAAAGCAAAAGAGAAGTTTGTGCACCTTGAATGCCCATGTCTTTAATCTGCAATGAGAACAGGGAGGAATTGATCAGAGTGTGATTACAACAAGAATGCTTAGAAATGAAAAAGAAATATCTTTTTACCAGACAATAGAACATTTTACAAATGAATAGAAACAAAAGGAGTAAACAACCTGCTGCAACGACTGAATGCCTACAAGTAATAATAATAAAAGTAAAAAGAAATGAACTATCATAATTGCAGGGAAAGAACATAAATACTAGTGTCAATTCCCAAGAACAAACAAAAATAAACATCCAGAAGGCAAAAATTTTGGCCACCAGGGATCAATATCAATGACAGCTAGTTCCGAATTAAGTACAAATATCTGCTTCTTTGGAACCTGCCAGAAACTGAGATTCTTCAAGTGATTAAACAAGATGATAACTGACAAGTTGAATAGAATCTCTCATCATGGAAATGCTAGCCAACAGGTGGTGTCGCCAGAGCATATTCAACATATAAGAAAGTATATAAATGGAAACTTCAACACCATCAATACTACACAGAAAGATGCTGAGTTAACAGCGCATCAACAAAATTCTTCATCATCATCATCATTTTTTTCTGAAGAGGACACTGGTCTCCTCACTAACAATTGGTTGCAAATAAATAAGAAAACAATGATGAACTGATCAACAGAACATATTGTCAAGGTGCCCATCGAGGCATGCACAGGGCAAGGCACAAAAGCACCATTCTGAGGGCCCCAAATATGCCTGTCCCCCCCCCCCCCCACACACACACAAATCTCAAAAGGATGCTGACCCCATAACCCAACAACTTATAAATAGTAGGCACCCATTTAGAGGTAGTAAAACAAATTGCCCTTATCACTTAAAAATTATAATATAATGTGTGTGTGAAAGACACTTTTGAACACTTTGACAACTATGATACAATGAAAGATATCCTCATCCTCATTAAGAAAACCAAAATCTATGTTTAATTGAAAAGACAGGTAATGCAAAAGCCAGAAGACAGCCAGGTCCACTACCAAGTTGGTAGTGGCCAAAACCGTCTACAAACAAAATTTTCTCCAGTTCATAAATCTGTCCTTAAACACCATCAATTCCAAGAGGGGGCACAAAATGCACAAAGTGCCAAATCCTTAACAAAGGAGGCCATCGGCTTGAGGATCCCAATGAGTTGAGAAACTGCTCCTCAAAATTTCTCTTGCTCCTGACTCCCCAGATGGACGAAAACATTGCTGGCAGGGTTATGTTCTACAAATGACGTTCAATGCTCTGAGGATTGACTTTAGACCACCGCAGCAATAAGGCCTACATGCTCTCAGGTTCCACCCAACCCAAGCCAGCAAGAAGTCAGCAGTTCAAGTCCCTCAATAAAAGGAAAAGAATTGTTGTGACAGAGTCATGCAACCACAACCATGTGTTCCAGAGCATGGTCCTTCTAAAAGACTCTTGATCTCTCTAGAAAGAAAGCAAGGTGGTGGGGGGGGATTAACCTCATATGAACCCACCCTTGAACCCCCCGAGACATGATTAAGCATACAAATTGGTTGGAGTTGAAGTTGACCGTAAATGGCAGAAGCAACAGAAAGCCACAATTGTGTAGACCAAAAGCCCGGTGGCCCCTAGCCCTTAAAGGGTTGTCCACTTGTAGAAGTATAACCATCTTAGTTGGAGAAGATATCAAATTTATGGTTCAGATACATGAAATCAAATAAACATATCAAAAAATTTCAAATAAAAATTAAATATTGTCGAATCATAGATTACATTGCTCGACACATGCAACAGTTATACTAAAGTAAATTCATTGAATCGAGTAGACGAAATAAAGTAGAGTCTTCAAACAAGGATGACAGAATATAGACCTGCTTACAATCCTCCCTCTCTGTCGGCTCGGGATTGCCTAAAATGCTCAGGGCGTCATCTTCATCCTCCGCCTTCAGGATAGGAAGCTCGTCATCATCCCACTCCTCTTCAACAAATGGCGCCCCGTACTGTGCTCCATTTTGGGGACCCGCACCCCTCTTTTGGAATATCCGGCAGACGACAAAAGCGTCCTATTGAAGAAGGTCACCACAACAAACCCCAGCAGCACAAAATCAGACACCGCGAACAGACCAAACACTTGTCAACAACCCGTAGCTCCTTTCCTACCTGCGGCACACCAGAGCGTGCGAGCTCCTCATCCTCGAGGCGATACTCGTGCATAACCCAGTTGGTACGCTCGCCTTTGGGGGCACGACCGATGTGAAAGACGAGCGTCTTCTTCATGCCAACAGTGCGGCCGCCACGGCACACGGCGCGATCCTTACCGGTCGTCTTCCAGTAGCCGGAGCCGGTGGCTCGGTTGGTGCGGGAGCGGTTGGAGTACTTCTTGTCGAGCGCGCTGAAGAAGTACCACTCGGTGTCGCGGCTCTGGATGCGCGACTTGCCCGGGAGATCCCATGGCTCGGCCTTGTAAAGATCGATCTCGGAAATGGGGTCGACGCGGAAGGGGCGGCCGACGACCTTCCGCTTCAGGTAATAGCCGACGAGCTCCTCATCGGTGGGGTGAAAGCGGAAGCCCGGCGCAAGGGCGGACGCTGCTTCCGGGCGGGGTTGCTTCGGCGGGGCAGCACAGCTCATGGATCGCAGCAGCGCAGAGATGAGAGGGGAGGGGAAGAGGAATGGCTTGGGGAAGAAGGCAGGCGTAAGGCTTTCAAGGCGGGTGCAGCTCTCGTGCCGCCGGTCGTTGGTCTTTGGCATTACACGAAATTCCACGAATACCCCTCACCCGAACCTGCTTTTCGTTTGACGGCTCGGGGTGACGTGTAAGAGATAGAGCGGCCGGTGATGACAGCGTTGACCTGGCCACTGGGCCACGTGAACAAAAAAAAAGTATAATAAAAATATATAAAAATTATTGTTCTACCGAACACGTAAAACATAAAAATTCAATTGAATATATCAAATTCTTTTGATTTATACGTGAAGAGAGATTTCGAGAAGTGAAGAGATAATATATTAGACCTGTGTCGCAAAAAATATTAATAAAAAGTTCTCAAAACTCACGGGCAGATTTTTGGAAATTTAGACAGAAATCATTTACTCGGATCAGAAAATTAGATATTTATTTTATTTGTGGCCCGATGGTGATCTTTTTTTTTTCAAAATACCAAAGTTCAGTAGATTATAAGCCAATAGCCTACTTAGTAACAACAGTATTTCCCGCTTTTATTTTTTAAAATAATAATAATATAAATTATGAAGAGATTATATAAGGGTATCGATATGGATATTTAAACTTGTAATACGAATAAGATGCGATACAGATTTATCTGTATCCATTTCGATGTTTCTATTTTATTTTTTTAAATATTAACATCAAAACATATAATATAATTTTCGATACTCTCTGTACGCAGCGGCCACTGCGCGGTCATATATGAAAAATGCTGACGTGTATAAGACTATGATCGGATCTTTCTTGAAAACAAAAAAGCTTAATAGCTCGAGACCGTCAAACGTTGACGGATACGATATTATCGGTAAAGTTTCAGAATTACGGGGATAACCGAAGGGAAATCATGCCCACTATGTATCATTACAATTCCGAAATCAACTGAGAAACTCGATTTCGAACTCTCTAGTCAGGTGTGTAGTTGTAGTACAATTTTTATTTTATTGATAAAATAGCATGACCAAATGAAATTAAACCAAGGTTTCTAAAAACTCATCGTGTTTGGTTAAGAATGACATCTTTTGAAAAGGTGAGCGCGAGAAGGCACCGTAAACAGATAAAAGAGACCCACCACCTCATTTCAGCCAAGGAAAAACCCCAAACTCCACGACATCCTATTTTCTTTTATCACGAATGGCAAACACCATTTTTTGACGAACTATTATTCGTCGGCCCACCTTAGGTGGGTTGGCATGGACGCCGGGGTGCAGCGTTCGAGCGGCGGCAGCTCAAACGTCGTTTCGTCTGCCGCTCAAACGCCGTCTATCTCGGGAGGGATCGACGATCAGGTGACGATCGAGCGTTGGGGCTTGATTGTCCGTCGACGCACTGCACTGTGCGGGCTTCGGCCACTCAGCCATCCGACTAAAAAAAAAAAGACAAACCATTATTCACGTGACAAAATATATTTTATAAAGAATATATATTTCATCGTGCCACGAAACACTTTGTAAGGATACGTCGTCATCATCCACAATGATATTTGCATACCCCTCACCGAGGACGTCTTTTCTGACGGTTACCCTGCTTGCAGCGGGGAAACGACGCTTCATCCTTGTCCTTCGTACCAACGCAGGCACCTTAAAAGACTTTGTCAAGAACTTTGGTTATCTTTCTTTCGCCTACTTCCATCGTAAGAATAAAAATCAGACTTTTCTTTTTCAGTTCTTAGCATACTCTTTACTTGCAAGGGGAGCCTTTCTTTTCAAGAGTCTAACCGCGGACACCCTTGCCCCTAAGGTCCCCCTTTGGCTTATTGAATGCCTAATCTCTGATTGGGTCAGAGATTAGACTTTTGCCATTGTCCGAGAAACAGCCAGAACGAACGAAGATCTGAACTCCTGAAATCATCTTATCGAACCAAAGCGGTGCGTTAGTGTTTTTTAGAGGAGGAACCGTGGCTGCTTCCCTCTTCGTCGGAGTGCAAAGAGATTAGGGGAGTATGCAATGCCATCATGATGGGCTGCTAGCACAGGGGCCATCGTCAACCTGTTAAGACATCTCTCAAGCATTTCATCGAGGACCCGGTGTGCCTTGCCAGCGGGGAAGAAAGGGGAGAAAGACCCAAGGAAACAGGGCGGCGCCGCCGGAGGATTTCGCTGCGGCCTTCAAGGATATGCCACCAACATAATCTTCAACCAATTCCTCTATGTCATCCATGACCACTCAAACATTGGATCGGTGAGGCACCTGAACAAATTAGTCTCTTCTGTGCACCACTTGGCTGTACAGGGCAGATCGTCCGCTCGAGGAAGATGGACAGAGGAAAATTCGGTGCTCCCACTCTTGGCTGTCTTATAATTTGGGAAAATGTAAGTGAATGATTCAAAATTCTTTTATCAAACAATATTGCCACTTAAATCCTGATCAAGTTTAACATTTTTTTACTACTGATGATCAAAAGTTTATACATGAAATTAAGGGTTTGGATTTTCACATTAATAAGTCAAATCAAATGCCACCTAAGTCGGTGGCTCCAAGTTTGAAAGACCGCTCGAGGAAGTGGTTCAGGTACTTCTTGACAAACATTGATTATTGAAGACGGGCAGGCCTTCGCCACCACCGAACTTTTCCACCTCAACTAGACAAAACCGGAAAACCCGAAATGAAACCCAAAAGATAATGCTGCGACAGTAGTGTTAATTCATGAACATTATGCCCAAAACTAATGCCAATGTGAATCTAAATAAATAAAAAAGGGCAAAAGGTCCAGCATCTAGACAGCCAAACACACGGAACTGCAGCCATTCTCTTCTTTTTCTTTCTCTCCGTTTTTTTTCGGCCTTATCTTGGTAAGATTCAAGTAACTGCACCGAGCAATAGAGAATTTCAACGTACAACCATTCAAGGATATATTGAAGTCCCATCATAACAATAAAGAAAGAGAAATTAATAGCACAACAATAAATGAACCGCAGACTAGGCATATCTCAGATGGACCTAAGCATTACCTGTTAATTCTGAAGACAGTAGCCTGTTTGTTGTAATCAGCTACGATTGAACATGGGTTGCAACTAGTTTAGTTTTGAATGACAACTAAGAATGCCTGAAGAATCACAGAAAAGATAATGGCAGCAAACAATGGGATGCACCAGTTAAGCTCTACTTATTTTCACCTCTTCGTTGGTAGGTTTAGGGACTTGAATGTCTACGGGACGAGAAAGTACATACAGAAGTACCTTGACATAAGCGATTTTCGACAAAACTTCAGTTTTCAGAAACAAAATTGGTTCGGTAGCATACAATCAAGAAAAAGAATCAGAACTTCTCATGATGGTTTGACAAATAAAGAAATGTATAAATACTGAATGAAAAGTAGATAGTGTTGCAACTTTTTTCGAAAATACCCTTGGTTTAAAATATGATATCCTGCAAATTGGCGTAGCATTAGCATTGAACTAGCACCTGCCAGAATCATGATGCCCAAACGGATGAGAAGACCATCGTCATCCTACAGAAGGGTTCGGATAACTGGCACTCGCATGAGTAGACCCTGGGATACGGGTCAGATCCAAATTAAAATCCGATAACATCAATCCATTAATAATCCTGAACCCAAAATGAACATGCTTTTCAGGTTCAGATTTAGATCCAGATCCGAAATCATTTTCAGGTTCGAATATGCCGATTACCTTGACACCGAACATTCCAGGTCTTTAAAATCTTACAACATATTTTAATATCTTTATACATACCTAATCAATCTAATCATAACCATCGATTCTCTCCCCATTGAAAAGGAAGATCTTGGACCTCTTGGCCTCAGCGGCAAGGCAGTGGATGAAGCTGGTGTGATTCATGTGAAGGTGCAGAGCATGCAGAAGACCCCACTCCCAGCCCACCAGCTACTTCGGCACTGCACTTCCTCACAGTGAGGTCATCATCATCTCTGATCCCACGCAGCCTCCTTTCTGGCTGTTCCTGTCGCCTCCGCCGCTTATGATGAGAAATAGAAGAGGAAATTATCGACATCTCCAATTATTGAGATCAGTCCCTGGTAGGGGCATATAGCATTGCACACTTGGCAGGATGGCAAAGCCAGTGGGACGAAGCAAAAATTGGAATCACTTGCAATGGAGTCAACAGTGAACAGAGAGGATGGTGCTGGCCAAAGATGGTGCATGGGTACTACTGGTGTCACCCCCTTGCTGGAGGAATACCCATTCCCTTCCTTATCGGGCTCCATTTCATCCTGGCCTAGTTATCCTCCTCTTGCTCTCCTCCATCGCTCCATATGAGAAGAGTTCAGTACAGGTAATCTGTACAGGTAAACTCATCCATTGATTTCTGCATCGGAGGTGTAATTTCATCCTTGATTGGACCCATTTCTCCATTGCTCCAAGCAAGAAGCATCGCAGGATATCTCTTTATTCCATTGCCGCTATCAGGCACCTGAAACAAATTCTTCGATTTGAGAAAAAATCTTTCAGGTTTTGTTCAAAGATCGAACCCACCAATTTTTCTATCAGTTTTGCCAATATAATTGCCAAACCTGATAGCATGCTTAGACTTGTGTCAAGTTAGCAGATTGAATCAATCCGTTTACACCCTTTTTTTGAAGATGGTCTGGAATAGACTAAAATTCTATTATAAACTGATAAAAGTTACACAAATGGCCAAAAACGCAAAAGTGGGGAACTCATCTACCAAGAAGGTAGAGGAGTGGAAGAATTACAATTACAAGAAAGAAAATCTGAAGCTGAAGAACTTTTCCCCTAAAAGATGCAACATCCAGAGCTCCCAGGGAGCCAAAAACCAGTCATTTACATAAGTAGACATGAGATCATAGTTGTCAAGGTGCCTGACGAGGCACCCTAGGCATCCCCAAGGCACCTGGCTAGGCACTCCCCAACCCTTCAACTCGGTTAAAAAGAATTTCTTCCAGGGGTGTTGCCCCCCGGATACCCCCACAAGGGGTGCTGCCCCCTTGACCATCATGAGTGTCCATTTAATGAGTATAAACATATAATATATTTCAATATCACATATACTATCTCGTATATTTAAGATTTGTAATTATAAGTAAATGTTGTATACTTAGGATTTATAAAGGCCTCTCTTTTCTCTCCCTCCCACTTATATCTAGATTAACTTTTTCCCAAAAAATATATACTCACAGATTACATAATTACATAAATAAAACACATTTACAGGTATGCACACATAAACATACACATTAAATTATAGCATACATATATAATTAAATTTAGGTATATATGTTTGCATGTAAATATAAATATATATAGTACTAACATATAATTATATATATGATTGATTACATATATATGTATATATATGCATATGCACATGCATATATAAATATATAATGCTGAATACCATGACTGCCTAGGCGACCCCTACGTGGCCACCTTGTCACTTAAGCGGAATTGACACAATTGAACACCTTGGACAACTTGTCGCCTTGACAACTATGCATGAGATAGAGAATGTGATACAGATTCTCAAAATGATCTTCAAAAATGCATCCATTCCTAGTGCGCCAAATAGACCATAACATAGCTAGGAGAGTGAGTGTCCACAAAATATCGTTTGAAGACCAGAGCTTGAAACATGGCCAAGCATACAATAGAAAAATAGTGCCAACTGGTTATGCCTTCTTAATAAGAAATTGATGATACCACACTTAATAAAAACACAGTCATTACCCATCTTGTTGACCACAAAACACAGAGTGGGCATACCAAAAAAGATCTTCTGCAGCTGGCTTCTAGTACAAAGTCTATGCCTCTCAATCTTCCAAAGGAAAATCTTAACTTTAAAAGGCAACGGCTGTTTCCAAATAACCTGATGCCATGGAATTTTCACATGTCCTCTTGTCAATCTTTGTAAATCAGACTTTACAGTGAAGATAGCTTTGTTAGACGACACCCATATAAGTTGTCATCTTTGTTGTCCATACATCTTCAATCCCGCAAGAGAGCAAGCATAGTAAAAACTAGAAAGTCCCTGATCTCCTCATCTTTTAGGTTTCTTCAACACCAATTGGAATCCTTGTCCCAAATATCTCTGATCTTACCACTTGGTTGGCAGCACAACCTATACAAAGAAGGGAACATCTGAGCCAATGAGGCAATGCTCAATCTATCGGTCTATCCAAAGTCAATCCTTCTGCCATCCCTAGCTCAATGGTGTCAGAAGATTAGAATAAGTCTCAATTGAAAAGGACTATTTTCCAGATGTTAGGCAGTCTACCTCCTCCTAAAGTCTCTAATCCATAAACCATTAAAACCAATATAATATTTGAAAAAGGACTATTTGGCCCAAAGAGCCTCCCTATTCCCATTGAATTCCCACAACCACTTAGTCAATAATGCTTCATTGATGGATTCGAGAGGTACCAATCACACCCCCGGTTCTTGAGTAGGTCTACATACATAATTCCTTTTAATGAGATGTCATTAGACCCTTTCCAAAAGAAATTATCTATGATGCTCCCCAATCTATGACATACAGTCTTACGGATTCTGAGGATGGAGAAGAAGTAAAGTGGGATAATCTATAGCACTGATTTGGACAGCAGTCATCTCTCACCAGAGGATAACATTCCACATTTCCATCATTGCAACTTGCTATCTTCTGAATTAGGCATTGCAACTCCTTACTTTTGACCATACTTGTCAAGGCGACATGGCGCCCGAAGGATCTTTTACTGCTTAGTCAACAAGGCGTCCACCTAGGCATGTCACCTAGGCGGTAAGGAGGGGTATGAAGTGAAAAGTCTTCTATCTCAGATTCTAAGTCAATGCAAATGACCAAATAACAAGAGAAAATCAGATAACAAGTGATACTGGTATTTATCATGTTCAAACCCTAGCACAGATGGATCCGACAAGAATCGAGAGGATTCCAACTCTAGCACGGGTAATATCCAAGCATCAAACAATGTCATTAGACTCTCTACGATATGAAGATAAAAAATACTTAAAGATCAAAAAACTACCAATCATAAACCATCGACGCACTAGAGAAAACATGCTAATTCAGTACCTTTTTAAACATTAAAGCACTATAATTTCAAAAGAAGATCAAAACATATCTACTAGATATTAAGAGGAGAAAGTTGAAGAAAAAATAAAAAAATACTAGTAGAAGAGAAGAAGGTTTACTAGAAGTCGAAGGCCACCGGAGGGATACTTGCACAAGCTTTACCGGAGGTTGATGGCAACTAGAGAGAGTTGCAAGGACTGGCGGTGAACAATGGCGATGAACGGCAGCGACAATGAGCTCTTTTTCCCCAACGACAATGTGAGGATTTTTATGGTTGGGGGGGGGGAGTCAGGGACCCCATCAAGATGTTCTCAAGAAATGGAGGGCTCTACCATTTGGGGGCAAGAGGGTTTAACTTAAAGATTAAACTAGTTCACCGATTCACTGAATTGCCGGTTCTGGGGCTCGACAGTTTGGGGGAACATGTGGCCAGGTGACAAGGTTCACGCCTTATTGGGCAGCCAATAAGCAATAAGCATGTGCCCAAGGTTATTCGAGAAAACCACCTTTACACCTAGGTGCCGCCTAGGCATACGCCTTAACAACTATGATTTTGACTCCCCTATCAGACAAAGGTAAACTGAGATACTTAATAGGTAGCAAAGTCTAGGACATTTCAAAAATACTCTGCATCTGTTCACGCTGAGTCATTCATATTAAGGCCTATAAGCTCACATTTATCTTTGTTAATTTTCAAACTAGGGACAGCCTGGCTAAGGATAATCTTAAATTGATACATTTTTCAGGGCTGGCTGAAGAAAGAGTAAAAGAGTAAAGTATTATATGTAAATTGGAAAAGAGTGATGTGTTCTCCATTCACACCAACTTCAATGCCTTCAATCAATCTATACTGTTATGCCTTCTCCCACATGATACTAGGAACTTAATCAATTAAAACAAACAACGGAGGGGAGATTAGATCTCCTTATCTAAGGCCTCTTGATGACTCAAAGAAGCCAAAACCTTTCCTATTAATGTCTACGGAGAATTGGGCAGTGGTAATACAGTTTTTGATCCACCTGATCTATTTGTGATTGAAACCCGAGTTGCATGAGTCCGAAGAAACATGGCCATCATAAGCTTTCTCAAAATCAAATTTCAAAAGGACATATTGTTTCCTTTTTTGTTTCTGGTTTCTGATCAAGTAAACATTCATAGGTAGCCCGTAGCCATAAAATTATCCAAGATGAATCTACCCGGTATGAATGCAGACTGAGACGAGCTAGTCACTTTATCAATGTATCTATTGAGTCTGATAGCCAATATTTTGGTAACAATTTTGTAACTACAGTTTAACAAACTGATAGGTTTAAGATTCTTCATGTCCTCCGTTGTATCTTTCTTAGGTATGAGCACAAGGGTAGTTGAATTCAACAATTTGATACAACCTAGGTCAATTTAGAATTCTTTGATAAGAGTCATAAAGTCATTTTTAATGATATCCCAATAGGGTGTGTAGAAACCACTCGAAACCTATTGGGGACAGGTGCTTTCTGTGGATACATATCTTTAATAGCATCAAGAACCACCAGCTCAGAGAATTCACCTTAAGACGCTCATTTTCTTCTACACTTAAATTTCGCTGCATGTTGAAGTTGATGAAAGGCCTCCAATCATTATGATGTAACCTCAAAAATCTAAAAGATTTCTTTTGTTTTGGAAATTCATTTTCCTTTTGAATTTGAATTTGATTTGATTAGACCTTAGCATTGACTTCTTAGGAAAATAGATGGTATTCCATAAAAGTACTAGCTAGGGTCAAAATTATATGTTGAGGTTGTTAGGTTCTTTGAAAATTTGTTTTGACCTCTCGCCGTCGGATGGTGCGAAGATCCGACGTTAATTACATCGAGATAACTCGAATACCCTTGATTAAGCGTCATAGCAATCCATGAAAATAGAAAACGATGCATCCACAATAAACATTCACACACATATGGACATAGGAGAAAACAATCCCATAAACTTGATGGAATGCAAGCACTCAATTTTAGTTTAAATTTGATTTGGATTGAATTGGTTGAATTAAATTTTGTTGGTTTGAATTTTGATTCGCTTGATTAATTTGAATCTGTTTGAATTTAGTTTGAGTTGAATGTAATTGGTTGAATTGCTTTTAGTTTGGGTTGGAGTTTGATTTGTTCATTTTAATTGAATCAATTTATTTAAGTTGTTTATTGATTTAAGTTTGGTTCAATTTGAATTTGTTTGTTGATTTAAATTTGATTTGGGTTAAAGACAGTTTGTTTATGGATTGATTTTATGGGATTTGGGCTTAACTTGAGAAATATGGTTTGCTGGAATGGGTTTGGCTTTGGGAAATTTGGGTTATATTGAATTGATTTGAGTTTGTTCATTGAATTTGTTAGAATCCAGTAGAATTTTGTTTGATTTGGAGAATTCAATTTGAATTGGGTTGATTCATTTGAGTTACAAGATTTGTTTGATTGAAGTTCATCTGTTTGAATTGATTGATTTGTTTAAGTCAGATCTGGCTTAAAATGAAGTTTGTTGGATTAATTTTGTTTGAGCTTAATTGAATTTGGTTGGTGTTTCCGAATTTCAGATTTTTCTTTTTTACTTAAAATTCTGCAGATCTGCAGTTTTCGGTTTCTTGTTTAAATGTGAGGTTCAAATTTTAATTGATTCAAACAAGTTCATCTTGACTGAATTTAATTTGAATATGCTGGGATGAATTAATTCATTTGGTAGATTCTATTCGGTGCATGCATTCTCTGATTCAGATTCCAAGCTTCTGATTTAAGTGATCTGATTTTGAATTTCAGACTTGGCAGACCTTAGATTTCAAATTCTGCAGATTTCAGATTTGTCCAGATTCTGGATTCTGTAATTTTACAGGTTTCGGCTAGCTATCTTCAAGTTTGTTCAGATTTCAGATTTCAGATTTACAAGTTGGCTTGGATTTCAGATTTTGGAATTCAAATTCTGCACCTCCCATTTTCAGATTTGGAGTTTCCAGATTTGTTTCAAATCTCGGACCTCAGTTGCAAAGTTCAAATTTCCGGCTTCTTACAAATTCTGCACATTCAGATTTCTTCTCTTTAATTCCTGATTTTCGGCTGCAGGCATATGAACTTCAAACTTTCGGATTTAACATCCTGCACCTTTTCCCAAAGATTTCCAGATTCCTCTTCTCCCAGACTCCAGATTTTAGATTTTTGATTTTAAATGTGCAGTTCAAACTCTTGGATCTAATGCAGATTTCGGATTTTACAGTTTTGGATTTGCTCGGGTTTCAGATTTTTGACTTTCACAAATCTCGGTCTCCCTGTGAAGTTCATATTTTTGATCTTCAGATTTGCAGGTTCTGATTTCAGATTTCTAGACTTCAGATTTTTGAAATGGGTTCTGGCTTCTGGTTCCCAGGCTCTAATTTCTGATTTTCGGTTTGTTTCAGATTTGGGTCACAAATCTAAGTCTGGCTTTAAAGATTTGAAGATTTCAGATTTTGTTCAGATGGTGATTTTGTGTACGGATCCAGATTTCAGATTCTGCACCACTCCAAATTTCAGATTTTGGATCCCTCTCCAAATTTTCTAGCTTCCAGACTTCAGATTACAGATTCTGCAGTAATCCGGATTTCAAATACCCAGCTGCGGCTTGAATTCCAGATCTCCAGATTTTGTTTCTCTTCCAATTTTCTGCATGCTTCAAATCTCAGAATTTCAACTTCAGATCCTCCACGGAATGTGATTTGTGGGGTTAAATTTCTGTTTGAAAATCCGAACCGGATTGGACATAATTTGATTCCAGGTTCAATTACCGATTTGTGTTTTGTTTTCTTTCTTCTTTTTTTTTAAGTGCTTGACATCCCATCAGATCAATGAGATCATTGACTCCCTTCAATGATATGTTCAAAAGTACAATCTCCTGAATGTTTGTCTTGGACGTTCACAGTTCAGAAAATACAACTTGTTTTGAGAATATCCTTGCTCAACTCTTGATGAGTATGGTGTCTGTCAATCCTTTGAAAGGAATGCACCCGGTCTGACATAGACTTATGGGTCTTCCCTCCACTTGTTCAAGAGACAATTTGTAACTTGACTGGAAATTCAGTCTCTTGAGTCTTTGATGAACTTATCGATCCATGGGCGGCATGTACCCGGTCTTGATAGACTTATGGGCACCGCCCACTATTTTTTGATGATTTCACTAGCATATGACCGGCATGACAGCATATTGATTATGCTTGAGCCTTGCATAGCCTGGTGAACTTGGTGAGACATTGGGGTCTTTTATAGACCTTTGTATGTCTACCTTAAGGACGTAGGGGCGGATGGTTAGTCGACCCCCCAACTAGTCCAAATTTTGAATTCTTTTAAGTTAAGCCGAGACGTAGGGGCGGATGGTTAGTCGACCCCCCAACTAGTCCGGTTTGTTGAATTAAATGTATTTTTTTCATTTACTTTTCACTGTTTTGTTTGTTTTTTAAAATCTTTTTTTTTGTTGAAGAGGTTCCTGCGCTGCAGAGGGCACGGTTCTGGCTGCAGAGGGCCCGGTCCACTGTTTGGACCGGGCGGACACTGTTCTGGACCGGAAGCTTATCCGCGAGGGGCCGGCCGGCTTCGCCCGGTCGCGCCTCTCCCTTTTTCTTTTTCTTTTTTGCGTTTTTCTCCACTGGCGGGCCCCACCATTATCCAGCGTGGACTATGGTTGGGGAGACATTTCTTTCCCCTGCTACAGTCCCGCTCGACATCCTCCGGCCCCGACAACAGCGCGGCGTCCTCCGGCGACAGCTCCCGGCCTCGTTTGACGGTGGCGACACCGGCAGAGGGAGGAGAAGGGGCCGGCGGCCCTAGGGGAAGAGGAAGGGGTCCTCACCGGTGGCGACAGGAGGAGCTTCTGGCTTCTACGGCACCCGCGGCGACTTGCTGCGGAGGCTACGGTAGCCGGAGGAAGAAGAAGAAGAAGGGGAGCACCGTGCGGCTTCGATAGGACTCCAAGGGGACCGGTAGACTTCTCCTCTCTCTTCTCTCTCTGCTGCTCCACTCTCTACGGCCTCTCCTCTCCTTTTTTCCGCAGACCAGCTCCGGCGGGCTTCTTATAAGCCTCGGGCAAGCTCCGTCTTCCGCTAGGAGGCTGGTTTCGGGTCTGAGAGGGACTCGGAACCTGCCATATTCTCAGCCCCAATATTTTGGGAGGAAATCAGGATCTCTTTGAACCGGGATAGCCTCCGTCAACCATTGCCTTAGTCATATCCGAGTAGGATTCGGAGCTTCCATAATATGCAGAATCAGACATTGATTAGGACTCAACATCCCGTCAACACCCCAAGATAGGCTACTGCTTCCTCCGTGGCTCTTGATCTCCTGCCGTGTTCAGGGATTTTTTCCATTTTCTGTCGAGCCCTGGTCTGAGCAGTCCCTCGGGCAGTTTCCTTGGCTTATTTAGAAGAATATCCGGCCCATTTTGAGCAGGCCCATGGGCCTTCTGCAGAGGGGTCTTCTGGGTGGGCCGCAAATGAGCCTTTCAGCAGGCCGAATTGGGTCAATTGGAATCCCCTTCTAGGCTTTGTCGATGGGCATTGCAGGTGGACTGAATTGGGCCGATCAGGGTCCTGTTATAGGCCTTGGAGATGAACCGCCCATGGACCTGTGGGGAATAGTTTAGGGGGCCTGCAGGTGGACTGAATTGAGATTGTTTGGGCTTGTCTACGGTGCCTGTACATGCTGTACACATCCCAGATTTTTAGAGAGGCCGAGCATGCCATTTCTTTTGTTTTCTCTTTTTTTTTGAATCGACCTTGTCAACACATTTTTTTACAAAATTGGGTGTCAACAAGTGCCCCCCACGGGTGGTTTCTCAAAGACGAAAGTCGGCGAGGGACCGCCCGTGTAAGCATGCTTATGTCATCTCATTGCTTATCTTGCCTTCCTTTTTTTTTCGACAGGTTCATCATGGCTAAGAAGGGCACAGTCGAGGCCAGTTCTTCGAATGGGAGATCTTTGTCTTCCGATCCCACTACTGTTGTGACCTCTCACATGCCCGCTCCCAATCTATTAGCACGAAGCAAGTTTGGGCAACATGATTACCATTTGTTTGCTCGGGAGCACTTATGGACCATGGCTGGTGCCGCACACGTTGATGTTCAACTCATTCAGCATGGGCATGGGCAATTTAGCTATAACCGTCCAGCCCATCATCCTGCTCATCACCCATCTGACAAGGCATTATTGGAGTTCATTCGGAGGCCATCTCCATTGGGGGAGGCTGATGCTGACCGCTTATCAGCAGATGAGAGACGTCGGCTGGAGGGTGCTATTTTGAGAGACAGGGATAGTTTGCATGGTACTGTGACACACTCCTATCCTTGCTTTCCTTTGGGTCTGCTTCACCATCAGCGCAGTCCACTCCGCCATCAGCTGGGCCTTTTGGGAGAATTCCAGGAGGAGTATTTCCTATCTCATGACTTTCAGCCGGGCATATGGAAGCTGAACCGGACATGTTATTATGATTGGTCCAAGCGACGCAATGGTATTTTCTTGTTGCCAAACAGCTCCCGCTTCAGTGAGGAGGGCTATGATGGCCATTGCATACTTGATGATATTTTGGCCCACAACGTGGATAGCTGGTATGGCCGCCTATCTATAGAGCGCTCTCATTGTCCACGACTCGGAGCTTGCGAGTGGCTCGAATATGTCTTGGCCAACTTTGGTGCTCGTTTGGAGCGTATTGGCTTGAAGAGTGCAGTAGGGGCAGCTTTGTATGAATACCCCTGCTATGATGGTTATATCCAGACATTGGTGGAGCGCTTTAATAGGCGTTTGAACACATTTGTCACCGCGGAGGGTGAAACTTCTATGGACTTGTGGTCCTTCCACATGCTTTCGGGGCTTCCTATTCATGGAGAGCCATATGAAGAGGTTATTCTTGATGATCTTCACAGATGCCAAACTGACGAGCATGGCAACTATGGGCTACCCTACCCATGAGAATCTCATCAACTTGAGAATTCATATAGTTAACTCCAAATAATTTGGGATTGAGGCTATCGTTGAGTTATTTACTTGTTAACTTTGTTTTATTTAAGTTAGGCCACTAAGCCTGCCTGAGATTGACCATGGTCAGCTACTCTTGGCCAATCCTGCCAGACCTAGGTCAGTCCCACGTGAAACGCAAATCAAGATCAGCCTTCCCCCATAGATTTGGATAAGCAGATGCCATTCCTGGTCTAGATCAGCATACCCTGCAAATGATTGCGGTGATGGAGGTATCCGTGTAGACAATGTCAATAACCTAGCTGTGTTCAAGGAACAACTATATCCACATCCCCTAGGCCTCGTAGTGCACACTTTGCCTGCTCCCATCTCCCTCCATCACCTCGACAAGCCCTCATCCAGATACAAAGCATCTTATTCAAGAGGTGGAGATGAGTGCAAGAGTGAAAGGAATACTCTAAAGAGCCTAAGCTTCCCAGGAAAGAGAGCTTGATGTGCCACAGAATGTCCTTTTATCAACTTCTCTCTCTCCCGTAAGACCTTGAAGCTTGTGGGGACAGCGACTAGTGCAGGAAAAAAGTGTGACATCTACATCCAGTTTCACTCCTAAGAACAGGATGCCTGTGTTTAATCAAGAAACATGGATCTTGGTTGTTTGATGAATGCAATTTTCATCCATCAAACAACCCAGATCTACCCCAAAGTGAGACATCTACATCCAGTTTCACTTCTAAGAACATCTACCCCAAAGTGACCAATTTGCATCCTTACACAGCACAGGCCAGAAGTAAAGCTACCATTTTTTCAGCACTATTTTTGCTCATTCTCTACCCCTTTAAAGTGAACAATGGTCCTAAAAGAATTGAAAGAAGTGTAGGCATGTAAAGCTATGATGAGCATCCCAAATGGACATAAGGTCATCCTTCTATAGTTTTCAAGGCGAATAAGGCGACATAGTACCACCTTGTCACTTAGGTGATAAGGTGAGACACTAAACGACCCTTTTTTATAGTAATTTTGATATATCATAAGATATATGAGTAACGAATAATACATAAAAAGCAATAAATAGACATGTCAACATATAAATCAATTAAAAATATATAAATGCATAGCTAAACGAACTAAATAACAAGAATACCTAATCAGAACTACTCAAATAAGTTAATGTTAATACTTAATCAGTATTAATTGTTGGAAAATATCCATGAAATTACTTAATCCTAATTATTATTCTATAAGAATATCTATATGTAAACAAATTAACTATTAGAACAAGCTATTTTTACTTAAATACTTAATCAAAACCATTCAATTAAGTGGTATACTGGTATCGATACTTGGTTACTACTAACTATTACTAAATTAGACAAAATAAGAGGTTAATAGGTTGCTCGCCTAGGCACGGTGCCCCCTTGCCTTGACAAGTGAGGGGTGCTTTGCTGCCTGGGCGATGCCTTGAAAAAAGTGCATCCTTCCAAGTGAAGGGATTAGAAGCAGATAGTCAGGTAAAGGGAGACAAGAAAATGGAAGGCTCCTCATACTCAGCTTGGTGAAAAGTGGTGTCATATATAAATATAAATATATATATATATTCACTATAGATCATAACCCATCAGCATTCGATATCCATATTTGAATTGGCTGAGGCCAGGGGGCATGAATGTAGTCAGTTTTGTTGCTTTTACAGATGCCATCCCTTTTAAAAATAAAAGGCACGACAGCCTTTATACAATTTTGCCAGAAGAGGTTCGGTGAAGACCCAAACTTACCTACACAGATGCTGAACAAAAGAGGTTATTTGCCAAATTAGTTTTCTCATAAAAACAAATTCAAAATAAAGAAAGGTGTCTAGATCTCTCAATTTGGAGACTTATGAACCGAATCCACTCTTTTACTACTGCATCACCATTCAATCCATTCTTTGTGGAAATTTCCTCCCAACAAATTACGGCACAAGAACGGATAATTTAAGCGAGTATCTAAAACCTATCAACATGATCGATCATTTCTTTCATCATAATCATCACAATCGAGAAAATTATTAAATAAAAATGCATTGCGGGATCTTTCTCCTCATTGTGCTAGAGGACGAGATGGATGGCATGACTCACAAAGAAAGTGTACTAGCGATCTTGACAAGTGCGGCAGAAGGTACCCTGGGAAAGCTCGAAGCACGCTCTTGCATTGGCCGACAGGTGAGAGGTAAGACGGGCGGCCGCCACCACGCTGTGCAACGGAAGCAACGACTGCAAGCAGGCCAACGCCGCCACAGGCCTGTCACCAAGCGAATAGCATTACTCTAAGGGAAGACAATTTTAGAAACATAAACTAATATGCCCGCAGTGAGGCCATGAATCCGAGGATAGCTCACCGGGAAGCCGCGAACGGAAGCCGGCGACTGCAGCCAACGCGAGGAGATGCCAGAGATGCCGGGTTCTGACAGGGCAACGACGTCGGCGACCGCCGGGACGACCTTGCGGCGGCGAAAACCGATCTGGAGAGAGTGCCCCGGAAGGCCATTTCCTCAAGCACCCGATCCGCTGACTAGGGTTTAGGGTTCTTGATTCCTTTCTGCATCCACGACCGGTCCTCTTCCTCGTGGGCTTTACCCCATGCCGACGACTTGCTCGCTAAAACGGCCCACATTCTATTGGGCTTTCGGCCGCGTCCAGAGATGCGGAGGACAACCCTTAGCGAATAACTAATATCCTCGTCGTCTTCGGCGGAAACCCTCGCCGGGCGTTGTCTCAGCGGAAACCCTCGTTGAGCGGCGGAGTCTCGTCGTCTTCGGCGGAAACCCTCATCGAGCGCTGTCAGTGGAAACCCTCGTCGAGCAGCGAAGCCTCGTCGTCTTTGAAGGAAATCTCTCCGAGCTTCGTCTTGGGCGTTTCGTTGTCTGCGGTCGCCAAACTCTGCCTTGGCAAAGCACTTGTCGTCTCTCACGACGCATAGGGGGGGCCATCCTTGCGGGTGCTCACCGGTCTCAACAGATTTATCCGCGGTCTTCTTGGGAGCTCGCCGTCATCCTCGGTTGTAAGAGGTCTTTTTCGCCCATTTTCTTGGAGGCTCGCATTTTCGTCTGGTAGCGGTGCTGCTAAAATCAGCGCGGCCGTGACATTTGTCCGTGGTTTGTTTGCTGTATTGTGAAGGGAGTCTAGTCTTCCTAGCCTCCTTAGATCATAGGAAGAGTTTTTATCCTTTTTCCTCTGAGTGTCTATTCATGAGCCGGGAGGGAGGAAGATCCACAGATAGATGCGGAGGACAACCCTTAGCGAATAACTAATATCCTCGTCGTCTTCGGCGGAAACCCTCGCCGGGCGTTGTCTCAGCGGAAACCCTCACAGATAGATCTTCCTCCCTCCCAAATCTCTGTTCTACATTCCAATATTTCATCCAAATATCTTTATAGATATTTGGTCTTTTGTGTGCATTGGAGTGTAGACGTTCGGCTTACTATGTTATGTCTTTTTCTAGTTGTTGTCTATTGTCGTTGGTCCATCATGTTGTTCGGGTTTGTCTGGTCGTCTTCTCAACGTTTAGGCTTAGTAGTGTTATTCCGAATGTAGTGCATTGCCTAAATTTTCATTTAGGCATTTTGTCTCCTCTTCATGCACTACAATTATGGAGTTCAGGTTTAGTTTGCCTTAGTTTGTTTATCTTTTGTTTCTTTTTGTTTATAATCGGTGTGTTGTTGTTGGGGTCTATCTTGCTGTCCTTCTATGACTTTTTCATAGTCATGGTTTCTCTTCCGAGACCGTTAATCTGGGCATATTCCACACCTCTCTGGTGTGAGTTTCCGGTCTCGAGGCAGTTATCAAACTCCTTGAAAGGAGTGTTAAACTTTGCTGGCCGATCTTTGGCCATTATGTGGCTATGTGTTAAGTTGTCGGACAAGATGGTCTTCAACAGAACTCTGTTTATCGTCTTGTTAGTCATGTCCTTGTTTTCATGTAATGGTGTCTCAATTTGTCTGTTGTACTCTTTTGCTACAGTATAAATGTGTTTGTGTTGTTGTTGTTAAAAAAAAAAAAAAAAACTAATATCCGTTAACGATTTGTTTATCTGTAATTTTTAATATTCTAAAATATCACTCATTTAGAAGGAAGAACTTTTATTCAAAAACAAGAGTTCGTGTTTAATTAAAATTACAAAACACAAAAGCGATTACATGATTAGGATGGTTGTGTAGGCATAACTTTATTGTCTTTGTTTTGGTACAAATCTTTCGTATCGTTCGAGAAGAAAGGTCATCTTCTTATCTTGAGATTTTGGGAAATGAAGAGTTCTGGTGATGTATTTCTGTACGAGTCGCAATCTCCCTAGTCTCAATGTGGAAAAGCTTTTACCACACGTTGACAACAATATCAAGAAATCCATGTGTATTGAGTGTTTTGTTTTCTTTTGAACCGCGCATTGAGTATGTTGCAGATGGTACATATTAATGTCGGTCCTATAATGATTGTGTATAGAAATGAGGAATTTTAATTAGAAACTGAGAGGATCTCAACTCATTCTTTGTCCTTATTCTGGGAGCGATGAGTCGCCTCCCATGACCCATCAACCTTGCTTATTCTTCAGAATATTTTGCTCCATCCAAGAATTTTGGTGACCGTGCAAGTAAACATCTCGGCGATCTCATTATGTGGCAACACAACACCCCTTTTACCAGAGACGGCAGACGGACATACGGCAAAAATGCAAACGGACCGAAAGAGAAGTTGAAGGGGAGAAAATTGAAGTTTATGAAAGCAGCTTTAATGGTCAATCTAAGTCCCCACAGAGTAAGCTCTACAAAAATACTGTTTAGGAAGCCTACAATTCGATCGAGAAGCAACACTATCTCGAATACAAAGCAACCAAGACTAGCTTCCCGCGTCAGATTTTCCCAAACCTGGCCACTGAAGTTCTTCAGAAACTAGTAAAAAAAAATTCCATTCAAAGGTGCTCAGTGAAGATCCACAAAGCAAACAGAAGTAGAATCATGTGTCAACTTTCAGAGCTGGACGATATTTTGCGCATGATCATAGTTTCGGCTGTCCGTATTGCCTCTTGAGTACCAGTGATAGTCACTTTCCTGTTCAGATAAGAACAAATGGGTAATTTACAGTCATAAAATGACGGGCATCTTAAGACAATCAGGGTGTATGTACCTGTCGGATGTTCCAGACATAAAATCGCCCCTATGGGATATCTTTATTCTAGCTCCGCTAGCCTGCAGAACATAGTAAATGGTGCTTACACGCTATGCCTAAGAATTTTGAAATCTAAAGTGTGACGGCAACCAAGCAACCAAAATTCTGTGTACTTCAGTCAAAGCACACCTCTATGCTTTGTTGACTATATGATGGTGGTCGGAATATCAAATAAAAGTTACGCTCTAGTATGTGAGTTAGTTTCTGAGAAGAAAAACTACCGTAGTAAACACATGCATAAAGGCCACAGCTAGCCAAGTTCAACAGCTCCTTTCACAAAGATCAGCTACAACTACTGCTGCTGCTGTTGCCACTCAATGCTGCTTCTGGTACTACAGCTAGTGTGGATGCTATTGCTACTGGATATATGGTTGCCCCATTGCTAATGACAAGGCGACAACTACCAAATGTGCTTTTGGTTCATTGTCAGAATATGCTCATTTCAACTCCATTTACAGGTTGTTGGATGTTTCTGGCTAAACATCAGGCCTTTTAGTCACTGGCAGCGCTTTCCAGGTTGCAATCGGATGGTCAGACTGATGGCTTCATTTTTCTGGATACTTGGGCAATAAACCAACGGTACAGTTTTACGGCAAGGAGATGACATGTAATAAAACTTTCTCTGTGTTGTATATGATTCGTCAGTGATGACTCGGTGATTGGACGATCAAGGGTGCTTACCTAAGTTTTGGTCAGAGATTGCGCAATTGACTTGTTTCACGGGACCTGTATAATGAATGGGTGTGATGTAACCTCAAAATCTCCGAAAAGATTTGATTCTTTTGTTGTTTTGGAAATTCATTTTCCTCTTGGATTTGAATTAGACCTTAGCATTGACTTTGTAAGAAAATAGATGATATTTCATAAAAGTACTAACTAGGGTCAAAATTATGTGTTGAGGTTGTTAGGTTCTTTGAAATTAATTTTGACCTCTCCCCGTCGGATGGTGCGAAAATCCGACGTTAATTACATCGAGATTTCTCGAATACCCTTGATTAAACGTCATAGCAATCCGTTGGAACAGAAAACATACATCCGCAAAATAAGCATTCACATACACACATAGGAGAAAACAGTCCCATGAATTTGACGGAAGGCAAGTATTTGATTTGTTTGAATTTTGTTTGAATTGTATTTTGATTTAAGTTGAATTGAATTGATTTGAATTGAATTGATTTGATTGTTTAAAGCTGATTTTTTTGATTTTTGTTGGGATTGAATTATTTAAATTTAGTTTGATTGGAATTGGTTGAAATTAATTAAATTCTGGTTGTTTGATTCTGGGGGAATTTAGATTTAATAGATTTGACAACTTCTGGATTTTCTTATGCAATTTTCAGATTTTATGTGGAATGATTTGGAACAACTTTGAATTTGAATTTTCTTATGGGTTTGAATGGTTTGGGACCACCTATCTACGGATCAGCCTCTGACTTATACTAGTTTCAATCTTTGAAATTCAAATTTCAGAATTTTGGTTCGGATCTCCTGCAGATTTCAGATTTCAGATTCTCAGATTTTGTTTATGAATTTAATTGAATTTGTGATTTGTTTGGAATCGTTTGATTTGGACATTATGTGAAGATTTAGATTACAGATTCTGATTTCGGATTTTACAATTTTCTGGATTTGCAGATTTTCTCATCTTTGGATAGACATTCAGATTTAAATCATTGGAGTTCAAATTTTTGAATTAGAAACTGCAGATTTTTAGATTTTCAGTTTCAGATCTGGGTGTTCAGATTTCAGATTCCGAACCTTATCTCCCATATTTCAGATTTTTTCGAAGTCCAGATTCTGCACCACTTCCAGACTTACAGATTTCTGATTTTTAATCTTCAGAGTTTCAATTACAGATTTTTTTTAGTTCAGACCCTGCAGACTTCAGATCTTGCTGCGGCTCCTGCACCTCCCATCTTCAGGTTTTAGGCTTTTAAAAGGATTAAGTTCAATTTTCGGATCTTACAAATTCAGAATTACAAATTGCTGTATTTTTTATT
The DNA here is from genome assembly GCA_036172225.1 of Cryptocoryne crispatula var. balansae. Lineage (NCBI taxonomy): Eukaryota > Viridiplantae > Streptophyta > Magnoliopsida > Alismatales > Araceae > Cryptocoryne > Cryptocoryne crispatula. The sequence continues at coordinate 8,348,207 of CM069922.1, read as the reverse complement.
TCAGATTTTGGTTGCAGGTTTTGAATTTGGGTTTATTTGGTTAGAATTGATTTGAGTTAAAAGTTGTTCATGGATTAATTCAATTTCAGTTTGTTTTAAATTTGTTTGGTTAAAGTTAACTTGTTTTGAGGGTTTGAAAAAAAAGATTTGAATTGATTTAAATGTGTTCAAGTTAGATTTGGCTTGAAATTTGTTTGATTTAGTTTTGTTTGATTATCTTGAGTTTAATTTAAGAGTTGGGTTTAAATTGAATTTGATTGGTGCTTGAATTTTATTTTAAGAAGTTTGATTTAAATTTGCTTGACTTATCTTTGGATTTGGTTTGTTTATTAAAATTTGTTTGGGAATTTGATTTGGTTTATTTTTGAGAAGTTAAGTTTAATAATTTATTTATGGGTTGTTATTGGTTAAAATTGATTTACATGTGTTGTGATTTAACTTGATTTGGTTTAAATTGAATTTATTTAATTTGGAATTTTTTGAATTTATTTAGTTGAAATTGGATTGGATTTTGGGATGTGAAAAGAAAATAGGAGCATATGAATACTTTGCATGTACGGAGATATTTCACAAAACTTAACTCCGAGCTAATTTTTTCATGGCCCCGTACGGGCATAAAAGAATAAAATCAACTTACATAATAACTCTCCTCTCTCTTTTTTTTTTTTTCAAGATTAAATTTCTCATAGCTCTTTATGAGCATCAAGAAATTTATCTCAAATGAATTTTGGGTATCGAAAATCGACCACACAAAGAAAATTAAACCTCATATGACCTTTTATAGGCATTGAGAGATTTAAAATTGAATGGATTTTGGGGAAATTGAAAATTAACCCCACAATGAAGATTAAATCTCATATGGCCTTTTATAGGCATTAGAGACTTAAAAATTGAATAGATTTTGGGGAAATTGGAAATTAACCCCACATTGAAGATTAAATCTCATATGGCCTTTTATAGGCATCAGAGACTTAAAAAAATGAATAGATTTTGGGGAAATTGGAAATTAACCCCACAATTAAGATTAAATCTCATATGGCCTTTTATAGGCATTAGAGACTTAAAAAAATGAATAGATTTTGGGGAAATTGGAAATTAACCCCACAATGAAGATTAAATCTCATATGGCCTTTTATAGGCATTAGAGACTTAAAAATGAATAGATTTTGGGGAAATTGGAAATTACCCCACAATGAAGATTAAATCTCATACGGCCTTTTATAGGCATTAAGAGACTTAAAATTGAATGGATTTTGGGGAAATTGGAAATTAACCCCACATTTATTATTAACCAAATTGAGGGAGAGTAGCCCCGGTCCAGAAGGACTTGTGGAGGGTCTCCCAAGGACCCCACCTCGTCGGTCTATGGTTTAGCGCGTGGCTATCCCAAGACTCTTGGGTGAAGATCCTTTTAATTTGAATTTTTTCTTTTATTTTTTTTTTTTGAAGAGAGGTTCCTGCATGTGCGCAAGGGTTCTGGCCGCATAGAGATGGGCCGGCACTGTTTGAACCGGCCGGTCGGTTCCCGCTTCTTTTTTTTTGCGTTTTCTCCCTCAGGTGGGCCCCACGATTTTCCAGCGTGGACCTAAGTCCCCTGGACATTATTTCTCCCCCTCTCGGCTGCTACGGTGCTCCATTCGACCCTCTCCGGCACCCGACGGCAGCGCAGCCCTCCCGGCGGACCCCGGCTTCGTCCGACGGCGACGGCGGAGGCGTGAGAGGCTCACGGCTGCAAAGCGGCTTCCGGCGGAGGTTCCGGCGGCGACGGTTGCTCCCAGCGGGGGTTCCGGCGGCGACGGCAGGTCTTGGAGGAGGCTTCGGTGGAGGCGGCTTCCGCAAGGGCTTCCCGCGACGTCGAGTTGCACCGGAGGGGATACCGGCAGAGGTTCCGGCGGCTTCCGGCGGAGGTTTTGCTCTCTCCCTCTATCAGCCTCCCCCCGTGCCTTCTTTCTTCGCGCTACTTCCCCTCCGAATCATCTCCTCTCTATCAGCCTCCCCCCCCGTCCCCCCTTTTTTTTTCTTTTCTCCCCCTACGGCACGGCTCCTCTCCCGCTCCCCCTTTTTTTTTCTTTTCTCCCCCTCTACGGCACGGCTCCTCTCCCGCTCCCCCTTTTTTTCTTTTCTCCCTCTCCCCCGGGTTCTTATAGGCCTCCGCCGTATCCTCCCTCCGTCGGGAGACTTCCCGCAATGGAGATTGCGGCCCCGAGAGGGACTCGGAGCAATCCCGGATTTTTTGGGATCAACCTCTCCTTCCTCCTTATCCGCCGACTGCCTTCTTACGGCGGTCCCCCGTCATCTCTCGGCTCGGGGAGAATCCGACGGGAGTCGGTTCCCTTCCCTAATCCGACAGCTCCTCTTCCTGTATTTTTTCTTTCCTCTTTTTTTGAATGGGCCAGCATAAAGACATGGGCGTGAATGGGCTAGTATTGGGTTACCTCCGTGGATGGCTTAGCTCATTGGGCCATCCTGGTCGCGACTACCCAGCTCCCTCTCCTCTTTTATTTGTCATTTCATTTTTTTTTTTTTTTTGATGCGGATGGGTTATAGAGGAGATGACATCCATGGGCCGGTTGCTGGCTCCATGGATGCTGGCCCGATTGGGCTGTTTCGGACCTCCTCCTGGCCCAATCGATCTCCTTTTAGTTGCTGGCCTGCTTTTTTTTTTCTTCTTTTTTTTTCTAAAAATTGTGCGCCAACAAATGCCCCCCACGGGTGATTCCTTAAAGACGAAGGTCGTCGAGGAATTGCCCGTGCAAACATATGGTTGCATCCTCTTGTCTTCTTTCATTGCTTGTACTGATTGAAAATTGTGGAATTGCCTGTGTATGGTTTTCTTTCTGTCACTTGCTTGCTGCTCTATGACTGAAAATTTTGAATTGTTCAACTGTATTCCCTTTCTGCCATTTGTTTGCTGCTTGATTGTAAATTCTTCAAATTACTTGTGTGAATACAGTTGAACCATTTCCTTTGTTGGTTGGACACTTTTGGGCTGAGAAGGGCTTGGGCCCTCTTGTTGGCTTTTAGATGTGACAACTTAGAATGGGAAAGCCTCTTTGCATGTTTGCTCCATTGGTTGAAAGCCTTCTAGCATATTAGGCTTTTTGCCTTTTGCCTGCCATTTCGGTGCTCCCAGTTAGCTATCTCTCGGGGTCCGGCCAGAACTTCTTTCCTTCTTTTCTTCTCCTTGTTTGCTTTTGTTGTTGTTTTTTTTTTTACTGATCCGACTGCCCTTTTTCGGGTTTTCACCCGGACCAACCCCCTTTGATTTTTGCCTACATGCCTCAAAAGAGGTTTTCATGTAGCAGGGTTACCTGATTTTGCCTAGAGCGCCTTTTCAGGTTTTTACTCTAGCCAGGTTTTCTTGACATTTTTACCCTCAACCGATCAATGAGATGAGAACAGCCGAGTTCGTCGGGCATCGCCATTTTTAGCCCACTCTCTTTTTTTTCCTTTTTTTTTTTCTATTTTTTCCTTTGCAGGGAATTAAGGCTTCCCTCAAGCCATGAAGTTATTTTGGGGCGGTGAGGAATTAAGGCTTCCCCTGGGCCATGGAATTTTTGGGCGGTGAGGAATTTAGGCTTCCCCTGGGGCATGGGCTTTGATGGCTTTGTGCCGGTGGATTTGTGGACTTGTGAGTATGAAGAAGTCACACTCGGTCTATGGGATGTGCTTTGAGGTGGTATGATGCCGCTTGGCCCGTAGACTTATGAATGTAAAGAATTTGCATTCGGTCCATAGGCTATGGTATTGGGGTGGCTTTGTGCTGTAAGAATCCGTGGGACATTTAGGTATGAAATGGTCATGCCTGGCCCATAGGGTTTGAGTTCGGGGTGGCTTGATGCCGAAAGAGCCCGCGAGACATGCGGGTATGGAAAGACCATACTCAGTCTCTTGGGTATGAGAATGGTGGCCTATAGGACATATGAGCATAACGAAGTCATACTCGGCCTATGGAGTGTAAGTTTGGGATGGCTTGATGCCAAGAAACCCATAAGACATGTGAGTATGGAGAGGTCACACTTGTCTTGTTGGGCAAAGTATGATGGCTTCATGCCGAAAGGATATGGTGGTTTGATACCAAAATGATTTGTTGGACATATGAGCATGAAGAAGTCACACTCGGTCCATATGAGCATTAAGGTATCAATTTTGGGGTGGCTTGATGCCATTAGAACTCGCAGACTTATGAGTATGAAGAAATCACGCTCGGTCTATGGGGTATAAAATATTGGGTGGCTTGATGCCAAAATGACCTGTAGGACATGTGAGCGTGAAGAAATCACACTCGGCCTACTAGGTAGAATTTGGTGACTTGATGTCAAAGAGGAACCCGTAGGACATATGAGTGTGAAGAGATCACTCTCGGCCTATTGGGTAGAATTTGGTGACTTGATGTCAAAGAGGAACCCGTAGGACATATGAGTGTGAAGAGATCACTCTCGGCCTATTGGGTAGAATTTGGTGACTTGATGTCAAAGAGGACCCGTAGGACATATGAGCATGAAGAAGAGATCATACTCGGCCTATTGGGTAGAATTTGGTGACTTGATGTCAAAGAGAACCTGTAGGACATATGAGCATGAAGAAGTCATGCTCGGCCTGTTGGCTATGAGTTTTGTGGCTTGATGCCGAAACAAATATTGTGGCTTGATGCCAAGATGAACCCATAGGACATGTGAGTGTGAAGAAATCATACTCGGCCTGTTGGGCATGAATTTGTGGCTTGATGCCAAAAGAAATGTTGTGGCTTAATGCCAAAAGGAGTTGACAACTTGATGTTGTGACGGGGTATTGTGGCTTGATGCCAAAATAATTTGGTGGCTTGATACCGAAAGATACAGCTTAATGTCAAAGTAGTATCATGGCTTGATGCCAAAAAGGGTCATGACGGCTTGATGCCGAATGGTGGCTTGGTGCCAAAAGAGGTATAATGGCTTGATGCCAAAAAGAATATTGTGGCTTAATGCCAAATGAATGTTGTTGGCTTGATGCCAAATAGGTATGAGTGTGAGGATGGCTTGATGCCACAAGAATGTGGAGGCTTGATGCCGAAAGGGTATAAATATGGGATGGCTTGATGCCATTTTTAGAGTTGTGGGACATGCGAGTATGAAATGATCATGCTCGGCCCGTGAAGTATGAATTTGGGGTAAAACCCAAACTTGAAGGTTCAAGGCTCAAATATTGCCGGTGGGACTTGAGACATGGGAATGGTTCCATGCCCAGCCTTGGTGGCATAGACTCTGAGCAGCATTTAGGCCAAAAGACCATGATGGTATTGGATTTATGGAAACCATATAGACCGAGAGGGTCATACTGGTATAGAATTTGACAGTCACATAGACCTTGCTGGTCATGATGACGTAAGAACTTGGGGACCATGTAGACTGGAAGGGCCATGATGGTATGGAAGCTTGAAAACCATATAGACCCGAAGAGTCATGATAGTATGAATGTTTGAAACCACGCAGACCATGAGGGTCACAATGGTATGAATTTATTGAAAGCCATGCGGACATGAGAGTCATAATGGCATGTGATGATTTTTTTTTGAAACCATACAGACCATGAGGGTCATAATTGTATGAAAGATTGAAGGCTACGTAGGCCAAGAGGGTCATGATAGCCTGGGGATTTATTAGCAAACCATATAGACCGAGAGGGTCATAATGGTATGAAATTTGACAGTCATATAGACAAGAGAGTCATGATGACATGAATGGGTGAAGCCATGTAGACTTAGAGGTCATGATGGCATGAATTTTGACATGTTTAGAGGAGAGGTGAGTCCCCTCTTTCTTGAACTTTGAATTTCCAGAGTTTCCTCTTTTTTTCCTTTTTTTTCTTTTTTTTTTTCAAACTAACTTGACTGCCTTCTGAAAGGTTTTTACCCAAGCTAGTCCCCCTTTTTCTTTTGCCTGTACGCCCTTTTGCAGAGTTTTCATACAGCAGGGTGATCCATTTTTGCCTGAGGTACCCTCATCGGGTCATCACCTCAGCTGGATTTTTTTCTTTCTTTTTTTGTTTGACATATTTTGCCCTTGGTCAATTAATGGTGTAACTAACTAAATCTGTCAAGGTATTTCATTTTTTCTTTCTTTCTTTCTTTTTTTTCTTTCTTCTTTTTTGTTTGAACTTCCTTTGGAGTCCACACAGGGGAACCGCGTAGGGCTGATCATAGGAATATTGGGGGCCTTGGATGGCTTGTATGTGGGCATAGGCATGTTACAGCCATTAGCATGAGTTGGGATTTAGGCATGTCAGAGGCCATGGAGGTTTTTTTTGTACATGGGCATGTCGGAGGCCATGAAGACTGTTTCTTTTGTGGTATGTGAGGGCACATAAGCAGTTGTTTTGGGCATATTTGGGGGTAGGTTGATGGCCTACTTTGGGATTGAATTGAAGGGTTGTGGAGGGCTGTCCTATGGACCCTTCATTCCCCAAGCAAAGGGATAGAAGAAGATTCAGCCCTTGGCTCTCTCTTCTTGGGAGGTTGGTTTAAGTATTCTTTGTGACCTGGATGTTAAAATTTCCAATACCATTTGAAAGTGGGTCAATCTTGCCAATTTTGAACAGATGAAACCCATTCTTTTTGCCCCCAGTGCTGTTTGAGGCAAAGTTAGCCCTGTCGTCACAACGGGGCTTAAGGACCTGGCACTGGCCTTGTACGACCTCCTCAGACCATTTGTCAAATCGGTTGACATCGATGAGCATATTGGACTGGATACTGCCTTTTTGCCAGAGCAAGACTTAACCGGGCTGCAAACGGCTCAATTTGTGATGGGTGTCAAAACTTCTTACCTGTCCGGGCTTTATGCTTTGCAGCGGATTGATGGTTGACCTGGCGTGTTGACATGCAGGGATAGATTCCTTGTTTGCCAAAAGGCATAATTAGGTCAGGCCGTTGACCAGCAAGACTTGGTTTGAAATGTCAAGTTGAGAGCTGGTCTCCCACTTGAATTGCAGCATCGGGGGCTGTTGGTCGGCCTGATCTGCTAACATGTAGGATGGAGGGTTGCTCCCTTGCAGACAACATAACTGACTTCATGTAGTCTCTTGTTGAGACAATGATCTCTTCCTTGTCTCCCTTTGTAGTTAGCGCAGATTGTTGATTTTCTGGGGGTTTATTGATAGAGGTTGGTCCTCTTGCCCCCTGTTACCTTTTTAGGTGGAGAGTTTGCCCTTACACCTGCTTGATATGACATTGCTTAGGGGCATGCCCCCGGCCGGATGAATAGTTCTCATAATCAAGAAACTACCTGATTTTTGATGCATAATGAGTCAAGAATTGCTTTCTCTCCCGTGCATAACTTTATCAGGCGATGCCATATAGACATCATTCAGTGAGGGCATAAGATTTGTTCTGAGCCCAAGTGCTATCATGACAGTTGCGTCCATTCGCCAGATAGAGGATTGATTCCTCACCTGCATGTCGGAATTAGAAGATCGGACCATTGGTTGGTCATCTTGGTTGAGAGAAAGGGCAAAATGCTGATCTCTCTGTAGTATCATAGGCCGTTGATCAGCTGGCTCCTTCCAACTGAAGAATGTAGGGTTGATCCCTTGCTTCACTGAAAGCCATGTTTTCGACCATTGATTGGCCAGACTTTATTAAAATATGGAGAATTGCTTCCTTACTTGGTGGCCAGAGGACCGGTCACTTTGGTTGAATGCATTTCTTTCGTACGCAAAGGATTTCTTCCTTGCTCTTTACCAGTATCATGGGTGTCCGGTTGATCCTTAGCCCGAGTTGTACTGGAGTGGCTTGGAGGCTTGCCCCCAACTAGATGGATGACATTGAGAGATTGATCGACGAATCAACCAATATCTTATGCATACCGAGTGACGGATTGATTCCGAACCCGAGCATGAAAAGATGCCATATTTGGGCCATTTTTATGTGGTCATAGGATTTCTCCCAGGACCAAGGAGTACTTTGAAGTTGCATCGATAACCGGGCAACATTTTTTTTTTGCAATTGGCAAGCATAGGATTGATTCCCAGCTCGTCGACTTGTCTTGGTGGACGGAACCGTTGATCGGTTGTCCTGCTTGAAATGGTGGGTCGAGGGTTAATCCCTCACCCGGAAGATGACATCCGGGGATGAAACTGTTGATCAATTGCCCCCGGTTGAAATCATGGGTTAAGGGCTGGTCCCTTACCCAAGAAATAGCACGGCTAGCTATTGATCGGCCAGATTTGTTAATTTTTAGACAAGAGGACTGATCCCTCTCTCCATTAGCAGTTGGGACCACTGTTGGTCCGAAATGAATTGACGGGTGAAAGATTTCTTCTTTCCCCGTGCAGCTGCAGCAATGCTGGCAAAAGGCTGGGCAGCATTCTTATTCTTTTCATCCAACTGGGCCAGAGTGGCGAAATGATTGGCTAAATGTCGTATGGTGAGCTTCAACTTCATCTTCCTCAGCATAATAGAAAGAAGTCACATCCGGGCAAGTTTTGATTTGGTCATCGGATTTGTTCCAAGACCAAAGGATATTTTGCAGTTATACCGATAACCGGGCATCATTTTTCAATTGGTGAGCCTAGGATTGATTCCTAGCCCATCAAGCAATATTGGGGGATAGGACCGTTGATCGGTTATCCCTGTTGAACTGACAATTTGAAGGTTGGCCCCTTTCTTGAAAGTAGCATGCGGGGACAGAACCGTTGATCGGTTGCCCCTGTTTGAATTATGGGCCGAGGGTTGATCCCCCACCCGAACCATAGCTTGGTGGGCCGTTGATCGGCCGAAATTGTTGATTTTTAAGAAAAGAGGCCTGCTCCCTCTCTCCAGTAACAATTGAGGCCACTGACTGGCCATGCATAACTTGACGGGCGAAAGATTTCTTCTTTCCCCGAATGGGCCTTGCAGCAGTGTTGGTGGAAGACTGGGAAGAAACCTTGTCCATTTTGTCCAACCGAGCCAGAGTGGCATAATGGTTAGTAATAAGAAATGTTGGAACTTGTACTGGCTTTTCCCTTTGAGGTGGAGGATTGCTTCCTCTCTCATCATTTTGATAACATACCGGGCATGTGGTTTATCCTTGGCCCATGTTGTTATGGTGCAGTTGGGCAATTGCCCCCAGCCAAATATAAAATTCTGAATTGTTTTTTTTTCCTTGAGTTTGGTGAGCCTTCCATCAAGTCGGCTGCAGCATAGGCACCTGATTTCTACTTTGCCCAAAATTTTTCTGGACTCAACTGAGAATTAGTTGACCCTGTTGAGGTGTCGAGCTGAAGCTTAACCCCCTTAGTTGATCAAGAACTTCACGGACCGTTGATCGGCCTGCCATCCTTGGAACGAGGAGCAGAGGGCTGCCCCCTCATCTTGGTGGTAGTGGTTTAAGTTGACTTGTTGTCAAATTAACATGGCGTGTATAAATGAGCATCTTGCCCCCTGTTGGATAGATGACATGAAGATACTAACCAGCAGATCGAGGAACGGCTACTGTATAGTGGGTGGTGGATTGATTCCATACCCAAGTAGAGTGTGATGATGCCCTGCATATGCAAGCTTTAATGTGAGCATCAGATTTATTCCTAGCTCGAGTGATACCTCGGAGTTGTGCCACTAACTGAATAGCCAGGGCCATTTTCCAACTGCTGGTTGATTGGGCTTGGTTGAGATTGTGGGTTGAGGGCTGGTCCCTCACCCAAGCAACAACATGTTGGGCCATTGCTTGGCCCAAGTTGTCAATTTTCGGATTGGAGGGCTGATCCCTCACATAACCTTGATGTTGTCTGTCGGCTAGACAACCACAAGGTGTAGCATCCTGAGACTGTGCTCATGATTGGTAGCCCTTGGCATTTCAAGAGTAGAAGATTGATTCCCCTACTTGGTTAGCCATCCATAAAGACTTCATGTCATGGAGTGAGGATTGATTCCCCATGGAAATGGCATTCATGTGGCATGCGCCGTTGTCAGGTTCCCCATTACATGTTGTGGACGAAGGCTGGCAATGGCAGCATTGTGATTTGAGGGTTGCTCCCTTCTTGAGGCAGCTTTGGCATGGGCCATTGACCAAGAACCATGGTAATTCCCTGGATTTGAGGGTTAATCCCTCCTTGGAACAACTTTGGCATATGCTGTTGACTGGGCAGCCATGCTCTGATGATTTTTTGTTTTCTTGGGCATAAGATTTGTTCCTTACCCAAGTGTATATGGGGTTAAACTGAAGCCACATTATTGTCCCAGGTCAAGGGTTAATCCCTTACCCAGTCGAAATGCCTCATGATTTGAGCCCTCAATTTAACCAGCCATAGTGAATTGAGAGATGACACCTCAATGAAATGTGGGCCACCAACCAATCTCAGCATCTTCCACTCGGGTGATGGATTTGTTCCTTACCCAAGTAGTATTTGTTTGGAGCCAAATTGATATCCGATCGGCCGAAGTGTGTTTCTATTTTGGAAACATAGGATTGATTCCTTGTCCTTGAATATGCTGAGCCTCTGATAGGTCAGCCATGGTGGGTTCATGCATTGAGAATTGATCCCTTCTTGACTTGTTATTTGGCATGGTCATTGCTTGACCAAATATGACTTTTGGGTGAAGGATTTGTTCCTTGCCCCCATTTGATTGACGGAGTTCATCCGGATTTAGGGATTTATTCCCCGCCGAATGACGACATCACCATCTTGAGTGTGAGAGACTTCTCTGCCAGTTGACCAACAATGGTACTCTCACGAATTGAGAATGTGTTTTTTGGCATGGCCATGACTTGACCATGTATGACTTTTGGGTGAAGGATTTGTTCCTTGCCCCCATTTGGTTGATAGAGTTCTTTTGGACTTGGGGATTTGTTCCCTGCTGAATGACATTGTTGCCGGCTTGACTCCGGAAGCTTTCTTTGCCGGTTGGCCAGCAGCCTCTTTTTCTTCTTCTTTTTTCTTTCTTTTTCTTTTCTTTTCTTTTTTTTTCTCTTTTTTTTTTATCTGTGGTCAACCTTCTCTCATTGTGGTTGCCCCGGTGCCATGCACTTGTTGGAGATGGAGGAATTAGACTTTGCCTTGGCATTGTCCTCCCATTACCTTGGTCGGGTATGAAAAACCGACTTTGGTATTTAGTTGCATGGGTCTTGAGACGGCATGTTTGATGCCTCTTTGACTTATTTGAGGGTTGGTGGTGACAGAATCCATGACCACCTGCCCTCAGAGTTGTTTGTTGGGGAGCTTCCATGGTAAGCTCTTTGAAAATAGGGTCAAGTTGTTTGACCCTTGAAATATTCTCGGTGCTGGATGAACTCCGAGAGTGGCTTCTTGAGATGTTTGCAACATCGGGATGAAGTCTTCATGGCGAGGTAATTGGACCCCACCGGGTCTCATCCTTTGACATTTTTCGCCTCCTCCTCGCACAAAAAGGAAAGAAGCATGTGTTAGATATATATGGGATTTGAAATGTATGTCTTCTTGGATTGCTATGACGGAGAGATGAAGGGAAGGAGAGGTCCCACCGGGCGTGCCAATTGATGTAACCTCAAAATCTCCGAAAAGATTTGATTCTTTTGTTGTTTTGGAAATTCATTTTCCTCTTGGATTTGAATTAGACCTTAGCATTGACTTTGTAAGAAAATAGATGATATTTCATAAAAGTACTAACTAGGGTCAAAATTATGTGTTGAGGTTGTTAGGTTCTTTGAAATTAATTTTGACCTCTCCCCGTCGGATGGTGCGAAAATCCGACGTTAATTACATCGAGATTTCTCGAATACCCTTGATTAAACGTCATAGCAATCCGTTGGAACAGAAAACATACATCCGCAAAATAAGCATTCACATACACACATAGGAGAAAACAGTCCCATGAATTTGACGGAAGGCAAGTATTTGATTTGTTTGAATTTTGTTTGAATTGTATTTTGATTTAAGTTGAATTGAATTGATTTGAATTGAATTGATTTGATTGTTTAAAGCTGATTTTTTTGATTTTTGTTGGGATTGAATTATTTAAATTTAGTTTGATTGGAATTGGTTGAAATTAATTAAATTCTGGTTGTTTGATTCTGGGGGAATTTAGATTTAATAGATTTGACAACTTCTGGATTTTCTTATGCAATTTTCAGATTTTATGTGGAATGATTTGGAACAACTTTGAATTTGAATTTTCTTATGGGTTTGAATGGTTTGGGACCACCTATCTACGGATCAGCCTCTGACTTATACTAGTTTCAATCTTTGAAATTCAAATTTCAGAATTTTGGTTCGGATCTCCTGCAGATTTCAGATTTCAGATTCTCAGATTTTGTTTATGAATTTAATTGAATTTGTGATTTGTTTGGAATCGTTTGATTTGGACATTATGTGAAGATTTAGATTACAGATTCTGATTTCGGATTTTACAATTTTCTGGATTTGCAGATTTTCTCATCTTTGGATAGACATTCAGATTTAAATCATTGGAGTTCAAATTTTTGAATTAGAAACTGCAGATTTTTAGATTTTCAGTTTCAGATCTGGGTGTTCAGATTTCAGATTCCGAACCTTATCTCCCATATTTCAGATTTTTTCGAAGTCCAGATTCTGCACCACTTCCAGACTTACAGATTTCTGATTTTTAATCTTCAGAGTTTCAATTACAGATTTTTTTTAGTTCAGACCCTGCAGACTTCAGATCTTGCTGCGGCTCCTGCACCTCCCATCTTCAGGTTTTAGGCTTTTAAAAGGATTAAGTTCAATTTTCGGATCTTACAAATTCAGAATTACAAATTGCTGTATTTTTTATTTCAGATTTTGGTTGCAGGTTTTGAATTTGGGTTTATTTGGTTAGAATTGATTTGAGTTAAAAGTTGTTCATGGATTAATTCAATTTCAGTTTGTTTTAAATTTGTTTGGTTAAAGTTAACTTGTTTTGAGGGTTTGAAAAAAAGATTTGAATTGATTTAAATGTGTTCAAGTTAGATTTGGCTTGAAATTTGTTTGATTTAGTTTTGTTTGATTATCTTGAGTTTAATTTAAGAGTTGGGTTTAAATTGAATTTGATTGGTGCTTGAATTTTATTTTAAGAAGTTTGATTTAAATTTGCTTGACTTATCTTTGGATTTGGTTTGTTTATTAAAATTTGTTTGGGAATTTGATTTGGTTTATTTTTGAGAAGTTAAGTTTAATAATTTATTTATGGGTTGTTATTGGTTAAAATTGATTTACATGTGTTGTGATTTAACTTGATTTGGTTTAAATTGAATTTATTTAATTTGGAATTTTTTGAATTTATTTAGTTGAAATTGGATTGGATTTTGGGATGTGAAAAGAAAATAGGAGCATATGAATACTTTGCATGTACGGAGATATTTCACAAAACTTAACTCCGAGCTAATTTTTTCATGGCCCTGCATGGGCATAAAAGAATAAAATCAACTTACATAATAACTCTCCTCTCTCTTTTTTTTTTTTTCAAGATTAAATTTCTCATAGCTCTTTATGAGCATCAAGAAATTTATCTCAAATGAATTTTGGGTATCGAAAATCGACCACACAAAGAAAATTAAACCTCATATGACCTTTTATAGGCATTGAGAGATTTAAAATTGAATGGATTTTTGGAAATTGAAAATTAACCCCACAATGAAGATTAAATCTCATATGGCCTTTTATAGGCATTAGAGACTTAAAAATTGAATAGATTTTGGGAAATTGGAAATTAACCCCACATTGAAGATTAAATCTCATATGGCCTTTTATAGGCATCAGAGACTTAAAAAAATGAATAGATTTTGGGGAAATTGGAAATTAACCCCACAATTAAGATTAAATCTCATATGGCCTTTTATAGGCATTAGAGACTTAAAAAAATGAATAGATTTTGGGGAAATTGGAAATTAACCCCACAATGAAGATTAAATCTCATATGGCCTTTTATAGGCATTAGAGACTTAAAAATGAATAGATTTTGGGGAAATTGGAAATTACCCCACAATGAAGATTAAATCTCATACGGCCTTTTATAGGCATTAAGAGACTTAAAATTGAATGGATTTTGGGGAAATTGGAAATTAACCCCACATTTATTATTAACCAAATTGAGGGAGAGTAGCCCCGGTCCAGAAGGACTTGTGGAGGGTCTCCCAAGGACCCCACCTCGTCGGTCTATGGTTTAGCGCGTGGCTATCCCAAGACTCTTGGGTGAAGATCCTTTTAATTTGAATTTTTTCTTTTATTTTTTTTTTTTGAAGAGAGGTTCCTGCATGTGCGCAAGGGTTCTGGCCGCATAGAGATGGGCCGGCACTGTTTGAACCGGCCGGTCGGTTCCCGCTTCTTTTTTTTTTGCGTTTTCTCCCTCAGGTGGGCCCCACGATTTTCCAGCGTGGACCTAAGTCCCCTGGACATTATTTCTCCCCCTCTCGGCTGCTACGGTGCTCCATTCGACCCTCTCCGGCACCCGACGGCAGCGCAGCCCTCCCGGCGGACCCCGGCTTCGTCCGACGGCGACGGCGGAGGCGCGAGAGGCTCGCGGCTGCAAAGCGGCTTCCGGCGGAGGTTCCGGCGGCGACGGTTGCTCCCGGCCGGGGTTCCGGCGGCGACGGCGAGTCTTGGAGGAGGCTTCGGTGGAGGCGGCTTCCGCAAGGCTTCCCGCGACGTCGAGTTGCACCGGAGGGGATACCGGCAGAGGTTCCGGCGGCTTCCGGCGGAGGTTTTGCTCTCTCCCTCTATCAGCCTCCCCCCGTGCCTTCTTTCTTCGCGCTACTTCCCCTCCGAATCATCTCCTCTCTATCAGCCTCCCCCCCCGTCCCCCCTTTTTTTTTCTTTTCTCCCCCTCTACGGCACGGCTCCTCTCCCGCTCCCCCTTTTTTTTTCTTTTCTCCCCCTCTACGGCACGGCTCCTCTCCCGCTCCCCCTTTTTTTCTTTTCTCCCTCTCCCCCGGGTTCTTATAGGCCTCCGCCGTATCCTCCCTCCGTCGGGAGACTTCCCGCAATGGAGATTGCGGCCCCGAGAGGGACTCGGAGCAATCCCGAATTTTGGGATCAACCTCTCCTTCCTCCTTATCCGCCGACTGCCTTCTTACGGCAGTCCCCTGCCATCTCTG
The DNA here is from genome assembly GCA_036172225.1 of Cryptocoryne crispatula var. balansae. Classification (NCBI taxonomy): domain Eukaryota; kingdom Viridiplantae; phylum Streptophyta; class Magnoliopsida; order Alismatales; family Araceae; genus Cryptocoryne; species Cryptocoryne crispatula. The sequence continues at coordinate 8,333,187 of CM069922.1, read as the reverse complement.
GCTCCGGGGGAGAATCCGACGGGAGTCGGTTCCCTTCCCTAATCCGACAGCTCCTCTTCCCGTATTTTTTCTTTCCTCTTTTTTTGAATGGGCCAGCAAAAAGAGATGGGCGTGAATGGGCTAGTATTGGGTTACCTCCGTGGATGGCTTAGCTCCATTGGGCCATCCTGGTCGCGACTACCCAGCTCCCTCTCCTCTTTTATTTGTCATTTCATTTTTTTTTTTTTTTTGATGCGGATGGGTTATAGAGGAGATGACATCCATGGGCCGGTTGCTGGCTCCATGGATGCTGGCCCGATTGGGCTGTTTCGGACCTCCTCCTGGCCCAATCGATCTCCTTTTAGTTGCTGGCCTGCTTTTTTTTTTTCTTCTTTTTTTTTTCTAAAAATTGTGCGCCAACAGGGTGCAATAAGGATAATTTGTAATTTCTTAAGTGCTGTTTGGTACGGGGATAACTTGGGGATAAACCTGGATTATCCCCTAAATTTTGGGGATAACCCAAATTTATCCCCAAAATTTTATGGTACCAAACAGGTCCTAAAAGTTTAGATTAAGATTGCCAAACTAAATTTTTTTATTAAATAGTTATAATCAAGGAAGGCCGGATTGCAGATCAGGATCGGGTTGCCAGGTTGTGCGACCTGACTGTTTAGGTCGGGCTTATGGGTCCTGACCAGATCAGTCAGGGCCTTTTCCGACTGGTCAACCGAGGCCCCGACTTGGCATTCCATGCTATAATTATACATAATAATAGTCAATGACAAGTTTCATGAAGTCCAAAATCCATTTAGATAAAAAATTAACAAGTACACAGAATTATACCACTTTTTGTCAAGCTGTTTAAGTTAATAAAAAAGAAATTTGGATGTACTAGAGGGTCAGATTGAATAAATTAATGATTTGGGGCTTAAAATAGGTTAAATAATGAGTTTTGAAAGTGTTTTGGTTAAAGTTCTGAAAATTTTGTTATCTGTCAGAAAGAGTAATTCATTGCATAATTCCCTACTTTTGATTTAATGTATAATTAACTAGAAAGATTCAGCCTAAACCAAGAACCTCACAAACAAGGAAGGCAGGGTCCGGGGTCGGCCCGGGGTCGGTCGGCCCCAAAACCGACCTAGTCGGACGGGGTCGCGACCCCGGGTCGGACGGGGGTCGGATGCTGTCGGATTTTTATTTATTTTATTATAAAAAATTATATAAAAATAAGAAAAAAATATAAATAATAATTTGTATGTCATATATTTATGTATAAATAAAATATATACATAAATATAATTATATTTTTATATTATAATTGAATATGAGTGTTTATCTATGTATACAAGTGAATATGATTTTTTTTGTGATTATGTTGTATTAATATATGTTAGGAAAGAGTTAATCTTAAGTGAGAAGGTAAAGATATTTAACAAACAATTTTATAAATTTTAAGATATATCATATATTTATAATTATAAATTTTAAACATACGTAATAATATAAATGATAGTAAAATATTATTGTAAAATCAATAAATGGGACACTCGAAAAATAATTATTCTTGACAATTTCGATGATGTGTGCGAAAGAGAAGAGAGTTAAAATAGATCCTTATAAAATTTGAGTATATAACACATATTTATGATTAAAATTCTTATATACATGTGATGGTATAAGTGACAGTGAAGTATTGTTATACTATTATTAAATGCGGCGCAGAGTAGTTGCGGATCAACCTGCGCGGTCAGGTCACGGGAGTCAAGGAGGCAGCATCCTTTGTGGCCCTGTTGGGGGGTATCAGGGGGGCAACGCCCCCCAAAGAAATTTTTTTTTAATGGCGGTAATGGGGAGGGGGAAGAAAAAAGTTAAGTATATAATAATAGTATAAAAAATTTTGACCTAGGCCGGGTCGCCCCGGGGTCGGGCGACCCGGCCAACTGGGTCGCGCGACCCAAAGTAGGGTCGTGTAACCCCCTGCCGGGCCGGCTTGGAGTCGGCCCGGCAGAGTCGTTTCCGGGCCGGTCGACTCGGAAACCGGCCGGGTCGGGCGACTCGGCCGACCGGGTCGCCGACCCGACGAACCATGCTCACAAGGTTAATGAACAAGGGTGATCAACTGAAAGAAAAATTTAGTTGTTTGTGAGAATGTGAGGGCAAAAATAAGGGGGTATACTCATGGTCCAAGGTCAACCATGCCTAGCCCAAATTCAACCAGCTTAACTAGAGCTAATCTGAGTCCGCCAAAATTCATCAATCTGGGCTTGCTTTGGTTTGGTCATGGTCAAGGTTTGTCGTCTCGGACCTCGGCTTCGTCTCGGGGGGGGGGGGAAGAGAAGAGATCTCGGGAAAATCTTGGGAGATCAGATCTCGGATTCTCGGATCAAAATGTATATATGTAATATGTATAAAATGACAAACATAACATAATATGTTATAAAGATGGGAGTACATCAATGAATTCACATACATTACACGAAAATAAATAACACAACAATTTTTCACACTAATTATGTGAATGAACAATCACAAAACACTTTCAATGTCAAACTCCACTCCCACACCAGCTGTGTGAATGAAACACTCTCAATACCAAAAAGATGATCCGTGTGCTTCTGATATATCACTTTGTTGGTCAGTTTGTGATTGTTGTGCCACAAAATCACCAACAAAATCACAATATTCAACCCATAACATATGAGACTGATGATCTCCCTCTCGTGGTAAACTGAATCTTTGCTGATAAGAATCAGAGATGTTTGAAGAGTCATCTTGTGTTGTATATCCATAACAATAAGGACCATGACTATGACCATAACCATAATAACTATTGTCATAAGGTATGTTTGAAGGAATATGTTCACCTGCAGTATGTCCATATCCATATGAAGATTGATCTCCTTCATTATAAAATGCAAGTGAAGAACCTTGTTGCATTTCCCCATATCCATGTCTGTGTTCATATTCATATGATGATGAATCTTGAGAATGTCCATATCCATAATATCCCCTATCAGAAATATCCATTGAACTGAATGTGTGAGAAAGATCATATTCCTCAAGTTGTGACAAACCTTATTGATGTGACGGACCAAAGACTCTTCTTCTTGCGTCTATATGTTTTGTCACGTTGATGATGAACTTTCTCAGCAGCATCAATGGGGAATGGTTGGTTTTCTTCTACGTCGTCAGCACCACCATCACGAAGGACATTGCCTCCATCTCCATCATCATCACTTCCATGTCCATCGGAAGCATCCATATCAGAGGTTGGATCATCATTGTGAATATGAGTTGACTCAGAAGATGATTGAAGAAGTTGTTGTACAGTTGTATCTACATCCATTCCGGTTTCACGTGCAGCACTAACAATTTCTTCAGATGGGCGACCATCATGTTCATACATATCATTGTTTGCAACCCACTCGGCATAAGGATTTTCTCGATCATCCATGTCATTCTCTCCTAATAGTGCAAAATAATCAAGTGGGTCATATTCTGGATCACCGTTTTGTTCTGCCTCCATTCCCCTTACCTTTAGCTTCATATTATAATGATAATAAACTAGTTTCTTCAACTTTGAATATGACAACCTATTTCTAGGTTTTATATGTATCAAAGAAAAAGTGCTCCAATTTCTTTCACAAAGAGAAGTTGACGAAGACTGCGATAAAACTTTAATTGTAAGTTTTCTTAAAGTTGGGGAATCATCTCCGTACATTTTCCACCATTCACCTGAAAGTGAAGCAAATAATCATATATTTGTAATTCGAACCAAGTAAGTTGTCTTTTTGATTAAATAATTACTAACATGGCCACATAGATTCTCTACTTGCAATAGCACTTTTTGTCCCAAAACAGGCCAATGCATCTCTAAACTGTATAATCTAGTATATAAAAACATTTAATGTTAATATCAACTTAAATGATGAAATCTATAAATATCGTAATGATACCTCATTTCCAAATTGGCCTCTTCCTTTAGATTTTGGAAACAACTTCTCGTAAACTTGATGAAGTGCTTTAATAAGTGCTTGATTGTCTCCAAGATGCAATTTATATTGATACTTTGGATTGAGAAAATATGTTGTACATGCAAATATTATTATTCAAAAGGTTAGTCTCATAATTTATTTTATACATTTATAACAAAAATACAAACTATGGATACAGGAAGAAAACATACCAGCCTTGTAGATAGGTGCATCCATTGATTTTGTCCATCTATCATCTATGATCTTATGAACCCATGTGTAATTTCTTGGTGAAGTTGTCTTTATTACATCCTTCATCACAATGATCGCATGATATACACTGCCCATGGTTGGATGATTTTCAGTATCCATCACTCTCAAAACTTTATACATGGGCTCCATAATCTTTATCAAATCTCTTGCATAATCCCAAAACATAGGATTGCATATGATTTGTTCCACATTCTTTCAATAGGAGTGTTCCTAAACTCTGAATTAAACCACTCTGAACAAAGAAAGAAACCTCTCAAACTATCTTTTTCACGCAACAAACTTTGCAGTGCAAGATAATTTGTTGCAAAACGAGTGGCACCAGGTCGAACTAAATCACGTCCACAAGCCTTTCTTACTCGATTCACGACCCAATCATGATTATATATGAAACGTGTAACAATTCGACCCATGTCTATGGCTTTTTTACCATAGTATTCTTTGCCACATATTCAAACATCAAATCTATACAATGAGCGACACATGGTGACGAAAAAGATTATATTTTGATGCCAAAAGTGTTCCTGCTTTTTTATAACTGCTGGCATTATCAGTTATAATTTGTATAACCCTATTTCTTCCAACTTCCTTAATCTTGTCCTCCATCAACTGCATAATGAACTCATGATTCTCTCTTTACCTGATGCATCAATTGAATCTAAAAATATAACATTTCCTGCACTATAAACCATAAAATTAATGATGGACATTCTTGTGGGTCCTGTCCATCCATCACATAAAAGAGAACAACCATGGGTATCCCAATGTGGTTCTGATTTTTTTATTTCTGTTTGCATGTCTGTAACTAATTCATCCAAATTTTTTCCTAATATGTCTTTCAGTGTAGGAGGTTTGACTGCACGTCCAAGATTTTGTGCTTCGACAATCATATTCTTGAAATGATGATCTCCTGCAACATGAGCTGGAATATGATTGAATATAAAAAAATTTGAAACCATCATGCCAAGTGATTCTCTTAAAGGTCCTTTGTTTACCATTTCCTCCATTCTTTTTTGTCGTGCATCATCTGATTTATACAAACTACCTTCTACAGCAGAACTTTTACCAATACCTACTGATCCATGTCCACCACGACGCATAAAGTCGGTTATACTTCGTTTCATTCTTTTCATTCCACTTCCACTTCCACCCCCAAATCCTGCAAAGACCACTACTTCCGGCTCCAACTATTTGTGCATGTCTTATTTGACGCTCAGACTCATCAAGTTGCCATCTAGCTTCAGCAGATGTTTTTGCAATTTCCCGTTGTATTCTTTCCTCAGAACCTTCTTCATCTGATGAGAAACCTTCAGAATGACCACCCATTTCTCGAAGTTCATCCATGACTACTTCTTTTGCCAACTTACTCTTCATAGTCTGGATGTTTTTCTGTGATTTCAATTCTTTCAATTGTTTACGCACTTCAGGTGGACAACTTACACATTTACTTACATCTGATCCTTTGTCTCCAATCAAATGGTATTTTAACCTAGTAACACCACCTGCTTGCATTACTTTTCCACAAAAGTTACATTTAGAACCCTTATTACCAACGGGAGTTCCATATTGCCGGCCTATGTCATTCGTAGACATCTTCCTTCAGCAATTAAAAATATAAAGAAGTAAATATTATATATAATATGCAACATGCACCTACTGATTCGTAGATATCTTATAAATTGCATAACAACTTATTATATTTACAAACAATATTACTTGATATTGTAATAATAAGGTTAATATTATTATTTTTATTATTAATATATTAGTTTATTTTTATATAATACTATTAGAATTTAACCGACTTCATCCCCTTATTTTCTTGTACAACTTCATCCCCTACCATAAAATTTAAAATTTTGAGGTCTGAATTTCACGCCTAGGTCTTTTTTATGGTAATAAATATTTAATTTAATTAAAAAATTATATAAAAAATTAATTTATATTATTAACTAAGTTTTTATTTAAAGTTATAACATGTGAATGTCTGTTTCGTATTAATATCCTTTAAAAGATTAAGTATAAATATTAAAAAACTTAAGTATATAGCATATATTTAATCCATTTTAAAAGATCTATTTAATTAAGAGATGAATTATGGTAAATTAAGTTATTTCGTCAAACGTTCTCAATGTAAAAATCTCTAGCTGAATAAGAGATTAGTCTTATTTGGATTTCCTAGACCTCAATTGTTTTAAGGAGTATTCTTAATTAAGATTATAGTATAAAATCCTAATTTATCTTTGATACGCTAATAAGGCTTTTGGTTGCATGTATCTTTACAACAGGAATATGTTTCTATTACAAATCTTGTTAAATAGGTGTTAATTTCCCAGTCATGATAAAATATATTTGCACCGAGAATTTCTTTAAATATTTTTTTATGTTTTTATTACATATTTAGAGTACTAAAATTATGTATGAATAAAAAATCAAATTAAAAATATGATCTTTTTTTGCCATAGAAAATCTATATAGAATATATTTATACTATGATTGTAAAATATTTCTTAAGCAATGTATTTTTGTAGTAGAAGTTTTGTATGCAACTTTTTATATTTAACTTTAATCTTCTTTATATTTAACATTAATCTTAAAAATTTATTGAATATATTAATTTTTAAAAAGTCTTATTATGTTCAATTATTACATAATCACAAAGGGATTACTTTATATTATTACATTAATCTTATAATATTACTAATTTTTATTGCATACAAACTTTATACAATACTATTCTAATTAATGTAATTAATTAATCTTATTAATCTTATAATGTTAAAGTGATTAATATATAAAATATTAACTAAAAATATAAGTTGATTAATAAGAAAAATACTCACAAAAAATAATGTGATTGTTATTTAAAATATAAACTAAAAATATAAGTTGATTAATAAAAAAATACTAACAGAAAAATAATGTGATTATTATTTAAAATATAAACTAAAAATATATGTTGATTAATAAGAAAAATACTAACAAAAAATAAGATGAATAATATATATAATATAAACAAAAAATAAACTAAAAAATCAACTAAAAATACATATAGGTTTAATCTCAATAATCTTATATTGTTAAAGTGATTATTATTTAAAATATAAACTAAAAATATAAGTTGATTAATAAAAAAATACTAACTAAAAATATAAGTTGATTAATATATAAATTATAAACTAAAAATATAATAAAAATGATTAATAATTTTGTATACATATCAACTTTAAATAATACTAAAATAATTAATCAAACAATAATTAATATTTACAAAACCCTTATTAAATAATTAATCTTATTAATCTTCTAATGTTTAAATAATTAATCATATAAAATTTAAACTACAAAAAACAATAAAATTTAAAAACAGATTAATATTAATAGTTTTTAATATAGATAAATTGTTTTATATACTTACTGTTTTATGTATGCTGTACGCTGTATAAAAATTTAAAAGAAATTAATATTTACATAAACTTAACCTTATGTATATGTGTTAACGCGATTGCGTTAATACTTACCTCGATTCGTCGATGACCCGCGGGGGCGAGGCCGGCGAGCGCGAAACCCCTTCTTCCCCGACGGCGACGCGACGCGACGATGGCGGAGGAGGCTCGCTGCGAGAGGTTGTCCGCCGGAGGTCGCTGGTTCCGTTGGTCGCCGCTGCCGTCGGAGCCTCCGCCGTGACAGCCGGAGCGCGGAGACGATGCTACCCCACTCGGAAGCCGCCGTGAGAGCTGGATCAGGCACCGCAACCCTCGGTCGCTGTGAAGGTAAGTCCTTTGATCTCTTCCTCCCGTCTTCCATCGGAGGTCTGGCGAGGGGCTTTAATAGCCCGGTGAATGCTCTCGTGGCCGACCAGATGATGGCTTCTTTAGCCATGTGCGGTGTAAAGGATGGCGTGGCCGACCGGCGAAGCATCTTCTTTCCCTCTTCGTGCCCGCCGGTGGCCATCTTTAACTTTCTTATCTTCACAGGGGGAGCACGTTGTGCCCCTGTAAATGCGCGAGAGGGCCGAGACCGGGACTGCTTCCTCGGTCATCTCGTTTCTCGCCCTGCCGGCGAGACCGAGAATCTCGCGAGATCTCGCGAGATTCTCGCGAGATGACGAACCATGGTCATGGTAGGCCCAACCCAAGTCCCTTCCCTACTAGCCTGGCAGCAAAAAGGACAATGCCTTGCATGTAGTCCACAAAAATGGCCATGGTAGGCCCAGCCCAAGTACCTTCCCAACTAATTTGGCAGCAAAAAAAAGACAGTGCCTTATATGTAGTTCACAAAAATAATGTACATCAGACTCCTTGATGTTAAAAGAAAAAAAAAGTATACCTGACTGATCTCCATTATATTCTTTCCGCCACGACCAACTATAGCACCAATATGCTCATCAGCAACCCCAATTGTGACAGAATCAGCATGGCCAAGGTCATCATTTAGACCGCCTAGAGAATGTGTTTGAGACATTAAACCCTGAAAAATAGTCTTGTCAATGCATTTAATGGTACAAAAAATACAGCTTAGGAGGAATTAAATGGGAAAGATATTTACACACAGCATGAACTTATGTCACATATAAGCACCAGACTTAAAGCAGTTATGCTTATACAAATAAAAATTCTAGCAAAATGAGAGTATTACTGCCTATTCAAGAACTGGTCTAACATAGTTTTTGCTGATCATAGTAGTTCCCTGGCATTCAAGAATCATATTGTTCAGAGTGGAGTTGAAGGCTAGGCAAGTACCTTGAATGTCTTAAATCAGGAGAAAATTTCAGCATTTTCTTAGGTTATGCCAAATGATGTTATACACTAATTCAATTTTAATATGAAATTCAAGTTTACTATTGAAAGTGAAATTTACAGTAGATTCTCCAATGTGCAAAATGGCTACTAGGGAAAAATTACATAGATTCTCCAGTAGTACTCTAGCATATCAAATTCATGATATCACAGCCGGACATCCAGTTAGAGTCTTTTTACTCAACTTTCTTACAAACAGAATTTTTGGATATTAATCCCTATAATTATTCCTATTTTTGAGTATGTCCTTGTAAAAAATGAAATTCACAAAAGTCCCTAAAATCTTCTGCTGTTAAAAAAATTCTTAGCCATCTCAAAGGTTTTCTTTATTTTTCTGACAAAAAGACCCTTATTCTGTAATTTTAAAAATAAAAAATTCCTTATCTTCTCTCTCCCACATTCTACTTTCTCTCACCACCCATCCTCTAGACTCTAGAGAGAGAGGGAGAAAAGAAAGAGGAAATCTAGAGAGAGGTGGTCCTTTATTAAAAGATTGAAATAATGACTCGGTAACACATTTCCGAGGGGTTAAATAATAGAAGTTCAAAACTTCAAAAAATTTATAAAATTTTATTTCAGGGACATATTTGAAAATATGAATAATTATAAGAACTGATCTATGTTACAAAGGTGGTCAAAGTGACCACCTAGGTAATGAGTCGAGGCGAGGCAAGCTGTGTCATCTTGACTTGGGCCAAACTACCTAGGCGGTCACCCATGCCACATTGGCATCAGGACAGCTCCCACTCTATTTCGAGATTTTGAGCACTTCCACAGGATCTGAAAAGGAGCATGGACCCTTTGTCTTCCCTACACAAATTGGCATGAGAAAGGCAGAGCTGCCCAGAAGGTACATCCACACAGAGATGTCCACAGAAACCTCTCCCCCTGCCTACTATTGGCCACCCCTGCTCCCTAGCCTCTCTCCTTCCCGCTGTCCCAAACCTCTTTCGGGCCATTCTACTGACTCCAGCCTCCTCTATCCCTACCTGCCAACTTCCCACCTTCAGCTCTTCCCTTGGGTCACCACCATGGTCGGAAGTAGTTGAGGCAAGACAAGTGGTGCATCAGCTCAACTGACACTTCTCTCTAGCTAAATAAAAACCAATATGTAAATATTTCCTATAAAAAATGCAGATCACTTGGAGAAGAGTTTATCCAACCCTTTGGCAAAATCAAGATGAGGGCAAGGAAGTGTATAGATACAGAAAACTTATCTTGGTTAGACCAATGACATAGGTACCTTATACCTGTTAGAGTTTTTTTTTATGAAAGCTACAAAAAGGAAGCAGTTTACTAAAGATAAGAAGTATAGAAAAAAAATAAAATAAAAAGAGTAAATCAAGGATATGATAGAACAGGGAGAAACACCAACTACCCCCCACCCCCACTATAGATGTGTAAAATCAGCAAATATTACAAGAAAAAGTTAACATGGTTGACAGCAAGATGATTACAGACTCTAGCCAAGGCCCAAGACTTGAAAGAACTGTCTGAACATGTTCCATAGGGGTCAGTGGGAACTGGGAATCATAGAACAGTTGGTGGTTATGTGTCAACTAGCTGCCAATAGAAAGGCTGCTTACAATAGCATCCCAAATGTCTTGCCGAATCCAAGGTGGTACTGACGTATTCCAGGTGACTAACATAAGATTCATGTCAAAATGTTGCAATTCAGCCCCAGAAAAAATCAAAGCAAAACAGTCATAAAGTTCTAACATTACAATGAAGAAATAGGAGATCTTGACCTTCCTCAAAGCAACCACAGAATCTGTAAAATCTACACTGGAGGTCAGCAATCTCAACCTATTAGCTGCAGGATGTCTGCATCAAGCAAGACTCCAGAGAAAAATTTTGAATTTTAACTAAATTCCAGTTGTACTTGCTGAGATGCCACCCTCCTTTTAAAGTGATTGTGAGGACTGGCAGATGCCAAGTTTTACATCAATTGGCAGACAACTTTGTGATGCCATCTGAAGAATAACAGGATACATCAATTTTCATCCCTCCAGCATCTGTTAATTCAAGTAATTTGTATTCTCATTTCTCCATTACAACTATGAACTGGAAGAAATTTGTTAAAAAAATGCTCAGAATCCAAAAAGGCAGAGTTGAGACATGGTAAAAGCCCAAGTAATCATAAGAAAATAAGTGATGTAAGCCACTAAGAGAAATTTATATTTCACATTAGAAATAAAAGGTCAATGAATTGCTTAATTAGGAAGAAAGAAACGACAAGAGAACGGAGTTTAGAGATCAGAGATGAGAGGTCACCATCTTTCTATTCCTTTTAGGGTGACATAGTAAGGACCATAATTCATTCATTGCAGGAAAATAAGCCTACAATAAGAAAGTGATGAGAATCACCTTGTTATTTGGATATTTACCACCAGCACCATTCGGTCCATAATTCATTGTGTTGTATGCTACAGAAGGAATCACATACCCAATGGGAATACCATGAAAACCAGATAAGTTAACACCTAAATGTACAAATCATAATAGACAATTAAATTTCATTCGTATACTTCTAAAAGATAACATGATTGCCATATACTGGGAATGATGCACAGATGACGATTGTATCTTCTGTCAGGACAGAAGAAAAAAGCACAATGAAGAAACATACATGCCCAAGGAAGCCACACAATCTGTTTCTTCTTTGAACAAGCTAAAATAATCATATAATAAATGGAATTTACAAATGCAATTGGCAAAAATAAGGCGCAAGATAAATAGTTAAAAATCCCAAAACTTTTGCAGAATTGGATGATCCTAATTGGGACTGGCCAGTTCGGCTATGACCAATTCTATTCTGTTGGCTATGGACCGAAACTGGGATCAGTGACTTCACCTGGATCAGTCTATTACTCTATTCCAGGCTAAGTTTGGCCAATCTGTTGAACTAGCTCGTTCAACTTCAGATTGATCAAAACCAGCCGATCTGAGTTTGGAAGCACCCAGGATTTGCCGATTGGATTAGTTGGATCAAATCACGGCTGAGAAAGACAGCACACGGTTGACATGGACTGATTCTGGTCGATCCCAGCTTCCCTGGATGGTGTAGAATCACCTTTCAGATCCTGATCCAACTGGCATTGCACCTGGCTGATCCTAGGACCAGTCCAGATCTACATGCTTGTCAGATCTCCTTGATCATAATACCAAGGCTAGTTGTTTCCCACACCAATTGAAGTAAATGATCATGTCTAAAAGCATGCAATAGCCAACAAAAAGAATATATATCAAGTGTACAAATTAGTGTTGTCAAGCACCTCATCTTATCACCTAAGCTAGAAGATAGTACTCCATTGCCTTGATTTCCTTTAAAACTATCATGCTTCATCTTCCATGAAAACTAAAAAACCAAATATGTGAAGCACCTGAAATGTGGACAAGATCCCCTCAGGCACTTTAAGATGGCTACCTCAATGATTAAGGCAACAAGAAGAAAGGAAAGAGAGCTCAAAAAGAAGGGGCAAACACATGAGACATTATAGGGTTCATGTCATAACCCGACATAAAAATTAAAGTTATATAATATTTTCTCAATGTGTACTTGTCGTTATTTATAAATTTTATTGAAAGATAAGCATGAAGATTGATGATGACCTTAAAGTTTCATAGGATTTGGATGTCATTTGACTATGACTAGAAGGCATCAAAGTTACATGGGTTTTTCAAAAACTGTAAATGGGAATCCGGGTATCCTTCAAGGGTTATTTAGAAACATAAGGTTATAATTGGTCCCAAATAGATTATAACACTTGATTGGTGTGAATAATAGTTTATAGAAGTTAAATGAAAGTTTGTCAATTGAGAGATAAATGGCAGACAGCCGTGAAAAGATTATTAAAAGTCAGGTAAGCATAATGGATTTCATTGACATATAAATTTATATAAACTACCCTAAATTTGTATGAGGTGGGATCATATTTATAATTATGGTTCTTCGAAAATATTTTTCAAATGTCAAATTATTAATAGGTTTATATGTACTTGTATGGTGAGGTACGTGTTAAATATGAGAGGAACTTTTGTGTAAATATACCAATGGCTAAATATAATTTTTCACAACAAGTGACATCTAAGAAGCTGATTTGGGCTGCCAAGGGAGGTACTGATAGCAAGAGGGTGGCTTGAGATGTCAAGTTGCTGCTAAGTGGCAACTCACTTAGAGTATTGCTATGAGAAATGTGGCTTAGCCATATTAAATCTAAAAGAGACTTGAGAGTATAGCATATGGCCATATCAGGAGCCTTATTTTGTGCATAGGCTGAGCTAGAGAATCTCATTGATGCTGGAGCCTGGAGGGACTTCAACAAGAAGAGGAAGTGAGAAAAAAGTAAGATGCTGATTTCTCCATTGTGGTTATTATGACCTGTAGATTAATCCAAAATTGAAGTATGGATATGTATGGGTTTTGATCTTAGATTCAACTGAAATTTATTCAGATGATGTTACATGATGTTTTTAAAAGTTTAGTTTTCGAATCACTTTATTTAGGCTACCGCATAGAGAGTGATGCTAAATTGCTAATAGTATTAAAGTTGGTATACATTTTAACCTAACTTGCTCAGTACAGATGCATGAATTTTTATGCATTTCCCATCGTATTTTCTGAGCATACTATTCTATCTTCCCACAAATTTTGAGAAAGTTTAATGATCGATTGTCATGTATATGGTACTACTAATCAGGATAGTATAATTTTGGCACCTCCTATCTATCCGGACATATTCTCTATCTTGTATACATCACCAGTTTTGAATGGTTTAACGTATTTAATAGTTCTTGGTCCCTTCAAAAAAAAAGTTTACTTATGTGCCAATTTTTGGATTATTTTGACGAAGTTTAGATATATTAATGTTTACAAATACGATGTATTATACTGCCAGCCTACAGAATGCTCTGTACAAAAACTAGATGTTAAAAGTGGAGAAATATGCCTCACATGTTAATTACTATAAATGTCCGTAAAAAATTTGTAGAACATATTGAACTATGCATATTAAGGATTTAGTGAAATTCTACATTATTTTGACTGGGTTATTGTTCTGTTTTCTAATGACTATATAAGGTCAGTTCTGAAGTAAATAGAGCACGCATTGTTTTAAGACTTCATATTTCATGTGGTTATAACTTATAACTACATTTAAAGTATGGTCTTTTATAAAGATTATTTACTGACATGTTAAGACACATGAAAAGTTATTTTTAGACATGGCTATGATATACATAATTACGTGGTCATTTTGGGCAAAAATTAAATGGAGTGTATGTTATATGCAAAATTGATTGCGCATTAACCTTCAATCCAAGCTGGGAAGGGATGCAAGGAAATCCAAGATGCTATTTTGAAAGGTATAATCAGCCACGCTCAAGAAAAAGACCAACTGTACAGGTCTGAACATTATACTGAATTTTGAGGACAGCATGTTGTCATTCGTGTGTACACTTTGTCCGACCATGAACACCGCAAGACTTGTGAATTGTGGAGTTCGTTCAGTTTAAGAGCATAACTCTTTGGAACCCTTTAATAGGATGGCACTTAGAGCCCAAGTTCATAAATGTGTAGAGACATTCTGATGGGGACATATTTTGGTAATTTTGGGTTTCCCTTTTATTTGTGTCCCTATGAGGACGAGTCTGTAAATAGAAGTCTTAGAGGGTGTTTTTTTAATTAGGTCTCTTCTCCCTCTTTAAAAGGGGCACCCGATGTACATATCAAAAAAGTGAAGATTGGAATTTTTGGAGCCTTCAGAGTGGTTCTCTCCTGCACAGGGGGCTGCGGCCCCCATCTTCTTCCCCTGTCTTCCCCGATCGGCCAGGAGGGCCTTCCCCCTTCCACCTTCCAAATACAGCAGGTAGCCGATCCTCTCCCCCTCCTCATCCTCTGGCCTCCGTGCCATTCCTTCTCCCTTCCCCTTCTCGGTTCATCAGCACCTCACCAGCCGGACATAGCTGCGATTCCCCCCCTCTTCCTCCTCCGACGACCTCCTTCCTCCACGGCGGACAGTTTCAGTCGGTTCCCTTCCGATGGCGGCGACTCTCCTTCCCTTCGCGGATGCAGACGAAGAGAGAAGAAGTAGAAGAAGAAGAAGCGGGAGCTGCGGGAGGAGGCGGTCCGGCGATCCCCGGTTCTGCCTCCCTCCCGTGCGGCGTCCTCCCGACGTCGTCCCCGACTGCCCGCCGGATCTGCCTGCCGCCGGCGCCGTCGACAGCGCCAGGATCTCTCCCGACTGCCCCCTGCTCTGCCTCCCTGCTCCGCCGCGTCCGCCTACGCCGGCCGGACAACGCCGCGTTCCCCCCCTGCTCCGCCCCCTTGCTCCGCCCCCTGCGCACGGTTCCGTTCGACGACGACGATGATGACGCGGCCTCGGGCTGTCCGGACAATGGCGACGTCGCGAACGCCGCCCCGCGTTTTGTCGCGGCTCGGGCTCGCCACGGCATCAAACGGCGACGGCCGGATCGCGGCCACGCCACCCCGGGGACTTTTCCCCGCGCGCTGCCATGACCCCCCCCCGGGGGGTATGCTCGCGCCCGCGAGCGCGGGCGACGCTTGCGGCCAGCGCTGGCTCGCCCGGTCGCCAGTCTGCGGCCCAGACCGGCCGGTCGGCCGGTTCGACCGGGTTCTGACCCGGTTCACCCCGGTTCAGGCCGGTTCAGCGCCTGAACCGGCCGGTTCAGGCCGGTTCACCTCATCCTGGGTCGGTCCAGACCGTTTTGGGCCTGGTTCGGGCCTGTTTCGACCGGTTCAGGCCGGTTTAGGCCTATTTTAGGTTCGTTTAGGTCTGTTTAGGGCGATTAGCGCCGGTTTATTTCGTTTTCAGTCGGTTTAACCCGGTCTAGCCGGTTTGTCCCGCATCACATTCCTACCAAGACGATAAGATACGGAAGGAGTTCATTGAAAACCAGATTGATCAATATTCATGTCCACTATGAATCATTTATCAAAAAAAATATTTCATATATGCTCTTTAATTTAATTGATGATCATTAAATCTTATTAATAAATTATATGAGTTCTATTATGGAATTATAGTCATGTTTTATTGCATCTTGTATAAGATTACTGCTCATTGCCACTTTTCATGTCTAACTTTGTTTTGTTTTAACTGGATGGCAAGAGTACGAAGAATAGGAGATTGTTCTTGTACTTTTGGTGAAAAAAATTGGAGAACCAAAAGCATCAACAACGAATTAGGTGTCTGGTTGCTAACTTTTGATGTGTTGGCTATATATCAGTGTAAACAACTCTACTTTTGTACACAAGTTGATCATGTAAATGTTAACATACATTCAGGTGGGACTGACCAACTTCTCAACATATTTACACTACTTCTTTGCCAGAACTTTCATCACAATAACAACAATTTATAAGATTAATCGGCCTAAAATATTTAATCTCACTAACATTCTCTTTTTAGGTAACAATACCAATGAACAAGAATTTAGCATTTTGATATTCCCTAGATACTCCTCAAATTCCTTAACCATAGTCATCAAATTGTCTTTGGTAACCTTTCAACATTTCTGGTAAAACTAAATAAAGAAACCATCCGGGCTTTAAAGAGGTCCAATGACTGAATGGCACTGAAGACCTAATCTTCTGTGAAAACATATGCAAGATAACATGAAACTAAACAAAGAAACCATCAGAGCCAGGGACTTTAAAGAGGTCCAATGACTGAATGGCACTGAAGACTTAATCTTCTGTAAAAACACTTGCAAGAGAACATGCCTTCCCATCTGGCCATTTTCTGAAACAACATAATTCAGCAAAGGTCTCCCAACTGCCATCCTCCTTGAATACATTTTCATAGAAATGGGCCATCTCTTGACTAAGTTGGTTTGTACCTTCTGTCGTGCAACCATCAACACTCAACTTGTGGAGGGTATTCCTTTTGCTTCTAATTGTTGCTTGTGCGAAAATATTTAGTGCCCCCTTCCTTTAGCCACAACTATTTAGATCTTTGTTTCCACTTTATTTCCTCTCTAAGACTTCATTTATTATTCTCCCTTATTGTTGTCCACGCCTTTTGATGATCCGACATGACTCCTTTATCTTTCAGCTGTTCATATTCCTCCAAATTAATCAGAAGTAAATTCCTCACTTGGACGGACTGTTTGAAATCAGACAGTCAAAGTTTGAATTGCTTGCAAACATGTCTGAGTTTGTTGACAAAAACCACAGCACCAAAAATAGACAGAGATCACTCACTCCACCAAATATGTATATGATCCTCAAAAGTGGGCCCCCTGAGTAGGGGTGTTCACTGTTTGGTTTGGTATAAGTTGTTTTATCCAACCCAAACGAAAGTTTGGTTGTTGGTCAAATCCAAACCGAACCGAACCTGTTCTAAATCAGTTCGGTTCAGTTTCATTTGGTTTAAACTACAATTCTCAACTTAACTCGAGCCTTAATCCCAAATTATTTGGGATCAGCCATATGGATTCTCTTTCTCTACACATGTCAATTTTGAGTTACTTCTTCAAATATATTTAAATCATCCAAATCATATTGAATTTTTTTATGATGGTCAAAAGACCAAAATTTCTATTAATGTAGTAAAAGAAATTACAATGTATGTGAGACAACGTAGAATGAAGAAAGAGGTCTCTCAACTACTGAGATGGTAGAAGAGGGAAAAGCTATAAAAAAACTGAAAATGGAAAAATTAATCCCTGAACTTATCTGTTTAGGGATTATTTGCCATTGGTCACTCTGCCTATACATAGTAGTGTTCGTCGGTAGCCGAACTGACTATAATAGACAAAACTCACTCTCTCGGCTACCTAAAGTGTAAGACTAGTGGTAGGATCCTGTTGGCATCAGATTTTTCAAACAAAAAAACAGCAAGAAAGGGGGGGAATGGCATGGTCGGACCAGGCTCCAGTTGGCCCAGACCTTAATCAGGCCAAAGCAGGCCTCAATTTGACCCAGGGGCACTATTTCCAGCTGTCCAGCCCTTTATTTCATTTAATATAATTATTTTCCAGCTCCTATAGCCCACCTACGTACAGGCCCATAAGAAAGGGAAGAAGTGGGCCGCGGCCATTGAAAACAGGCCCAATTCAGCCACATCAGCACCCCTGTGCGCACCAAACCAGCCACCTGCCACCTCAGCCCATTCATTAGTCAGTTTATGGAGGGTGGAAACCGAAGAGGCCAGGGGGAGATCAAGGGACAGCCAGCCATTAATTTGGAATTAATGGTGTAACCACCATGGGGAAGGCCAAAAGCCATCCACGTACAGCACATAGCCTGGCTCTTCATCTGCCCCCCACCCTCTATAAGAAAGGAGGTGCGCACCAGCAACAGAGGGGGCTGCTTCAGACGCCGGGAGGCTGCCAAACTGCCGCCTGCACCCTGCTGCCAAGCAACCACCGCCTGCACCTGCTGCTAGAAGAACAGAGCTGCTGCTGCTCTCCTCCTGCCCACGTGCATACCTGCCAGCAGCCAAAGAAGAAGGAAAGAAGAAGAAGAGAAGAAGAAAAGGTAAAGGCCAGTTGGTGCGCCCATGTAGCCCTTCAAAGGGCCTTCTTTTCTACCTGTTCTAGGGTCCATCTCCACCCTCTGGTCGGTCTGCAAAAATCATCTTCTACAGCCTATGTTCGGACCTAAACCAGGCCCCTAAAAGCCCCTCTGCGCAGGCCTATTTCAGTCCAACCGAACACCCCAATCCGGGCCCAAATCCGGCCCCCACATGGTCTGCCAATCAACCCTCCTGCGGCCCATTTAGCAGGCCCATCTGCAGGTCCACTTGGCCCAGCCGTACACTCCCACCCAGAGCAGGAGAAAACTCCCTATTGCAGGCCCATAACCTGACCCCTGTTCAGGTCCATAGCCGGCCCAATAGCCCATAACCAGGCCCATGCGCAGTCACCTGCAGCCACCCAAACCAGGCCCCTAAAAGACCCCACATACGTCTATGATCGGCCCATCTCCAAGGCCCCAAACAGGTCCCAAGCGGTCTCCAAATCAGACCCCTACACAGGCCCTGTCTGGTCCCCAAATCAGACCCCTACACAGGTCATGTCTCAGCCTCTTCTGCCCACACTCCAGGCCGCTGCAGCAGGAGAGAAGAACTTCCAAAACAGGTTCTGCAGAGGTCCAATGAAGCGGTGGACAGAGGTTTGAAGATGGGCCGACTTGAAGGTGACGGCCCGGCACCCCTTGGAAACCGTCCGACGGGCCAAGGGCATAGCCGGGTGGCCTTCCAAGTCGGTCCAGCCAAGCAGTTCCAGCAGTGCAGCAGCTTCCCAACAGGCCCTTCCGACCCAAAACAGTCCAAGACAGCCCCAGCAGGCCCATGATGATTGAAGACCGGCTTTGAACGCCGATGGAACTCAAAACCGGCCCAAGTGCCCTTTTAAAAATAACAAAAACAGAAATAAAACTAAAAAGAAATGGACGACTCCCCCGGGGTACGTCCCGGGATGTCGATCCGGACGGTGGCGCGGGCACGCTCCCGTAGCCAGCGGATCCTTCCGCCAATTTTGGCTAAGTCACCGACTAGCCTTATTGGACGGGTAAACTTCACCAAGTTAGAAACTTGTCGGCATGCCGTCGTAATGCCGAAATTTTTCTAAACCGGTGAAGAACCTAAGTTGGGGGAAGGATCACCACTCATTGTACTCCATGTACTCCAACTTTCAATGAATGAAACTTTGATGTTCATATCGATGCATGAAACCGGGCATCCGATGGCAGCCCGATGGGCCGGAGGCAATGCAAACCGTCAAAACTAAATTAAAACCAATTCAAATTCAAACAGAAAATCAAAAAACAGAAAATCAAATCTAACAATTCAAACAAAAACAGAATTAAATCAAATCTGAAAATCAAAACAATAAAAAATCAGAATTAAAATAAATCTGAAATTCAAACTCGAACTAACAACCGATCTTCAACAAGATTGAACCGGTTTTGAAACAAATCAAACCGAAATCAGATTTCAGTTACACCCAAAACAGATAAAATTCAGATTTAAATCAAAACTGTCAACCTCAAAAAAAATCAGATTCTGAACCATACTGAACATCAAAAAAATCAGGTTTTCAATAAAAATCTGTCAACCACAAAAAACCAGATTTCAATAAAATCTGCCAAAACAAAAATCAGATTTAAGCAATCTACCAAAAACAGATTCTAGCCAGCTTCAAAAATCTGATTTTAGCAATCTGAAAATCAACTTAAAATTCACTAAACTTCTTCCCAAAAGGAATCAAATAAACAACATTCCAAACACTCAAAACGTGGATCAAAACCAACTCAAAACCAGAAAATTCAGAAATCACAAAAATAAAAATCAACCAAATCAAAAATCCAAACATGCTTAAAACTTTAAGCACAAAAAAAATCAAAATCAAAACAGGTTCAAAACAACCCAAACTGGTCAAATCAAATCAAAAGCCAAACAACAAATCAATCAAACAAATTGATTCAAACTCCAAAACTCAAAACCGACTTTCAAGTCGATCCAAAAATCAACCAACAAACAAATAAAAACAAACCCGAACAAATTGGTTTGCATCTCATCAAACCCAAAAGGCCGCTGCCCTTTTGAGTTCTTTACTTTTT
This sequence comes from Cryptocoryne crispatula var. balansae, assembly GCA_036172225.1. Taxonomy (NCBI): domain Eukaryota; kingdom Viridiplantae; phylum Streptophyta; class Magnoliopsida; order Alismatales; family Araceae; genus Cryptocoryne; species Cryptocoryne crispatula. Next base: position 8,312,578 of record CM069922.1, on the reverse strand, counting down.
GTGGATGTGCATGTCTCCAAAAACAGGTTGCCGCGACGGTTAATCAAAGGCGTTCGAGCCTTTGCTCGATGTAAGTTAACGCCGGATACTCGCACCATCCGGCGGAGAAGGGTCAAAAATGAAATTTTCAAAGAACCCGAACCTCGGTTCTAATATTTTTAAAACTATCACCGAACTACCTAATATTTTAGGATATCACTTATTTTCCTAGAAAAGTCCGGAGATGTCTTTCTTTCTAAAGAACAGACGCAGAAAAAGAGGTTCACACAGATCCACATCTAAACGTTTAGCAGAAGATTCTCCTGCCCCCTTCTTCTCTCCTCATCCTCGTGAGCTTGAGCCCTACTTGCCTACATTGTTCTTCTAATTTTCTTATCAAATCATTGTGCAAGTTCTGTCTTTACTCAATTTGGATCTCCCTTTGTGATGCTTTACTGGTTAAGTATGCCCTTATTTCTTCTCTAAGCTTCGTCAGTGCCTCGTCACATTTCTTCACATTCCCACTGACCCCACCAATGTATTGATTGAGACAATAGACATCTCCATTCATTTACTTTCTACACCATTTACATTTAACTCTTTTCTTCTCAACATCTAACACATGCTCATGTTGTCATTTAATGTCAGGAAGTGCAATGGCACATTGCTCATCGTCCAAGATTTTTCTTACACATAAAAAAATTAGTCTAAATTTAAAAAATATATCCAACAATTGGACAGTTCGGACAATTAGACTATATAGACCAAAAACAAACAATCGGACCATCCGAACGATCCCCCACCCCTCCCCCTCACCCCCCCACCCCACAAAGCACCCCCCCTCCAACTATGCAATTACTTGGTGACTGCACATCAGCCACCCGAAGGGGTGACTGTCGCCCCTTCGGTGACTATTTAGGGACCCTACAGTCACCACTTGAAGGGGTTTCGGGTGACTGATTCCCTCCTAAGGAGGGGTTTGAAATGTGTAGACATGGGTACCCCCAATATAGAATCACAAGCTATGTTATCAAAGGCGAACGCCTCGGTCGCCTAGGCGAGGAGGCGAGGCGAGGCGGCCCTCTGCCGCCTCGCTCTTGCGGCGATCGCCTGAGGCGATCGCCTCCCCCGCCTCAACCGCCTAGGCGGGGGAGGCGTGAGGCGAGGCTGAGGCGAATGCCTCAGCCTCTGCCTATCGGATCCGGACCCAACTGGCCGGATCCGATAGGCTTAAGTTATCGCGGCGGCCCCCTCTCTCTCTCTCGCACCCGACGCGCTGCCCCCTCTCTCCCGCGGCCTCTCTTCTTCAGCCCGACGCCGCTGCCAGCCGGAGAAGGTCCCGCCGCCGCCGCCGCCAGCCGGAGAAGCCCTCGCCGCCGCCGCCAGTCGCCGGAGAAGCCCCTTCCGCCGCCGCCGTGTCGTAGAAGGTGTCAAAACCTTCTAGAGCATCGAAGGAGCTCTCCAACCGGTCCGTTTTAGGGTTTTAACGTTTTTTTCTTCAAATTTTTTTATCTTTTTCATTCAACATCCTTCTAGTAATACAGAACTCTTATCTTTTGTTTTATTTTCTTCTTTCTTGGTGTACATTGTTAGAAGACCGGATTTAGACGTACAAGGTACGTTTTTTTGTTAATCTTCATATTTTTCATTGTAAATGTCATTCCAATATCTTTATTAGGCTATTGGCAATGTGTAGAAGGCGCAAGTGTTGTTAACCGGGTTTGCAAAGATTACCGAACAACCCGGACATTGTCGAAAAGGTATAATTTACGTTTTGATAGGTGCACACAAAGAAAAGGAATAGATTGGAACAAAAAAAGCTAAACGATCTTGTCTATGTCCAATACAATCAAAGGCTTCGAGATCGCCATTTTAGGATGGAGAAGTTCAATCATGATCCTATTTCTTTGGACGATATTGATGAGGCTGATGAGTGGATCACTAGAGAGGACGACGAGTATGTGCATGAAGGAGAGGATCTCACATGGAGGGAAGTTGAACTAGCAGCGGGTATTGATGAAGAGGAAGGTCCATCAACTAGAGCAGAGGCCTCTAAAAGGCAAAGGATTGAGAAAGGAAAGAGTGTGGCCATGGATGAAGATACCTCAGAATCGGATGGGGATATTCATGTTCATCTTACTGATGATGATGACCCTTACTCTTCCGATTGATTATTGATATTTCATATTTGTGTTAACTGATTAAGGAGACGTTAGATGAATGTACCTGGATCTTGTTGTTGTGAACTCATCGTTATTTATGTACTTCTATGTTTGCTTTATCATTTTTATTCAACATCCTTCTACTTGATGTCATGTATTTTTTGATTTTGGTGATGTGTTCAATTTCTAGGCATGCTTATGGAAATGAAATGAGAAAAGGTACTTCTTTCAACTTATTTTTGCAGTAATCATTTAATACATGTTTAACGTAATTTCTGCTGTTTTTTGTATTTTTCTGAATTTTTTAGATATGTTCAGCTTTTTTAGATAATTTTATATGCATTTTCGGACATAACTTTTATTTTTCCTGCAAATTTAAATTTATTCCTTGTATTTTCATATATATTTCCTGCATTTCTGATGCAGTTACTGTATTTTTTTTATATTTCTTCACCTTCTTATATAGATTTTTCAGGTATTAAAATTAAATCTCAAAAAAAAAAATGTCGCCTCAGGCGCCTGAGGCGCCCGCCTCAAGCGCCTGAGGCGAGGCGAGGGGTGCCTCGCCTCGGTCGCCTCACGCCTCTGACTACATAGATCACAAGGGGGTACCCCAAAAAGATCGACTACATAGGGGGGCCCATCCTCACTGCAGACATCGTAAGAGGATGATAAGAGGGGAGAGGGAAAAACATATCTCCAAAGAGGGATCTTCACCTTTGTCAGAGGGGACACCAGACAGGAGCCACGGGAATCTGGGTGGGGACCTTAGGTGCGGCCAGGAGGGGAGTGGAATCAGGGTAGGGAGAGAATCGGTCCAATTCTCCATCCGATTGTAGAGAATTGGTCGATTCTCATGATCCAAGAAGATTCCTACGAGAATCAATCCTGAATCAGTCGCCCAAACCATAGACATGGACCGATCCGATTCAAGAATCGGTCGATTCCAATTTGGATCAACTGATTCTACAAACTGTGAGACAAGTGCCCCCTTCCTTTGAAAGATTACATACAAGGTTCCATTTGATAAGATGAAGTCCCTTTGTCATTAGTACCATTCTAAAAAAATCTATCCCAAATACTCTCCAATTTGTGACAAATGCACATAGGGACTCTGAGAATAAAGAAGAAATGCAAAGGAATACTTTGTAACAATCTTGAATAACAACAACCTTCCTCCAGAGGTCAATGTCTTTCTGACCTTGCAGTTTGTTTTCAAATTTTCGAACCACACATTGCAAGTCCTTGCTTTTAGTGTTCTTACCCAAAAGAGGTCCAAGGTTCATAATGGGGAATGATGTCAAAGGCATGTTAAAAATACTTTGCACCTGCTCTAAAGAGGTTGATGCCAATAAGCTCACATTTATCCTAATTAATTTTTAGACTTGTGACCGGTTGTAGCAAAAAAAAGACTCTTAAATTGATGCATTTACCCAGATTCTCTTAGGAGAAGAGCAAGGTATCGTCTACAAATTGGAGATGAGTAACATGCACTCTACCCAAACCAATTTCAATATCTTCAATATGATTATTCTGCTCAGTTTTATCCCACATAGTGCTGAGAATCTGGCCAACTTGAACAATTAACAAAGGGGAGATCAGATCTCTCTGCTTGAGACCCCTTGAGGAACCAAAAAAAGCCAAATCATTTTCCATTAATTTTAACAGAGAACTTAGCAGTGATGATGCAGTATTTGATGCAGCTAACCCATTTGTTGTTGAAACTCATCAATTGCATGATTCAGAATAAGCATTGCCATTTGACTCTATCATATGCTTTTTCAAAATCAAGTCTCAAAAAGAATACATTCATCTATACTTCTAGTCATGTATACATTTGTAAGCCGCCATAAAATTGTCCAGAATAAATCTACCTGGAATAAAAGTTAACTGTGAGGAATTAGTCAATCTGTCAATGAACCTACTAAGCTTATTTGCTTATTTGCAAGGAGTTCAGTAATATTTTTGTATCTACAATTCAACAAGCTAATTGGTCTAAGATCTTTAATATCCTCCGTGATCTCCTACTTAGGTAACAGCACCAGCATGGTAGAATTTAATAATTTGATACAACCAGGATTAGTCTCGTATTCTCTGATAAGAGCTATAAAATCTTTCTTGATAGTGTCCCAACAATTGATATAGAAGCAAGCTGAGAAACCATCGGGGCCGGGAGCTTTAAATGGGTCCATGCCCTTGATAGGGCTAAACACCTCCTACTATGAGATAAAACAGACTAGGGAGTCTAATTCATCATCCTCTAAAACCTTCTGCATATCAAAGTCTGCTGCATGCTTGCCTCTAAGATAATACAGACTCAAGAAAAGGACTCCAGCCATCTTTATTAGTGTATAGATTACAGTAAATGTCTGCTGCATACTTGCCTACTTGTTCGATATTGGTACAGTATACACCATTCACCCCCAGTTTTTGAATTGCGTTCCTCTTCTTTCTTAGAGACGCCGATGTGTGAAAAAAAATCTCATGTTGTTATCACCTTCCTTAAGCCAAAGTTTTTTTGATCTTTGTTTCTAAATCATATTGAATTACCTTTCTCCAAGTTAATCTATGTAAACCATGTCCTTTTTGTTTCTATTATTTTAATATTTTCTACTTTTCCAATTAGAGACTTCTTAGATCTATATTTAATATACTCGAATGCATCTCAAACGCCATCTTACAATTTGCCTACAATTGTGTCCGCTCCTATATTTTCTCTGATATATTCATTTCTTATTCTATCAAATCTACGTATGATCACTAATTCATCTTAACATCCTCATTTCAACAACAACAAGTTTAGAAATATGTTTTTCTTTTATTATCCAATATTCAGCACCATACAATATTACAGGTCGTATAGCTATACAATAAATTTTTCTTTTCAACTTTAGTAAAAACTTACGATCACATAGAATGCTTATAGTCAATCTCCACCTTATCCAATATATTTTAATTCTATGATTTAAACCACAATTAAATAAAAAATAAAATACTTTTTATATTTTTAAAAAACCATTTTATAAGTTAAAATTTTTAAAAACTATATTTTGAAAATAAAAAATACATATGTAATAATATTTATTAAATTTATAACCATTTTTTAATAATTTGGGTCAATTTGGGTTATCAGTTTGGTTCAATTTCACCGGTTTGTGAAACCAAATCGAATTGAGTGTCAATTCCATTCAACATGAACTGAAAATTCAGCTCATCGGGTTGATAATTGAACACCCCTAGCTTGCATTAAGCTAACTCAAAAAAAGCTTCCTCATATTCATCCTGCCTAACCCGCTATCCTTGATGCCAATAGTAAAGTGTTAAGAGATCACTCATTGCACAAATTTCTACCAAGGTAGAAAAGAACGGTTAAAAGGATTAGAAAAGAAAAGAGCAAAACATAAAAGGGGGAGATAAAAGAGAAGATACTAGAGAGATGCTACTGAGGTAGTAAGATCCCACTAGAAATTTATCGCACAAATTTCTTCCACTCATAAAACAAAGTTCTGAAGACCGCTTGGTCCAGGTAGAACCCAAAAGATACAAAGTATCAATCACGTGCAGACAGAGTCATGTTAAAAATGATATTAGCCAGATCCTTGAAACAATCTCCTAGTGCTCTTTTATTTTTTGCTATCCATATCGCCCAAGGAAATGATGTAGAGTAAGGTCCCAATGCTTGTTGTTCTCTTTCCAAGGCTTCATATTGTTCCAATCAAGAGTTAAACAAATGACAACCCGGTAGGACTCCAAAACTATCCCAACTTCTAAAAATTGTGCACCAAATGTGAGGTTATCTCCTCTGTGACAAAGGCAGCATCTGAAGACAGCTCAGCAATCTATAACAAGTCAGGGAACCCTTGCCATTTTTACTTACCTAGCACCCCATGCTTGTATGCCTCCCACCACAACCTGAATTAGGCTATTAGCTACCTGTAAGAATTTTATAGACAGCTGGAAACAACATACTACCTACAATAATGGCAATTTGTGAGTGTGTTGTTCATACTTCACTATATCGCTAATTTTGGATCTAAACTAGATTTATAGACAGTGGAACCTAGAAAATGAAATTTAAAAAAAAGTTGCTATGCATTTTGAATCGAGTTGCACGCATCTTACTACAAAAAATTGAAACACTCATTTAAGGACATAGGCCATACACAACAGGAAAGTATGTCATTTTCCAAAGATTAATAAAAACAGAGATGCTCTGCACAGGCACATTCAATGAAAATCTTTGCATAAGACAGAACGGTGCGCTCATTATTTTAGAACCTCTAAAAGAACACAGTTCTTAATTCAACACCCATAATCGTTATAGAAATATCAGGCAAATTGCATTAACAGGAAAGAAAAGAATTCTGGCTTTTACGTGGGAGGAGATATAACAAAGTTGAAAATACAACAACAAATGAATAACACAAGTTTGGGAAACTTTAAAGTAACATAAAGCAGAGCATACCAGCATAAGGATATGGAGAATTCATGGATTGAGAATAGTGGGAATCTTCTGCCAACTTTGACAAAATCAGATGAACTGCCCGCATTCGCTCTTCTATAGACCCTGTCAATGTTACTAGCCTGTCACTTAATCCAACAGATGTACTATCCTGGGGAGAAATCTTGATTCCAGCCCGAGAATCTTCAACAAAAGTCCTGCTCAAACCAACATATAGACAATGAAACAGTAAATAAAACATGTATCTGATAATAAAAATCCATAAGCCATCAGCCCAAGAATCACATTTTACAATCTCACTGCCCAAGGCAAAATTATTTGTAGACTTATTCTCCATATCCTCTAACAACCCTTCCAGATATTTTGGAGGATTTGAACTGACTTCATAATTTTCGGTAAAAAAACAGGTAACTTCGGTGCCTTCCATTAGTCAAATAACTTCTGAATTTCACAAAAGTTTGGGTCTTGCTCAAAGGAGTTAAAAATGTTTATATTCCAAAAAAATTTAAATAATGACAAGTCCAAGTTGATAAATTATTCAAATACCCCTAATCCCCACACTAGGTTAGTTCGAATCTCAATCAAATAAAAAAGTATAACAAAGTTAGAACCAAATTAAAATGTTTATATTCCAAAAAAAATTTAAATAATGACAAGTCCAAGTTGATAAATTATTCAAATACCCCTAATCCCCACACTAGGTTGGTTCGAATCTCAATCAAATAAAAAATCATAACAAAGTTAGAACCAAATCAACAACGTGACGTGAGTACTAAAAACTGAAAATATAAAAAAAAATAAATAACTTATAAAAATTTACATCCGAAATAAAATAAACATAACTTATCAAGTAATTCAAACCTAACTTAAAATATGATCAAAATAAAATAAAAACTAATATAAAAATAATCAATAAAGTAAATCAGATAAATGCCACCAAAATAACAAAACAGATATCTATAGTGACCAGAAATGATAAAAAACAAAACAATAACAAATAAGAAGTAAATAATCAAACCCAATGAAAAAATAACCGTAAATTAATGAGTGAATCAAAAAATGAGATGATAAAACTAAGACAAATCATAATAATCTGATAAAACGAATAAATGATGAAAAGTTTTAACAATAAATAAATAATAATAAATCAGATATTTTTCAAATCATAAAAAATGAGCAAAACAAAAGATTAAATGAAATAATAAATTATCATAAATCAAATTAAACCAAAGAACATAAAAACAAAAATAAAAAAAACACTTGCCGTATAATTTTACATGTAGGATTTCAATTCAATTGCTTTCTATGATAAGTTGCAAGTTGCAACAGAGGGAACTTTTTTAATGTGGCTGGTGCCACAGTTTCTATTAATTCAAAATAAACAAGTACATCAAAATGTAGAAAAGAATAAAGTAAGAGTGAATAAAGAATCCCACAGCAAACTCTACTATCGAGGCAATAGAAGGTGCTAATCAAGGATATTCAAGTGTAAGCTTGATGTTCTTAACATTGGTTCGATTTGGAGAAGTAAAAAAATCAGATCTACATAATAAACTCACATATTTTCTAAAATTACTAAACATTTCCCTCGCGAGAAAAAAAAACATGATTTCTTATTTATTTCACGCAAGACTATACAAAAGGAGAAGACATGATTAAGGATTCACATTTCGATAAAATGATATCACAATGTAGCCTTGAGTGAAATGTTTATTCCTTCAGATAAGCATAATGAGAGATATCTTCCTTAATTTTTCTCCTTATATAGCCAGTAAAAAGAGTTGCATTCTTCATGACAAAGCAATAAACATATTTTTTTTTACAAAGACAAGGGTGAGGAGAGAATAAAAGTGTTATTTTACTTTATGGTAGAACCTCCTTTCCCAATTATGCCACCACAACAGCTGTTTGGTACAATCAGCCTAACCTTTGATCTACTCTCACCATCAGCATTGTCTTCAGCCTGTTTATCAGCATAACACAAGACAGCATGTGTGAACCAATATGTTTTACATATTTAAAACAAGAAAATCTCCATGATGATAGGATTTAGATCAAAGTGATTGTAACTACAAAAGTAATGAAAAACATTACCTCACTCAGCAATTTCTCAAAGATAAGTTCCATTGCCTTGATTACATCAGGAAATGAACCAGAAATCATGATTATTCTATCCGTTGTCCCAGGAAAGAACTCATGATTACGAGATAACTGTATGCGAGCACCTGACTGTGATTGAAATTCAGTTATTGTTGTCCCACCTTTTCCAATGATACATCCTGCTTCCAAGTTGGACACAAGGAACCTAACATATGTTGATTTTTCCTTCTCATCTGACAATAAAAAGATCAAGTCAAAGAAATTCTTCCAACAAGACTGAGACAAAAAATTGTCAGACGCTTCACAGACAGTTCCAGCTTCCCCCTGGGCATAAGCAACTTTTACCTTCTCCAAGCAATCAATATGTGGCCAAGTAAGAAAGTTAAGATGCAAGGGAAAAGGTAAATGCTGCAAATTCTTCAATAATACAAAATAGAAAAAAAAAACTTCGTTAACCTCCAAAGGGTATCCTGTGCAAATCTTCAATCTTCACATACACCAGGACAAAACAATTCCAAGTTCTGCAGAATAAGTCCACCTCATATCAAAATACTATAACCACGTCCCTGAACATCAAGTGCAGGTGGAGCTGAGGAGTCAGATTCTTTTGCTTTGTTTTCTCTAAGCTTTGAGGGTCCCTCTTTGAAAGGCTTAGATTAATCTCTCCTTCTGAATGAAAACCCAAGTATTTGACTTGACAAGTACCTTTCTCTTACTAGCTACTAGGTAGTGATCTTGTTATACGTGATTTAAACCCCAGCATACCCAGGATACTGATCAGAGATCCTATCAGTTTCAACGGTTTCCTGATGGCCTCTTCACTCCACTAGTGGAAGGGGAGACCCTCTATGAAGCACTGAACCAGCTCACCAAAGGAAGCCAAGGATGCTCCGAACTCGATTAACTGCCAACAAAAAAATAGGAGTTCTGTGGACGGTGTTGAAAGTCTTCCCCATAATCCAGCCCTTCCACACCCGGAAGGCCTTGTTCGGCACTAAACATGAGCCTTCAGCTACCTTATGCACCTACCAGTCTCTGTTTTCAGGCCAGAGCCTTTGAAGCAGATTGAAAAACTTCCTCCATTGGCAAGCCTCCCTTTGGAGGAGCTAGAAACTGGGCGACTGCGTATCCTGAGAGCCAATCTTTCCAACGAATAAACTATAGACACCAGGGAAGGTTAATCATAGTGGAAGCTCAGGAATTTGGGTAGAGATAGTCTGGTGGTGCAGTGGACTCCCCACTTTGCCCACCTGCACATGCTGGAGTGACCAGATTTTTTTCAGATACAGCAAACAAAGTTATTGCAGCATGAAGCCACACAGTGGCCTTGACCAAAGCAGTGCCCACAAACAGCAGGTTGAGATGTGGACTGACTAAGTTGGGGCAGGCATCGGCGGAGTGAGGTGGGGTGGATGTTCATTGTGCCCAACATGGGATGGTAATGGCAGCATTGAACTGTAATACACTCCAGGGAGTGGTGGAGTTGGAGTGGCCAGGTGGGAGAGGGAGAGTAGAGGGGTAGGAGGCATGGAGGCAACTGGCAAGTGAGAGGAATGGGGCCCCTATGCCCGAGAAAAGGTGAGCACTGGGAGTGGGGAGAGAGGAAAGGCAAAATCGCTGGAGCTTTCTCTCCTTGATGCTCCATCAGAAGCAATTATCAGCCATTTAAAAGGGTATTTTGAGAAACTGGGATTTTTTTCATATCATCCATTGTGATCATTATCAGCAACAAAAAAAGACAATGTTCCAGAAAGATGGCTGGGTGGGACACATAATGTTGGAAGCCAGATTTTTGAGACTCAACAAGATTGCCACAGATGAGAATGTGTTTGTAGAAACCAGTGGGATGCAAATGGGGTATGGTCAATTCATTTGAGAAGAAATTTAAAAGAAGACGAAGTTGATGATTAGTTAGACCTGACAGGTTTGCTTGAAAACCGTATATGCTTATAGGCTCAATAGGATAAATTGTTATGGCTCCCTAGTTTAAAGAGTATCCTTTTAGTTAAATCAGCAAGCCACAGACTTGATATTGGAGACATTTAGGTGTGCTGGTGAAGGGCAGTATGGAATTCTTGTTTACCGCTTAGAATAAGACATCTCCTATAGAAAATCTGTAGAGGCAGGCAACTCACAAAATCCCTGACCCAATCCATTTTCAACATTCAGTCTATACATTGCATTTTCTGTGGAGCCTTTTCAAAGGACATCAATCGTGTTCCTTAGATGTGGCATACTGGCATTATCAACTCACTTTGGTGTTCATTGTTCAAAAGTTGGAACCTGGTTGTAGAATCGGTCAGATTGGATCGGAATCGGCCGATTCGTTGTTTTCATATGGATATGGGCAAATCATGACAAACAACACTTAGTGAAGCATCCAGGAGAATCAAGATAGTGGGGACAATGCGTATGAAAGCCAAATCCATAGATATTGGTAAAAGAAAGGTATAACATTATATTATATGTAAATACATCATTTGTAACATGTTACCTTTTGTATAATGAAATAATCATTGTAATTAAAGTATATATGTAGTTGCCTTAAACTCTCTTATAATGACATAAAAGAGTGTTAGATGTTACTTTTATATTTTTAATATTTTTAGAAATGTTCTTAAATTTTTATGATTTTTACTTTTTAATATTTTTATAATTTTTAGGAAAAAAAATAAAAAAAATCACTGATCCAGATCAATTTTCTTCCCAAAAAATTAGTCGGAATCGACCAATCCCATCTTATCAAGATTGAATCGGTACCCACCGATCCGGGTACCAATTCCGATCCAGCAATCTATGGTTGGAACTTATCATGGGTTGAGCAAGAAGATATTGCGTCCCTATTTATGAATAAAAATGAGGCAACACGTAAAAAGAGGATCGAGGCTGTGGGAGTCAACCCTATTGACAATACTAGGGTCCATCTCAAGGATCGCAGGATCGGGATCGGGATCGGTGACCACCGATCCGATCCGGATCGGGATCGGATCGGTCCGGATCGGCCGTTCCTCCGGAAGAAAGGGCATCCTGGATCGGTCCAGATCGGACAAATTTTTTTAAATCATAAAAATCCTCAAAAAATCAGGAAAAATCAGGAAAAATCATAGAAATAAATAAAAAATTTAAAAAAATAAAAAATAATGTGGATGACATTCTATCAAATAATGTCATACAACGTAAGTTTCTTTCAAGAAACTATCATATAAGTATAAATTATTATATAAAAGAGAGAGAGAAGAGAGTTAAAATAGATCTTTATGTAAATTTAAGTATATAATATATATTTATGATTATGAATCTTCTATATATGTGATAGTATAAGTGATAGTGAAATATATTAATATGTTTACACTATCATCAGCGGGACGCAGAGTAGTCGCGGGGGTCAAGAGGGCAGCGCCCCTTGTGGGGGGTATCAGGGGGGCAACGCCTCACGAAGAAAAATTATTTTTATGGTGGTAAAGGGAAGGGGGAAGAAGGGATCAGACCCCCCTAAATTTACCTGTTTAGGGGGGGATCGGCCAATGTTTAAGGTGGATTGTTGGGGGAGGGGCCTAGAGGGAGCCCTAGACAATGAAGGGGACGGGGGAAGTGAGAATGAGGGGTGGAAAGGGGGAATCGGTCCGATCTCCCCCTTATTGGGGGGGATCGGACCAGAAAATGGTCCGGAATCGGGTCCTGAATCGATCCGATTCTGGACCCTTCCGGGTTCTAGGGAATCGGTCCGGATCAACCGATTCCCGGATTGGTCCAGGATCGGTCGATCCGGTCGATTCAGACCGATCCAGCCGGGACTCCAGGCTGGATCGGTAGTTTGGGCTGGAATCGGATCGGTGGGTACCGATCCGATCCAAGAATTGGCCGATCCAGATCCGGATCGGCCGATTCTACAATCCATGGTCCATCTAGAGCAACCATAACAAGAGAGTCTTTGATGAGAATTTAGAGAATCCATCACAGATCTAGAGTAGATGAATCTCTAGGTTAAAGACTGGATGTTCGCATCTTCATGCTCTCAACAGTTGTGCTTACCGTGGGAGGAAGTCCTCGTGTGGAAGCAAGTTTACTTACAACTTTAAAATGTTTTATTTATTACCCTTACCTTCTGGGTAGTGGATTTAGTTTAGCTTTCTTTTATTACAAGTTGTAGCATATTCATTTCACGTAATAAATGAATCGTGGCTCTGCCACCTTGGGAAAAAAAACTGTCCACGCGTAGCTACTTACAAGCTTCAGTACCAAAGTGTTCTGACATGCATAATCTTATATCAGTCTAGTAATGTATACAAAAAATGGGATCTCCATGTAATTCCTAGGACTATGTTGTACATGAGATCATTCTAGATGAATATGTGGCTAAAAAGCCCTCTATGTTAAAATTTTAAAGATTTCTATAACCTAATTAAGCACATGTATTTGTTAACTATATGCTAAATTTTAAGGCCCAACATTTCTATACATATTTAAGCACGCATAGTTTCTTGTTGGCAAAAGATACCAAAACACAGGATCCATTTCCCACTTTTTACCATTCCATAGCGTGTGTTTCTTTTGAACGTCAAGCTTTCAACTTAACTAACGTAAGTTCAACACAGTCAGAAAGAAGTTTCCGTGAATGCAAAAACATTGGCATATAGAACTGTATGTATAGGGAATTAAAAAGCAACATTTCAGGCATTTAAATAAAATCAGAGGGTGATGATCTAGATAGTAATTATAATAATTTTCTGACCAGTAACATGAAAAAAGAAGAAAAAAAAAGATCCAAAAGCTAAAGGTTGCCAGAGTAGGCACCATTTTTGTGAGCTCTAATGCATCCCTTGTCACTACAGAACTCACAATAAGTTACCAGTTGAAATGAAATTCAACAGATGGGTTTTTCCAGGATTTTCCCCTCAGCGGGCCTCTATAAAAAACAACTTGCAGTATGACCCTAGCTTCCTGATAGGTTATAAAAAATGAGTAAGATTTAATTAAACCGTTTAAATTAAACTCACAGTATGGCCCTAGCTTGCTGGTAAGTTTTAAAAGAATCCACTTGAATCATTTGATTCCTCTTTACCGACAAAAACACCAGCAAGCGCCTCATGTCATCTACATATGTTTCTTCACACTTTTGTAGGCCCCGAAGAAGATCAACAACCGAAGGATGGTAAAAACGGCACGGTTTCCAATGACTTACACAAGTAAACTAGTATATAGTTAGACAGGGATGCACAACAGGACATCACCGTCAGCAGTGCAAGCAAGGCCTGCAAGAAGCATACCAAATTCAAACAACAAATCCGACCCCGAAAGGAGCCAAAAAGGCAAAGTCACACCGTCCAACAGAACCACAACAAGCATAGTAGCGAACAGAATCATCCGAAATTCCAGCGTTGAGACCCCCACGGACCGTCCAGCTCAAAGGCACATCAAAGAATACCACTCCCAAGTATGAAAGCACCCAACGAAATCCAACGAAGCACGAGTAAAGAGCATACACACACCGAGGCCCGGAGATCCGGCCTGCGTTGACCGCTTCGGGGGGGCTTCGAGGGAGGAGGCGCAGGGGGAGTCGGGCGATTCCATGGCGCGCGAGTTCCCGACAAGTGGGGAGATGGCGACGAAGTGCGGGGCGGAGGGCGAGAGCGGCGTGCGGGGAGGGGGGGGCGAGAATGCTCACACCATCCGCCACCGACCGGGGAGACGGCAAGCGGCGAGAGGTCGTGCGCGGGTGGAGGGAGGGAGGGAGGGAGGAAGGTGGCGCCCGGCGGGCGTGGGCGTTGGCTGTTATCACCGCTGGAGCTTGAGCTCTCTCTTCTACATATATTCAATATTTCTGTCGGGCTCTCGGCGGTCGGGACCCGGGCGGGTCGCCGGGGCCCTGACCGAGCTGGCTGAACCAACTACCGTGGGGAAGGAAGGGGATATGTCTGGGGACTATACAATTATGAGACTATCGTGTATTAAAAGTTTTTTGTTAGTTAGGCCCCTGTTAGATTCCTAATATATATATATTTTTCTAAGGTTTTAAATCCCCCAGTTTGGGTTAATCCAATAAGACCGATTGAATCTCTCTATTTTATTCGGTTTAAATATTTTGTGGGTGTTTAGTTGAATGACAAAGTCAGTTTTTATTGTTTTTATACAAGTGGAAATGTTATTATTGGTAGACAAAATAGTCTCAATGTGATTTCTAGTAGTTCTATTGACATATCTGAGTGTAAGACTTCTCTTCGTATTTATAACATGGTTTGGGTTGATCTGACAACTATTATTATTAAATAAATGTGTTTGGTTCTTTTATAGTTTAGTAGCTACCAAGATAACATTTGATGTGTGACCGGCAAGACCCCTGCTCACAGGGGAGCAGGGGCGTGGGTTCGAAATGGGCGTGTGATATTTTGTGGGGATCGAGCGATCACTTGATCCCTCGCCTCGCGTGATGCAGCGCGACTGACGGGGGTTGAGCCACCGTGACCAAAAAAAATGATAATATTTGATGTGAATTTTGAAGATAGACATAACACGTCCTGTCCAAAAGACCATTCATATTTTTCATTATGTAATTTACATGAGGGATCCGATTGCTATGCGTTCACTCATAAATATAAGAGAATAAACTTGGCATGTGTACAACCCGAGAATTAATGGCCATGCCTAGACATGCATCATCATTCTACATGAAAAAAGTGACCTATTCATGTCATTGCTTGTCAATATTTGGGAAAGAGAGATTGAATAAGAGAATTCATTTTGCTTCGTGGTAAAACAGGTCAATATATCTCTAAGAGAACTCATTCCAAGCATGCTTGATAAATTGAGTGATGCAAAGTTTGTTAGCTACTTCTAGAAGAGATAGCAGAAAATATAAGGCTTAAAATTCTATCAGTTTATCACCATCAAATTCATATATATGTTGTTAATACGAGTCTAACATTTTCGTTAAAATATTTGATTGGTGAGAACTCTAGATGTTGGGATACACGTATTCCAAATGTTGAGTTTGCTTGTAATGATTTTAAGTACCCAGTATGCTAGTCATGATATTTTGTGATTGTCATGTGTTATCATTTTGAAAACTTAATTTACGTTGTTTCTCCCTCTCATTTGCACATCACATTGGAGAATTGTACATAGAAATATGATTAAAAATAATTTAAATACTATGCATCATAAGATATATGCATATGTTTATCGCAAACATCGAACAATTCAAGAAGAGAAATTTACGGATGAGAGAGAGACACACAAGGATTTCCCAAAAATGTAGACAAAAGAAATTATTGACATTGAACTTGGATATATTTAAATTTTTGAAACAAATGGGGTTTGATGCATGTGCTTCTACTGTTTCATCATATATAGAAATTAGCTTGATATTGAATGTGGAGGACTTGGTGACATTTCATAGGTTAAAAAGCTTTCATAAATCTAAAATTTCGCGCCTTTTTGTTGTTCGCTAACTTTCCGCCTATAACTACCTTGATGTTATATAAAGGATGGTCTATTTATGATAAAAGCTTGTATTACCATACTTTGGCAATGAAGCTCTATGGGGACAACTCTATCATGCATTGTAAGGACACTCACGATTTGAAAGGGTTCAACGGTGACATCTTTTGAGGGCATGTTGCCATTCAATAAATAAGAGATAATAAATGTGTATATATATTTGAATTTATTTGCATTTCATGAATAAAGTATTTATTTATATTTTATATAATATTTAAATTATTTTTCTCGTAACTTTTAACTTCTAACAAGAATAACACCTTTCATAGTTAGTGTAACGACTAAAAATTGGCTCAATAATCAGGCTAATTAGTAACTTTCTCGGAAGATCAATCATCTCCGATAAAATCTCAATAGAGCACATTTAACTTTAGAGTTCTTATAAATAAATATTAAAAAATAGTTTACAGAGTCATTTTTAGTTCAATGATTTAATCTCTTACCATATTGTCAAACGATGGTGTTACAATCTCCAACCCTTAGTAGCATGTTTGGTTATATATATTTTTTTGTTTAAATAGTTTTGACAATGAAAATTATTCCATAGTGCATAGTAATACCAAAATTTAAAACTAAAACAGTTTCCTAATCGACATGTTTGGCAAAAATGACATAATTTCTGAGAATTATTAAAAAGTGTTTGGTAACTCTAGTATCTCTTAGAGATGAAAATGTAGATGCTGCCAATTTTCCACTTCTGACCTTCCCCGTTCCCTCCCTTTCATGTCTTTCTTGAAAACAAAACGTGTTGCTATTTTAATTTTGTGAGATATTAAAAAAATATCTCTTTTGAGAATAGCAAAAATATTGCCAAACACATACCTAAACATCTATCTCCTTGTTTTTATTTTAAGCTATAAAAAAGTCAAAAATTGAATCCACACACCAAATAAAGACTTGATGCCTTCTTGAAGATCACACACATATCACATATCAAATGTCCAGGTGAGTGACAACGTTTCTTCGGATTGGCTCACGCTCCAATATCATGTGTAACAACTAAATCAAACGATCAACTCAACAATCATGTTAATTAGTAGTATTCAATTAGATCCCTTCGCACCATATAACAGTTCACCATAACTTTTTCTCAAATTTTACAATTTCTACTTTCTCCTCTTCCACGTTAAAAAGTGCATGATTGGATTTATGTAGACCAATCTCAATCACTAAAATCCATAAGAGTACATGATTCCATCCATATACACTTCATCTTTTTTTTTGACTTCTGGATTCTAATTATGGAACTTAGATTATCAAACAAGGAAGAAGTAGACGTCTCATATCTTATATTCTATCTCAACTCCTAAACATATCAAGAGAGAGATTCTTGAGGTTATTAAGTATCATATAATTTCCAATTTTCAGTGACTAGTGATAGCAAGAGAGATACTACCTATACTCTCTTCAAAAAAAAAAAGAAAAGAAAAAAGATAGTAGCTATACGAGGCAGATTGACGTAGTTATGAGCAGTATTTTATTAACATTTTCTTTCATCATCCCCCATATAGTATGTAATATATTCATGAAAGAATAGATGCTCTTGACGTGGCATGTTTTTAGTATCTTATACCCCAAGTTTTTTTTAGTATGTTCGAGTGCGTTTATTTAAAATATTTAAGTGCTATAGATGCAGGAATCATACTTGGTAATATTCCCCCTCCTATTTGAACTAATTCCTAACATATTCAAAGGAATCACGTTAAAATTGCTAAGAAGACACCTCTTCACATCTTAAAAATAGTTCGTAATATGAAATGCAAATTGTTGATTTTAACAAGTATATACAACTCATCGAACGCAATATATAGGGAATTAATTAATGTCATGGCTTTAGGTAGTATGGTGCGTTTGGTTGCATGGTAAATTTAATTTTTATTACAATTTTATGTTTTTATAACAAAACTTATAAAAAATTTCGACAATTATCACAAATTTATATTTTTAAAATATTTTCTTATTAAAAAAAAGAAGGTTCCATTCTTTTTTATCGCGTGATCTCACACATTGTTTGGACATATATGGTTCTCAGTCTTCTTGCCATCATATCTTTTAAAAATGGTATTTTTATATTATTGATTAGTTCACAACATCTTATTTTAATAATTTTTATCATGAAAATAGATAAACATTTCTTCGTGTAACTAAACAGCCTGTGTTGGCCAAGAAATTAACTATTTGCTTCAAGGAAATAAAAAATATAACTTGAATCAACTAAAATACTAGTTTAGTTCGAAGAGTATGTGAAATGAAAATTAATAGATTAATTAAATAAATATATCTATCTCGTATCATAATACTTTTTATCGGCAGCTTTTATTTATTATTATTATATATAAAAATATAACAATACATAACTGATATATGGTACATTTAATGTGAAACAATACGAATCAAGATAAATTAGATTATACTGTGTTTATTTTATTTGGTACATAAGATATACTTGATTTTGAAAGAAAAAAATATTTGTTAAGTCCTGAAAATTGAGCTTCCTAGACCGGTTCACGAATAGAGCCGCCGGCCGGCCGGCCGCAATCCGGTCTAGTCTCCGGATCTTAGTCATAATCGACGGCTCAGATTCGTTATCCGCATCAACCCATCTTAGCCAATAGCATTGCACCTCCGGGGTCTTTAAAAGGACTTCCCTTCTTTACATTCCCCACCCATCGCTCTGGTTGCTTAGAGCGGCGCACAAGTCTCCTGTTCTCGGATTCTCGTCGGCGCTTCTTCGTTCCCTTCGCGACCGATGGCCCCCAAGGCGGAGAAGAAGCCGGCGGAGAAGAAGCCGGCGGCGGCGAACGAGGAGAAGAAGGCCGAGAAGGCCCCCGCGGAGAAGAAGCCCAAGGCGGAGAAGAGGCTGCCCAAGGAGGGCGCTGCCTCCGAGAAAAAGAAGAAGAGAGCCAAGAAGGCGTCGGAGACGTACAAGATCTACATCTTCAAGGTGCTGAAGCAGGTCCATCCCGACATCGGGATCTCCAGCAAGGCCATGGGCATCATGAACAGTTTCATCAACGACATCTTCGAGAAGCTCGCCCAGGAGGCGTCCCGCCTCGCCCGATACAACAAGAAGCCCACGATCACCTCCCGCGAGATCCAGACCGCTGTTCGGCTTGTCCTACCCGGCGAGCTCGCGAAGCACGCCGTATCGGAGGGCACTAAGGCCGTCACCAAGTTCACCAGTTCTTAATTTTCTCTGTGTTGTAAATAGTTGTTTTCGTGCTTTCGCCATATCTGGACAGAATGATGGATTCCAAGCATCATTTTCTCTCCTTTATTTCTAGTGCAGGATCATCCTTCGATGTGTTGTACCGATAGATATGTGCTCTGAGCTAACGATGGGTTCTGTCAGATCTTTGATGAAAAAGAGCCTCCGGCTTGCTGTTTTTATCTGTAGTGTTATGTATCTGTGTGGTGTGTTCTTGTCGACGAGGGAAATTTCAAATGGTGTTGAAACTTAGTGTGCTTCTCCATACGTAGTATATGGTCGGTTATATGTTTCGTCAGCCACTTCAACTTCGGGATGATTTCGGTAGTCATGAGTGGAATCCGTGACAACTCTTCCAGCTGCTTGCTCCGCGTTTACCTTGAAAGCGGCGCGTCCTGTTAGCGGCGTTCCATATGAACAAGTATGTTTGATTGACCTACTAAATGAAACTTACGAAGTTTTTGTCCCTGTTTCTTCATGTACTTCGTGGACGGACGACGTCAAGGAGTTCCCTTACGGTCGTCAGTCTTGGGTTTTTCGGTGACTGGCCATTGTGCAAATCTTGAGATTCTGAGTCATATATTTATAACTAAAGGCTTTACTGCACTTTTCTTCTGCTTGCTTCAGGTGGTGCAAACTATGAGTCCTCACCCTCTCTGAATGTTTCTCCTCTGTTCTTTTGTTGACTTAACCTTTCAGATGTTGTGCGGGTGCTGGGCGTTCTTGAAATTTGAGTCTGCAGTGATCAGGCTGCCGCGGGGTGCTCGTGGGTACTATCCTGGTGTTACCGGCTTGATCCATCTGGTATTGTTGTTCTGTCGGCCCATATTTGACCTCTTTTGTTCTGTCTGGTAACTTTTGTTTGCTGCAGCCACAGCCTGCAGATCCTGGCGTGCTGCTTACTGTCGCCACTCTTTTCTTCATTGTGAGTAAACGCCCTGTTTGATTTTGCTTTTCAATCCGGTGTGCTGCTTACTATTGCCACTCTTCTAGGTTCCATTGTGAGTAAATGTGTAGTTTGATTTTGTTTCTCCCCATTTGTTGTGGACACGATAATGTTTGGTTTGACGTCATCTAGCATTTTGTGATGGTGGCAGGCGTCTTTGGTGTTGTGGCCTTCTGACAGAGCTATGGACATGAAGGAAGTCGGTAGTTGGTACGTGTGTTGGGAAGATTGCGATGGCACATCTGAGGTTATCACCTTCAAGGTTATATAAGTATGTGCTACTGCCAATTTCATTTTATGCTTCCAGTTAACTGCCCCTCTGTTCAGGCTTAGCATGCAAATATACTTGTTGTCCGTGCCCTAAGTCTTGTTAATACATAAAATTACATTAATAAGGCCTGGTGATAGTGGGGAAAAAGTTTAGTAGATAAAATTATGTTAATGTTCCACAAGAGTGAATTCGTACTTGGGTTCATATGTTAGCACCTCCTTGGAACTCCTTGCCAATGTACGTCTGTGTTCCTTGTCCGCTAAAAAGAATTGATTTAGTCCCATCACCGCAGGGTACCTCACAGAGAAACATTGGATCTGAAAATTACATTAGCAAAAAGTATGGTTTTCAGGATTGGCTAATCAAGATCCGAACCTATCAACCCCGGAGAGAGCTTGATCCTGAAAAAACTTATGCCGAATTGAACTAAGGTTGGTAGGATCCACTGATTTAGGAATCAGGACTTACCTGACTCTGATCTCATGAGGATTGAGGGCCTGATAACAGATGGAGTGCGGCCCCTGCTGCAGGACCCAATAACATATTGCTGATGCTATAAATATTGGATCCCAGCAGTATGGTCAGTGCACAGCATTGGCCACCCATCATCTGCTTCTCCACCCTCTGCCGTGTGTAATCGACCTGGAATGTCTGGTTTTAACAGATCAGATCTTTACTAAAAATTCTTTTTTTTTCTTGATTGCTGATAGGTATAGACTAATTTTTCTTCACTTGAATCAGCTGAGTCAGCCAACCTGATCTGACTCAGATAGGCTCTGGGCAATTGACGATCCAGGGCTGATCCCAACCTGAAATCCTTGTGTTAAAAACAATTGAAGGGCCCATCCAGATCTGGACATGTTAGGGGATGCCTAAGGAGGCAAGGCAAGGAGAAACTGATGGAGGGGAGGCTGTGACTCACGTTCAGCCCTCGTGAGTCGTGACTGTCTGTGACTGCGACTGTTCTGACACTTTGGTTGCATAATAAATTTTTGTACACTTTCATGATAAAAAATTGTATTAAAAAAGTGAACCAACTCATGACATAAAATTACCATGTTTGGAGGGATGTGATAACATAAAAGAGTAACTACCATACATGACCAAACAAAGTGGGGGACCACAAGAAAAAAGAAAAAGGTGAGACCCTCTATTTTTGTTTAAGAAGAAAATCACTTTCAAAACATAAAATCATTATGTCTACCAAACACCTCTTTTAACAAGTTTTCTTACAATTTTTAAAAATTAAAATAAAAACCTCCATTATCATGCAACCAAACACCCCATTAGTTTTTACGCAGTGTATAGCATGCCCGAAAAAACTCAGATTCTACCTGTTATATCAAGGTGTCCGAGACAAGTTCAAGTGGATTGTTGCCCTAGTGGTAATAACCATGGAAAGCTGGGTTGGGGTCGGGTTGTCCGACCTGGCCCAACCCAGTTGGTTTTTCAACCAATCATGTCAACCCTACACCAAGTACATAAATTTGTGTTCCGGTACCAGGTTATGGTACCATTTTTTGGTACAAGAATGCAAATTTATATATGAAATTTGGATAAGTGCTATCGGAAGATGCAAGGTCAAAAAGGAGAAAATGTTCAACAAACTTTGTATAGAAATAAATGTTTTTTCATTTTTTATAATTTTCTAATTGTTCATAGGGAAAATTAATCGAGGGTCCAATTATCAAAATGAGTTTAATGAAAAACCCACTGACCAAACACTGTTTATAAAAATAGTCAGTCCACATAAAATTTGTAACGAAAAACCCATTCTGTGACAGACAAAACATTTATTTTATTTTGCCTTTTCCATTTCTACCCTCCCCTGCCCCACGGAAACCCTGAAATCTCACTTCCCCTTTCTCTGTGTATTGAAATCCTATGGCGGCACACAACATTCTCTCATCGTTGTGGCGATGCAGGCCACTTTGGAGGGTGCCGGTCTTCTTCATCCGGTGACCATCCAACCTTCTCTCATCCGACTTAAGAACATGGTAGCATCATCGCCATGGGTGCGGCAGCCGGCTGTGGCCACTAAAAGAAGAGAAAGGAGGCAGCCCAAATGCTACTCCACCTATTCTACTCTTGCGAGGTAGCAACTGATCGCATCGGTCACCCGAAGGCTGAAGAGGACAGGCCGGATGTTGCAAGCCGATTAGGGGGGTCTTTGCGGCTGTGAGCACGGAGGACGCCGACTTCCGATGTTCCTTTGTAGGAGGATAGATGGAACACTACTAGAGACCCCTCGAGAGCAAGCACATCTGCAAAGATGCTAGATCAGCTCCGACAATGTGCAACCTTGAGGTGGTGTTGCTACGCCACGATGAGGGCATAAAAGACTTTTTCTCCCTCCATGTAACAGTTACCATTCATTTTGGGGCAAAAATTTCAACATTGTATGAAATTGGGTCTTCCGCTAAAACATTTCTGACACTGGTCTTACTGTTAAAGTCATATTTGTATGTTAAGTCTCCTGTTAAATTCTCCTTGTTCGTATCTAAACTGAAAGGTCAGTTTCAGGCCCCGTTTGGCGACTTCATTGAAGCACTTCTCTTTGAAGTACCTTCATTGTGAAGTCACTTCAACTAGAAGGCCTTCTACCATCACTTTTTGGGGAAAATCAGAATAGTCAATGTTGTCTTTGGACAAGTACCTGACCCATCACTTGATAAATAAAACTATTAGAAGGATTTGGACTGCGTACTGTTGTATACACGGAACGGTTATTCCTAACAAGTGATGGATCCTTCCTAACGGTTATGTTTGAGATTAACCACAGAAACAAATAGTGAGATTGATGTTTCCTTCCAATAGTTGCCATGTCTGGTTTAGATTGAACCCAATAAAGAATGAATCAGTCCCACGGACAGCGAAATCACCTTACATCTTCTGTTTGTGTTTGTAATTTAACCGTGCCGTTATTTTGAGATCTAAACTGGTTGCAAGTATCGGTAACAGGCGTCGGTGTGAAGGAAGAAAAAAAAAAGAGCATGCATCTGTGATGTGTGTTGGGAGAAAGTCAAAATCATTTGTTCGATTTTGGGATTGCTAAGCTATTCTGGAGTCCGGACCATCTGTGACGGAATCTTTCTTGTCTAGTTTTCAAATTTCACAAGGAGTTGCTGGAAGCTGCCGTGGAGACAGCATTAGGCCCTGGTGTAGTATGAAGCCCCCTATGCAAGTATCACTACGTTTTGAATTTGATAGTATCATTTCCAACGTTGATGCAGTGGAGGCGCCATTAGACTCTGGTTATGGTTGTGTTTAATGGGGTGTTTGGTTGCATGATAATGAAGGTTTTTGTTTTAATTTTTAAAAATTGTAAGAAAACTTGTTAAAAGAGGTGTTTGATAACCATGATGATTTTATGTTTTAAAAGTGATTTTCTTCTTAAACAAAAAAAAGAGGGTCTCACCTTTTTCTTTTTTCTTGTGGTCCCCCACTTTGTTCGGTCATGTGTGGTAGGTACTTTTTTTTGTAATCACATCCCTCCAAACATGATAATTTTATGTCATGAGTTGGTTCATTTTTTATTTTAATACAATTTTTTATCATGAAAGTGTACAAAAAATTATCATGCAACCAAACACCCCATAAGCCTTATTTGTCAGTATTACTTAATGATATTTGATAGTATCATTTCTAACGTTGTTGTCACCATCAAATCAATAATACCAGCTGAATCATGAACCCCCGTATGGACTCAGATTTCAGTCAGCAGTTTTTGGTTGGGTTGTTCGGGCAGGTGTTCGGGCAGGAGCGGATGTTTCACTGCTTACAATATTTGTCTTCACAGTTAATATTTTTCGCCTTCTTCTCTCTCTCTCTGTCTCTCTGTCTCTCTCGTTCTTGTCGGCGTGTCTTAACAATTAATTAATCTTTCATCTCAGCCCGTAAAAATGTTTCTGTAAACTGACAAATGTCACTTCAACTTGGTTGGAAAATATGTTGTGATTCAGGTAATTCTCAATCTTATAATATGATTTTTGTCTATTAAATTTTAGACTAATGACAAAACAGAAAAAGTTGGGCCCACTACCAAGTCAAGTTAACATTTTCAACAATGTTGTAACAATATTTTTTATGATTAAAGCCTGCTAAATTTTAGACTAATGTTTTTATAAAACATAAAAAGTTGAGTCCACCAAGTCAAGATAAAATTTTCAACAATATATCGTGATCTTTCGATTCTTTATTGATCGAACCTTGATCAGGGAGGACCCCATGGGAAGTCTCCATTTTGGGCGGAGACCGAACATTGGAGGATCCCTTCGGACCACGTGCATGCTTGGCCGTGCGGCAGCCACCAGGAATCTATCCGTAAATATAATACATAATTTATAAAACTTTCTGAAGTTTCAAAAAATAGATAACCAGGAGCACGTAAATCTACTTATCACGTGAATCATCACATTATTTTCCATGTACTATTTTTTAAAGTACTTGCATTCAAGAATTGAAATCAAGGGAAACATATGACCCATGATGGTGACTTCATTCGATTAAGAGTGGCGGCAAAATATGATGACTTCCTTGTGAGAGAAAGCCCAGTCCCGGTTAACTTTCTGATATCAGTTTTAGCTTAAGCTTGGTTTACTCGTCGAGTAACCGTTTGGAAACAAGTAAAAATAACTTGAACTAATCGCGTGATAAACAACACGCCCTTTAACACCGCAACTACCATCTTCCAAAGTCTCGGTACATCAACAAGAATTGCCGAGATCAAAGGAGGCTTCCAGTGCAAATGAGGGAAAGAGGGAGGTTCCACCGTTCCAGTGCAAATCGCGGCGGCGGTCATCGCATGCAAGGGTCAGACAGATTTATACCCTCTGTTCTTCGGTTCTTTTTCGCTTCATCAACCAAAAGAGATCACCACGCAAGTGATGCAAATTTGAGCACGAGTTACAGTAAATAGAGTTGGGTAAGTTTAGACACCGCTAAAGACACAGAAGAAAGCCTGGTTGACGAGAAGAAGTATTGCAGTTCGTCGATAATATGAGAGGGAGCCACATGTTTTCTGGTGCAGAAACGAAACAAGCCCTAGGTTGGAGAAAACCGTCCAAGATCACACGAGGGGGTTTTGAGATGTTCCATCACTTGGCTAGCACCTGCTGGGTGATCTGGTTCTCTTGCTGCTGCTGGTAGTTGAGGGGCCTCCGGAAGAGCATGATGTGCGGCTCCGGCCGGTGGATGGCGTAATGTACCCACCCCCTGCTCTGCTGCACGCCGATCGCTCGCCATTCGTTCTGCACGCATAAACACCGATTATAAAACGCAGCAAACACACACAAATCATGAGATCCTGATTTGGGGGGAAGTATTGAGGAATAGTGCCTCGGAGAGGAGCCTGTTCTTCGGGAGCTGCTTGGCGACCTCAGGTGGCAGAACAACGTGCCTGCAGGAATCAAATCGACATGGAAACGCCAGAAGCACCGAATCACTAACCAACTAACAAAAGAAGTGGAAGTTTTTTAAGATACAATAGCAAGAGACCCCCAATTTTCGGCTGGAAGCCATTTCCTCCCCCCTACCTGTACTCGTACGTGTCGTCGAAATACTTCTCCGAGTACTGGATCTGGCCCATCTCTACCGATCCCTCCGCCGGACAAGGGAATACTATTCAGATGGAGAAAACGGCATCATGAGAATCATCGAAGGACGACTTCGGCCCGTAAGATCGGCGAAGACCAACCGGCGAAGGGGAAGCAGAAAGAGAAGGGATGAACGAGAGCCTACCGGCGGCGGAAGACACGCTTCGGATCCAGAAGACCTTTGCGGAGGAGGAAGAACGCCGGCGAGAGGCAGCGACCGTCGCCCTTCGTGCAACTCGGTGGGTCAGTCGATTTGTATTGTATATGTATACTTGAATCTTGGGTTTTTCTCAGATAACCCCTCTAAGAGATTTGAATCGAACGATCATGTGTATTTACTACGGCGCCATGAGGTATGTGCGCTTCTACTGCGCTCACGTACGTACTTACTTCCGACCTCCGCAAATACTAACAACACGAGACCTTGTTCGTAATTTGCCGTAATCCTAGGGACCTTGCACAAAGAAGAAGATCAATAGACGTGGAGGGTGAGCGGATGATTTTGAAAATTTGAAATTTGAAAACTACAACGGGCAGTGGGTGGTGATCGTGTCTGGTTGGTGGGTGGTGACGGCGTGACGTGATGAGACGTCCGGAAATTTACCCGTCCTGACGATAGATATGCGTTTTAAACGTGGGTTTTAATTCTATCCATAATATTAAGCAACTTTAAAAAAATAAATTCACATTTCTTATCAAGCTCAGCTTGAACTTAGTTAAGGGTCCTTTTGTTTGAGTTGAACTGACGTTTAATTTCTAATTCGATCAGAAGTTAGATATCATGAAATACATAGTGGTTGAGTTGCATAATAAATTTGTATTCACCCAGCTGACTACAAGTTTAACCAGTGACATAAGTTTATGGGAAAATTAATACTAGGCCCGTTTTAAAAAAATGACTATAACACCAGGTTCGTTCCCCCAATTGCTTTGACGTTAGATCATCAGTTGAACCAGATCTTGCGTTGCGTGCATTTCTCCCAAGTTTATCATGCTTGAAAAGATGTGGTAACAAAAATAAGTGGGAGACTTGTACGGCCAAAAGAGACGCGATCACTATTTTTTTTGAAGGCATAACCTAGTAGCCAAGGATGGCAATGGCCATCTGAAGCCCTTATCCGTCGAAGCCCTCACCACCGGCCGTAAGAGTTGTACGAAGAATAAAGAAATGAAATATTTTAACATTAAATCGGTGATTGTTTCCATGAGAGATGTAGAGAGGTAAATAGGTCATCTAAAATATTCTTTAACATGTTGTGAACGGAAACCGTTGGAATTGGAGCGGATGTGATAGTTTTCTTTCACAATCGGACCTAGTGTTGAAGTGCATATTTGACTGGACCTTGTGCTAAAGATCATCAGTTGAACCGACCTTGCATGCATTTCTCCCAAGTTTGTTTGTCCTGCTGGAAAAGATGTGGTAACAAAAATAAGTGGGAGACTTGTACGGCCAAAAGAGACTTGATCACTAGTTTTTTTGAAGACATAGCCTAGTAACCAAAGACGCACGCAATGTCATGCACAATAGACGATGGAGCCTCCGCTTGAACGTCACATAATACCTACCCCGGCCAAGGTGGCCCAACTGACCGAAGGAAGGAGCATTCAAGCCCCAGCTCGAATGCGAGACTCCTGCCGCCCCGGGGCAGATGGTACCAATCCACCCAAAGTGGATAGGTAAGTGATCACTATTCACTAGATAAAAAATCTTGCCTTTCTTTCTTTTATTTTTTTCATAAGAAAATTTCTTCAACAACGTAACTCTGTAATTGTTGTCAAATATTTTTTTTTCAACAAATTTCTTTACAAGAATAAAAATTACGACAAAAAATTAATTTATGAAGCAATTAAACATCCCATTAACCTTTGATTGGGTCTTGCGCTATAAATTTCCATGCCCTTCCATAGAACATGTGTACTAAAGATTAAACACAATAAAAACTCTTACAAACATTTAATTTTAAATGATCTATTATAACTTTTATTTTAGAAGTGGATGAATTGAGAAGTGCTTGTAAAGTCAACTGGGCTGATTTCTTACTATCAAAAAAAAAAAAACTGAACTTTAGGTTACGGATGTTCACGGTCAGTCCTAGTTGGCCTCAAAGGTACTTGCAGGAACATAATCGTCCAACAGTAAAATTAAAAAGGGGGATAACATTACATTACATGATATATTTCTGTATCGGTGGAAAGCATATCTATTATTTTGATGTATACATACAAAGGCAACCGAGAACCACCAAGAACAGGACCACCACATCAACGGGGACAGAAGAAAGCCAGGCATTCTAATTTATAAGGCCACATCA
Source organism: Cryptocoryne crispatula var. balansae (assembly GCA_036172225.1). Taxonomy (NCBI): domain Eukaryota; kingdom Viridiplantae; phylum Streptophyta; class Magnoliopsida; order Alismatales; family Araceae; genus Cryptocoryne; species Cryptocoryne crispatula. Next base: position 8,284,047 of record CM069922.1, on the reverse strand, counting down.
CAGCGTTCCGGCTAAATATGATTCATCAACCATGAACGTCACCACTTGATTAACTCAAACGTCGTACGCTCGTCTTCATCGCTGCAAAGCTGCCGCCAGATTACGGACTGGTGCGATACATCATGGGCCAGGTGAAGAGCCACCATGGAGAACTGGTGGGCGCCGATGACCGCCAATGATTACATGTTTGAACCGGGTGACAGGACCAAGAAGACGACTTGTTTTCTGTCAATAGAAATGGCGATGAGCAAATGAGCATGGCCAGGTACTCAAACAAATGAACACAAGCTTCTACTAGAAAAAAAAACAGCTGCATTTGTCTCCTAAAACAGTGTATCTCACCCCTTTACCACAACTCCTAGTCGTATTATTTCTTAAACAAATGGCTCGGTTTGGAAAAGCCAACAGTCTATATTTGCAAATCCCGAGGATAGAAGTCATTTGGGAAAAAAATACCCAAGCAAATGAAAAGGAAATAACAAGATCACTTCACCAGGGATATCCCAAGAAACGAAGGGAAAGAGAAAAGGGACGGTCTGCAACTAACAAGTGCAAAAGATGTTGGAACTTGGAACGGTGGGTATCGTCCCACATCAATGATGATATATGAGGAGGTTCCGCTGCTTAAATATTTGGGCCCTTCAATCTCTGTATCATGGTTTTGATGTTTGTAAGATGGTATCAAAGTAGGACCCTGACCTTCTTAATTCTTATTCCCACTGCCCATATTGGTAGCAGGGGAGTGTGGGAATAGTAGGGCAGTCCCACATCGATGGTCATGACAAGAGTCAGCTATTTATAGATTCTGAACACTTCAAACTCAAGACCATAGGTTTGATGTTCTCAAGAAAATAAAATAAGATTCAGCATACAGTCCACACTGTACACAATTAATCTGATAAAAGCATAATGTGCCTAGTAAGAGTAAGCCCACTATAGCAGCCGTAACTTGGTTCACCGAGCAACTGGTAATAGTTTTTGTAGAAGAGTGTGACGTACAAGAGATGCATGATCACACGGAACTGTCCAGATATAGAAGCTGGGTAAAAGGGGGAGGGCTTAATACCATTTATCTACTATGATACAAGAAATCCACAGTTCATATATTTGGCACCATCGGTAGTGTCAGGTAGCCACCCCAATTAGAAGAACTATTTTATAAGATTTATTTACTTTTTGGATATAATTTAATTATTGACAGTATTATCAGTACGTGCATAGAAGAAAAAAGAAATGATAATTTGCTTAAGAGAGAAACATTTTATCAAAGAACACAAAAATTCGGCCCCAACCCAAGTCCATAAGGACACAAGGGACTTCAAGGTCAGACATCCTGGAGGACACGAGATGTGACCCTCATTAATTTTGTACGAACAGGTTGGGACCAAGGTAAACCAGGTAGGGGGTCGGGACTGGGTCAACCCAGTTCAACCCGACCTAGGTCGACTTGGATCAGAATGGGTCCAACTGGGAAACCAAACAATTTGAAAAAATATAAAAAAGAACAACATTTACTTCTATTCAAACCTTACATGTGGAGGGCAATTTTGGTTTCCTTGACCTTGCATCTTCCAAGATAAGTTATACAAATTTCATATATAAATTTATGTACTAGTACCAAAAAATATAAATATTTCAAAACATTAGTACCGGAATACAAATTTAAATATAAAACTTAAATATTTGATGAAAATGATACCAAAACAATTCTGGTGCATGATAAAAATATTTCGAGACTTCTAGGAAAACTAAAATTGCTATCACATTAAACAACAATCCTCTGTTTAGATTAAAATTTTCGTTTACACTTGATAAATTTTTCGCACTCTCCATGAGCAAATTTCTCCTTGGACAGATGTATAAGATCTACAAAGCACTATAAGAAAACGTAAATTTCAACCCAAAAAAGAACACCGACCTTATGCTAGGACTAGAATTTCCTTTTTCCTATAGACTTCGTAGATCTTCCACACTACGAACCGATTGTGGAATCGAACCGATTCCGGGATCGATCAGGACCTGTTTTAAGGCCCGATCACCCCCAATTTGGGGTCGATCCGGACCGATTCTCCCCCCAACGGCCCTCCTTTTGCTTCCTCTCCTTCCCCCAAGCCTCCTTGGAGATCTAGGGCATACTTCACCGGCGATCCAGCTGTTGGAGGGCCGATCCACCCTACACAAGGTTTGTAAGGGGGGGGACCTTCGATCCCCTCTTCCCCCCCCCCCCCCAGGCCTTGGCTGGCTGCAGGTTTGGGATCCCCCATTGGGGGATTATTTCACCCCCAATGGGGGTGGAATTGCACCCCCGAAGGGGTGCTAATCACCCCTTCGGGGGTGTTGAACAGTCACCCCCGAAAGGGTGACTATTTTGACAGTCCCCCCCATTGGGGGGGGGATTATTTCACCCCCCAATGGGGGTGGAATTGCACCCCGGAAGGGGTGATAGCACCCCTTCGGGGGTGTTGAACAGTCACCCGTTGAACAGTCACCCGTATGAAATCCCCCCATTGGGGGGGATTATTTCACCCCCCAATGGGGGTGGATTTAATTGGCCTAATATTGTGTATGATTTTATGTGTTGTAAATAAGATGTCGGACGAGGAGCATGGCACCGGTCCCGCGGAATTTCGTGACATTGGATGGCAACATGGCCATCTCCTTGATTCAGAGAAGAAGAGAGCTAGATGCAAGTGGTGCCAAAAAGATATGAATGGAGGTGTGTATCGGCTAAAGCAACATATAGCCGGGACGGGTGGCAATGTAAAGAAGTGTGATAAAGTACCGGCTGAGCTGAGGGAGGAGATAAGGGGTTATTTAACTGGAAGGGCATCACAGAGGGAGGTGAGAATTGGTCAGAGACAAGACCTACATGACGAGTTGTTAGATCGGAGAGAAGCCGATCTTATGGCCGGAAAGAGCAAGAAAGGGAAAGGGCCAGTACATGAAAGGGTCCAAGTTAATTCTTCATCTTCATCAGATGAGGAAGAGGCTCAGGTCAGGAGAGCCGTACATGAGAGTAGGGCTCAGGCCCGTGAGGATGAGGAACGAAGACGAGGAGCAGGAGGTTCGGCTGCCAGACGATCTGATGTGGGGGCGGGCACACGCCCTGTTCGAGAGCCTGAAATCCGGAGGACACATTCTGTTCGACCGATGCCGACGGGAGACACTGCCATGTATAGGGAGAGTGGCAGAGGTTAGAGGGGTATAAAACAAGCATTTAAAGGGGTGAAGGCCTCAACTGGGGCAGCAAAGAAAGCCCTAAAGCATATGGTCAAGTTCTTTCTACATGCAGGTAAAGATTTGTTGAAGTTGTGGTTAGCATTTGCTTGTTGATATGAATTTCTTGTTATGTTAGTTATTATTAACAACCCTCTCTTCTCCCTTATCTTGTTTTTGAATTTGTAGGTGTCCCGGGACATGTACCACGAGTCCATATTTCCAGACTATGGTTGATGCGATTGGTGAGGCTGGGCCAGGGTTGAAAGCCCCCACATCAAAGTATATATATGAAACAGGCTTGGATGAGGAGGTCGATGAGTTGACCTCATGGATAGATGGATTCAAAACCATCTGGAAAAAGAGGGGGTGCACTGTAATGTGCGATGGGTGGACTGGAATCACAAGGAGGTCACTTATAAACTTCCTTGTGTATTGTTCTGAGGGTACCGTATTCCTGAAGTCGGTTGATGCATCAGGTCAGGTGAAAAATGCAGATTACCTATTTGGCTTGATGAACACTGTGGTGGATGAGATAGGGGAGACCAAAATTGTGCAGTTTGTCACAGACAATGAGGCCTCATATAAGGCTGCAGGAAAGAAGCTCATGGAGGCTCGACCTCACTTGTTTTGGGTGCCCTGTGCGGCACATTCTATTGACTTGATGTTAGAAGATATTGGTAGGGATGCTAATGTCAAGTCCTTGGTCAACCAAGGACAACTTATCACCTCATTTATCTATGGCCATCCACGACTTTTACATATCATGAGGCAGCACACTGATGGTCATGATTTGATCAGACCAGGTCCCACAAGATTTGCCACTCATTTTATTGCATTAGAGAGCCTATACAGGTACAAGGCTAGTTTAAAAAGGTTCATTCTCTCCACTGCTTATCAGGAGTACATGGATACATACAGGAGCTCCTTGGATCAGTATGAGATACTGCTAAAGATGGAGCAGCTGATAGAAGATAACAGGTGGTGAGAGAAGGTGCAGTACTATTTGTCTGTCATAGAACCTTTGGTGCAGGTACTTAGGTTGGTGGATTCAAATGACAAAAATCAGATGGGGTACCTGTATGATGCTATGGATAAGGCTAAGTTGAAAATTAAAAAGAAGCATCCCAAGGGTTACAAAAAGTGGTGGAAGGTGATTGACAACAGATGGGACAAAACCCTACACCACGACATTCATGCTGCAGGTATACTTTAGTAGTGTAATATAATTGTATTACAAGTTATATTTTGTGTATTACCCCCACTGTCTTTATACTAATGGAGTATTAATGTCGTTACAGGGTACTTCTTGAACCCAATGATACAGTATGGTGGCCAAGTATGTAATGATAGTGAAGTATTATTTGGCACACTATCTGTAATTAAACGACTATGTAAGACCCAAGAAGACAGAACCTGCGCTGAGGTTGAAGTAAATAATACGTTTCATATCAATTAAACTTAGAACTTTATCTCAAGAAGAGAAGATAACTGATTTATTTTGGATTTTCAGATGACTTCATACAGGCACAAGATTGGGGTGTACGGGGATCCAGATTTGCAGTACTCACATGATAGGGTCCCCCCCAGTAATATGCTTACCCGAATTGATGACTCTTTGGTTACTTGATTTTTTTTACATAAGGTTACTGATGCTTGTAATTGTCTTGTTTATGATTACAGCTGAGTGGTGGATTATGGTGACCAACAGAACTGGATGGAATCCACTCGCTTCCGTTGCAATTCGGGTGCTAAGCCAGAGCACTTCGTCATCCCAGTGCGAGAGAAATTGGAGCACCTTCAACCTTATTCACACGAAGAGGAGAAATAGGTTGAAGACATAAAGATTGGAGAAGCTTGTTTACTGTCATTACAATATGAGGCTGAGGATCAAGAATATCAAAGATAGGCAGAAGACATCGGAGCAAAGATTTGCATAGTTTGCAGGTGGATTGTACCAATAAAGAGCACAAGCCCAATCTACTCAGGGCTTGTCCCAGGCAGATGTGGACTTGGAATATCTATTCCAAGAAGAACATCCACTTGCAGCATGGGTGGAAGACAAGGATGCTGAGGGAGAGCCAGAGTTTGACCCGAACGACAGATCATGGGCCGAATGAGAGCTTGACAGTGTCCTTGGTGAGGATGAAGACATGCAGGAAGCTCAAGAAAGTCAAGTTCAGTGCACAGCTCCACTTCCTGCTCCTGATCCACCCCGGACTACAGCTTCTCCAGAGAGACATCCAGCTCCCCCCCGGCCGCTACAGCTCCAGCTCGGATTCCAGTTGCGGGTCCATCTACCACCACCACCACCAAGAAGAATGATGGATTATTCAGGGCTTTAAATAAAGTCTGCTTACCTTCACAACAAAGTAGTCAAGGAGATCCTACATTGAAGAGGAAGAAGATAAGTATCAAACGACGACATCATCTCCTTGACACTGAGACCACTCAGCCACCTTCATCAGATGAGGATGAAGAAGAATTTGTCCCACCCACGCAACAACAGCGTACAGGGGGTGGAGGTGGAGGTGGGGGTGGCAGCAGCATAGGTGGAGGCGGCGCTTCAGGTGCAGGTGAGGGTGGCTCTACTAGTAGTGCACGCACGAGTGGAGCAGGTCCAGATGATTTGAGTGATAAAAGACACTCATGTTCGAGTGGCAGGGGCAGCGGACGCTGGACGAGGATGAATGTTTTTGACGAGTTTGCATCTTCCTATCCAGAGCCTGCCTCAGACAGTGAGCCTGGCTATCCACCATCTTTTCTAGCTCCACCTCCGACTGATCAGGGAGTTTATGAGTTTACCGACATGGCTCAGTCTTTATTTTCTTATGGATACGGGCCAATTATGACTGACCCTAATCAATGGAGATTTCAAGACAATCAGAATGACCAGGACAGAGATCCAGATCCATCCTACTCCGGACATTACCATAGTTGGTGGTGATGGCATATGTATAATGTATTTGTTTATTTATTTCACGCAATGTAATATGAGTGGTAAGAAGAATATGTGTTGTACTATTGTGTGATTGAATATGATTGTTTGTTTGATAAAAATATGTATCTTATTTGATGTATGATGTGTTCTATTGTGTGATTGGATTTGATATGTGTTCTATATGATTGATTGTTAATTTGTTATATGAATGGGTGTTCCCTATATTTTTTTCACATTTTTCCTGAGTTCTATGTATTTTTATTGATTTTTTGGCGATTTTTACAGATTTTTTCATAGAGCCAAAAAAAAAACCGATCCAGACTGATTCTGGATCGGTCGGGCTCCAAGAGAATCGCCCTGGATCGGACCGATCCGATCCGATCCGGATCGGATCGGACCCCACCGATCCAGGATCCAATCCCGATCCCGCGATCCTTGCAACCTGGTGTCCGGGTTGCATGACCCCACCCCAACTTGACCGTCCATGAGTGGGACTATACCATGCAAGAGATGTTGGCATGGCCACTGAAGCAGTAGACAAAAGGTCCACCTGGTGTACCCAATCACAACAAATATAATAATCATGTAAGCACAGGGTGAAGTTAAGACCCTTCAGAGTGGTCCATGTAATTGGCCCATGGGGCATCCAGAAGATCACTGAGAAATAGTAGAGGGGGCTAGCCTCTTGATGGGTGAGAAATAGGGGTGTAGATGGATTCCAAGATTCCAAATTACCGATTCAGTTTTGATTAAAATTAACTAATTTAAAACCCATTAACTTATCCTATAAGTAATCGAACTTGGATATTTCGATTGCTTAGCAGTATTAGAATTAGTTACTTCACATTTTCCTGAATTAGATAAAATTTTAGTATAAATATTTAAAATTAATATCATAATAAAATAAAATAGATGATTTTAAAAAACTATGATATATAAAATAAGACGAAAAATAAAAAAGTAAAGTTATTAGATCAAAATTTAGTAATTATATACACTTTATTACCTTATTTAAAATAAAAATTAATATATAGCATATTCATAAATTATCATATTTGATTACAAGCAATATCAGAATAAGAATTGGAACAAAATCAAGATATCTTGGGATCGGAATAAATGCCTTAACCCTATCAAAATAAGAAACAAACAATTCTGCTATTGAATTTGACCCCTTGCAGTCCTAATGGGAAGGGAACTGCAGATGCTTATGTATACCAAGACAGATGACGCTATAATTTGTATGTACTCGTGAACATATGCTCAACTCTACCAGTTCATCTTTTTCCTTACTGTTAGCACAGAAAGGTAGAGAAACGAAAATGAGGCCCAGGTTGATGGATCAATTGATCCATCAATCAATCAATCGAGAGAGAGAGAGAGAGAGAGAGAGAGAGAGAGAGAGAGAGAGAGAGAGAGAGAGTAGCAGAGAGAAGGGTGGAAGGGAATACTGAAGTTGTCAAATTGTGGAGTGTGGAGCATGGACGGTACAGAAACATGATTCAAGAACTAGGCAGAGGTTAGGTCTCCTTTAACACTGAAGTTGGACGAGGCTTTTGCTGGTACCATATCCAGTGATAATAGAGAACTCATTCATATCTCACCAAGGGGATTGGACTGTTCTTCTTCTCAAGTTGAAAAAGGGGACAAGCAGGCAAGAAAGGAAGTGTGAGAGAGGGATCAAGGGAGAAGAGGCAGAGGGAAATGCAAGCAACTTCTCATTTCAGAAAGTAAACTTTTCTCCTCTACTAGGAAGTCAGTTTTCTCTTCTCAAAAGAAGTTAAAATTGAGCGAATGCCAAAAGGTTCCTACTTTTAAGAAGTTTTTCTACTGAAGGAGGTCTAAAAAAGACCACGGACACAGCAATGGTGGCAGGAGATCCACTATGGCAAGGTAGGATGGATCGTGGATTAGAAGCATATTAGTCTGCTTTTGATTGGTTGACCAACTATAGGACCCTAACGGTTCAAATTTTAAATAAATATTTTTTATGTCAAAAAATCATAGGTAATAAGACAAGAAGAGAGCAACGCAATCAACCACATTCAGTCCTCAAATGCTGAGGGAGAACCTATGCAACCATGTCATAATAGAGAGGAATATGAAAGGATATGAAAAAAAAGACTTTGTAAACAAGTAATGAAATGGCTACTATGGCCGCGGCTTCAATACACCACCCTTTTCATGAAGTACAGAGCTCTATTTAACAATAGACTCCCAAAATTCAGGACATCCTTTCCTAGACTCATATGTGCCATGAGGCTTGCTTCTATTGGACCCCGGGGGAGGGGGGGGTCAAGGTATTGCTGCGGGTCAAGCATTAAAAGGTATTATAAGATAGCCAAAAATAAAGGATAGAATACAAGGTACATCAGTGCTCAAGTCTGATTTTAATAAAAATTTTAACAATTTACAGATTGATTGTGGTATTAGCGCTTTTATTTGCGAATCTATTTGTCTAATTCTAGAAGAAAAGTATGTAATGTACATTTTCACTTAGACATGTCATTTAATTTGTTTCTTTGAATTATATCAACATTTCACTCTAACAATTACTTATTCAAATAAATAATACCTTAAGGACAGATTTTTGGATTAGTAATTAGCGGATCCTCTCATTATCCCATCCTGATTTTAGTTCTTAGTCCATAAAAGTTTTCAACAAATTTTTTTTAGGAGGTGACCAGGGTCACATTTCATTCAACATAGAAAAAAGTTAGAGCATAATCGTTACAGCAAAAAAAAGGCTAAAAGATCACCCCCACTACCAAGATGGTAGTCAAAAAGATAAAACATTGAAGCAGACAACAATTAAAGACAAACGTTTTCAAAGAAAGAAACACTCTCCAAAGATGTCGTCCTCCAGCATCCGGCCCTTAGTAGCAAAGAACCAATCTTTCACTAATTGCGCCAGATAATGAAGGATACATGTTGGGTTGTCAAAATGATCTTTAAAGATTATCTTGTTCTTAGTCCTCCATAAAGATAGCATCGCTGGCAGAGATAACTTCCAAAGCAGAGGTTTCACTTTCCACAGTATGCTCACACTGCTGTAACAAAATTTTGACATTCACCGGCTCCTCCCAACCTATGCTGCAACTACGAAATAAAACCTTCTAGATGTGCGCAATAACCCCACACCTAAAAAACAAATTATCTCCTTGTGCCCACATCCACAAAAAACACAATTATTCATCTCCACAGGAAACAACTTCTGTAAGTACAATCTTGTCAGAAACCTATCTTTACAAAATTTCCACAAGAATATTTTGATTTTTAAAGACAGCACCAGATTCCAAATGACATTCCACCATACCACCTCCAAACCCCCCAAGCGTAATCTATGACATGATCACTTCACCGAAAACAGTCCATTTGAGGTTCCATAAGAACTGATCTTCCTCATCAACACAAGTAAACCTATCAAGGAGCCATCAAATTTGTGAATTGGTACTTTAACCTCCTTCAAGTTCCTCTAGAAGAAGAGGCACCAATTATTCGACGTGACAGAGCTACCCTAATGGGAGCTTACACAAGCATTCCGGTTGATGGCTAACCTAAACAAGTTAGAAAACTGCCACTCTAATGGTCCTCCATCAGCCCAATTATCATGCCAGAACAATATCATCTTGCCATTACCCAAGGTGATCGGCAAAGAGAAGGTGAAAAAATATCAATTATAGATGATGCCCTTCCATATAGAAGACAAATGACATGAGGTACTGATTTCTCTAATTTCCAGAAGACTACTGCTGAGTCTGTATTTAGCACATAAAACACTGTGCCAAAGGGACTCGATGCCACCTGGCAATTTCCATAGTCACTTAACAAAGTAGGTTTCAAGAGAAATACGACCAACACCCCCTCTGTAATATTTCTACACAAATGATTCCACTTAATTATTCGAAAGCCCTTGCCCCCTTCTTTACCATGCTAGAAGAAGGAAGCATGCAAATTGTCAATCTTGTTGCACACCTACTTTGGAGCCTTGAGAACCGAAAGAAAATAAAGGGGAATGCTTTGCAGACCACTTCTCAATAAGATCCATCTTCATCCAACAATCAACAAGCTTCCCTTCCACCCTTACAATCTTCTCTCCACCTTCAGGATATTTGGCTGCCAATCACTTGCCTTGGTACCTCTATCTGACATTAGAAGACCCAAGTACTTGATAGAAAATGTACCCCAATGCATGTCAAACGGACTCTCTATCTTCTCCTTAATGACATCTTGATATTGATCCCCAACAATTCACATTTGTCTAAGTTAATCTTGAGCCCTGTCACCCCTTTTTTTAAAAACTGGTCAAGGGCAAAATTATATTAAGATGAAAAAGAGTACAAGTATATGAAAAACAAAACAAAAAAGAACTGAGTCAACAAAAGCTCCATTACTCAACAACCAAGGTGGTAGGTGAATATGGAGACTACAAGAAGAAAAAAATTGAGAACGAGGAATTTGTCCTTGTGAATAGCGTCCTCTATACAGATGCCAGAATGAGCAAAAGTCTGATGTCTCAGAAAAGTCATCATCATGTGAATGATCCTCTTTGCATGCTCAAAACGTTCCTAAAAAATTCAGTTTCTAGTAGGCCATATGGACCATAGCCTAGTAGGAAGAATGAGAACCCACAATTTAGATTACAGAGGCCAAGGATTCAAGCTAGACCATATATTCTCTACTCAACTCAAGCCTTAATTCTAAATTACTTGGGTCGACCATATAGATTCTTTCTCTCTACTCATGTCGATTTTGAGTTACTTTTTCAGAGATATTTAAATCATTTAAATCATATTGAATTACCCTTCTCCAAGTTAACATAGGCCTACCATATTTTTTTTTGTTCTATTATCCTAACATTTTTCATTGTTTTTATTGGAGCCTCATTAGGTCTACATCTAATATGTCCAAACAATCACAATCTCCCTTCTTTTAATTTATCTATAATTGTTACTACTCTTACATTTTCTCTAATATATTCATTTATGATTCTATCTAATCAAGTATAGCCACTCATCTATCTTAATATTCTCATTTCAACAACACTTAGTTTACAAATATGTTTTCCTTTTATTGTCCAACATTCACTACCATACAACATTGTATGTCTTAAACTTGTACAATAAATTTTTGAGAAAATTAATTCCCAAACCATTTAAGAAAATGGGTTTCATCCCTAATCCGTTCAACACATTTTCTTCACCTACAGTCCGTCAGTCAAAATTTCTTAACCTGCCATCCCTTCTAACTTAGTCAGACTTAGATAGAACTTAAAATGCCAAGAGCCCTTAAAAACACTTTCATGACATTCAACCCTGATTTATAACATGCTAATTAAATCTCATTTAACCTATGCAGTCAGAGGCGAGAGGCGATCGAGGTGAGGGGGGCCTTGCCTCGCCTTAAGCGCTTGAGGTAGGCATCTTAGGTGCTCGAGAGATTTTTTTTATTGAAGAACTTCTCAAAAGAACATATATATAACATTGAAACTTTTGAAGAAGAACACAAAAAAATAAAAAACTCACTTCTAGAACTTCCAATGTATCAAGATATCAGAACCTCAGGGTGGAAGACTGGGCATTAGGGGTTTTGAGGTGAGAAAAAAGGATTTAAGTCACTAGATCTGGCTTTCATTGGGTCTGGGCCCGAGCGAGGTGAGGACTGTCGAGGCGAGGCATTTTTGCCTCACCTCAGCGCCTACGCACCTAAGGTGAGCGCCTCAGATAAGATGGTTTATAACTTCAAAATATTATAATATTCAGACATAAAACTATTACATATAATTCTTATCAAGATTTAGAAAAAATATACATTATTAAATATTTATTTATTATATTATGTTAATTATATCTAATTTCAACTCTAGATCATTATATGTAATAATAAGAGGAAATGTACGTTATGTTTGCTGCAATTCAATTTCTTTCATGATATGTCCATTTTCACAATTTAGCAGTAAGCTCGTTTCTTCAAAAGTTCACCATCCCCGCTCCATTTTTTAAGGTCATCCTTAGATAGTTGTTACCCTCTCTTAGAAAAAGACATTTATACCCATTTTCTCTTACTAAATTGAAGCCGTTTAATCTCTTTTTAATTTTAACATTCAAATACTCTAAAGATAATAAGATTTCACCAATGGAGACATATACAAAAACATGTAAATTTATTGTTATATTTAGATCTTGATATAAATTAAATATAATAATGTTTTACTCTAAAAAATACTGATATTTGATAGTAATAAAGGTGAAATCAACTAAGAATATTTAAATCTCAATACTTACTATTTAACCATTTAGATTAAACTTAAATATTAATAGAAATCATATATAATAAATTTTGTTACAAATATAATGATATTTTTGCAACATAATGAATATAATGATAATTTATATTTAATTTAATATAATCATCATACATAAAAAAATATTTTTTAGATAGATTACTAATATGCTTTAGTTATAAATCATATATGATTAACATAAGATAATAAATCAATAAATAATTTAATAAATTATATTTAAATTAAATATTGATATAAATAAAATGAAATAAATTTTTTCAAACATATTAAAATTTATTAATTATAAATTAAATATAATCAGCAAAATGTAAACAAATAAATTTTTATAAATAAAATATTGTAATTTAGATTTCAGATATGTTAATATTTTGTAGTTATGTAATAAATATATTTTAGACATAATAAATAGATAAATAATAATCAATTAACACAATATAATGAATAAATATTTACTAATTTGTATCATAGCTAAATCTTGATGTAAATTAAATTTAATAGTGGTATGTCTAAATATTATAATATTTAAAATTATAAATGAGATATAATTAGCATGTTAAAAATTTTGATGTGATAAATACTTTTATATTAATGTCACTGAAATTAATGAGCGGTGCATTAATATTAGAGTATTAGACATTGGATATATTAATAACTCCGTCGTATCCACGGTTGCTTATTCTATTAGCATCAATGGTCGTAGATCTTAGTTGATTAGACCCTCTAGGGATATTAGACAAGGATGTCAATTATCCTCTTATTTGTATATACCATGTGCGAAAGCTCTTTCTAGTCTTTTTAAGTTAGCAGTTAATCAAGGTAGTTTTAAGGGTATTACTTTGAGTAGAGGAGGTCCACGGATTACACATTTGATGTTTGCAGATGATGTCATTATATATGGATTAGCTACCGTGGAAGAGGCTAAATCAATCAAAGATATCTTATGTTTATACCAGTATATGTCCTGTCAATCTATTAATGTTCAAAAGTCCAACATAATGTTTAGTAAGAATGTCACCCCTCAGGTTTCTAATATGATTTGTGATATTACGAGGTTCAGGTTAGCCTCTCCCTACGAAAAATATTTGGGAATCCCTATAGGCATTTCGGACAATAGAATTAACCATTATCAGTGGCTGCTCGAAAGGTTTAAACAGAGATTGGCCGGATGGAAAAACAAAGTCTAGTCTACGGTAGGAAGAATAGTACTTATAAAATCTACAATGGCTCAATTATCAATCCATATAATGTCACTTAAAAGGTTTCCAAAGGCAATTATTCATTAAATTGAAGCTATGGAAAAGAGTTTTTGGTGGGGGCACAATGAAGGAGACAGGAACAAGATTCATTTTAAGAGCTGAGATTTTTTGAAATTACCTAAAATCAGAGGGGGCTTGGGTATTCGAGACCTGATACCAATCAACAATGCTTTGTTACTGAAGCTCGCCTGGTCATTTCTCCGAGACACTAGTAAGTTATGGGTAAGAGTTCTTAGAAGCAAGTACTTGAGAAATAAAACTTTTTAGGACCATAAACCTCACTATAGAAGCTCTTAATTATGGAAGAACATTCTCTCAACTAGAAAGGAGTTAAGTAGCGGTTGTATGTGGAAAATAAAAGATGGGAATAATGTTAGTATATGGCCGAATCAGTGGATCTTAGATGGTCAGGGTCCCCCGACTTTACTTTATTCTTGTATATATAAGCCATTGTTGGTTAGTGAGTTGATTGAAGAGGGGAGATGGTGCCAACCATGGTTCGCCGGGTCGTGACTCGGGCCCGACCCGGTCACTTTTGGGGCCGACCGACCCAGTCCCAACCCCAAGACCCCGACCCCAAAATTAATATTTTATTATTATTTTTGGTGACCCAGCCCGACTCGGGTCGGTTTTGGGCCCAACCGACCCGGTCCCAACTCCCGACCCCACCTTCCTTGCCAACAAATCCTAAACACATGCTTTGATAATAAATTACTGGAGAGGATTTTAAGGACTCATATTTTTAGTGAGGATTGTCAAGACAGTTTAGTTTGGAAATGTACTCAATATGGATACTAAATCAGGTTATACTTTCTTCTCTCAACCAAATTACCCCCCAGGTATTTCGGATGTGTCTGTCTGGAAAAAACTATGGCATCCTAAATTGACAAAAAAATTTCCTACCAAGATTATAATGTTTCTTTGAAAAATTTTAGTGTCTGCTTTACCAACAAACCTGGCTATAACTCGACGGTGTCCCAGAATATCTAGTAACTGTAGTATATGTAATGTTTCAGAAGAAATAGTTGAGCATATCTTATTTACATGCACAAGAAGTAGAGTAGTATGGATTGGGTCGCCCTTAGGTTTTAATGACCAATGGCTTACAATGGATTCTACTCACATCATTTGGATATTTCTGCAGTGGATCCTAGGTAAAGATGAGGGTGTCTTCCACTTGGGTGTAATGCAAGGATCGCGGGATCGGGATCGGATCGGTCCGGATCGGCCGATCCTCCGGAAGAAAGGGCGTACTGGATCGGTCCGGATCGGGCAAATTTTTTTAATTTTTTAAAATCAGAAAAAACCTCAAAAAATCAGGAAAAATCATAGAAATAAAAAAAAATTAAAAAATAAAAAACAATGTGGATGACATTCTATCAAACAATGCCATGCAACGTAAGTTCTTTTCAAGAAATTGTCATATAAGTATAAATTATTATATAAAAGAGAGAGAGAAGAGAGTTAAATAAATATTTATGTAAATTTAAGTATATAATATATATTTATGATTATGAATCTTCTATATATGTGATAATATAAGTGATAGCGAAATATATTAATATGTTTACACTATCAACAACGGGACGCAGAGTAGTCGCGGAAAAGGGAAGGGGGGAAAAGGAATCGGAGTCCCCCCTAAATTTACCTGTTTACTATTTAGGGGGGATCGGCCAATGTTCAAGGTGGATTGTTGGGGGGAGGGGTCTAGGGGGAGCCCTAGACAATGAAGGGGAGGGGGGAAGTGAGAATGAGGGGTGGGAAGGGAGAATCGGTTCGATCTCCCCCTTATTGGGGGGGATCGGACCAGAAAATGGTCCGGAATTTGGTCCTGAATCGATCCGATTCTGGACCCTTCCGGGTTCTAGGGAATCGGTCCAAATCGACCGATTCCCGAATCGATCCGCCTGGATCGGTCCAGGATCGACCGATCCGGTCGATTCAGACCGATCCAGCCGGGAGTCCCAGCTGGATCGGTAGTTCCGGCTGGAATCGGATCGGTGGGTACCGATCCGATCCAAGAATCGGCCGATCCCGATCCGGATCGGCCGATTCTGCAATCCATGGTGTAATGGGGATCACGATTATGTGGCAGTTATGGAAACAACGATGTGAAAATCAGTTTAGAATGATGGACAGAAGTCCGAAATGGATTATTAAAACTGTGTTGAGGGAAACTAATTTCTTTACTTCCAAATATCCTACATGTATTTCAAAATATTGTAATCGATGGTCACCTCTGGTATCAAATCATGTGAAACTGAATGTCGATGCAGCTATGAGTATTCAAGCATGGGCGGTTGCAATTATCGTAAGAGATTCACAAGGTCATGTACTTGCCTGGAAATTGAGTATTTCATCCTTCACGGATCCTCAGATTTTGGAAGCGAAAGCCATATGGGAAGCTTGCTCGTGAGAATTTTTTGATCTGTGGCCTTCTTCTGTAGAAAGTGATGCTTCGACGGTGGTAAAAGCCATCAGGAGCGAGGGTCCGGATATCTGGAAGGCGATGGAGTACATCTTTCGCTGTCGAAGGCGTTTCGCCTCTTCTCCATCCTCGGTTGTGTATTGCCCTAGGAGAGAAAATAGGGTTGCGCATTGTTTGGCACGTTGGGCATTACGATTGTATAGGGCTCAAGAGCAGACGGCCTCTCTTTCTCTTCTGCCAGAGGAGGTTTTTATATGAATTATAGAGGAGGCACCGTCTTAATATGTAATTGGGCTCAGCTATGTACTGTTTTTTATGTTGTTTAATGTAAGGCATGGTTTTCTCGTGTACAAAAAAAAAATACCTCCATCGTAGGAAGTGAGGAACTCTACATAATTACTTATTTGAGATAAGGATATTTTTGTCATTTTAATTCACATATGATCTGGACTATGACAGAACAGAAGGAATCGTAAGTGAAGAAAATTCTGACGGACGGACTACAGGTGAAGGAAATGTTGTCAGCGGATTAGGGATGAAGTTCATTTTCTTAAATGGATCGAGAATGAGTTTTCCTGTCCAGATTTTTTATTATATTATGTTAATTATATCTGATTTCAACTCTAGATTATTATATGTAATAATAATCTGGACTCATCAAAAGCCTTATTAAAGCCCAATCTTGTCCATACAAAAAAATTTATATCTTTTAATACTTTTATAGACCATTACTTCTTTAATAATATAAAAAATCTTCTGATATATAAATTACTTGTAAATAATAATATGCATATGATAATTTGTAATAAAAAGTTAATAATGATAAATTTAAGTTACAATTACTTAAGATAAGTAAAAAACATGTAAACAGTAAGTACATATAGTACGGGCTTAGACGTGCTGACTTTTTTGGCCCCAGTCTGATCAGGTTTTGGGCCTTCATAGTTCAACCTAAAACCCATGGGCTCGCACTTACATGGCAGCCCAGCCGAAGTTCAGGCTAGGCCCAAGGGTCCACAGACAAGACCCGGCTGATTGACCGCCCTAGGTGCAACTGCAACAAAGAAAGAGTGGTCCAAGAAATCTACAAAAGATCCCAAGACAGAAAAGATGGAATGTCAGAGGTACCATGCAGTCACCGCCAACCGGTGGTGAAGGAAACACTTGGAAAGTTTCAGTTTTTCCAGAATTTTGAGAATTTTAAATCAATTTTGTATGTGAAATGGCACCGTGACATACTGACATGCATAGTTTGCAGAATCGGCCGATCCCGTCGGATCGGCCATTGTCAATCTGATTCTTGGCCAGACCACTGATCCAAAAAAAAGATCTGGCAGAATCACCCCATTTGGTCGGAATTGGGGCCAGAGTCGACTCAAAACAGTGCTGCGGTAGCACCATGCCACCACGGTGTCTTCCCCGCAAAGGGCGGGGAAGATGGGGCTACCAGGTCTGGACCCAGTAGCCCCAGATCCGGTGACATGTAAGCGGGTCCATCAGGACCCAGTAGTCCCGATAGACCCGATATGGCAACCGGTAAAGTTATAATCTTGCTTGGTCCATTGGGTAGGGAAGACGTTGTGGCAGCACAGGGCCGCCACGGCACTGTTTTGGGGCCAATTTCGGCCCCAAAACATCGAATCTGATCTAGACCCTTAAAATGTATTTTTTTGTTTTTTATGGTTTTTAAAAATCGATTCCGGATTAGTCTTTGTTCCAGAGAATCAGTCCTGATCAGATCGGACCTAGCAGATCCGATGACCAATTATGTTCCGACAATCCATGGTGACATGACATGTAATCATGTCATAGTGGCAACTTAATATATGCATCCATAAACCTATAAATCATCAGCCAGATTTTACACCCAGACTACACTTGAAAAGTTGCACTTATATTTCTGAGTTAAAACTGTTATCTGCACAACTACAAATGTTAACAAAGAGCTTGTTGCATACGTATAACTAGAATACACATATTTTCAGTATACCATACAAATTCCTGTTAGATTCTCTATGCCAGCATTCTCCAAAATGTTTTATTTATGTCCACGTGAGTTAAAAGTCACATTGAAGACATGTTGAGAAATTCAGCAGGTATTCTTTAAGGTATACAAGAACTCCTAGGGCTATATAATGCACAAAGCCCTTCTTCAATACTCATATGATACATATAGTTTTGGCATGATTTTTGAAATCTTGATAATTTTCAAGGGTCTTCTGATAAAGACAAAAGAAAAGTAAAAATCCATTCTTTTCAAAACCACTTAAAATGACTTCCTGCTCTCATAAAATCAGTGCTGTAAATTGTGATAAAAGGTAAATAATGCAATTGATATGCTTAATTTTTCTCTTGCTGTCTGCATAAACGCAATCTTGTCACCTTGTACAAAAAGCAGGTGTCAACCAAATTATGGAAAGCAAAGGGTATGTCATGAAATATTAATAAAGCACAGTTCTTGGATAAAAGTCTGCTTACTAAATTATGAGTTATAAACACTTAAAGGGCATACAAAGTGAAAACAAGCTAGGTACACACAGTGGTTACATCATATTTATAGACCAATGAATATCACAATTATCGAAGTCAAAAACTAAGGAAGCATATTCCAAAGAGCAGTGAACTTAAAATACACAAAAATGAGATGAACATTAAGAAATGAGGCTATTAAAGATGAAAACCCAGTGTGAGAATCAAAAGAGAGCATATAAGTGGCAATGATTCATGTCTTAAAATTGATCTCAGCAAAATATCATCATACCTCATCACCAGAGCTAAGCCTGGATCTAATCTGCAAAACTTGCCGCTTTTCCCAGTGCCACTGCCGTCCTAAAATGACCAACCCCATCAGAGCAGCAGCTATACATAGAGACCAAAGGGTGCTTGCCTCTTTTGCTTGACTGTGTAAGCGCACTGCTTGCCTCTTCCACCATGATTCACTGGGAACATCAGACAAATTACCCTTAGAAACAACTGTTTTCTTTGGAGAATGATTCAGCTCTTGGTTTTTAGGATCATCTGGTTCGGCAATATCATTGTCCTTATCCAATATTACTGCTCTGCCCGCTCCTTTTTCATCATGGACCGAGTTAAACCCAGAATCACTATACCCAGCTTTGACTTCCTCTATTAAAGACAAGCCAGGCAGAGTGGCTGAGCCCTCCTGAAACTCCACTCCAGGGGCACAGAGTGTATCACCTTTATGCAAAAACTGAGCATCATAAAGAGCATTGGCTTTGGATACACTTCCACCATCCCAAGATTCTTCCTGGATTTTATCGTGTACATCGGCTTCTACCTTACTCCTGCCCACATCTTGCATTCCAGATTTGGAAAGAACTTCATTATTGCCTGTTTGAATGGGGAGATTCTCATGCTCATCAGGAGGAAATACAAAATGTCCGGACATAAACATTGTCTGTGCATCGTCTTCACTGTTGCTAAACTCCTTGTCTTTGCCATCATCTGCTATTTCAATTCCTTCTGGACCTGGTGCAGCTGCATATGCAGATTCTGTGAGGGAGACAACTTCCCAGTCAACACCACGCGCTGAGGTTTCTTCCCCTTCCTTATTATCAGCCATTTTAAAAGTTAAACAGCACAAACCCCTCTAGTTTAATAAATTTCCGAAGCCTTCAAGAGAAAGAAGAAAGATCAATTTACTTGTGAATAACAATTGCTTAAAGACACTCAAGATGGAAAAGAAATCAAAATCAACATATTTGTCGGTTTATATATATTCTCATCATAAAGCTCTTTTGAAAGAGATAAATACTGAACCACGAGGATTCCAAGAAAATAGTGCTCTACACTTCTTTAAGGAGAAGCAGCCAGTGGCCCAGTTCAACTAGACAGTTGGAATGAATGAAGCACCATGTCTCCGTAACTAGGTCACCAACATCATAATGGTATGAAGCCAACTTTCCTGCAAAAGCCAACCAAACAGAATAAAAAGGACGAAAGCCAAACATCCAAAAAAGGAATCCATATAATGACATGTGAGTAGGTCTAACAAGCTTGTCTTAAAAAATCTAATATGATGAGGAGGTATAGACAAGGTTAACACTTTATGATCCAAACAATAGCAGAAAAAGGACAATGATTTTAAGACGGTTAATTTGAACGTAAGCAACCATGAACAAATGAAACGTACGGTAAACCCGTGGAAAAATTCTTTAAATTTGAATAAGATATTAGAAGAAATATAAAGACTTCGACCATAAGACGACGATCTTCCAGAAATCACACAACTCTGACATGACGAGTCCTTCCAAATGACCAATTTCTAAGCCAAACACCAACTTTGAATCCAAAAAGCAAATAATCTGGAGATGGACACGGCGCGACAATTAGCGAGAGAGCGTAAGAGGGATCTCCCGGCGAACACATAGTACATGAATCACGTCCCTGATCGATCCTTGAAACCGTTCAGCTACCTCTCCTAGATCTGCAAAACCAGATTAAGACTCTCCGCCCTCATCAGCATAAGAAACAACGACAGGGAGATTCTAAGGAAAACACAGGCGAACAACAGCATAAAGCAGATCGAGTCGAACAAAACCAAGCCACGAAGATCAACGACGATTGCATGGGAGACAAAGGTAGGAACCGAATACCAGGGAGGCCGATCCAAAAGAGAGATCAGAGGAAGGTATTTTAGAACGTCGACCGAACAACTGGATGCCGCGCGGATGCCAGTTACCTTTCTCCGGAGTCGCAAAGTTGGAGATGTGGTCCGCCTTGCGAAGTGGGAAAATAGTTTCCATATTTAAGACATCAAGAATAAATGATTTTCGGAATGATTCCCAAATCAGGACGAAAACGATTTTCCAATTTAAAAGTGCAGCGGGTACGGGTGGAAACTGAATCCCCATGTTCCGAAACTCCGGTTGGATTTCAATAAAAAAATAACGGATTTAGAATTTATTTTTTACCTATTAACTATTAGAATAAGATATTTTGGTAGTTCATCGAGATCACAATCAATTAATTTCATTTCAATTTATCTAATTTTGATAAAAATAAGTGCATAAGTAAAACTAATTAAAATATAATTAAATAAATTACAAAATATGATACATAAATCAATAAAATTAAATTTTTACAAAGATTTATTAAATTTATAATAATTACATAAAATTATAAACTTAAAATAAAAATAAGTTTAATATATAATTAGGAAACTATCCATTACTGAATTCCATTTATAAAATATAGTAATTTCAAAATTATCAAAACCAAAATCAAAACGTCATAAACCAATAATTTTGTTATTGAATCCGACATATTTACAGCCCTAGTAACCGATCTTTAGGTGGCAGTAATTTCCATGATCACTGAGATATCATTCTTAAATGAATTAAAGTAAACAATAAGTTTATGCCCTGTTTTGTTCATTGATATTAATATTTCTAAAAGATATCTTTATAATATCAAAATTGATATTCAGGAACACTTATCTTATATAACATATCTTACTTATATTAAAATTTTCAAAATTGATAACTTTAGTTAAACATCTCTAAATTAACAATTATAGATGTGTCTAACAATATTACTAAACGGGGTCTTAGATATTGAAATACGAAAATTTTGTTCTTTTCTTTGTCAGTGTAAAGATAATAAATTAACTTCATGTAAAGATAAAAAAATGACATCTGCTACTTGGTTCCCAGGTGGATACCCATAAAATGGTGTACTTAATTGGAGATATTATTTTCTGACAAAAGAATATAATTTTAAGCATTTAGCTAACTTATATTATTTAATAGTATTATTTTATCACGAAATTGCACAAAAACTAAACTATAACTAAAGACTTCATAAGCTCATCGGATTGGCAGCATCCAACTTGGTTCTATGAATTACCACAATGAGGTGCCAAACTTGCTTAATTGCAGATCCAAAATTCTCATATACGAATATGTTTGTATTCATCAATCTGGAGTAATTAGTTAGTAAGTAATACTAATGACATTACATTGATATTAATATTTGTAGAGTATATAATATCAATATCATACAATTGAACATTTATACTATATATCATATATTGTTTGCACTAACAGTTTCAATATTGATAGTGATAGAGACAATCAATACAGTTACCAAACAGCGTCTAAGATCCATCAACAACATGCATGACAAAATTGAATTCTCCTTCAAAAAAAAGACAAAATTGAAATCTAATGTAATGTAACTTTTATTGATGTACCCATGACTCAGACATGAAAACGGCCACCTTGCGTTTGAACCTTCAGTTTCTTATGCTCAAAGTTGAGCTCAACCCAGCTCCATCACCACAGGCACAGGCAACCAAACAACCAAAATCCGTCTATTTACAGGCGCATCAATGCATCAGGATTGCTTGCTGTCACCTGACGTGCAATCTTCATCGCTCAGTTCATCGTTGCTAGGTTCATCCTCGGGAGGCACACCCACATCGGAGGGCTCTGCATATTTCTCACAATATTCTGGAAAGGATGCAGGCAATCCACAACAAATCAAGGTTGGGCAAACGCATAACAATCATTCGAATATCAGCATAGAAGAGAGACATGGTGTAAACTGTAAACATCCTAAATATGAAAATGATCTAGATCCATGGAAAGAAGACACTCAAGCGGTAATTGTCTCAATCACGGAAGGTATATAGTATGGCTCCTGCGTATTCCTCACAATATCCTGGAAAGGATGCAGGCAATCCACATCAAAACCAAGGTTGGCAAACGCATAACACTAATCTAATTATCATCATGGAAGAGAGACATGGTGTAAACATCCTAACGATGAAAATGATCTAGATCCATGGAAAAAAGACACTCAGGCTGTGATTTGCTCGATCATGAAAGGTATATAGTCTGGCTCCCACGTATTCCTTGCAAATCGCAATATCCTGGAAAGGAGGCAGGCAAATCCACAACAGAATAGAAGAGATACATGGTGTAAACATCCTAATGGTGAAAATGATCCAGATCCATAGAATGAAGACGGCCCAGCAGTGATTTTCTCAATCATGGAAGGTATATATTATGGTTCCTGTGCATTTCTCACAATATTCTGGAAAGGATGCAGGTAATCCACAACAAAACCAAGGTTGGGCAAACGCATAACAATCATCCAAACATCAGCATAGAAGAAAGACAGGGTGTAATCATCCTAGAGATGAAAATGATCCAGATCCATGAAAAGAAGACACTCAAGCTGTGTTTATCTCGATCATGGAAGGTATATATTATGGCTCCCTTCTTAGAACTTGAACAAAATACTTAAGTCTCATCAGCTCTTTGACATGTCAAGTGTTTGAGGGAAGCACCAGAGTAGGCAGTGGCCAACATAAACCGAACAGGGACGTGAAGTAGGTATTTGCAGGAACTGCGGGTGAACAGATTTTGTGAGCTGCAGATTTTAAAAGAAATGTGTGAGCCTCACGTGTAGAAAATGTGTGAAAAAAAAGATAGTGAAGTTCCTAAAGCATGCCCTGTCAACAACCAAACATACACAATCATGGCTTTGCCAAAAGCTGGATTTTAAATTTCCAAACTAATTCTTTAGGTGAAAGGCAGCATTTTATTCACTAATAAGGTGTTTGGTTATAGCACAAAATTTTGTTCAGTTTTGTGAAAAAAACAACACATTAATATAAAACCTAATATAGTTAAAAACTTAAAATTCTCATGTTTGGTTAGAAAATATTGTCTTGTAAGATGAGAAGCATGTATATCAAAAAAGGAGAGACCACAAGAAATAAAAAAGACTCCTGATCTTTTTTGCCCATCCAAGAAATTCTCAATCAAATCATATTTTATCAAAATTTATGAACACATTTTCAGCAAGTTGTGTTACCCAAATACATTTTTTGTGAAAAAAAAACATTTTATCATGCAACAATATAAAGCTTCATCTTTTGTCACCCTGCTCAATCAGTTTCTCCATTATCCTCATCATTCCCAAACTGCATTCGGTACTCTCTCCCCGTCTGGCTTTAGAGAGATGAGAAGAGGGACCATAGTTGTCAAGGTGCCTGCCTAGGCGGCAAGGCGCTTTTCCAACAGCGCCTTGCCAGGGTGCCATGTCTGGGGCCAACAAGGCACCCGCCTAGGCGCCGAAGGCGTCCAAGGCACCAGCCTAGGCGCCCAAGGCGCCCAGGCAAGGTGCCCTGGGTATTTTTACATGATTAAAAAATAATTTTGAGGGGTTTTTCCCCCTTGATACCCCTCATAAGGGACACTTATTTAATGATAGTTTGAATATATTAATATATTACACTATTACTTATACTATCGCAGTATCGCGCATATATAAATTTTATAATCACAAATATGTTATATACTTAAATTTTATAAAAATCTATTTAACTCTCTTCTCTTTCACACACACAATATATTTACTTATGTGCATAGATAAACACTCATATTCAATTATAACATAAAAATATAATTATATTTATGCTTATTTTTAAGTATAACAACCTCCTGACTCAGCCTTCCTTGAATACCGCCTTGACCGCCTAGGCGACACCTAAGCAGCCGCCTTGTCGCCTAAGCGGAATCGGTACCTTTCAACACCTTGGGCGCCTTGTCACCTTGACAACTATGAGAGGGACTAAAGCAGGTTAGAAACACCAGCCTCCCTCTTCTCAAGCCCCATTTTGCCTTCCAAACCCTACAAGCCACCACCACTCGGTAGCATGTCCTGTCGCCGAATCCCCTGGTTCTTTCATTTTCATCCACCAAGTCAGTGTTTGATAACCATTTACTCCATTTCAGTGATTCCCTTCCTGGCTCCCTCCTACAAGTCTGTTGCCCACCCTCCAGAAGGCATCTACCATCTGAATCCAGATCGGATCAGCCCAGACGATCAAGGGAAGTACCGATCTGGTATTGGCCCAGATTGCACTTAAAAATTGAAAAAAAAATTATGGAGTGCATGCCAAAATTGGTTTATCTTTATACTGGAAAAGATTGTCAATTAAAAGGTATAGGTATAAAAACAAAATACACTTTGAGATGACCAGAGGAAGGTCACGATTTCTTTTGCCATAAATTTCCACAAGGTGAGTGATTCTGCACATCCATGGAGAAACAGAAAAGTTTCTATCGGTCCCTATAATAATTAATATTTCTAAATACGCCCTAATAAAAATTAAAAAATCTAGTAAGGATATAAAATCTTTTGTTGCTGAAAAACAAGTCCTAAGTGTGAAAAAATTTAACATAATGTTAGTTAAATAGTGTTTTTACACAAAAATGCCCCTCTCTGATATTATCTCTTTTCTGTCTACTACCTACTACACCCTCTTTATCTCTATAGATAGCAAGAGTAGCTTTGCCAAGAAAAAAATGAACAATGACGTTTTGGGATATTTTAGGTGGAGATACTTATTGAAAATCCCCACAAAAAGTCTGTAATACCAGAAAACATCCAGGAATCACTTGTTAATGATATATGTAAGGTGGAAACAAAATGGGTCAAGATCTTAGGAATTGACAATAAATAAACTAGAACTGCAAAAGGAAGAGGAGATCCAAAAAAGAGATAGATAACGAAATAACTACATGGACAGCCACATACAACCAAATGAAAGTGATGAATTAGGACTCGATGCCACTTTTTTTCTCCCATCTCAAATAATGAGGAACGTACAGCAGGATTGTACACCGACATATTCAAGTAGATGAATTGATGTAGCATACAGAGACAAAAGTCAAATTGGTGCACAACCTTTCACAACAAGGTTATCTAGACCACATCAATAAAAGAAAACTGATAGGTAGAGCTCGAGACCATGCTGGAGGTTTACATCTGAACTGCTTAAAACAGACATGGGCCACACAGAAAAGCAGATTAGTCTAGAAAACAGAATGCAACCTCCCCTTACCCCCACCCTTTCCAGTCCTTTCCTTCTTATGGATCCCTCAAGGAACATATTTGTAGCATCATCCGAGGCAATGCACTTCTGTTGAAATAAAATATCTTTGTACCAGACAAGTTTATCAGGCAAATGCCTTTAGTCAATCAAAACAAAGCATAAAAGATTCACAAGGCAAACTCATCCCGAGAATCCATTTACAACTCCAACTCCTGCCATGATTGTGCATAGAAAGGACTCATGTGGATGTGGTGCCAAAGGGTGCACAAGAATCAAACCATCCTTTTGATCCTACTTCACGGAGTACGCAAGTCAGAAGATTCTAGTTCCCGGTGGCTAGAAAGAGATTGGTACTACTAACTGCAGCTTTTTGCTGAAGGCCCGTAACAGACTAGAGGTCAAACTCCAGCCAATGAAATATAATCAACATGCCCCCTTATTGATAACAAAATAAGCAAAATGACAAATTCGTCATTTATAAATTAATGAAAACAACCAAGCCATGAATCATGAACATTATCCAAACATGAATCATAGGCCTTTTCTTTATCATCAGAAGTCCCAACGCTGTTTTCACATACTTAAGATCGTAGAAACAGGCAGATCTTAAGCATTCAAGAAATCATGTATAGATTCTTTCTTCCTCAACTGTTCCAGGAAAACTTAGAATAAGAATACTGAATAGGCTGTGTAAAGAAGAAACACAATTTCTAAGTAACAAAAGCTTTTTGCATATTTGAAACAACAATCACTTTTACACTAGCAGGGACATCACATTGCATAAAGGGCATTGCTCAATAAAGACTTTTGTTACATACAGAAACACCAATCTAATAAAAATATATTTAGCAAATAAGGCATGCATGTAAGCCAACAAAGTAGAAAGTAAAGACTGGAGCAGACAAAAGTTACCTTTCACTTTTTCATCATAGCTTGAACGATCTCTCATCATCAAGGCAGCAGCCTCTCCATTTAGAGGATCTGAAGGATTAGGGTACAGAAGAAGCTGTGGAAGGAAGACCTCAAAAATGTTTACAAGATCTGCACCATTCAAGTATCCACAACACTAAAATATTCACTTATAAAGGAAAGAGTAGCCGACATAGATCCTAAGAAAATTTAAAAAATAGCCTGGAAAAACAGAAATGCCATGATAGAAACTGTCAGATGTGTACCATACACGGGACTCCATGTCTGGTTGATGACATCCAAGCAAACCGAACCAGACCTAAGATAAAGATTGGCAAACATTCAGATGGGAGCAAGAGAAATTTCAAGAAGTAGATTGTTATAGCATCCATAGAATGTATCTGCTTGGACCACATTCCAGTGCAATACAATGATCAGTCTCAGCTGAGAAATGAAACAAGAATGCAGGACAGATAAAATAACTTGATCACAAGACATGAACGTCATAGGAATAATAAAAAGAAACTCACTTTTCATCAACATTTGGGTGGTAAATCTTATTAACAAATCTAATTGAAGGGGACTTGAAAGGGTAGGCATCTGGCAGCTCTACCTTTATCTTCCACTCACCCCCTTGATAGGGGCCTGCAACAATAATAGACCACCGCAAGAAATCAAAAGAGAGATTCACAAAAATTGTACAGGCATCGATTACCACCAAACAAACAAAAACAGGTATCTCATAATTAACGCTTACAAAACAACCCGTGAACGTTGGATCACACAACGACAACAACAAAAAAATGATATGTTACGTGTTGACATAAAGAAAAAGATCCCAAAACAAGCATACCTAATCATGTTACTGAACCTAGACTAGGCCACTTAGAGCATTTTATTTACATTACATTCACCATTTTGACGGAACAAGAGCTCCGATTACCATCACAATCACCTTCGTAACGCATAAAGTTGATCAAATAAAAGCACGCACGGCATGAAAGAAAACCAATTTTTCATCTCACCGGCACAGAAATTATTGACAAATAAAGAACTGATAATAAAGAAGAAAAAATAAAGAAAAATATCAGAGGTTTCGACGTCGTTAGACTCCTTACTGTCCTTAGGCCCGCGAAACCGCACATAGAACTCCCGCATCCCATCGTTGATCAACTCCACCTTGTAATCGTTCATCATCCTGAAACCGAGAGTGGCGGAAACCGAGAGAATCGCATCAAGAAGAGCCTCAACACGGTTAGTTTGCAAAGAAATCACCAAAAAAAATGATAACAATCCTGGTGGCCTACAGTTTCATCAGGTCCATCTCTCGGCGCTTTATCGGAGAAGACATCTCTGCTCGGTGCTTTCCTTCCCGCAGATTTCCTTCTTGCCGCTGCTCTGACGAGCCTAACGAGCATGGAGAGTGATGGATGAGATGAAACTCGGTAGTCCTTGACGACAGGTTATTTTGAAAATAACACATTTTAAAAAAGAAGTTAATAAAATAGAGCCGGAAAAACTTTATTTAGGAAAATAGCACCAATCGACCCATAAACCGCGATCCATGAAATAAAATAGTATTTTATTATTTGAAATTGATTTTTATTATAATTTATTATTTAAGTTAAATTGTAAAATATATAAATAATTGATTTTTAATGTGATATTTTATCATAAAAATAGCAAAGGATATAATTTCATGTCATTTCAAGTTGATTTTTTTTTCAAAATAAAAATCGAACTAAAATTAGAACTATATTAACTGGTTCGACTAAATTCAAAATCGATAGCAAATCGAGCTGAACAGGTTTGGTCGATTTAAAGTCAATTTAAATTATTATCTAACTCAACTTAATAACAAGTTAAATACTGGTCAAGTCACGTGCTTCGCACGTGTTCGAATAATATATTATATATCGATTAGATATAAATTTTTAAAATTATTAAGATAAAAAATTAATTAAATTATAAATGTTTTAGTTTACTCTTCGAATATACACATAAATCGGTAATCAAACCAATATTAATTTGAGCGACATTTATATGAATGTAACAACTTTGATTTATAAGGATTGTTTATAATACTATAAACAACACTGCTTTTACATTGTTATTATTATTATTATTATTATTATTATTATTATTATTATTATTATACATATTTATTTGCAACCAATGTAAAGATTGATTGATTGATTCTAGTTAGTTATGATATATTTTTATATTTCTAAACTTATACATTTCAAATGAAAATGAAGATAATTTTGAAAGAAAAATAAGATGCAGAGAATGAAGACATCCACCACAACCTACAAGAAGTAAATATTACAACATAAATTACCATAGATCAATCCAAAATAGGTAGGACGAAAATATGATGTCAATTAGATATGGAGTAAAAAACAGGCCACTCATGCTTTTGATACAAAACTTTTACTTACTCACCAAAAATCTGAGCCACGATAAACTACCATCCATGCATGAATACATCTCAAAGAAGCTATATAAAGAGGTGAGTGAGGAATATGTTTTCAAACTTTACTTTGTTCCTAACAAGTCAGATTCCGAATTGACAACGTGAATGTGTCCCACTCTCACCTGACCAACAAACTTTCCACTTCACAAAAAAAACCTAAAAGAAAGAAAGTGGGATCCTGCTGCGTCAACAATAACAACGCAAAATGTTTTTGGCACACGAAAGAACTTGAAAGGGAACGAACAATCAGATCTAATCTAATTTCCACTTAAACTAAATTCACCTTATGACGACATCACCGGATCCCAATTAGATTAGGAATAACAATTAATCCAAATCTTAATTGGGTTTACAAAGCCTAATTCTCCGGATTGGTCCACTACTGAGACCTATAGAAATTGCTCCAAATCATGATTGGGTCTACAAAGCCTAATTCAAATTTTCTGTTAAACTTCAATGACAGAAACTTTAAATTTGAGATTTTCTTTTTTAGTTAAGAGCTTACATCTTACTTTATTTCATTTTTACTTTTGACATTTTAGGTTTACAATGTGAACTGACATTTTCAATTTTTAGATATGATTGCCTTGATCATAATCAAGAAGTGGCAAGTTAGATTAGATGAATTTGATTTAATCATATTTTGAACCAATTTCAAATTGACTCAAGTCCTTCCTTAAACTTTATAAATTAAATTAATACAGTTGCTTTATCTTACATTCACCAAAAAATTAAAAATATTCATTTCTTTAAAAAATAATAATTATAAGAAATGGCTACATTTTTTTGAGTGAAACTTTCAATAAAATATCTAGGTCTTTTATGGTACAAAACTGAGCTTAAATCATTGTATATAAATAGGGCATTTGGATTGGCATTTATAAAAAATAAAGTCACATTCGTTAGACATTTATTTCCAATTTTGGAACTTCTAATTCTATTACATTTCTTATTATGTAGGAGAATAATAAATTGGGATTCCCCACCCATCACTCTTTGACTTCTTTCTCATATATAATGAGAAATGCGGGATAGCAATATGAAAAGAAAGTAACTTATGGTGGAAAATGAATGAAGAAGTAAAGATAAAAAATGTAACAACGTACGTAAAGGGAAAAACACGAGAAATGTAGTATGTGACTAAAGACATCTCAATTGTCAAATGTACACATAAAGAGAAAATGTATTGAAAAACAAATAGAACATAAAAAAGATAACCGCATATAGAAAAAAAGAAAATATACAGAATAAGAAAACATTTTTAACAATATCGTGAAGTCTTCTTAGATACTTAAAAAGTAGCATTTGGGTGTGTCAAGACTCTTTTTCAAGTAGAGTACGAAAGTTGATGACCAACTTATTAAGAATAATAAGAAAAGAGAGTAAAGATGCTCCATAAAAAGGGAACTATGAAGTGTAGATAAAAAATATAATCACATATATAAAAGAAAAAGCATAGGAGACGAGGGGGAGGGGTAAAGCTAATCCATGGAGCGCACTCCAAGGCCAGCCATTGTCACCATTCAGGGGTCTAGCAAGAACTCCTCTTATTGTGTCAAGGTAAGACGTTGCTGGGAGGAAAGAGGAGAATCGTGAAGCCGGTCAAAGTCCGGAGAAGGCGAAAAACCGACAGAACCGGCAAGAGGTAGGGGAGGGGTCTCGCGGTGCCGGATATCCTCTTTACTTCACTCTGGCAAATCTCCTATAAAATGGCAACACTACAGCCTTGCACAGAGAAGAGAGCAGTGTTTTCTACATGGACAAGATGTCATTCTCTGGTGCATACACCAAGACCATAATGCAGGACCTATGGTGTTATGCGGAATGACGTGTTCTGTAGGAACTGATGGCTGACGAAGAAAAGTTGCAACCAAGGAATAACGGCAAGGATAATGGCGGGATGAGAAAGCATGACATTGAAGGAGAAGAACGACAAACATGAGATGCTAAAGGACATATCTTCCATCGACAAATTCCTGATCGACGATTTGAGAACTTGAAGGAGGTAACACGTCACACAACAACAGAATCTCATCGGATGATACTATCGGTTGCCATCAGATGCTGGAGACCGACACCACCATACCAAAGGAGAAGATGAAAAAACAGGCACGGGAGGGACATGAGGAATGCCATTGATAGGATATGGAGAGATAGAAGATTTTCTGGAGAAGGAAATGGCCGCGGCCAAAAGGCATGGCAGGCTGCGCTTAGTAACCGTAGGGATGAATGGATTTGCGGAGTAACGAGAAGACTGTTGGTGAAAAAACTGGAGGATGAATCGAGCGGCTCAATGTTGATCGGACGATCGGGGTAGATAGGATGAACAAATAGCATTCACCCAAGCAAACCAACCAGGAAGAGAGAGAGAGAGAGAGAGAGAGAGAGAGAGAGAGAGAGAGAGAGAGAGAGAGAGAGAGAGACGGGGGCTACTGTTGATCGTCAACAAAAAGTGAGGGGGAGAGCGAGATCGGGGAGAGCGAGAGAAACAGCGAGGAGGGAGAGGCGGTAACAGCGAGGAGATAGGGGCAGAGATGACGCGGGATGTGGAGACGGAAACGGCTAGAGATGCCAGCAGGCACTTGTAACGTAGGTGAAAATCGGACGATTGGACGAGGGAACAACACCTATGTTCATGTAGTTTAAATAACATATTATATATTTTTTGAAAGCAATATTTTAGATAGTTTGTCGATTTCATGATTATTTATTTAAATGTATTAGTTAGGTTTGAATTAGAAAGCACTTAGAGGTTTTTAATTGAATATAAGAGACCTTGAAAATTTAGTGAAAGGTCCAAAAGTAACTACTTTGATGATTTAGTTCACAATATGTTCCATTAAAATGTTATGCGATTTAAAATAACTACTTTGATGACTTGGTTTGCAATACAATGTTTTCTCATTTATTTGACTCTCTCAACTCTCAACATCTTCAACAAGAAATGAGAAAGAGAGAGAGAGAGAGAGAAAATTGCACATATGATAACATTTTGTATCGCAAACCAAATATGTATATTTACATGAAGTGAAATGGTATAAGTCAAATATGCTT
This sequence comes from Cryptocoryne crispatula var. balansae, assembly GCA_036172225.1. Lineage (NCBI taxonomy): Eukaryota > Viridiplantae > Streptophyta > Magnoliopsida > Alismatales > Araceae > Cryptocoryne > Cryptocoryne crispatula. The sequence continues at coordinate 8,251,592 of CM069922.1, read as the reverse complement.
TGGTCATTATAATGGAGATTAAAGATAATGTTGTGTAGCCTAGTAGGAAGTAGCTAACTCTTACTTTAGTGAATAAAAAATAATTAATTAATAAATAGAAAATAGATAAATTTGTAAAGTAAAAAATTTTAATTAATGTAAAAATATAAAAATATAAATTATAAAAACATCAGAAATTTGAAAGTTATGAAATCTAAAAAATTTGAAAGGGGAGGGATTCAAAATCTGGAAACTCCGAAAACTTTGAAATATAAAAAGATTGGAAACATAAAATTTAAAAAGATTAGAAATATGAAAACTAATTAAACACTTAAAGAGTTTAAAAATCAATGAGGTTTGAAATTCTTAAACAATAAAAAGTTAGTTCCTAAAGATACATAAAATCTTGACAATCTAAAAATTGTGAAAGAAAGAATTTTAATCTAACCCAACAAACAGAGTTTTATTATTGATTTTATTGTATTTTATATAGAAAAAATACCACAACCAATTTTCATAATGGGATGTTTGTATGCATGATAAATTGGGATTTTATTACGATTTTATATTTTTGTAACAAAACTTGTTACAAGGGGTGTTTGACAATCATTACAACTTTATGGTTTTAAAGAGTTTTATTTTACGAACAAAAAAAGCAAGTGACACTTTTTTTTTATCATGTCATCTCCCACCTTGTTCAGTCATATATGGTATCTACTATTTTTTTATTATCATATCTTCTCAAACTTGATAAATATATTTTATTGATTAGCTTACACATTATTTTGAAATAATCCTTTTATCATGAAAATGCACAAAAAATTATTGTGCAACCAAACACCCTACGTGATGTAAGAGCAAAGTTAGGCCGTGAATGAATACATGCCAAACAAATTTTTAAATTTTATAATAGCATAATGTAGTTTATAAGATTTAAAAATAAAACTACACAAATAAAAATTCAAATCGAAACACTTTATGAATGCATATAATTAAGATGCTGTCAAATTATCATGTCACCCGAGAATCTATTAGTAAAATATTTTATAATTTACCATCAATATGTCCTAGAACTATTCGACCCTTGTTGATTTCACATTTATAAAAAATATCATGATGTCATATTATATTGTCGTGTCTAAACAAAAAAGTCATATTATATTGTTGAATCTTGTTTGACAACAATAAGTACCAAGTAAGGAATAGATTTATCAATAAGATTATCATTTTTAGATGCTTTCGTTTTTTACCTGTATTTAATTTTCTAGTAAATACATATTTAGATATTTTAATTTTATATCATACTTTAATAATGATATAGCATTTATATTTTCACAAAATACAATTATAATACCAACAAATAAAATAATAGAATGCAATATTAGTTTTATTTTAAAAAATAGATAATATCAACTATTAAAGATGCGGTTTGACAATTATTATATAACAAAATTTGTAAAAAAGGTGATTAACATTGCATTTCTTACACACACGCAGAATGAGATCGTATAAAGAAAAACAATGATATCAGATGTTAAGTTTAGAGTTTAGGTACACTTTATTAGCTATCAATATAATAAAATATTATTTTAAAATGTGACGAGGGTAATAGATTTTGGTAATGGATATTTCTATTATCACGTAAAGTGTTAAGTTATTTTAAATAAATTAAAATTTTGTCCTAATTTTGTTTTTTAAAAAAATAAAAATAATTTTATTTATGAAAATATAATTTACATTAATCTATACAAAAATAAATTAATAAATGTCATATTACTATTACATCTAATCTAGCATCTTTAGTATTTACTTTTATTTTGTATTCTTTATATAACAAAATTTTAAATATTTAAATATTTATTTATCACAAACCTAAGATACTCAACTGACCACGAGTTCACGGTAAATGCATTATTATTACATCTAATATACTATCCTTAATATTTATTTTTATTTTGTATCCTTTATATAACAAAAGTTCAACTATTTATATAATTATTTATCACAAACCTAAGATACTATTTACGTTCAAAGAAAAGAGCACGACGAGTCCATAGTAAATATAGATAATAAAAGATTATTTACCTGAGGTATAATAAAATGATATACACCACAAATCAATTGAATAACGATAAATCAAAATTGTGAGGAGAGAGGATGTATCTAGACAACAAGAGAGGCTATATGCTTGTCGATGAAACAAGGACTCCCACTTCTAATAGATAATAGATTGGTGAAAGTTATAATATAACAAAAAAGGGTTCCCATCGTTGAAACGTTTATAATATAGATTAAGATGTGCCTCTAAAAGTGCTTTAGCTCATTTGACTTTTTTGCTACATAAAAATTATCCATATGTTACAGCCTGTTTGTTTACAGTATTAAGCACCTGTATTGATATCAATTTCAAAACTGATATTGATACTTTGTATCGGTGAAGACCTGTATTAAAATCATCCAGCGCGGTCGCCTTCCCTCCCCACGGCAGATGTCTCCTCCGCAGACCCCCCCCCATGCCTCCGCAGCCGGAGTCCGCAGATGTCGTAGTCAGAAAACCTCATCTAATACCAAACACTTAAAAAAATTAATATTTTTAAATACTGATACTTCAATTCCAAAAAATATCAATATCATTTATAATACTCTAACCAAACAAGACATTAGAAAGTGAGTCTTATAACATAACTTTTGTCTATTTACTTTCTGCCTTTCTGATCAAGATATGACATTGTTATTGTCTGAAATGACTAAAATATTAATTTTTTAACAATTATATAAGTTGACAAGTTTGTTCAGAAAAGTCAGACCATCAAACTGGTTAGTCAAAATAGTTTGGCTTCTTCCAATGTCTAAAAGTACAACGGGAAGCTCTTTTTTTTGGACAAACATGCTGCATGAGGATGACTTTTTCCAGTGGCATCCTTCTTGTTTTTGGTAGAACTGAGGATATAGATGTGTAAACTAAATTTTTTTTGACAAATTTCTATTTTTATATAAATATTCATGAAAGAAGATATCGGTTTAGAAAACAATAAACCGATTGATAATTTATATAAATATTTGATTTGTTGTTCGGTTGTATGCACATTGTTTTTCCAGAAAAACTTTTTAACCATTTGACTTATGTAAAACACTTTCATATTATCCTAAAATAAACCTATCGACTTCAATACAGCTAATTTCTTTAATTAAAATCAATCTTAATATTAAAAACATCTTTTATTTAATAAAATTATTTATTTATTAAAACTTCAAATTTTTTTGAAATCTAACTTATCATGCATTTTATTACATTTAAAAAATTCAATACAATAAATGTTATTCTTGTATTCAGCAGTGTACGATTTTTTTTATAAAATAAATGTTAAAAAATATTTCTTATTTTTGACTTTGTTTTCATGTTTTTATGTTTTTTAAAATATTTAATAAAATGTGTCATGAACATATACAATTATAGATATTTTAAAAAAAATCAAATTATTTTTTGATAATATTTAAAAATCTAATATTTGTCACTTTGACCAAAAACTTGTAACTGCATAACTTCTAATCCCATAATTTAGTTTCCATATGGTTGCATAAATAAAATAAAAATAATAAAAAATTTTAATAATTAACTTTTCATGAAAAGATTTCCTTTGGTAGATCTGAAAATGAATTTTAAAAAACATACATTTTAAAATATAAAAATATTTCAAATAATTAAATTATAGAGATGTCTTTAAAATTAAGATAAATAATAGAGATGGATACGTCAATAATTTCACATATTTATATTATAAAATGAGTTTTCGTATCAGTTAATTACCTTATAATTCAAATTATTTGAACAACAAAACGAAATACTACAAACCAATAAGATTAACTTTTACTTAAAAATATATTTTATTCTGCATAAATTTTGTTTTCTAACTCTTGACTTGATACCAGCTAACGGCTTGTTTGTTTTCGGTATTGAGTACTTATATTTATATCAGTTTTAAAATTGATATTGATACTGTGCAACAGTGGGTGTCTAGATACTAATAATAATTTTAAAATTAATAGTACAAAAAATTATCAAAATCAAAACAGGGGAAGACCAATATTGAAACTGACATTCACGGACAAACCTCCTCCCCCAAGTCCTAGCATCTCTCTGCACCGCCCAGTGCCTTCACATCTCCCCATTGTCTCTAATTTCTCTGGTCGACGTTCCATTAAGATACTCAGGAAACATTGAACTAGAAGCCGGACAGTCACTCCGATGAGGTCGATAGCCGTAGCGGCACCGATGGAGTTGCAGGCTCGAAGCATATCAGAGAAGAGAAGAAGTAGAGGATGATGGTGCCATTTGTAGGAATGGCGGTGGTTCCACTCCAGAAGGCGGTGGGCGGCGGCAAGGATGACATCGCCACGGAGAAGGTGAAGCAGCCAAGGGAGCGGCCACCAGGTTCCAAGAACAAGCCCAAAACCCATGTTGTCGTCGGTGGTGGGGTCGAGAGCCTTTCTTCGGCCGCCATGCGACCCCACATTCTCGAGATCAGCGCCGACCAAGACGTCGTGGATGCTTCGTCGGTTTCTCGTGCCGCCGCAACCTTTGCCTCTGCATCCTGTGCGGCACCGGCCTCATCTCGAACGTCGTTCTTCGTCGTCCCTTAGCCTCCCAGACATCGCCTCCCCGCTCCTCAAACCTCACTTTCCTCGAGCGCTTCGAGATCTTCTCCATTTCAGCCACTTTCTTCCCCTATCCTTCGCCCCCTTCTCCCCCCTGGCCTTGCCATACGAGGGCAGAGGCGTCTCCATCTAGTTAGCCAGATCTTACGGCCAGGTCTTTGGATGAGTGGTGTCCGGGCCACTGACGGCGGCGGGGACAGTGACCATTTTGGCCACCGCCTTCGACAATCCTATGTACCATTGTCTCCTGGCAGACAATGGCGACGACGAGGCCTCCGTCTCCGTATTGGTGTTTGTAAAGACACCTCATCCTCCGACGCCGAGCCACCAGCGGCAACAGCACGACACCGTTTCTCATCGTCCCCATAATCAACAGCAACAACCACGACAACAACAGTGCCGACAACCTTGCAGCAATTCACTACCAACTTCTTCCTTCCAAGCAGGAGCTTCTCTGCAGCAACACCGTCCCGCGGCCCCTCTCACAGTAGCGACGACGGTTGAGAGGAGCGGGCTGTCCATCTACCATTGCCACTTGCCATCGAATGTCATGATCTGGACCCTAGTAGTCAATCTTCCACCTTATAACTTGGGAGGAAATACGTCATCCTGATCATACAATCAATCAAAAATCTAATTTTAATCATTTTTTAAATATCACCAATAACATCAATTTTAATATTGATATAGTGTTACAAACATCTAAGAGATCTTGATATTGTCACTTTTGATATTGATACTCTATCTATCTAAAATATCAATATCAAAATTGATATAATTTCAATTTTGATATTCTAACCAAACAGGCCGTGACTTAAGAGAAATTAATTCATAAGGTCATTAACTATATTACATTACCCACGGACGTTAAACGCAGTCACTTCCTGAAAAATGGCATATGCCTAACTTTTTACAATGCCAAAATCCACAATATCTGCAAAACGTTTTTAGTTTACTTCACTTTTTCTCACCAACGAATGGAAGTTCTGATGGTATTTTCCCGTAAAGCTACTCTTGCATACCGGTGGATTTATATAAAAATATTGCCATCCGTCAATGCTTCCCAACAAAGTAACTTCTCAATGACAACGAATTTCATCATCAATATATTTAGCATGAGGGAAGGAGGAACAGACCGGCCATGTGAGTCGTGAAAGCTCCCCGTCCCTCGAGAGGTTGAAGAAAATGCTTGATCAGCATGCATCTCCTTTTCTTCAAAAATACGCAAGACCGTTCAGAAACGGGCAGAGAGGGTGGATCAACCGGAAGCCTATGATAAAAAAATAGTGATAATTTCTTCGTTAATTCATCACCGACGTTTCCCAGTAATTTGCCTGCTATTTCTTTTTTTTTGGGGGGGGGGGGGGGGTAGAACAAAAGAAGGGGCTGCCCCCCTCCCTTCTTCCTCTTTTTCTTCTTTTTTTCTCCTCCATTGATGCACCTTGCTGGTGTGCAGCTGGGAGAGGACCTTAGCCCTCCCCTCTTCTTCTCCTTGGCCCCTTCTTCTCTTCCTTAGCAGGTGGCGGTGACTGAAGAGGTTAGACAGATCTACTGGCGGCGGCTGGAGATGTCAGGAAGAACTTTGCAGCAGCGGCTAGAGCTGAGAGAGACTTCCAAACTCATTGACAGATGGTGCAATGGGTTCTTTTATAGAAAGAGAAGGGAGATGAAGTGGCTGGGAGGTGAAGAGGTGGACAAGTGACCTTTGGGATCCTCTGTGTGTCTCTTGAAGTCATCAATGTGTCCTTTCATTCTTCAAGGGTTGTGGTCTTTCAAGAAGGGATTAATGCTATTATGACATGACTGTTAACTTTCCCATTGGATTTAAAGTTTAGATGGGCCAATTTTAACACCTTAATGGGCCTGTTTTAAGTTAAGATGCAATCCACTAGGTAGGGGGATGAAGGGCTGCGAAATTGATATGCAAATTGGGTCAATTCTTCATTGCATTAGGCTCATAAGGGACTTTGCAAATTTTTCTTCGGTGCCAACACATACTACTCAACTCTGCTCTGATCGTGTGCACCCCTATGCCCTAAAAAAACACTACTGAGGAATCGCTGATTGCCAAAAGAGAAAATTATCATGTGAAAACAAATTGTGAAGGGTGTACGCCACCATCTTCTTCTTCTTTGGTGCCAACAAAACTCTGCAAGGCACAAGCAAACGCACTGCCTCTGACTTGTAGAGACACACAGAAGTACTTCTCCCCTATTTGGACAGCAACAGTAGAAAAGTTGAAACAAGACCCTCCCAAGACATATGAACTGATAGTTAACAACTGTTCAAACACATTTTAGAAAAACATGCATAGGTGAAGAGAAAGAATTGAATACTGGAAATGCAAGTTGATGAGAGAGAAATCATGTAAATTTTGCCACCATGAATAACATAACATCTGCTGTGCCAGTTGCCCATGTGCTAGGGATTACGGGATTGGCCCCTGCATTGGCTAGAGTTGATAATGCTACAGATTGGGATTGCATAGGAAGGTTCGACTGATCTTAGGGAAGAAAATTCTGATCTATGATCAGCCGGAATTGGTTCTTCCAAAAGTTTAAAAAACCAACAAAAGACAGTAAAAACAGATCCGCCAGCACTAAAAATTTGGGCCATCTGAGAGAGGGCCGAGGGGTGGAAGATGGGTGGCCAACAACCGTGCATCTTCCCTTCCAATTTCAGGTGGAAAAGATGAACTATCAGGTCATGCAGACCCAATAATAATTGAGCTACAGTGATCCCATGGGATTTGGAACAGATCAGTAAAGAATAGGCCAATCTAGCAAAGTTTATCCTGATCCCAATGAAAGCTTCTTCCAGAATCAGGCTCCCTTCCCCCCAAATTAAGTTGGCAGGTGCCAATTCAGATCCAGAACTAGCTGATCCCAACCTGCATTGGCCAATCCAAGCTATGCCCTAAAGTATGCATGTCTTGTGTCACTTCAGAGACCAATCTGCGGAAGTGCATGAGACATGGGGAGAGTGGAGCCACTACAGCTAGTCCAGAGCTCTGAATCCACTATTCTTGCTCCAATCTGTGCAAACATGGTGCCTTCATTATATTCTCCACTCGAGACTAGACGTTCATGAGTGGGTCCGTATGGTGCCAAGGGTAAGAAAAGTTGCCATGTTTTAGGAGCACAATGCTCAGCACTCATCCCATCCTGTAGAAGTTACAGATGAGAGCAAAATTGCCAATATCCTATTCCATGGAGACGCTTGTAAGTCTGAATGCTTTTCTCAGGATATGGGTGTGATGTAACCTTAAAATTTAAACTTTTAAGATTTGATTTTGGAAATTCATTTTTCATTTTTCATTTGATTTTTGATTTAATTTGACCATAGCATTGACTTCTTAGAAAAATAGATGGTATTCCATAAAAGTATTAGCTAGGGGCCATGATATGTATAAAATTATACATTGAGGTTGTTAGGTTCTTTGGAATTGATTTTGACCTCTCCCCGTCGGATGGTGCGAAAATCCGACGTTAATTACATCGAGATTGCTCGAATACCCTTGATTAATCGTCATAGCAATCCATGGAAATAGAAGAACACGCATCCACAAAATAACATTCATACAAACACATAGGAGAAAACAACCCCATGAAATCAATGGAATACAAGCACTTAATTAGTTTTGAATTTGATTTAAGTTGAATTGAATTGATTTGAATTTTGTTTGAATTTAATTTTGGCTTGGTTTGTTTAATCTGAGTTTGTTTGAGTTGGTTAAAATCAAGAGAAATCTAACTCGAATTGAATTGATTTGAAGATTGGATTGAATTGGATTGATTTGAATCTCGTTTTGATGAATTTGTTTGATTGGATTGATTGGATTTATCTTATGGGTTTAAATTAGATTTCAGTTAAATGGATGTAACTTTCAAGTTTATGAGAAATGGTTCGGGCTGGTTTTGAATTTTTATCTGTTTGAGTTCAATTGAATTTTTATTTAACTGATTTGAATCTGTTCAGAGATTTTGACTTGGGTGCAGATCATGTTCTAATTTTGATTATGTTTGAGCTTGATTGGACGGTCAGATTTAGTTGAATTGGAAGTTTAGTTTTCACTTACAGATTTGATTAGCAGATTGACTTATCATTTGATTTTTGTTGGAGTTGAGCAGAATTTATTTAACTTGATATTGAACAGATTGGATATCATGTGGGTTGGGAGTTTCGTGATGGCAGTTCTGATTTCAGGAGAATTTCACACATTTTTTTTACTTGTCATCTGGTTCACTGATCCTCAAGAGCCTTCTTCAGATTTTTATCTTTGAATATGAAGTTTCAGATTTCAAATCTTTGGAGTTCAGATTTTAACTCTTCAGATTTCAGATTTCGGAGTTCAGGAAATGTGGCTTTAAGTTTGTTTTAAAAAGATGAATCAGTTTGTTGGTTCAAATTGGTTCAAATTTACTTGGTTAGAATTAGGATTCAGATTCATTTGCAAAATTGGATCCATTTGAATTTGGTTTTTAAACCGTGTGTCCAGCCTCTGACAGATTTTTGGGACTAAAAAGAAAACTGATTTCTACTGAATCCTTGAAGTTTGTTCGCTTGATTTCCACTTGAGCTTGATCAGTTTTAAATGCTTCTGGATGGAGTGAGTTTGACTCAACTTTGATTGAGAGATTATATTGCAACATGAATGAATTTGAAGTTGGTTTGCTCAACAGAAGATCTGACTGGTTCGTGGGGGTTTGAGTTGATTAATTAAATTGTCTGGATCCTTTTTTTACTTGCAGGTTTTCAGGCATGATTTGGGTTTGATTTTAGTTGTTTGAGGATGTTCTCATTTTAGCAGATTTCAGGTTTATGAATTGCAGATTTTTTTAAGTGTCGGCTTCCAGATTTACAAGTTTTACAAATTTCAGACTTTCAAATTTCAGACAACATGCTTCAGATTTGCAGATTTTTACGGGTTCAGATTTAAGATCTCAGATTCTACATGTTTCAGATTTTTTTAAATTTCAGATTTTTGTGTGTTTCAGATTTTTTTTTAGACCCACGGATCTATCTAAATTTCAGATTTTTATGGATTACAATTTCAGACTTTTCAGACTTTTCTTTTCATTGTCTTGTCTTCCAAAAAATTTCATGCAGCAGTCTTCTCCTTGTAGCATAAACATGTGCACCGAACATGAATTTTCATTTGTTCTCACAATACGAGACATGATTTACAACTTGACCAGCAATCCGGTCTCTTCAGTCCTTGATGAACTTGTCAATTCATGGGTGGCATGTACCCGGTCTTGATAGACTTATGGGCATCCCCCACTGTTTTGATGATTTCACTAGCATATGACCGGCATGACGGCATATTGATTATGCTCTAGCCTTGCATAGCTTAATGAACATAGTAAGACATTGAGATCTTTTATAGACCTTTGTATGTCTACCTTAAGGACGTAGGGGCAGATGGTTAATCGACCCCCCAACTAATCCATATTTTGAATTCTTTTAGGTTAAGTCAAAACGTAGGGGCGGATGGTTAGTCGACCCCCCAACTAATCTCGATTTGTTGATTAAGAGGTAGATTTTTATTTATTTTTCACTTGATTGTTTGTTTTAATTTGATTTTTGTTGAAGGCCCTGTTTGGGCACTGCTCAAGCGAAAGGGAAGTCCAATCCACTGTTTGGACCGGCTTCACTGTTCATTCGGACCGGCGGTCCACCTCCTGCGAGGGCTGGCCGGCTTCGCCCGGTGGCACCACCTCTTTTCTTTTTCTGTTTTTTTAACAACAGGCCTCCGGTGGGCCCCACCTTTTTTTTCCACGCTGGACCAAAGTTTGGGGATATTATTTCCCCTCCTTCTACAGTGCCCCCGACGGGCTTCCGGCTTCTTCCTTCGTCATTGCGGGCCAACTGCGGCTACTCCTAGCTTCGTTCGACGGCATCGACTCCGGCAGGCAAGGAAGAAGAAGAAGGCGGTCCTAGGGGAGGAAGGAAGCCTCTCCGGCAGTGATTGGGAGGGTGACCAGACCTGGCGGCCTCCATGGCGGCTTGCGGGAGGAACCCACGGCGTCCGGCGGAAGGAGAACCCGGCGGAAGGAAAAGGAGAGTCGGGCGCTTCAACGAGGCTTCAGCAGAAACCGGTAATCTCCTCGCTACCTTCTCTCCGACTCGATGCCTCTCTTCGTCCTCTCTCTAATCCCCTCATTTTTTTTTCTTCCGGTCTCTCTTGTTACTGGATGCTCTCCGGCTCCCTCTCCCAACTTCCAGCCTTCTATCAGCCTCCTCTTCCGTCCCCTGCGCCCAGTGGCCTTGGTGCTACATTTATAGGCTTCCACCCTTCCCTCTTTGCATTGGGAGACTTACCGAAGAGGGGGGTCCGGTTCCGAGACAGACTCGGAGGAATCCCAGGATATTCGGGATGGATTTCTCTCTTCATTGGTGAGCATATCTTTTGGGAGATTCTCTTTTCTTACGAGACTCTCATTATCGGAAGAGTCTGGCTTGGCATAGGAATCAACTGAGAATTAGTTTCCCTGTTGACATGTCCTTGTTGTCTCGCGATCCTCCAAAATAGAAAGAGCTTGAATCAAAATTGGTTGTTGAGGTGGCGAGGCATGAATTTCTCCAAGATCCCCCCTGGCAGGGCTGTAACGTGGAAACCAGATACCCTATATGGAAGGCCATCGTAATGGGCCTATTTCAGGACTAATGATCAGTCCATTAAGGAAGTGAAAAGGGTGCATCAAATTGAATTCAATTTAATCCTTAATGGGTTAGGCCTCGGGCCATTTTATCAAAGTAATGGCTATCGAAGTGGATCCAATTGAAGGGCATGTCTCAAGGTTGAACTGTATAGCTCAATGGAGATTCAATCTCAATTTGAAGAATTTTCGGTGTCCACAGGGTGCTTGCAGAGCTAATGCAAGATATGGATATTGAGGACAAGGCAAAGATCGTGGAATCAGAATCGGCCACCAAATCGTGATCCCGATCTGGAATAGATCCAAAAATTGGTATATTTGGCTGAAGAAATTCCAATAAAGAATTGGTCTAGATCGGTTCTTCAGAAACCTACAAAAAAAACACAAAATCAGTGCCTAAATCAGACTCTGGTCTAATACAACCTTTTTGGACCAGAATAGTAACCGAAATAGGAGAAAATGACTGCCATGGTGGCACTGTGTCTTCCCCGCTGTGGACCCAATATGCTAGGATCCTGGATCTGACCAGATTGGGTCCACAAGATATGGTGCAGTATCGTCATGGCCACCGTGGCCTCGGATTTTGGAGAGGAGTTGTGGAATCAACCCAAAATTGATCAATTCAAGCTGTCCCCGGCCAATATCAACCTGATTTGTTGAATCAGACTCAATTCGAGATTCATAGCTTATTGTTTTTCCATCCAGACGATTCAGCCTGGATTCAGGGTGGGATCGGCTATCCTAGACAATACCGGATTGACATATGCCAATCCAATCCAAGAATCGGCCAATCTGCCAAACCATGAGCCTAGGGCCTGGAGCTCAGTCTAGCAGACACCAACAAACAAGTTGGAATTGCCCAAAACGTTCTGCTAACAAGGTCCAAAAGGCCTGGTACCAAGGAAGGCAGGATTGGAATCAAAGCTTGGATCGGCTAGTGCCAATTCTGATCCAATCAGGATCAGATAGGCAGAAACAGCTGATTCCAAGATAGAAAACCATCCGGAATTGGCCTGGATCAGTTCTTCGAATAACAGAAAATATATATAGGGGGATTTTGGTTCAATCCGACTCAGGGTCAGCACCGGAATCTAGCGCTGGGGTAGTGGAGGCAGCACCCGTCTTCCCCGCAGAACAAGGAAGATGGGTATCACTAGATATCTTAGGATATCGGGTTTAGGGTTTAGAGTGACTTACCTGAAAAACTGAAGTTGTAGTTAGACTGTCATTGCTTTCACTAAAATCGGAGCCATGGAGGGACTTTAAGTTTTACGCTCCTTAAATCCGGGGACAAAGTGACTTAGGTGAACATAGTGAGAGTAAGTCATCGGATTCGTGATATCGGGTCCAATTTTTGGATTCCAGTCTTTAGGGGTGTTTACTATTCGATATAACTCAAAAAGTCAAACCAAACCACACAAGATCGGTTTGGTTTGGTTTATCGCCCTTCTAACTAAATCAAACCGATAAACCAAATAACCATAATTAGATTCCTAATAAAAAAATTTCAACAATTTTCAAGATAAAACTAATAAAATATATAACCATATATATGCTAAATTTAATAGAATATGGTTTAAAATAAACCAAATGAAATTATACATTAACATATATACTATACAATAATAAAATATGGTTTGAGCCAGACCAAACCAAACCAAATCAAACCAAATTAATTTGGTTTGGTTTGGAAGATAATTGGGTTTGGTTTAGTTAATGGAAAAAAAGCCTAAAAAATGAAACCAAACTAAACCATGAACACCCCTACCGGTCATATCGGATCCATCAAGACTGATATAACCCATCTTTCGCGACAATGGCATAGGATGCCGCCGTCGGCGGGCAATTTGCTTCAAATCGGTCCCAATCCCAGCCAATTTGGTCAATTCCATCCAATTCGGGTGGGAGTCCATGAGTGGATCAGAGCCCCCCTTCCCCCACATCGGTTTGGTTATGCCAATCCCGATCTGGAATTGGCCGATTGAATATTAATTACTGCCATTCAAAACACGGGTGCATATCCAAATGTCAGGTAATTGGGTTTGGTTTAGTTAATGGAAAAAAAAGCCTAAAAAATGAAACCAAACTAAACCATGAACACCCCTACCGGTCATAATTACTGCCATTCAAAACATGGGTGCATATCCAAATGTCAGGTAATTGGGTTTGGTTTAGTTAATGGAAAAAAAAGCCTAAAAAATGAAACCAAACTAAACCATGAACACCCCTACCGGTCATATCGGATCCATCAAGACTGATATAACCCATCTTTCGCGACAATGGCATAGGATGCCGCCGTCGGCGGGCAATTTGCTTCAAATCGGTCCCAATCCCAGCCAATTTGGTCAATTCCATCCAATTCGGGTGGGAGTCCATGAGTGGATCAGAGCCCCCCTTCCCCCACATCGGTTTGGTTATGCCAATCCCGATCTGGAATTGGCCGATTGAATATTAATTACTGCCATTCAAAACACGGGTGCATATCCAAATGTCAGGTAATTGGGTTTGGTTTAGTTAATGGAAAAAAAGCCTAAAAAATGAAGCCAAACCAAACCATGAACACCCCTACCGGTCATATTGGATCCATCAGAACTGATATAACCCGTCTTTCGCGACAATGGCATAGTATGCCGCCGTCGGCAAGCAATTTGCATCAAATCTATCCCGGACTCCCGATCCCAGCCAATTTGGTCAATTCCATCCAATTGGGTGGGAGTCCAAGAGTGGATCAGAGCCACCCTCCCCCCACATTGGGTTGCTTATGCCAATCCCGATCCGGAATTGGCCGATTGAATATTAATTACTGGCACTCAAAACACAGGTGCATTTCCAAATGTCCAAGTCTTAGATTGAGATTTCAAACATCAGAAATTTGGATGGAATCTTTTTGAATGATGAATAAACTGTATAAGAAAGAACAATACAAAGTATGAGATGCCTGGCAACAAATCTCGTGAAAACAAAAAGGAAACAGAATCTTTAGACAGACAAAATAAAGGATAAGAAGAAATGCGACACAAGAGAACACAATCTGGGGACAGGTAGGACTAAAAGAGAAGACATAGGACTCTCCTCGGTAATTGGATGAGGCAAAGTTATCAACATGACATGAGTCCTTTCAAGTAAAAAAAAAGGCTGTGAGAGATTGAAAAGGAAAGAAGAGAGATATGCATCTAACAGATGACAGGAGATCCTAAAGCTCTGTACAGATCCTAGAGGTGACAAATTGCATAAAGAACTATTAGGTATATAGCACCATGAAAGATACTGTAAAATCATACATAAGCAAAAGTGTTCAATAAACACAAATAAATAATCTTATGAAACTAATGTATAAATCAAATCATTTTCAATGCACTGTAAAAAGGGCCTGTCTGAACTCTAAGCTCACAGGAGTGTGAAGTGTGAAAGAAGCATCCCTATTTCCTACCCCTACTACAACTTATAAGTTGTAATCATATCATGCATGGTTGTCTAAGGGGGTGCACTTGAGTAAGCCAGATGATTAATGAATTTGATGCTGCTTGATGAGCTTATTATAGCAAAACTAAATTTAGATATGTCACTTAAACTCTGTATCATCTAGTTTGTGACATATGGTGTATGGGGGTCTAAGAGATGGAAGGATCAATGAAAGGAGTGGGGATTTAATAAAGCAAGTTGGATGCTCACAAGTGGGACCTAAGGGAGAATGTACCAAAAGGATGAGGCTCACTTTGGAGGAGGGCAGTTTTATCAGATCTGATGGAGGAGGATGAGTGCTTTCCAGAGCCTAGAAAGGAGTGTTATCATAGATCACGGAATCGGCCCATTCCTGGATCGGATCAGCCATTGCCGATCCGATTCTTGGCTGAAGAACCGATCTGAAAAAAAATTCCGGCAGAATCGGTTGGGATCGGTCGGATCGGAATCGGAATCGGATCGGCCGAATCGGTCGGGATCGGAATCGGAATCAGATCATTTTTTTCTTTTTTTGCTATTCTAGTCGGATCGACCAGGATTGGCCAGAATCAGTCCGAATCAGTCCGGAATCGGATCAAAATCGGATCGGTTTTTTTTTTTTTTTTGCTTTTTTTTCTTACCGATTCTGGATTTTTCTTCCATTGGATCGGTCGGAATCGGTCCGATCCGATCCGATCCGGATCGGATCGGTACCCACCGATCCCGATTCCGATCCCGCGATCCTTGAGTGTTATAGCTCTTTGACGCCTGAAAGGCGCCTCCAAAATCTTTCCTTGGGCTACTCCATGAATGAATTGCTCACTAAGCATTCTCCAGGCAAGTTGTTGTAACCTAAAGAAAAGCCATTTCGTAAACATTTTTGCATAGCCTGCATCCCCTACTTTGGGGAATCAGGTTCAATTACAGAAACTATATAAACATAGGTTACATCAGAATAAGAGAAAACTAAATAAATAGTCAAGAAACATAATCAAACCATAGTTTAGCAGACTCAAGAAAGCTTTTGTGTGATCCTTGATTCAGGACCAAAAAAGTTCTTTGCTTGACCGTTGACTTGGGCAATGTTAAGAGTGCCCAGTGTAAATTCCAAAATTGTACAAGTGAAGGACTCATGGACGACCACTCAAGGCCACAAGGCTGTGGTTCAAATCCTCCAACAAGAAAATCTTAACCAGTAAAGCACAACTTTGCATAGAAAGCATCAGTCACGTAATAAAAGAATGCAATCAAAAAAGAGATCCCCCGTAACAGCAGAAAAATGGAAAAGTTTGAGAGAACCCCTTCTTCACTTTGTGGGATGCACACTAAGAAGTTCACAAGACAATACCAAATTCAACTCTTCCAATTTGGAAATATTAAGAATGTGAAGTAAAAAGATCATGATTCATTTTCATGGTCAATGTGAAGCAACTAAAAGCATCTAAACTGATGGAGGACTCTCAAGAGGAATACTGAGCAATCCAAATGACAAAATGGAGTTGAAGCAAGAAAAATGAGACAAATTATAGTAATTTCTACAGGGAACCATTTTCCAGTAATGACATACAAGCAAAGTTTGACAGCACAAGCAATTACCAGTACTCTCTTTTATTCGTGTGATCTGCTAATGAACAAGCAGCTCCAGTATCTCAAAATATAGATAACAATAGCCCTATGTTACCTGAGGTGCTCACCTCAAGCACCTAAGCGTTGAGGTGAGGAGAGGCGAGGCGAGGCAAAAACACCTCGCCTCGCCCGGGTCCGGACCCAATGAAACCCAGATCTAGTAACTTAAATCCCCCTTCCTCACCTCGAAACCCCCAATGCCCAGCTTTCCACCCTGAGGCTTCGATATCTTGATGCATTGTAGGCCCTATAAGTGAGTTTTTTATTTTTTATGTTCTTCTCAAAAAATTTAAATGTTATATATATGTGTGTTTTTTAAAAAGTTTTTCAATAAAAAAATCTCATCTTGGATGCCTGAAGTGAGGCGAGGTGAGGCCTCCCTCACCTCGGGTGCCTCTCGCCTCTACCTACATAGCAATAACCAGCCATCTAGCGGTGCCTGCCTATACAAAACAAAAGGGACTCATAAACAGTTTGGCGTGAGATACATGATTATTAATCAAGAAAAAGCGTACTAAACAGGTCATCATGATATAGAAAAGATTTTCATAATTGCTCTTGGCCATGGAAAGCAAGCCCTGACTATCAGATGAAGTAAAATAAGAGTACCACAAGATAAACTTTTTTAATAGAAATGCCACGTATGTTTAGTAGGAACAAGAAGTTCAGGTCTATATCGTATGTTTCTTTTCCCTTCTCAGTAATATGACAGTATCTGTACCTAAGAGCTTCCAGAGGCAGCACTACTCATAAACATGGACAGCAACATATCTTAAGTAGAAATAGTATAATTGCACAGGGAAGCCTATATTTGGTATGTGTTGCACGTAAGGCGGAGTGAGAATACAAAATTCATCACAGTTCCTGCCAGTTATGGATGAATACATACATGGTCTAAATCTGCAACATCAGTAAACACCAAAAATACCTTGTCTGAAAGAATGTGGCATATTCATCCTACTCCTATTTGTACTTCTTCTGCTAGTTCTCAAAGGAGTCAAATAAAACCTGAGGAGTCCGTTATCCAGGTTTCCCGGAGAATAGAAATGAACACTACGGCTTCGACCAAACTTGTGTTCCCTCTTCTTTGTTTGCCAATCAGATCTTAGGCCGTGCAGATCACCTGTGGGCATATTTTTGTTTCGGTTCAAATTATGGCTTACTCGATTGGCATCACTGCCAAACAACTGGTGTTCACTATCCGAGTTAACTTTTTCTATGCCCTTCATTCTGCCATTTTCCCGCCAAGATTCTGAGAGTGACCGTTCATAGAAATGTTGCTGATTCTGAGAGATCTCCCTAAAGGGACTAGTTATACTCCAACTCCACCCCTTGCTCCACATGCATGGCTTCCGTTTGCTAATTTTTGGAATGGAACCATTCGGCTTATACTCCTCATTGAATCTCTCTGTCTGTGGCTTTGTGGTATTGCCCTGTGCTCTCCCTACAGTTGAACACGCATGATAAGTTGTACTACTATTTGTTTTAGTGGGTTTTCTAGAATGAGAAGACATTGCTTCAGAAAATCCATGAATGCTTTCTTTTTTCTTCCCAGTTGTTGGCAATCTAGGGTTATCACTGTCCCAAAGGTCCTCCAAGTTTTGATCTTCTGCTTCTTCAACGCAGGAAAAAGAGCAAGCAAATGCCCTGCTCATCATTGAGCCATCCCAAGAATGTCGTGGGTCCTCCCAAGATCCCTTGCTTGATTCATAAGAAACTTTCCAGTCACAAGAATGGCAAAACTTATGGCCATTTTCCAACCAGTCCTCCTCAACAGCACCACTCTGACACCTCTGATCCGGTAAATTCTTTCTTTGGATACTTCTAGTCCTCCATTTCAAAACATTCCTCTGGAATATAGAACCAAGCCAAACTGAGACGCCTTTATCCTTGAAACTCTCACTGTCTAATGGACCAACCTTCTTGTCTGCACAGGGGTCGTCATTGGATTCCTCAAGGACTCCATATGAAGTTGAACCACTATTTTCAGCAGCAGCCATTTTTTCTGAAAGCCTAGCTTCTGTGTTAAAACTGGCACCAACCTGAGAATCTCGAGAGCAGTTACCCTCTGGCAAAGCCACTAACGCAGGATCATGAGCATTCCCCTGAAGCAACATATCTGCTGTAACTAAATTTTCTGCCCGATAACCATTTGCTTCTTCTACTCCATGCCTCTCAGGATCACCAGCATCGTCTAGGCGGAAGAGGGATTGAAGCGTCCTTCTCGCCCGGATCTCGTGTGGCTTTTGATCAAAATCTTTTGGAGAGAAATAGGCATCAACTGCTTCAATCTGCTCGCTAGGAAATTTAGGACTCCTAACTGCAGCATCAATACAAGATAACCTCTCCACTAAGCAAGAAGAACAGAAGCCGGTGAAGTTCTGAGAAGGATGCCTCACGCATCTCGTGATGCAACCATCCACCGGATTCATCATTATCCAAGCAGTCAATAAAACTAGTAACACTGGGATCTGCGAACATCCAACTCCTACTAAGCCAACAAGTCCGTTGATCTCACGGCATAGCAGCAAGAACACCGCCCTGCAAATCTCCGTCGCCCGAGAAGCTCAACTTCACCAAGTTACCACGACTGACAAACACCTTGGACAAAAAGAAAACCCTCAGATCCACGAATCCAAGCTTGTACCACCTTAAGAGCCCAGCTCCGAGACGAGGAAGAGTACCGCAGCACCTGCAAGGCTCGTAATCGCAAAGAAAGGCCCCAGAATAGGAGTCTTAGCTGCCGAAGAGCCCCCGTAACGGAAACGTAGAAACTGTCTGGCGTGGTAGATTATCTGCGGCCCGACAGAGCCCCAGTCACCACGTCCTGCTCGATCTGGAGTACCAAGCCCCACAGTGAGATGCAGAGACAACAGAGACTTGGCGAGTGAGGAATACGCGATAAACCCTAGGATAGCAGGAGAGCAGCAGCTTTTGCTGCCCGCCTCCGGATTCCGCCCCCGATAACGCTCTGCCCCTCTCTCTCTCTCCGCTGCCGCTGGCTCCACCGTGCTACGCCCCTTCAGCCTCCAGAACCGCCGCCACCATTATTAATCCCCCGGGAGGGGCGAGCCATCTGATTTACCAAAAATGCCCCCCTGTGTCCGCGCCGCCTTCTTGACGTGCCATCCATGTGATAACGGAGAAATAGCCGTTACGAAGCCACAGGGTGCTGCAGTCTTTTGACATCACGACGCCTTTACCGAGGCAGAGAGATACCCAAACTACCCCTGGTTCGCTGTTCTCTCAAGCTGCCACGTGGTGTCTGGACAGCTCGGTAATTTCAGCGACGGGCAGAGCTACGTACGCTGCCAAGTCAAACGCTGACCTCAGGAAATACGAGGGGAGGGAGCGGGCGGGGTCGTGCTCGCGACGAATGCCGAGGTGGCCTTTGCTGACGTCGGAACAACCGGTGGATCACGGCGCCCTGCACGCACGCCCGCGGTGCAAACTCGTGGGCAGCGGCGGCACCTTTATTTTAGATTTTTTTATATGCTTGTCTTTATAATAATTTAATATTTAAGATATATTTTTAAATACATTTCGGCGTTTATAAGTTTTCACCGGATACCATTTCAAAATTACTATTAGTCTATGCCACCTTTAATTGCAAGACAATGTAAATCAACCATCATAATCCCAACAGCTCTGAGTAGTTTTTGGAACTTCGTCTGAAACATCGTTCACTTTTTCCTTGCCTCTTCGTCCAACAATATGTATTGACGTGCATGTTGACACCATCCTACATCTACTTAAAAACTTAAATACTTGTCATGTATGGAATGGCAGACTGTTTCCCCTCTTGATGCTTATCGTAGGCTTGTATTCTTCGTATGTTATCGATCGATCATTTTATTTGTTGTCTTCTTCGTCGAGTTTTTTTTTAAATAACACTCATTTTTTTATTTTTTATAAGAATAGCGCTCTAACTTTTAATTTTGCAAGAATAGCACCGTTCGATGAAAGTCACAATTTTATACGACTTTGTGGATTTCAATCTAAACCCCATGAGGAGGAGTGTATTGAAACTAAAATAAGTCGGTATATTATTAAACGAGTTATTAAATAAGTCGTTATATCGTACAACGACTTAGTAAGAGTCTAACTTAAAGTCGTTGTATAATGTCACGATTTTATTCTTCCAAAAAAACACATTTTGAAACTAAGTCGTAAAAACATATACCAACTTTAAAGTCGTGGTATCATACAACGACTCTACAATGTGATTTTCTAAAGTCGTAGTATGTTTAAACGACTTTAACTAAAACGGTCAGGGGATTAACTTTAATGATATTTTGATCAATAGTCGTTTAGTAGTTAAACGACTTTAGTATATAGTCGTGATTATATACAACGACTTGTAATAAAGTCGTTATATGAAATTGTGACTTTCGTCAAATGATGTCATTCTTACAAAATTAAAAGTTACGGTGCTATTCTTATAAAAAATAAAAAATATGTGCTATTTAAAAAAAAAAACTCTCTTCTTCGTATCCTAACGCCCTGCGCACAACGAAGGATCATCCCCACCAGAGACCACCCCCCGGGGGGTGGCGGGCTGCTTCAGCGCCCAATCAAACCCTCGCCTCCGCTCCCCCGAGCGGAGGACGGTGCCAGTCGACCCACGGTCGACCAGCATGCTGCATGCATGATCTATTTTATACATCCCATTCCCTATGTGTACTAGGGGTGTAAACGGTTCGGTTCGGTTTGGGCGTTTTTTTTCCAAATCGAAACCGAACCGATAAGGGAAACTGAACCGAACCGAACCGGTTCAGTGAAGACTGAACCAGTTCGGTTCGGTTCGGTTCGGTTCATCGGTTTAATGTATATTTAAATAATAAAATAAAATATATATTATAATAATTATTTAAGATTAATATGAAAACTAATACTTTATATATAATATATAATTATATCTTTATACTAATTAACTTAAATTTATATTAATATATATTTAAAATTGATATAATATATATTTAAATGTAATATAATATGTAAATAGAGTGGGTCAAACTTTGTCAGATCGGGTCAAACGGTTTACCGGTTCGGTTCGGTTTGGGGAGATGCCGATCCGAACCAAATCGATAAGAAATTATTGGTTCGGTTCGGTTCAAGAAATCGAATGAATAACCCGTCAAACCAAACCGAACCGATCGGTTCGGTTCGGTTCGGTTTACCGATTTACCGGTTTTACTTGAACACCCCTAATGTGTACACATCGCCTAGTAATTAGTAATGTCTGCATAGTAAATGGCATTTTTTCCTGTTATGTAATCTTACTCGTTTGATTGAACACACGTAGTTGAGGCATGTGGAAGGAAATAGTTGATGCCTTATAATAAGTTTGGAATCATCAACCTTGGTAATTGTTTTTAATTTGTGGATTGTGAATCTTGATAGACTTAACTGCATCTTTAAGTTGCCCACTCTTCAACTAAAATTTGCATTTTTTTAAAATTAGTTCGAATGTATTTATTCTTACAAAATATTTGCTTGGCGGAAGTCATCAGTTACATATATTTCTACATTTACAAGGTTATTGTCAACTTGACTAAAATCAGTTAAAATTTTACTTACTGTCTAATTCCTTTCTATAGGGGCTGGCCATTAGTCACCGGAAAGTTAGTTATATCCAACATCCAATTTATATTTTCAAAAAAATTCTTATCTGTATTTTTAAATTATATTATATATTCATTGTATGATTGTGCAACTTAGTTGAGAAGAAATTTATGAATGTGAAATTAAAAATAAAAGATAAGTCGGTATAAGATAATAATTATAAAAATATATGTTTATCTTCGAATTTATTATTGTCGTAATGAAATATGATTATTGTCTAAATCTATAATAAGTCAAATCAAATATAACGTGTAGATAAAGATAATCCACGGCGAAACCCTCGCGGCGGCGCATCTCACGCGGCGGTCCCCATCATCGTGGAAACCTTGCCACGGCGGCCCCCATCGCCGTGGCACCCTCGCCGCGGCGAAACCCTCACGGCACCCTCGCGGCGGCGCATCCCACATGGCGATCCCCATCACCGCGGAACCCTTGTCATGGCGGCACCCTCGCCGTGGCAACTCCCACGCGGCGGCCACAGCACCCTCGCAGCAGTGCCCTCGCGGTGGTGAAACCCTCGCGGCGGCCTGCGGCAACGACACCCTCACCGTGGCAGCACCCTCGCCGTGGCAACTCCCACGCGGCGGCCACAGCACCCTCGCAGCAGTGCCCTCGCGGCGGTGAAACCCTCGCGGCGGCCTGCGGCAACGACACCCTCGCCACGGCGACTCTCTCGCGGCGGTGACCCTCACCGCGGCGAAACCCTCGTGGCGGTCTCCTTTGCAGCGGCGACTCCCACGCAGCGGCCCCCCTCGACGCGATGACATCCTCGCAGAGGTGAAATCCTAGCCGCGGATCCCCTTTGTCTTTGCTGTTTTGAAGACGTTTTTTGTTGGGTTGGGGGGGGGGGGGGGGTTTCTCGCTCTCCATTTCGCTTAAACATGAGTTTAGTCATTTGGTCTCTATTTGTCGTGCTGGAATTGTGAAGTTTGGCGTATCTACGTCACTTTGTTTTCTTGAGATTTCTATGTATGTTTGTTGTCTTGATGTTGAGTTCTTTTGTATTATCTTTTCTGATTCTCTTCGTAGTCACGTTACTCCTTCCGAGACCGATGATTTGGGCAATTTTCACACTTATCTTGTGTGATCCTCCGGTCTCGAGGCAGTCATCAAACTCCTCTGATGGAGTCCTCTTACGGCCTGCCGTGCGGCTCGAAAAGACATGTTCTGTTGGAACTTTCGCTGTTTCTAATTTGATTGTGTGTCCTGCTATTTTGAGTCTTGTGGTTGTGTTATTGTTTATGTACTTTTTTATATTATAAATGAATTAGGTTGGGGCGGTGTTGTTAAAAAAAAGTGTAGATAAAGATAATCACAGATCGTGAATTATCTCTTTTCTCTTCAGTTTTATCCCGTACCAAATGGGGCTCTCAATTATATGGTCTTCACTGTTTATCTTATCGTACCCAGACCAAACATAATGGAGGCATTTGCGCTTCCAGATGAAAATGGTAATTCGTTTCAAATTGACAAATAATAAAAAATAAAAAGAAGATTATAAAATAAAGTTTTTACTTGGAATAGGGCGCGGGATTTAATTCCATAAAAAGAGAATAAGGTTGTGTTTGATAATCGTGATATCTAAAATTTGAGATCCGATATAACGGAATGCATTGTTTCATGAAATATCCAAAAGGTACATGTGAATGAACATGTAATGTCTAAAAACCATCTGAACATGGTAATAATTGTTTTCTTTTCATGTTCAAATGTTATTGTCGAGGCATTGACGGTGTGTAGCAGTCACAATCGACAAAAAAAAAAAAGTTTATGCGGCGTGGCAGCAATGCGAAATTGGTTTATAAATGAGGATGTTGCAGAAGAGTGAAAACTATGTTGATTTGGACACATCAGGCGACATCTTTTTAAGACGCATGTTAGATAAGTTGAGGTCTTGATATTGTCAACATAAAAAAACGAAAAGGTAGACCCGAGTTGACTTGACGTAAGTACATTCGGTATGACTCAAAGAAATTAGATATTTGAGAGGAGTTAACAAAAAATTCGTGATGAAAAGAAAAGTTAAATCCGTGTAGTCGACCTTAATTATTCGAGTCTATGATGGTAACCCAACATGACTGTGGTGGCAAGGGACTTGTAGCTACGATGGTTGTCGAACAAACAAAGTGTTATTCATGTGCTTATTTTAGTTTTAATTTTATCGAGAAATGAATACTTTTATTGACTTGAAAAATAATTATATTAAAATACTAATATATTAAATCAATACTTGTAATTGTTTAAGAAATTTGAGGATTAGCCATGATCTAAAGGTGTATATTATATTCTTATTATATGTTTCATCAAATAAACTGATCACTTATTTCTTAGTAAAAATGTATGATAACTTGATGCATAACATCTGAATATGAAATTGGATGAATAAAATTATTAAACTGACAAACAGTCATAATTGGTTTCGAGCGAGTTTGGTTGAACATGTTCAATTTGATTTCATTTTTTTTAATTCCAATTTCAATAAACTCAACTTAAAATCTAATTTATGTATCCCTACCATAAACTGTGGGATTTTCAATAAACTCAACAAAATCTAATTTAATTACGATTCCGACCCCTTAAGCGGATATGATTTATATTATAATTAAATTACAACCATGATAATTTACTTTTGTGATTAGAATTGATAATGTATTCTATCAATATATATCGACTTTTATTAAAAACGAGTAAATAAATATCATATAACTGTTAAATTTTGTTGATATTAACCATTAATATTTTATATTTATTTTAAATTATTTATATGTTTATATTTTATCATAATGTCAATATATGTTGATTTCTTATCAAATCAAAAGAATAAATATTAAATTGGCCACTTTCATATTCAAATTATAATAAATTGTAAAAATATCTCTGTGGGTCTCCTACCCCAACATACATATACACGATGGAAATTCTAACACCACCTTATTTACTTGCGGATAATGATTCATACCATAAAATCACAGCCGGTTACATTTACCCAACAGTCTTAATACCCTAACCGAATCAGACTTAAGGGCAATTTAAGTGCAATCAAACAGATCAGTAGTTGGCTGAAGCGGAAGTCCGAAGGTTCTATCCCGCGCATGCGGCGTCGGTAGTCGGCAGGCCGGCGGCGTCGGCAGCCGGCAATACTTGCTCGCCATCGCCACCGTCAAGCACGGTAATCAGTGAAAAGGTTAAGCTAATCAAGAGGGGTAGAAGTCTAGAAGAGGAAGTTACTGATTTCCCCCAACCCATTGACTCCAATCCCCTTCAATTTCCTTGGTACCTGCGCAGCGTCAAACTCAATTCTCTATTGCCTTTTAGTCTCTGGGAGTTCAACACCAATTCCCAGCTCGCGCGGCAGGTATACGCGCGTATGGAGAAGAGGAGAAGGCGGCCGCCGCTTCCTTCGTCTCCGTCGCCATCGCCCCCTCCCAACACATAATTTCAATCGTTCTGCGCTCCTCTCCACCATCGTCGGAGGGAATTGGTGGCTCTTACCTGCTGGCAAGGTCGAATTCTTATCTGAGTGTCTTTGCACGGTCTTTCTTCTTCGTTTTACGACGCATCGGATTATTGGAATTTCTCGTTGCGTTATGCATCTTATTTGCGTCGGTGTCTATTTTTATTGTGGTTCTCCGTTATATTCTTTTTGGTGTTAGAATGAGGTTAGACCACTGTTGTTGGATTTCTAAATCGTTGTTTTTTGCTTACCGTGCTCTAGGCACAGAGGATGCCTAAAAGTTGAAAGGCTACATGTACATGGTTTCTACTCTCTTTATTTGTCTACCGGTTCCATTTTGTTGCTAAAGATAAGGTTTATTTTCATGTGGCGTTTGTGTAATTTGACTTGGGTACTAATGGAGCTTGCTTGTTCTGTTTATCGTGAATCAAAGTGGCTACACATGATTTGATGAAGTTGACAGTGTCCGTTTCATGGTTTGACCTCCTCTTGTTTCTTTCGACCCTTTTTTCACTATTATACGAGAATATTTATCTTTCTTTAACTGGGCAGTTTCTTCGAAGAAAGGAACTTTGTAGATACAAGTTCCCGACCAGACAAGACACTGTTGACGTTGTCTTCCATAGAATCAACTTGTATCGTATAGTAATCTTACTATTTTGCTTCCATGAACTAAGACTACCTATGCATGGTGAATTTGCAAATTCTTGTTTGATATTCCTGAAATTATTTCTTCTCCTAGATTTGTTTTGTTTGTGTGCATATTTCGACATCTGTAACAATATCATTTGGGTGATAACCATTGCACAGATCTTACTACATGTACTGGAACCAGTACTTAAGATTTTGCTGCAGCTATTGATGAAATACGAATGGATGAACAAGTTAATCTTGCTTGTAGGTGAGATTATAGGGGACATAAAAAAAGAATAAAAATGCTGATTCTAATGGCCCATAACTAAACTACATATGTAGGTCCCTTTCGTCACTTACGATCAGTGAATTATGGGATAGAGCATTGACAATGGCCTGGCTGATGAAATTGCACATAACACAGCTTGACAATGCAAAGAAGGCACTCACTATTTTTAGGGACTGTCTTCTGGAACATAAGCAGAAAATGAATGTACCTTCTATTTCCAGCACCTGACCTATTATAATAGATCCATTACCCTCACTCTGATACCATATCGATGACTTTGCTATTTAGCACGAATCAAACTCTCTTTTACCAATCACTTTACCCTTTTTAGGAAAGTGAAGTCCATTATTGTGGATGAATCTCTCTTGAACTTAGAGATAAAACATCTGACATGTTACTCCTGTCTGCTAAATGATAAACCCAACATGTTGTCCATGCTCAGAATGGTACTATCATCTCACAGACGCAAAGCATCCTGGTAGACCTGCACAGACTTCTGAGGAGAACTTCTCTCCGGAGCATCTACCATTTCCAAGACCAGCTGCAGGGCAAAACAAGGTGGAGGATCATCTCAGCCTAGCTGAATGTCCTTAGAAGAATGGTGTAGCACTCCTAGTGAACTCCCTCCATTGACCAAACATAGGCTACTTACAGACAGGGGATGGGAATCCATCCACAGCACATATCTGGGAAGGAAACAAAGACCGAGTTCATAGCCTTGTGAACCACTTGAGGAGTGGAGTGGCCTGGATTGCATGAATGGCCTTCAACTGAGAAAGACGAAAAAGATGAGCCGGCCATCCCAAGATTGGTGGAGAGGTCTGGTCCAGTACATGAACTGGAAATTTAAATCTTCATTCCTATCTAGTTATTCCATCTATTGTAAGGTGTGGCCTTTTTGTGGAATTAGAAAATGTAGACTCCTGAAAAATATTCGTTTAAATTATGGAAAGTTGCCCAAAAAAAGTTGCCACTTTACCACAATGTTTCTGAATGTGGGAAAATTTACAACTTATGCAAGCTGAATGATGAACTATTTGTGATGTTGGACAGAAAAATAGCTTTTAAAGTATTGATTCATGTGAATAATTCATTAGTAAATGCCACATCATAGAAGATACCTATGCTTGAGATGAAATTCATATCGAGTTTGTATTGTTCTTTCTTAATACCCTTTTCTAAGTTGGTAATGGGTGATTAAGCCATTAATTATGCTACAATGGACACTTAAAATCAAGACCACAGCCTTTCCATCTTCAACATTGGCCTTCTCATCATACATAGTTCATTAATTTTCGTCAAGTCACATCTTCTGGCACGACAATAAACATCTAGTACATAGCTTCTCAACTGAATGGCATGCTACTACCGTGCATATAAATCACCGGACCCATGGATTGCAGAATCGGTTGATCTGGATTGGAATTGGCCGACTTTAGGATGGATTGGCATATGCTGACCTGATTTTGAGGGGGAAGACCGATCCACCCCCGATTTTCCATTGGAATTGGCTGAATCGGCCTGGATTGGAACCGGTTCTGCTTGATATGGCCGATTCCAGCATCATATCAAATACAAGCATATTCGACTGCAAAAGGGTTTGATCACATCATAATCTCCTTAGGAATAAATATCTATGGTTTTTTATGTTTTTAATTTTTTTCTGTTTTTGAATAACTGATCCGGGCCGATTCCAAATCAACTGATTTTTCCGATCCGATGTGGATTTGATCAAAATCGGCACTAGCCTATCCTGACCTAGACATCCTTTAGCTGACTGGGCCTCACAATGGTCCTGCGGAGGTGATCAACTCCAGCTTCATCTATGCCTTCATCGCCCTCATACTACGTTTGCTGGATTGGCTGATTCTGATAGAGATTGGCCAATCTGATCCCCCATGGTTAGGCCAATCCCCAGGTGAACTTCACTTGGGATGGCCTAGATCCAGAGAGTCATGTCTGGATTGGCCAATATCAACTGATTTGAGTCTGGATAGGCTGATCCCGGCTGTTCCCGGCTGATCTGTCTAAAGGCAAAAAAAAAGAGTGGTTTACTGGTGATAATTCGTAATTCTTTTGAATGATGATAGTTTTTTCACTTATTTAAGGTAATTATTTTGAATGTGACGGTAATGATTATTATTTAATGTATATCTAGGGTATTGTAACAATTATCTTGTAATTATTTGGTAGATAATTTTCTATGTCATGCATTTAGGGTTTCATAATTAGCCCAAATTAGGCTTCATAATTTAAGGCTTTTGTAATGTTTATGAAATTAAATGCAAACCGAATGTGACATGGATTTCTGTTCGTCAATTAATGTGTAAATGTAAGTGAATTTATTAATCAATTATTTTGGCTAGTAAACCCTTAATTAGGTTGAGTAACTAGGGTTTTGTTATAATATGTGAGTTGTAAATTTTCACTCTGATCGCCATGTTGAGGTTTAGGTTAGTAAAACTGATTGGTGATACGTTATTTATTTTTCCTATTTTTAATTTCTTTTCAATTTTATATTTTTAATAATTTTATTCTTTTATTGGGTGATGTAACCTCAAAATTCGAAAACATTTTTCTTTTGCTTTGGAAATTCATTTTCCATTTGAATTTGAATTAGATTTGATTAGACCTTAGCATTGACTTCTTAGGAAAATAGATGGTATTCCATAAAAGTACTAGCTAGGGTCAATGGTACGTATAAATTGAGGTTGTTAGGTTCTTTGAAATTTATTTTGACCTCTCCCCGTCGGATGGTGCGAAGATCCGACGTTAATTACATCGAGAATACTCTAAAACCCTTGATTATCCGTCATAGCAACTCATTGAATAGAAGGACGATGCATCCACAAAAATAAACATTCATACAAACACATAGGAGAAAAACAGCCCCATGAACTTGATGGAATGCAAGCACTTAATGTTTCTCTTTTTATTTAAGTTGGTTTGAATCTTGTTTGATTTGATTTGAATTTAATTTGATTTAAGTTGAATTTGATTGATCTGTGAGTTATTTGTTGATTTATATTCTGTTTGAATTTGAGTTTGTTTAATTGAATTTGACAGCTTATGGATTCCTTTTTTATGCAACTTTCAGATTTATATGAACTGATGTGGGATTTAATTGTCTTGAATTGAATTTGTTGATGGATTATTTATTAATTTAAATTCAGTTTGTTTTAGGTTAATCTTGTTTAGTTAAAGTCAACTCATTTAAGAATTGATTAATATGCAGATTTCATAGGGTTCAGATTAATAGTTCATTTGATTGATTCAACTTAATTTGGATTGTCCGATTAAGACTGATTTGGGCTTAATTTAAAGATTTTTGATTTGAGCTTGACTTAATTTAATTGATTTGACCATGTTTAGAATAGAGTTGAATTTTTTGAGTTTGGTTTAGATTAATGCCTGACAGGTTATTAGATTTGTTTGGTTTGTTTGATTTGAATTTGGATTAGTTTTGTTTGATTTTAAAATCTGTCCTAATCTTGTTTGAAAGGGGTTCTGTTGAGAGTGAATTTTATTTTACATTTTAGTTTGATTTGAGTTAAATCTGTTTGATTAAAACGGATTGGAGCTTGATGTTCAACAAGTTGGGGATTATATGGATTTAGTGAGCAGTTAAAGTTGTTTGGCTTAATTGCAGTCTTGTCTGGATTTAAAATGCTCGGATCTTAAGCCCCCAACCCTCAGATTAACATTTTCGAACCCTGACTTCTGATTTGTTCAAATTTCAGATTTGACTACGCTTATGATTTGAATTAATTTAATTTGCTTATTGGTTTAATTTGTTTTGACTTCTGTTTACCGGTTTACTTTGGTGTTATTTTGACCATCTTGAATTTTACAGCTTCCAGATTGCAAGCTTGCTTGGATTTCAGATTTTTTTAAACGGATTGAATTCAGATTTTAAGTCTTCAGGATTTTGAATTAGAAACAGCAGATTTCAATTTCAAGCTATGCTTCAGATTTTTAACTTGTTGTCTATTTGACTTCTGTCCAGGAAATATGGCTTTGAGTTTACCTTGGAAAGTGAATCGATTTGTTGGCTTTAATTTGATTTAAATTTACTTGGTTGGAGTTGATCAGACCTTGATGGATTATAATGAGTTCATTACAGTTTTATTTGAATTTGGAATATTCAGATCCTGGACCCTTCAATTCTCAGATTTCCTTTGAACGTGAGGTTCAGATTTTGAACATCCAAATTCCAGATTGCAGATTTTATTGTTTCAAAATTTCAGTCTCCAGACTCTAGATTTTGGGCCTTGAATTTCAGATGTGACTTGCAGGTTTTAAGCTTCGGATTTCCCAGATTGAGCTTCGAATTTTAAATTCCCGGATTTCTATAACCTTCATAAATTGCCCATGGACCCTCCAGATTCTGGTGGGGACGTAGATTTCATGATCTGAGTTGTCCAATTATTAAAGGCTGTGTTATTGAATTGGGCCGGATTTGATTTGCTTTTGGGCTCCAGACTTAGGTTCCAGATTTTTGCACGTCTCAGACTTCTATGTCTTTCAGATTTTTATAAATTTCAGGCTTATCTTTTCCAGTTAGTGACAGTTTTTGGACTTTACAGTCCTAGGTTCTGATTTCGGATTTTCTTTTTCTTTTTTTTTTAGACTTTACAGATTTCTGGGTTTTGCGCACATTTGCAGATTTTAGTCTCCAAATCTCAGATTTACATAAGTTTCAGATTTTTGATTTGTAGACTTTGTTAGACTTTTTCAACCGACAGATTCTGGACCCTTAAATGTAGGCTCCGGTCCCTGATTTTTTTTAAGTTTTCAGATTTTGTTTAACTTTATTTCATCATCATTTTTTGTTTGCAATCCTCTCAATTTCATGGGGTTATTGGTCCTCCACTCAAGGTCATTTGTACACCGGACATGCCATCTCATTGCTTGGTCCCATGTCATTACAACTTGATGGTTTTGAAACCATCTTCACTCAATTCTCATCGGATATGATGAACTTGTCAATTTATGGGGAATATACCCGGTCCTTATAGACTTATGGGTATTTCCTCCAATCCTCTCTTTTTTAGCATATAATCGGCTTAATGGCATGTTGATCATGCACGGCCTCATATATAGCTAGATGGTAAGACATTGGGGTCTTTTAAATGGACCTTTGTATGTCTACCTTAAAGGGTCAAGGGGCGTGCTTAAAGCCGGCCCATTGCTTTCCCTAATTATTCTCATTCTTTTATGTTAAACCAAGACCATGAGGCGGGTTTTTAGCCGGCCGGATGCTCGTCTCGGTTTGTTGATTAATTAAGTAGATTGTTATTTAATTTTTGTTAATTGTTTATTTTATTTTTATTTTTTTTAAATTACGGGTCAGGAGGCGTGCTTAAAAGCCGGCCTATTGCTTTCCCATTTATTTTCATTCTTTTAAGTTATGCCGAGACCATGAGGCGGGTTTTTAGCCGGCCGGATGCTCGCCTCGGTTTGTTTAATTAGTTAGTGCATTTTTATTTACATTCTCACTTGATTGTTTCCTTTTAAAATTTCTCTTCATCTTTTTTTTTTAGCTCCCGCAGTCCTGTGACTTCAACTTAACGGGCCTGGCCCATTCCCCTCGCGACCGCTGGCCTGCCCGGCAGTCCTCCTCCCCTTTTTTTTCAACCCCACTTTCCTGGTGGGCCCCACATCATTGTTGACCCGCGGGTCAACCCCCCTTCCCGCGGCTCTCACGCACGACCGCCTCCTCACGCGCGCGGGGCCACCGCGGTGGCTTTTCCAGCGTGGCCTAAAGTCGGGGGGATATTATTTCCCCCCGACGGCTTCTTCCTCGCGGCGGACGGCCGCTGCGACGGCGGCGAGAGGAGCCCGGCGACGGCGGCGGACCGGCGGCGGCGGGGCCCCGGCCCCGGCCGTGACCTCTCGACACCGTCGGCCTCGCTTCCCGGCGTCCCCCACGGCGGGCCTAGCCCCCTGCCCCCTCGGCGAGACCTCCTGGGCCTCGCGGCGGCTGCTCGAGGGATACAGAGAGAGGCAAGGCGGCGACGGCGGCGGCTTAGCAACGCTCCCGGAAGGAGAAAACCGGCTTCGACGAATGGAGGGGAGCCTTTGCCGGCGGCTCGACGAGAGGACCAGACCTGCGGAAGGATTTGGGGGCTTCCGACGGTGGTCGAACGGCTCCGGCGGAGGGAAGGGGACAACTCCGGTAAGCCCTTCTCCTAGCTCCTGGTCTCGATCTCTCTCTCTCTCTCAGCCCCTTCTCTTCTCCACCTTCTCTTAGCCCTCTCCCCCTCGCGACGACCTCCGCCCCTCCTTTTATAGCCGTCCCCGGGCATGTGGCTCCCTCGGAGGTCCGTGAGGACCTGGATGAGCCCCCGGTCGGTGCAGGGGGTTGTCGCAGGTGTCTGGCAAAGGGGCTGGCCCCTATTCCGGGGATCCCGCAAGGGGATCACCCCCTCCTGCGCACCCAACCGCAAGTCGGCTGTGGTAAAGCGATCTGCCGAGCTTCCGTTTGTGTTCGCCTTCCCCTCCCCTTCTTTGTCCGTTGGTCTTCATCGTTTTCTCCTCCTTTTCCTTTTCTTCTTTTTTTTTTTGAAATTCCAGGTGTCGACATTGGGCTGATCAAGATTGGCCCGACTTTATGCTCAGCCTATTTGATCCCAATCTGGATCATTATCCAGGTATGATCTTGAAATAGAAATTCTTGTTTGTCCCACATTAACATACGAATGTGCTTAACTTAGTGACATTTATTATTATTAGCATCTAGGGTGCAAATGAGTCGAGCCAAGTCGATTAATATGTTGTTCAAGCTCAACTTGTTCATTTTACATGAGCTTGAGCTTGAGCTTGTGTTTTTATGAGTATGTTGAACCCTTGTTCAAGTTTGGTTCATTAATTAATCGAGCGAGTTCGAGCTCAAGCTCGAGCTCGAGTAGTAGCTCGACTCAAGTCCAGTCAACATTAAAGTTTAAACTCGATACAAACTCGTTCATAAAACTCTTTTTGTGAAACTCAATATTTAGCTCATTCATGAAACTTGATTCAAGTTTAAACTCAAATTTTAACTTATTTCTTATATTTAAGTGACAATATATAACTATTATTGCTCATAATTTGTATTTTTTAAATAAATATTAAATTGAATATTTAATTGAGCTGCTCATGAGTTTATCAAGTCGAGTAGGAGTATGTTCATGCTCGGCTCGTTTAATTAATCGAGCTTTATTTTTTGTTCAAGTTTATTCATTTAACATAATAAAGGAGCCACGTCGAGTTTTTATCGAGCCGAGTTTCAAGCTACTTGTTGAGTATATTGGTTCGTTTGCACCCCTATTGCATCACTTAAGTTATATAGTCGCTGGTTTGCAATGCTTTACTTTGTTTTGCATCTAGACAGTGTCGACCTGATCTACATTGTGTGGTTTCTATGAATTGGATAGGCATTTGTATTTCTATATCTGAAATAATTGTCCTAATTTATCTGCAGGTTTGCTAGAACTCTAAGTAAATTGTTGCTTCAAATGTCTTGGCATTCACTAGCCATTTGGGTTTAAAATATTGTTGTCTCAGTTCTCCTCATCTGTGGCTGTCTAATTTTGTGTCACACATTTGATAAATTATTTGTGACGTCATTTCTACAAACTAGGAGTTATCTTCCGAGGTGGGAGCACCAACATCAGCATAGCAGATTGAGTCAGACCGAAGTCTTTAACAGCTCAAAGATGATACACATTAGCTTATATTTAAGCAGCATTTGTAGGATTTTATTTTTGTGCTTTTAATTTATTTTAGCTACTATTTAAGAAAATGTGTATTGACAGTTTTAAGAAGTTTTACATTAATGTTGGGCCTATTTTTAAAAGATTGTCGGTATTTTTATAAAAAGAGGAAAATATTAGCCTATATGTAAAAGCTTTCTTTCTATACAACGGACTCCTTTATACCTACATACAATTGAATGAATGAAAAAAATTGACGTCAGTTGCATGAGCATGAAGCTCTCTTTCTCTGGTGGGAAGCTGCAGGCATGAAGCCCTCTCTCCTCAGGTGCCAAGTCACCCTGTCCTCTCTTCTTCCTGTGCAACTCCTCCATTGGTGCCTCATCACCGTCCAATCCCTTTTTAAATTAGTGAATTTCTTTTGCCTTTCTAGAAAATATTGCCTGTCATGTTTGTGTGCTTTTAATACTGGTTGCTTAAGAGTATCAATCAAAAAGTTTCATTGTTCACAGAATTCAATGGCACATATGACAACTATTGTTACACTATTTTTATGGCCTGATTGCCTCTCGTGTTTGAAATATCTGTTGGGCAGCAAACTAGGTGAATCATAGATATGGGAGGTTGCTGTTGCTGTTCATCAAGAAGAACTGAGTCATCTAGGACATCTGTTTACTTATATGTATGCTTTTTTCTCCCTTGTTATATGGTGTATTTATAATTTTTACATCTTAGATTGCATATGCATATCTGAACAGTAGTGGACAATTGTGCGATCTTCCATGTCCTAATGTTAGTGCTTGTTATAGCTATTATCATGACTGATTTTGTTTCTGTCTATCTAGTTGCACAATTTAACTTAGCGAGATGCCCTTTGTTGGGTTGGTAAAAGTTTATTCTTGTCAGTTAAATCCATATATATTTGCCTGCACAAGTATTTCTTTGGAAGGAGCAAATCTGATGTTTAAATTCTTCTTCAAGAGAGTTGATATGTGTTGCGCCCTAAAAAAATATAAAAAAGGATAGGGTGCCGATCGGTTCTGCACATTAGGGTTAGAGAAGAAGAAGAGAACACCACCACCTCCCATTACCGGTCGGAGGAGGAAAGGAGAGCTGACCGGAGAAGAGGAGGATCAAGAAAGAGAAGGAATCACCGCCGGTCAAAGAAGAAATGAGGGAAGGATCCTGCCGCTGCCAGCTGCCAGCTGCCAGCTGCCAAAGGAAGAGAGAAGGGCTGGTGAAAGGTGCCTCATGCACCGGCCAAAGAAAAAGCCACCATCATCGCCACTATGAAGTTCTACTGCCACCATGAAGTATTGTAGCCAAATCCTTATGTAGATCATGAAGGGAGAGTGGAGGAGTCAATACCATCCATGTTGCCGCCATTAAGGGCCACCACCACCATGTAGTCGAGCCAAGGATTCCGGAATCGGAATCGGAATCGGAATCGGTTGGGACCGATTCCGATTCCGATTCCCAGAATCGGCCGATTCCGGCCGATTCCTGGGAAGGGAATCGATTCCGGAATCGGTCGGAATCGGTTTTTTTTTTTGGTTTTTTTTTTTCGTCAAAAAAATTCAAAAAATTCAGAAAAAATTCTAAAAAAATAGGAAATGAGTTAGAAAAATTTTAAAAAATCACCAATGCATGATATCCACAAAACCACATCATACAAATACTAATGAACACCAATTGAAGACTTGAAGACTTGAAAGTTAAGTACATATTCCAATTCCATTTATTCAAATATCAAAGAGTTGATACATCATAAAAAAAAAATTACATCATATCAATCTACTACCAATATCTAGGATAAAGATGTGGGTCGTCCTCCTCTCCCTGCTGCTCGTGACGCTCCTCCCTCGTGCTCAGTCTTGAATACTGTCCGGGACCATATCCATATGAAAATAATGCCGATGCCATGCCATCAAGGTCGTATGGATCGGACTGCGGGACGACCGGGACGTAAGCAGAGAATGGTGGAGCTGGTGGTGTAATCCACTGCTGGTCAACCTGGCCAAATGCTGGATACTGTGGCTCCATAATATAAGAATCAGGTGTCTGCTCATCCAGCGTGTAATACGGCTTTGGAAACCGTGAATCAGGTGACTCAGCTGCTGCTGATGGCTGCGTCGCTGGTATACACTCCTCGTCATCATCACCTGAGGAGTGAGAAGGAGCCTGCGTCTTTGTCATCTGGGTGACATGTGACGCACGACCTCTAACTTCCTTCTCTTTACCTCTTCAGCCATCTCTGAACTACCAGAAAGTCCGGAACCCAAAGTTTTTTTCAACTTTGCAAATCCTCCCATTCTCCGTACAGTCACCTTTGTTTTCGTTCTCCCCGGACTGTGAATGGGCTGGGTAGCGGCCGGGGACGGAGCCGGAGGGCCCGGAGGCGGGGCTAAAGCTGCGGTGGGCCCGCCCCATGACCGCAGGGCGAGAAGAAGGCCCTGCCTGAGTCGTGGTAGTAGATGGAGGTGGAGGTGGAGCATCCTCCTCGGGTTCAACACCATCCATCTCTCCTTCGCCCGTACGCACGGTCATCGGGATCGAAACTCGGTTGCGTGATCCCCGGCTTCCCTCTCCTCTATCCGGGAGGCAAGTGCATGCTCCTCCTGGAAAATCTGGTCCGTGTCCACCTCCTCGGGTGGTGGTGTGGCGGAGGAATGCCTCTGCTCGTACGGGCCACCTGCGAACCGTGCAAATCGCTCCTCGCTGATCTTCTGCCGATCCTTGATGTTCTTTATGTGCGGCCTCGTATTATAATGACGAGAAGACCGGCTTCTCGGCCGGTGCGAGGTCAACTTTGTTCCTCCTTTTGGTATGTATCGGGTTGAATGTACTCCAATTCCTCTCGCGGTGGGAGGAGCGGTGCTCGGCTCGGTATCCCGATACAAATGGCCGCAAGTGGATTCCATCCACTCACGGTGTTCACCCGAACCCACCACTCGGTACAAAGAAAAACACGAAGAGAAAAGGAAAACAATTAACCCATCATCAAGATTAACTTGTATGAAAAGAAAAGAAATAAAAGATCAAACTATTACTATACCAGGTGACACTTTGTCAACTGAATATTTCAGGTCAGCATCTGAGTATACACCGACCCTCATCTTGTACTTCTGCATCTGAAACATTTAAATAAAAAAATTAGTTGCCTGGTAATGCTAGTCCAAGGTATTTAATGAACTCTAAGTCTCTAACTTACTTCTATCTCAGCCTCTATCCTGTCCTGCTGAGATCGGCACAGCCGCTGGATAACTGCAAGTGTACCCCGCATCACCTCGTTGTCGTTCACCACCTGTCCTCCATATTGGATGCGGGGGTTCAAAAAATATCCTGCAAGATTTTATTAGTTAATCCTGTGCATATAAAACAATTATACAGCAAGAATAACTTTTTTTAACCAAGTAAGTTACCTGCAGCATGGACATCGTGGTGCAAGGTCTTGTCCCATCGGTCATCAATGATCTTCCACCACTTTTTGTAACCTCTGGGATTTTTTTCTTTAATTTTCAGCTTTGCCCGGTCCATAGCATCATACACTGTGCCCATCTGGTCCCTGTCATCTGAGTCTACCAACCTCAGGACAACTACCAGTGGCTCAATGATTGCCAAGTAGTAGGCAATCCTCTCCCAAAACCTCTTGTCAGTGATGCGCTTCTCGGACACGACAAGAATCTCCAATCGCTCTTTTTGTCGTACGAGGTTGTCCACCATATAGTTGTAATACTCCTCGGTGTGTGAACCAAACCAATGCATGCTGTGCCGGTGTAAACTCTCCAGCGCAATGAAGTTCGTGGCAAATCGTGTCGGACCGGGCCTGACAAGATCGTGCCCTCCTGTGTGAGATCTCATGATATGTAGGAGGCGGGGATGCGAATAAATAAAAGATGTGATGGTCTGCGCCTGCCTGACAAGTGTAGATACACCCTCCTCCTT
Source organism: Cryptocoryne crispatula var. balansae (assembly GCA_036172225.1). Classification (NCBI taxonomy): domain Eukaryota; kingdom Viridiplantae; phylum Streptophyta; class Magnoliopsida; order Alismatales; family Araceae; genus Cryptocoryne; species Cryptocoryne crispatula. The sequence goes on along the minus strand of CM069922.1, from coordinate 8,213,588 downwards.
GCCTATATCCTCTAAAATGAGATCTATGGAATGTGCTGCACAGGGCACCCAGAAGATGTGCTTTCTCTTCTCCATCAACTTCCTACCAGCCGCCTTATATGATGGTTCGTTGTCAGTGACAACCTGAACCACATTGTCCTCCCCGATCTCCTCCACCACCCCATCCATCAGAGAAAAGATGAAGTCGGCATTTTTATCTTCCCAGAAGCATCTACCGACTTCAAGAATGTAGTCCCCTCAGAACAGTACACCAAGAAGTTTATCATACTCCTCCTGGTGATACCTGTCCACCCATCGCACATGATTGTGCAACCCCTCTCCTTCCACACCAACTTGAACCCGTCCATCCACTCCCTCAACTCCTGGACCTCCTCATCCAGGCCAACTCCGTATATGTGTCTGCTGCCCGGGGCTTGCAAACCCGGTCCAGCCTCACCCACGGCATCCACCATCGTTTGGAAGTAGGGGCTGGTGGCTGCATGTGCTGGGATGCCTACATCAAGTTTAAAAAAATGGGATCAGGGTAAAATTAAGTTTTAGTAAATAAAACATGCATAAAGACTAACTTAATATAAAAAGTGATACTGCATGTAAAAACCATTTGACAATGTGGCGAACGGCTCTCTTTGCAGCCGTTCCTGTAGCCTTCACCCCTTTCATTGCCTGCTTTATCCCCATCTGCCCAGCACTCTGTTTTCTAAATAAATACTCGTCACTCGGTGTAAATCGGTCGCTGGTAGAAGTGGAACGGCGGTATGGCTCCTGTCTCCTGGGGTCAGGCTCTCGGTCCCGAGTAGGGCGAGCCGATGCTGATCGGCCCAAAGCTGGGTCAACTCTGGACCCAGACCCTCCTGCTCCCCTCCTCCTGTCCTCCTCCTCAGCAACTGCACGCTTGCTAGCGTGCCTGGTACGTCTCAGCTCGGAGTCCGTGGACTCGTCCTCGCTCTCTGGCTCCGGCTGAGCTGCTGCCTTCCCCTTGCCTTTCCCTTTGGAGGTAGGCAAATCGCGGTCCGTCCTCCTCTCGAGTAGCTCGTCCTGCAACTCCTCCCTCTGCTCGATCCGAATAGCCCGTTGAGAGGCTCTACCTGTCATGCATCCTCTCATCTCCTCACTCTTCTCCCTGGGCACCTTGTCACATTTCTTTACATTCCCACCGTTCGGCAATATGTTGTTTCGGCGGAACACCCCCCGTTCATCTCCTTCCCGCACCACTTGCACTGCACCCTCTTCCTGACTAGGTCTACCATATGCCCGTGTTCCCAACCCACGTCGGAAGCACGTGCTGGTGCTGCGCCACCTTGATCGGCCATTGCTTGTATCTGCAAAAATTGTAAACAATGCACTAAAATTGATTAGATAACATAAAAAATGATTTAGACGCTGTTCGGGAAGCAGACAACCCAAGTAACACACCATGCGGGATGTTTAAAGGGTTACGTAGTTGCGAGAAATCGTCGCAAAATAACGTACGGGATATCCGGAATTTTTCCCGTGCAAAATGAACTTAAACGGATAGTTTAAAACTTGGACGGACTTATTCGGTCGGAAATCACAAGGTTTAACGACGCTCGGACTCGTCGGAAACGCGTAAGAATGGACGTACGAAGTGTTCGGCGAAGAAATCTTACCAAAAACTGGTCAAAGATCGAAGAAGACATTGATTCAAGGCGGATCGGAGCTTGGATCGGCGGAATCGGCTGAAGGAATCGGTCCGAATCGCTGGAATCGCCGGAATCGCCCAGGGAATCGCTGAAATCGCCGGAATCGGTGCTGAATCGCTCCCGGATCGACGGATCGCTGCACGACTCGCTCGGATCGACGCCTGGATCGCCGGATCGATGCCGGAATCGCTGAGGAATCGCCGCGGAATCGCCGGAAATGAGCCCTACCGCCGCGGGATCGAAGGAATCGACCGCGGCGGTCGATTCCGGCCCTTTTAGGGCCGGAATCGGTTCGATTCCCGGTCCAGAATCGAACCGGGGCCGGTTCAACCGGTCTTCCATCGGAATCGGTCGGATCGACCGATTCCACAACGAATCGGTCGGAATCGGATCGATTCCGACCGATTCCAGTCGATTCTTACCGATTCCGCGGAATTATTCCCGGAATCGGTCCTTCCACCAGGAATCGGATCGGGATCCACCGATCCGATTCCGGAATCGGTCGGAATCGGTCCGATTCCACCGATTCCGTAATCTATGAGTCGAGCTGAGGACGGCATCGCTGCAAAAAGGAAAAAGAAAAAGAAAACTAATTCCCCATGCTGCACACACCCACTCTAGGAAAACCAGGTCAAAATGTGTAAAAAAAGGTGATGGGGTAACCAATGGTGAGCTTACCACTTGTGCAACTGTCTGACCTGATCTAACAGCAAGATAAAAAAGATAAGAAAATGGGAAAAGGTGGTAAGTCCACATCTTTTCGGGGTCTCACCCCTCCTCATCACGAAAACAGGAGAAGTGGGGGATATTTTGTAGATGGAAACGACCTCCTACCACTCTATAAATAGGTCCTCAAGACCTTGTCCAAAGGCAACACTTCTACACATTTAGCTCTCTCAATCTTTCTCATCTTTGTAGCCACATCCATCCATTGCATTGGCTTCTACATCTGATTTTCAATCATTTATCTTAAGAAGTTTATTCTTAAAAATCTTTTGCTTTACATTTTTTAAATTTCCGCCATTTTATTTTAAGAGAAATATTTCTTTGAAATGTGTTTATTTAACTTTTGATATTATATCTAAAACTATTAGCATATGTTGAGTTGTTAAAACTTCAATAGGATTAACTTTACAATATTTGTAAAGAGCACTATTAGTTTTCTTGTAAGAATTAAGTTGATTTGACTTTTATTTTGTCCACTTTTAAGTGTTATTAAATAATATTCTCTTTTAGTAAAATAAGTATTTGTTAGTATTAGATCATAAGTCATAGCAAAATCAAGGATATTTGTTTCGTCTTCATTTAAATTCTCAAATACGAAATCTCCATAAACTTTCTCATATCCATGGCATTCATTTCACTCATGTCCATTGAGATATCCATTTTGCTTCTTTGCATGAGATCATCTATATTTTATCAATTTTTTTGCAATTCAATTCTTAATCTAATTTGTGGAGTGTAAACACTAGTTACATTGATTACGCTTTCTATAATCATTTTTATCATAATAATATTATATCTCTTACTCTTTTCATTGGCACCACTGCACATTTCAATATTTTATCAACAATTATATATAATCCTATTTTTATTTCTCTCTTGTCCCCTGTATCAAAGTTTATAATATGTATTTATTATATTTTTACATTTTGTTTTTATCCATTTAGTTTATTTTTACAACAATATTGATTTTTATTTTCTTCACGTTATTGACAAGTTTTATAAGTTTCCTTTTAAGAGACCCAATATTGCAAGTATCTATTCTTATTTTTATAATTTTTATTTTTTAGAATTCTTTCTATAATAATGTCTATTTGTTTTAAAGTTTGTTCTAAAATTTATGTCTTGATCTGAACAAGGGACTAACTTCTTTATCCACATCTATTTTTGACATGGTAATCATTATTTAACATCACATTATAACACATATATGGTACCTCTTATGTAGTAAATATCATCACCTTTGGTGTATTTTTCACTACACATGCACTAGTGTAACGTGTCGTAAGTAGGGAATACCCTAACATTTATATCATTTTAGTCTATCTCCTAAGTGATGACGATAATTTTTATGTTCATTGGATTTGTTTTTGAGTGGAGACTTGGTTAAGGGATTTGGAGATTTGATTCACCTTTGGTGATGAATTGACATCATTTAACTTGATTGATCAAAGTTTATGTATGGATGTTGATATTTTATCCAAGTCTTGGTGTTTAGAGAGTCCCTTTGATGAATTTTTTACTCAGTTCACTTATGACTTCCAATTCTCCATTAAGATTTTCTTTCTGTTAGACACCTCGTTTCTTGAGTCTCAAAGTGAGAGTTCCGATTAATTCCTAAGAGATATGAACTTGGTTCATTCCCAATTTGATGTCGTGACAGCTTCTTCACACTTGGAGATTCCTTTATGGTTATTGAACCCCATGGGTCTAAATTTGATCCTTGCGGTATTGGATTTCTTCTATTTAAATTCAAATCCCCAAACTGATGCTCTTTTAAATAAACTCAAATCAAATTAAACTAAAATCAAAACACTAAGTGTTTGCATTACATCAAGTTCTTGGAGCCATTGCTCTCTAATATTTATTTCATGTGGATGTATGTCTTCTACGCACAAATTGCTATGGCAGTTAATTAAGCATATTTGAATGGTTATTCGATGTAATTGATATAACCTCAATTTTCTTCATTAAAACTTTCCCTTACCTTTCTGGACAAAGGAGATGTTTGGTTTTGAGTTGACCTTAGCAACTAGGAAAACATGTGATATTCCATAAGAGTATTAACTAATTTAATGATATGTGTAACAATATGTATTGAGGTTGTTGGGTTCTTTGAAAATTTATTTTGACCTCTCCCTATCGGACTTGCGAAGTACCGATGTTAATTACATCGAACAACTATTCAAATACCCTTGATTAACCGCTATAGCCATGCATAGACAAATGACATACATCCATACATTATTGACATTCGGGAGCAATGGCCCCATAGATTTGATTGGAAAGCACACACTTAACGTTTTGACGTTTGTTTTGACTTGATTTGAGTTTATAAAGAATTTTAAAATGGAACAGTATAATAAAAGTTTTTATGTGAAATTCAATATATACTGGAACATTTGTGAAAGAAAAATGCATTAAAGTACTTCTAGTATCAAGAAATATACTGGAACATGTGGTCACAAACATTGATAATTTGTTTAAGCACATATAAATGACTATGTATCTCATTGAAGTATTTATAATGATGCAGTTATATGCCATCAATAATTATTTCATAACTATCAATAAATGCTTGTACATTGTACATATCAGCTGTTTACTCCACGCTGCATTACTGGCAGCATACTGATCTGATCGCCAAAAGAGAATAAAAGCTACCCACTACAGGATCTAGAATCTTGTAGCGGGATGACCAAGTCTGGTGCAAAGTCTGTTGCCAGCTCAGTTCCCCTCTTTTCTTGAAGGCTATTTCTTATTCACTTGAAAATGGATTACTTTCAGGTTTTTGGCAAGGCTTGTCAAAATATTTTTTTGGTCGTTGACTAGGCTTGCTTATCAAAATTATGGCTTAACTTTGGGAATACAACTATCTTTAAATAAAGTCAGTCTTTGGATAGTCAGTTAATCTGATTGCTTTAGTACACCTTGCAGTACCCTCCAGCTTCAGAGGAGCGTGAGCCTTTATCCTCTAGACATGGTTCAGCATCTGCAATATCATCTGGAATGCTTTTCAATACAAATCTGGAGACATCTAGCCCTGATACTTATCGAGCTCCCCCACCACCATTGCCTTACGATGTGGGTTTGGTAGGCTCTCAAACAGTACCTCAGGGCTTTGCAGTCAGAGAAAGCAAGGCTGAAACAGAGTTGCTAAGAGAATCTGAGTGTCTGAGAGAAGCTGAAAATGATGGTTTTGAGAAAGAATGTCTGAAGGCCATCGAGGATAAACCTTCAAAAATGAATGATCATATTATTTCGTTAGAGGAGGATACCTGCCCTATATGTCTTGAAGGTATATATTTATCTGGATGATGATCATTTTCTGTTCTTCTGTTGTTAATTTGATGCTCTTTTGCATGATGTGTCTGTGATGCTTTTGATTTTAGTTCATCTTCTAAATAAAAAATCATTGTTGGATATTTCAATGCATATGAACTTCTGTGATTTTTTTCTGTCTTTTTTGTCTTTTAAGATTTGCAGTCTGCAGCTAACAGCATCTTGACATTCTTTGAGTTTCTAGGAGTTGCTTATTATTGACTTCTAAAAATTGTCAAGACTGTTGGAAGGCTGACGAGAAAGCTGTAGAAAATGCTTCAACGTGCCTAGTGATCTTCACATGGCTAAGGGAAACCTGCAAGAGTGATACAGGTTGTTGTTAGTGGCATGCCCGACAAGCAGAAGTAGCTATGAAATTTGCATGGAGAAGGTGGCTAATCTTTTGGAAGCTCTTCTGATGATTTTTGTGTGATTTCTAGAGTGGCTGCTCTCTTTCTTGTAGTTTGGGATTAGAAAATTACCCAGAGGCCTTTGCATAAGGAAATATAACAAACGGGATAAGATTTGGTATTCTTTTGAGTGCGAACAGGTGCCACATCACTATAAGTGACACAGGAGGATGACCCAATTGGTAGTCTTGACCTCTTTGTATGGGAGGCCTTCCTCCTCTACAAATAGCTCAATGTACCTAGCGCTTAGGCAAGGAAGGTGGATACACAAGGAACCTTGGGGCGCAAAAGTCTTGAGGAAGCCATTGCAAGGTGCAAGAGGCTAGCAAAGAATATTTAAAGACATCTCTCAAGGAGATCCAAGAAGCTCCCAAAGAGCACGAGAAAAAAAAATGATAAACATACAAGGTTTTCATACGTTATGCAATACATAATGTACATAGAATGAGATTTAACTTTGGAGGTCCATGATCTTACTCTTAAGTGTACATGTCCTATATTTCATACATGAAAATGAGTGCTAACTTAGGACATATATGATCCTAAGTATATATCTCTTATATTTCACATATGAAATGAAATCTAACTTAAGAGATACATGACCCTAAGTTCATAGTTCATGGATCATATACATATGCGATTTAAACTTAAAGATTTGTGATCCTAAGTTCATATCTCATAAATCATACACAAATGTGATTCAAACTTGGTACATATCTCTAAGTTCATATCTCATGATTCACACACAAATGAAATTTAAGCTTAGGGGGCATGGTCTGTAGGATCGGCTGATCCAATCCAAGGATGGAAGTCTGATCCAACCTTGGATTCTTCCCTAAATCAGGCCTAATCAGACCAAAATCAGTCTTGGATCAGCTGATCTGGGGTCATGATGAGATCCAGGTCAAATATAAGAAACTTAGAGACATTGCCATTTGTGTTCGGAGAAGATGATGCATTTGTATTTTTAATATTTGATAGAATTTAGGATTTTTTAAATATCCTAAATAAATAAACTAAATCAATTTTAAGCAAACAAACTCAAATCAAACTGAATTTAAATACAAAAAATGACCCATAAACAAACCCAATTTCTCAAACAAACTTAAATCAATTCAAATCAAAACTAAAACACATGAAGTGTTTGTATTTCATCAAGTTCATGGAGTCGTTGCTCCTGTGTGTGTTTACTTTTGTGGATGTATGTCTTCTATTTTATGGATTGCCAATCAAGGGTATTCAAATGGTTGTTTAATGTAATTAACATCGGTACTTCGCAAGTTCGATAAGAAGAGGTCAAAATAAAATTTTAAAGAACCTAACAATCTCAATATATATTTTTATACATACTATTGACCTAGCTAATACTCTTATGGAATATCACCTATTTTTATAATAGTCAAAATGCTAAGTCATATAAAAATCAAAAATAGAAAATGAATTTCCAAAATACCAAAATTTTAATTTGAATTTTTGAGGTTACATCAATGGTGTAAGCCATTGCATTACAATTCTTTTGTAATCTGCAATCCCTCTTTCCTACCAGCAACCTGATAAACTACTTTTCTACTGGATGTCTTTTTTGCTTATAGTGGATGTTCAGAATCCACTTAAATCTAAAACCTTGTCTTTAGCACGGGAATTTCTCCATAATTTTAGCTACTCAACACCATCTTTTTTCTCTCGCTGACCATGTTGTATCCAGGAATTTAGTTGAGCTTCTTTTCTTCCCTTCTGATTATAACTAAATGTTCAACTTCCTTGGCTATCATCTGTAGGATTTTTCTCCCCTCGCCAATCATCTTTTCTCACTTGACTTCCGTGATCAATCTATCTAGATCATGAGATATGGTAAGATGCTTTTAGGGTCTCAGGGTACCTAATTAGATAGTCTAGCTACCTCTTCTAGTATGACTTGGTCTAATAACCTACTATCCATTTTAGTTCTCACATCCGCATCTATTCTGAAAACCTTTCCACGACAATGTTCCAAGTCCCTTGTTCCTAATGTTAGCTGTCTAAGGATCTTTTTTTTTATTATGACAAAAAAATGTGTCCTGACCTCCAATGGTGAAAGGTCCTGGAAGTGTTATCTTCATAGTTGCAAGGAGATCCTCCTGCCCTTCCATTGCCTGCTTTTCTTCTTTTTTAATTTCTCATGATTCATGTTTCTCCTTGGATCAAGTTACCAGGATTTTAATGTCTGCTGTTTCTCTCATTGTTTTTCCCACTTTGCTTCGTGTGTTGTCAACTTTTTGTAATATTTTCTCTAGTGTCCTACAAGAGCTTTTATAATGAGTTGTCATTCTCTGTTCGTTGTCAGGTTGATATGCTAGGAGACATGCAATTCTTTTTTGATGTTACTATTTTATTCAGTATGAATAATTCCTGAATTTATTTAGATATCATTTCACTTTCGGGAAGGGTAAAATTATGTACTTCAAAAGGGCATACATCTGTACTGAGTCATGCCTGGACCTGCATAACATGTGCAAATATGCTTGCGGAAAGAAACTTTAGAACCCTTTCTCTTCCATTTAAGACAAGCTTTGTGTTTTAACTTCATTCTAAAGAATTTGATAAGCATTTCTTGTGACTATTTTCAGAATATGAGCCGGAAAACCCACAGATTATTACAAAATGTGAACATCACTTTCACTTATCTTGTATACTTGAATGGATGGAGAGAAGTGAAACCTGCCCAATCTGTGACCAGGTCTGCACTCGAAGACATTTGCTGTCACTTGACTAAATTATATGCAGTTGTATACTTGTTTTTTTTCCCATCTTTGTACTTCTTATGATGTGCTTATTTCCAGTTGTAGCATGAAAGGTTGTGGCAATGTTTGATTTCATAATTGAAACCGTCCATCGGTAAAATCATAACTAGCTTATCTCTGGGGGGTGTACATTATTCATATTAGAGCATTCTTTTGTCCGTTGAGAATGAAAACCCTCTTTTCCTTGTGTGAGCTTTTAGGCGTACATCTTCAAATGTAAATCTTTGTCTTGATTATACTGTTTATTTGTACTTCATAGGTGACAGTAATCGATCAGACATTTACCGAATAGAATTGCATATTAAATGCCAGTATGGAGACAAAACAAGAAGACGCTGCACAGCTTGAGATCGATGTTGATCACAGCATGAAGTTGTAGCATTTATTATTTTGAGATCTTTTAGATCATTCGTGTGCCCTGTAAATATCTTAAGTTACTCAAACGAAAAGATGGAAAGAAATACGTAGATGGGGGGCATTTGTTTTGTTACTGTTCTTGTAAAGCTGTTAAGTCTGTAACATCTGATGTATACAAATCGATATACCAATGTTCAACTGGGCTTGCTGGTGTGGGCTGACTCCCCTCGTTCTATGTGCACCGTGTTGGCAGTTCTGCTCAGGTCCTGCATTCGTTGCCTTCATTGGATTCGGTTTTCTTTCCTAGGAGGTGGGAAAGTTGGTGAATATTTAAAGGAATGTATGTAGTGAAATCATGTGACTTGGATATTTTCAGGTCGTTGTATTTTTATTGAAAATGATCTATTATGTATAGAAAGTGATGCATTCACGCATTATTTCTTTTAATCCCCTTCGATGCATGGTAATAAATTAATAATTGCCAGGATCGCGTCGAAACTAAACGGAGGCTCGAGGGACAACAAATTCAGGAATTACTTGTCAAGCGCGTGTAGATGCGTAGTTTTTGCAGAAAAAAATACCATCTAAACGGTGATATATTTCCTATTTGTGTACAAGAATTATTTTGCAGCCAAACATCCTATGTTATAAGGCTTTCTTTTTTCTTTTGAAAAACATTTTCATCTTAGTGGCGTAATTCTCACATCTCGTAAGTTCCAAGGGTCAAAACACAAAAGAAAATCGAACCCAAGTACAAAACCGTCGCAAAGGTAGTACTTATTCTGAATGGTATGCTCAATTAATTTTGAGAAGAGGATGGGGAACAGCGAGATGTGCTTGTACTAGAGCCACAAAACATGCGTAACTTGGACGATGGCCGGTTCCCTTTGCAATCTATGGACGGTAAGTTTACTGATCTATCGATCTTGGATATCGACAAAGAAGGGAGGAAAATGCTACCCGACGGGGGCCACTGGGCTATTTTCTGTTCGTCTCCTGACCAGCAGGAAATAACTAGATTTCCATTGTCCGGTATTTTACAAGTGCAAGAAAATGGGTTATGAGAGCCAACGACAGAGAATGACTTTTATCCCACTGAATGCGAAGATAATGAGGCAGAGATGGCAGATAATACCTCAATTCCATTTCAATAACACGATCAAGATTCAAGACTTCTAGCGAAAGATCAACGAGATTCTAGTGCTTTTATGGATGCTGTTTGTCATGATACCATTTACAGCAAAAAGGCTTTCGTGAGCGCTTATTGGTGGTAGGACTACAACCATGAGCATATATGGTTGTAGTCTTCAACTCTCCGTCAAGACCATCAATCTTTAGGCATTTCACATAAAAAATTACACAGAGCAACGACTCGAATATCCTTGATTAACCGCTATAGCATTTTGTGAATGAAAGACATCCATAAAATGAGCATTCGGGAGAGGCGGCCACATGAGTTTGTCGAAATGCAAACACTTGGTGTTTTTTAAAGGGGTTTTAATTTGGATTTTGAGTTTGATTGATTTTTGGGTTCATTGGATTTGTTTTTGAGTGGAGACTTGGTTAAGGGATTTGGAGATTTGATTCACCTTTGGTGATGAATTGACATCATTTAACTTGATTGATCAAAGTTTATATGGGGAAGTTGATATTTTATCTAAGTCTTGGAGTTTAGAGAGTCCCTCTGATGATTTTTTTACTCAGTTCACTTATGACTTCCAATTCTCCATTAAGATTTTCTCTCTGTTAGATATCCATATCAATAACACGATCAAGATTCAAGACTTCTAGTAAAAGATCAACGGGATTCTAGTCCTTTTATGGATACTGTTTGTCATGATACCATTTACAGCAAAAAGGCTTTCATGAGCGCTTATTGGTGGTAGGACTACAACCATGAGCATATATGGTTGTAGTCTTCAACTCTCGGTCAAGACCATCAATCTTTAGGCATTTCACATAAAAAAATGTGCAGGTAGACTTTAGAGAAATGAAGTTGCATTTTCGTTCAGATTATGCTTAGTTCTTAAGAACAGCTGTTAGAATCAAATAATATATATCTACAATACATGGGTGGACTTAGCTCCTATGCACTACGAACAAACCTGTGAACTGTGAGTAATCTCAATCCAACTACAACCTTGTACTTTTTCCTTACAAACATTTCTCATTATATTTCTTACCGTCTGTTCTGAGTCTCTACACTCTACTGAAGTATAGACGTTAGACATGAGTATGAAATCTATGGGCTCACTCGGCTGTAAACTGAAGAGCAGATCGCCAGCCCATTTTGCCAGCTTAACGTCACCATGTAGCTTGCATGCGCCAAGAAATGCTCCCAGATTACTCACATTATGGTCATGGTGTAAACTTCTCAAAATGCTGTAAGCATCATCAAGCAAACCAGCTCTTCCAAGCAAATCGACCAGGCAAGTGTAATGCTCATGACTTGGTTTAATGTGGTTCGTTTTCACCATTGAAATGAAATAGCTTATCCCTGCATCAACTAGTCCACAATGTGAACAAGCAGACAAGACCTCCAGGAAGACAATATCATCTGGCGTGACACCTGAACATAGCATCTTTTCGTAAACCTCCAAGGCTTCCTTTCCAAGACCATGGAAAGCACAAGCTGAAATCATCGATGTCCATGCAATAACATCAGGTTTTGAAATTAAACTAAATGATAGAAAGGCACTATCAATGTCACCACACTTGGCATAAGCACCTACAATAGCATTTCTAATTGATGACAAACCTTCCAATCCGCTTTTAACTGCAAAACTATGAATCTGTAGGACCTCATTTATTCTAACCAGTTTACAACAAGAGCTAAGAGTGCTGGAAAGTGTGAGCTCATCAGGTCTCATGGATCTCCGAAGCATTTCCCTAAGAAGTTTCATCGATTCTTGCCCATCACCAGACTTTCCATAGGTGACAATGATTGAATTCCACAACACGATATTCTTAAGACTAGTCAGATCAAAAGCTTTACGAGCACTCCTCACATCCCCGCATTTTCCATACATGTCAACAAGAGCACTGTTCGCAGCAAGGTCAAAATCGGGTGTTAACTTAATGACGATACCATGAATTTGCTTGCCCAAATCAATGCACTTTAAGGAGCTAGACGAATTTAATATGCTGGTCAAAGTGTACGGATCCCCAAGTAATCCTTGCAGCCGCATGAGCGCAAAGATTTTAAATGCCTCTTCGCCAAGACCATTCAGGGCATAACAAGAGATCATCACATTCCACGAGACCAAGTCTCTGTCAGAAATCTCATCAAATACGGAACGGGCATCCTCAACCAATCCCAGTTTGGCGTACATATCTACCACAGCAGTGCCAACAAAACAATGGGAAGAAAACCCAAGTTTTATGACGACGCAGAGAGCTAGCTCTCCGTGAAGTATACTGTTCAACTCGATGCAAGCACGAAAGATCCCCGCAAAGGTTATATGATCAGGCCTGACCAATTCTATCATCATCCTTCCGAGAAAAGAGAAGCACATATCCTTTCCACGGGCGTGAGAGACAACATGGTCAACGCCCGTAAGATTATCCGAGGTAGACGGGCAATAATCAACAAATCCAGTTATCACCGTGTTCCAGGAGATAATATTCCTGTATGGCATTTCGTCGAGCAGTTTGAGTACAAGTCGAAAACGACCACATCTTAAATATACCTTGAGCAAGCGATTGTGAAGGGAGATGCCCTCGACACCTCCAGCCTTCACCAAGTAGCAGTGCACCTGCTCGGCACCCCAGACAATGCCCGCTGCCGCACAAGATTTTAGGGCATCCCGGCACCAGTATCGTCCTAATAGAGGCCGAAATTGAATCGACCGACTCAGCCGCGCCGAAGCCACCGCTCGTTCTCCGAGTAAAAGAACGCTGGTCAGTCGCCGCCAGCAGGAGCAGTACAGGGATCGAGGAGGTGAGTGGACGATACTGGTGCCGGGATGCCCTAAAATCAACATATATTGACATTATAATAAAATATAAACATATAAATAGTTGAAAATAAATATAAAATATTAATGGTTAATATCAAAAAAATTTAACAGTTGTATGATATTTATTTACTCGTTTTTAATAAAAATTGTTATATATTGATAGAATACATTATCAATTCTAATCACAAAAGTAAAATATCATGGTTGTAATTTAATTATAATATAAAGCGCAAATGCACACTAGGTCCGCTTTGGGGCTACTGCTTTCAAGATAGGACCGTTTTGAAAACCGTTTTGTCACTAAGTCCATCTTTTTAAAATACCATCACACACACTCTATTTTGGATTTGAAAGGTCTGTTTTACCCCCCCACACGTTGAAGAAGATGCTTATGGACTCCCAGGTTTGCCGACGCCATCCGGGAGGCGTGCGCCGGCTACGCCCGCCGGCCAACCATCGCCGTCTTCAACGACGTGATGACGCCCAACAAGTTCGACAACATGTATTTCAAGAACCTGAGGAGGGGGCTGGGGCTGCTGTCCACCGACCAGGCCCTTACGGAGGACCCGCGGACCCGGCCCTTCGTGCTAGGGGTGGGCACGGTTCGGTTTGGTCCGGTTTGGATCGTTTTTTTTCCAAACCAAACCAAACCGAATCACCCTCCCAAACCGAACCGAACCAAACCGAATCAAATCGGTTTGGTTCGGTTTAAACCGAAAATAAATAAAAATATTTAAATTAATTTTTTTTACATATATATACTGATTTTTATGTTAAAAATAATGAAAATAAATATTATTTTATTATAAAATTTATAAAAATATCATTTTTATTAATACCATAATAATTTTTTATGTTTTTTTAAATAAATCGGTTTAAACGGTTTGGTTTGGTTTAAATCGGTTTGGAGATTTTCCAAACCGAACCAAACCGAAAGGGGGTCCAAACCGAACCAAACCGAACCGAATGGGCTGGTTCGGTTCGGTTTCTCGGTTTGAACCGTTTTATGCCCACCCCTACTTCGTGCAGCGCTACGCCGACGACGAGGACGCCTTCTTCCGGGACTTCGTGCGCACCATGGAGAAGCTCAGCGTCTACGGCGTCTTGACCGGGCGGCAGGGCGAGATCCGCCGGCGATGCGACCAATTCAACTCCATCAGCACCTGAGGAAGGAGGCGGCGGCGGCGGCGGCCAGGCCGCTCGCTGCTGTTGGGCAAAGGTCCGGAGGTCGCGAGGCGCCGCGAGAAAAGGGGAAACGCGAGGTCGCGACTCGCGAACACCGGGAGAGGCAAAATGGGGATACCGGGACAGTCGCTTGGCAAAATGGACCAAATGGTAATACAATGTGTAGTCAACGGATTAAAGGGGATGAAAAAGTGGTCAACGGAGTTTTTGGTAAACCGATTTTCTTAAATGGACTTGGTGGTAATTTTTCCTAATATAAATCATATTCGCTTAACGGGTCGGAATCGTAATTGGAGACGGATAGCATCGTCATCTACTTTGAACAGTTTATGGTAGGGATACATAAATTATATTTTAAGTTGAGTTTTTTTATAATTGGAATTAAACAGAAAAATTGAAATCAAATTGAACATGTTCAACCAAACTCGCTCGAAACCAATTATGACTGTGTTGTCAGTGTAATAATCTTACTTATCCAACTTTCGTATTCGGATGTTAGGCATCAAGTTATCATACATTTTTACTAAGATATAAGTGATCAATTTATTTGATGAAAACATATAATAAAAATATAATATACACCTTTAGATCACAGTTAATCCTTGAAATTCTTAAATAATTAAAAATATTGATTTAATATATCAGTATTATTAATATAATTATTTCTCAAGTCAATAAAAATATATTTATTTCTTGATAAGAATAAAATAAACACATGAATAACACTTGGTTTGTTGGATAACCATGGTAGTTATAAGTTCATTGCCGCTACAATCATGTTAGATAACCATCGTAGTCTCAAATGATTACCGTCGACTACATGAAATTGTCTTTTCTATTTACCGTAGTTTTTTCGCTAACTCTTATCGAATGTTTAGTTCTTCTGAGTCATACTAGATATATTTATGTAGAGTTAACTTGAGTCTACCTCTTTATCTTTTTTTATGATGGCAATATCAAGATGTTGGCTTATCTGACACACACCTTGACAATATCCTCTTTCGTAAACCCACATCACATTATTGTTACTACATAGATTTTGTTTTTCCTTTTTTTTGTCGATTGTGACCGCTACACACTGTCAATGCCTCGACAATAACACTTGAATATGAAAAAAAAAAGCAATTATTACCACCTCAATGGTTCAGGTGATTTTTAGACATTAGATGTTCATTCATATGTGCCTTTTAGTGAAAACTTTATTTTCTAATCTCCTCCTTGTCTCTTATCATATTTTAATTTGAAATGAATTACCATTTTCATTTGGAAGCGCAAATGCCTCCACTATGTTTGGTCTGAGTATGATAACACCAACAGTGAAGACCATATAACTGAAAGGCCCCATTTAATATGGGATAAAACTAAAGATAACAGGGATAAATGACTAATTGTGATTATCGTCATATTTGGTTTGAGTTATTATAGATTTAGATGATAATCACTTTTCATCACGATAAGAATAAATTCGAGGATAAACATATAAAATTGTATTTCTCGTCTTATATCAACTTATATTTTTTTGTCGCATATTCATAAATATCTTATCAACTAACTTACACAATAATATGATAATATATGGAATATAATTTAAAAATATAGACCATTTGACACAGGTTCACGGCATACCAAAAGATTTTACTTGTCGAAGGGAACAGATGCTAGCACTAACTAATGATCTGGGCATGGTAGAAGAGAGCACATTATATACTTCTCTTAAGCAACGACCATGGACTTGAATACAGTAACGATCGATAGAATAAAAACTATCGACGTCTGTAGTTGAGGAAGGAAAGGGGAGAAGGATTCGCAGATTTTGGCGTCCTCGACGTCGCCGAGAGTTCGAGTCGAGAAGGCGACGAGCGATCTCCTGATAGTGCCCGATTGGACGCCGACATCGAAGTCCGGTGGCGTGGCTCCGCCTGGGTAATGGTATTCCGTAGAAGATCTATGGGATTCCGAAAGATTTCTTGTTCGCTAGGTGGCCGCGGCTATTACCTTCTTTTTGTCGTCCTGGGCGGTGGCGTCCTCCGGGCTGCTGCGGGCCTTGGTCATGTCTGGGGAATCAGGGTCTTCGGGTGGGACGGCTTCCGGCGCGGCGGACGTCGACGGCGGTGACATTCATCCGGACACGGCGGCCGGTTTCTTCATGCTCGTCGGGTTGGGGGCGGCGAGAGAGGGCTGCCGGCGGGAGAGCGGGGCAGGGAGGGGGCTCTGCTCGCCTCGAGGAGAGAGAGGCAGATCGAGACACACCAATTCCTCATTATGTGATTATCTACGTGTAATGCTACTATGCCTTCCCTATGAGTGGTAAAAGAAAAAGGTGTTCCGGAAAAACTGCTGCAAATGATTTGTCTTTCCGGCAGATCTCCGTATGATATAGTTTGAGGAATACCAGAATAGGGATGTCACTACGTCAGATTATCTACTTTGAGAAATATTGGAAGACGGGTTAGATTATATTATACTAAGTTAGATTAGATTGTCTTTCGAGTTCCCATGTGGCAGGCAGGTTAGGTGGCATTGTCCCACAACATAACTTTCTTTGAAAACATGGAAAGGGTAGACAAGACGAGAACGAAGGGTGATAGCATCATTGGACATGAGGAGATATGAAAAAAATGATACAACCCCCTTGGATGGTAACTAGTGTATAGATTGTTCAAAGTTTGCATGAAACAAGGACATGAATTATTACAACTTGGAGGCGCATTGTTGTATACCTTTATGGTTTTTTAAGAATATTGACAAGTTACATGGCTATGATGAGGAAACTTTTGAGTGCAGTAGGTTTTGTGTGATTGTGAACCATATTGAGTTCCTTATTTTTATCTTTGATTTTGTTTTAAATTCATTTTTCTTAGCAAATGACCGCTCGGTAATTCATCAAAGTTATTTAGGTCATAAAATTAAGATGATAGAAAGAACTAGCCTGTTTCAGTCTTTCATAGGCTTTGCAGGTTTTATCCCGTGTGTTGAAAAATAAGTCGCAAACATATTTATACATCTGCTAATTTTGTGCAAATGGTAACCGTGAAATGATGTGATGAGCCTTATTTCTTGTCTTTCTTTCATTCTTATTTATGCTTCCCTGTAATTCCTTGTTCACTGGGTGATGCCATGAGTTGTAACCCTCTATATGTTCTTTAATGTAAACCAGCTGGCATATTTGGTTTTTGAGCATTTTCTGTGAAATAATATATTGTAGTTGAACTGGGATAAACCTTTACTTTGTTTATAAAATCGAAGTTTGCTTTCTCTTTCATTTATTTGTCCTTCCTTTGATTTATTTTTCATTGCCTCTGTAAAAATAAAGGTTTATAAACTAAGTAAACAAAGGAACCGATCAGGTGGTATCCAGGAAATTCTTTCACGAAACTATTTTGTATAATTTTCATGCTAGTTGTACTTTGCTTGATAGATAAGCTGTTTAATCTTTTGGGTGTCACTTTTTCACCATGATGAATGAGCACTCTGCGTGATCTTAACTATTTACATTCTAATTTGGATCAAGGATCTCTGGGTCAGGATTGGCCCCTGGATCGGCCAGGGCCGATCGTTATCTGGATTGGTATCCAGCTGATCCAAGAGAAGAAATCCTATCCAGGATCTTCCTGGATCTATTATTTAAAAAACAGCAAAAATAACTACTTAAAAATCACTCAAAAATTGATCTGCTGGAACGGGCAAGGGGGTGGCAGGCAGAGATGGGTGGAGGGATGGACGTGCCAGCCGCTGACCCTGGAAAGATGAAGAATCAGATGCTGCAGACCCGATAACTCAGGGTCTGATCTGAAAAATTCGATTGGAACCGGAGGATCTGTCTTCCCCGACCAAATGGGGCGGGAGACACGCAGGGGATGACTGGCGGTGTCAGGGCAGCTGGCAGCCACAGATTGCCCAATCTGGTTCATAGGATCAGTGCAGTATTGACCGATCTAGGCCGATCCATCCTTGCTTAGCCCAATCTGGGTGGAAGGATCTTCTGTGATCAGGCTCCCTAGGATAGGGGTTTGGCAGGTGCCTATCCCGATTCAGGTTGGTCAATCCTGCAAAGTGCAAACCATGATGGAGATATGTTTTCCATGTCAACTATGTGGTTTAGCTGAACCTTATTACTTGACCCATCAGTTGGCTAGGTACACCTATGTTATAGAGCCAAGGTCAACGTCCCAGTCCTCATCCAAAATAGATTGTTTTCAAACAATTTTTTTATGCATACTGCGTACATTTTTTTCTATTTCAGTCTAATTGATGCCTGGTATCTTTCTGAAAGAGTGGACTAGCCAGTAGAAATATTATTAACTGAAACCAGTGTTCCCGTTTATTTTTGTGACAGGAAGTTTAAGGGCTTTTATCATCTCCAAGCAAAATTTTTATTTGAACTTGTTTAGATTCTTTAGGCTCCTGACATCAGTGGTCATTTTGGCATTCATGTTTGTTTCTTATTTCCTAGTTTTCTGATAAATAAATGCTTTTTTGTTGTTGTAGGCTTTAAACGATTCAAAATTTTCTTGTCACTATGTTTTGCTTTCTTTCTCTCCTATGTACCATATCCTTTGGAAAGTAACATTCAGGTGGAGTTCAAGGTGATTGAAGAACAAGAGGGATAATAATGTATTTTTTTATCACTTATTTAGGATCTGATAAGCAATCAAAGCCAGGGAAGGCGCCTGCAACGCGCTTTATCTCACATCCAAGAAAATGAATTCAAGAAGGTATCTCTGCCCTCTCTCTTTCTCTCTGCTGTATGTTTCTGAAAGTGCACATTTGCACTGTCTTACCTTTCTCACACTCTCTTTTTCTGTAATTTTTGTGAGAAACCTTCATATATCTACTTCATGCTGCATTTTTCTGCTTATGGACATGGATAATTTTTTAAAGTAATAACTTTACAACAGGCACATGAGAATAAACTTTCTCCTTAGGAAAGCAGGAACATAATTGGATCCTAGACCAGCCAAGGCCAACCCGAATCGGACGGATTGGCCAATCCATCCTAATCTTGGAAAGCTAAGATCAGCTTGGATTTGGCTGGACTCAGCCATGACCAAGGATTGTCATTTCGCATCTCGATTTTATCTCGGGGAGACTGAAAAGAAGAGATCTCGAAAAAATTACGGGAGATTTGATCTCAGAAATATCAATCATAATGTATGCTTAAGTGTAAAATATTATATAATCTCTTCAAAAAGGACAAGGGAACTCGTATTAAACATCAAAATAAGCCCACAGATAATTAAAAGCAAAATATAGAAACAGTGAACATGATAGAGAGGAGATTGATATGAAATATTGGGTCGATTGTACATGTATAGTCATAAAAATATTAAGTTATAAAATTTATTTGACAGATGAATCTTCAGATGGATATTAATAATGGTGGAGAGAAGAAAGGAACCTTTCATAATGGTGGAGAGAAGAGACCAAGGAATTTTTGGTTTCCCAACTTGATTCACTCTCGGATTTGGCTCAATGAGCTTGTTTTGATTGGATACAGAGGTGGCTGTGACAGCCTGTGACCACTTTGGGTGATTCCGCCCAAGTCAAGGTGCCTAGTTACCTTCCCTTGCTTCATTGCCTCGGTGACCAATATGGTTACCTTTAAAAATGCAAACTGGGATAAAGTATTTAGGAAATCAGAATGTTATTTAACATTGTTTGTTAAACCGATGCTTGGGCTATATTTGATATTGTCTATGCAGGCATCTCACTCAAGAGGCTAGCATTGGGTATTTGAAGGATATTTTGGAGGATGTTTTTGCTGTAGTTGTAGAAAGTCATGTTTCAAGATCTATTTCATAGATTGCTGAATCGGCCGATTCGTGGATTAGATCAGCACCCACTGATCCAACTTCAGCCTAGAAACCCGATCTTAGCTGGACTCCCATCAGAATCGACCTACATCGGGACCATTTCAAGTCGAATTGGCGGCAATGAGCCATCAAGCAAGGAAAACGGCTCCCTGGATCCAGTGTCTGATCTCGGTCGTACCAGATCCCTTGAACCCGGTACATTTGGGTGGGGAAGACGCTAGATGGCACTACCACCATTTTGGCCCCAAAATAGCTAGCCACTTATTTTGTAGTTTTTTATTTTTAGGTTTTTTTTGAAGAACCAATCCATACCGTTTCCAAATTGAATTTTCTTCCAGAAAATTGTCTGATTATCTGATCTGACCGGGATCAAAATTGGAGTCGGCACTCGCCAATCTGGTTGCCATATTCGAATACATGATCCTGGATTTGTTTACAGCTACTTTCATGCCACCCTCGCTTTGGAGGGAGAAGATAAGCTGTAGAAGAAAAACGAGAAGAGAAAGATATTTAAGTGTTGGTAGCCATGCGGAGGAGGTAAGCCATATAGAAGAAAAATGAGAAGCGGAAGATATTTAAGTCTGGTAACTAATGATTGTACCTGATACTTGGATAACCATGTGGAGGAGGCAAGCTGTATAGAAGAAAAATGAGGAGAGCAAGACATTTCAAGTGTTGGTAACTAATAATTTTCCCTGGTACTTGGATGCCCATGCGGAGGAAGATAATGGCTTTTAAATGGTATTTGGTTGCAGCATCATCACTGGTACATAATGCAGCAAATATGTCCCAGTAGATTTTACAACCTAGGATCATTTGAAATCAATTTTATGGTAGCATTTCATTCGCCAGACATCCAACCTGCAACAAACTTGCTTAGATCAAGCCTATATAGACCATTCTATTAATCATGAAAAGCTTCATTGGACAGAAGGTTGATGTCATAGAATTTTGGAAATAAAGTTGCAGCTAAATTCCATTTATTCACGTGCCTTGACAGTATCTGTATGCATTTTAAATTGTGAGCAGTGTTCGCATAGCTGGTCTCAAGTTGGTGTTAAGTCATGTCTTGGTTGATCAGTGAATGATTTCTTTTTATCCCGTTCTTATCATATCCAACCAGTGCATTATTTGGTTCGATAAAGTAAAGGACAAGAAACTGGGTTAGCCTGCTTACTTTGGATCTCACTTTTTATCAAAAAAAAGATAGGGGTGTTCATTATTCGGTTCAACTTGAAAAATCAAACCAAACCTAAAATTTGGTTTGATTTGGTTTACTTTGAAGTAGCAACCAGTTTGGTTTGGTCTCAAAGATCCTTCAAATTAAACAAAACTAGTAAACACAATATCCAAATTAGATTAAATATTTGTTTTAAATTAGGCATATTAACGATGTTTATATATCTTTTTCATGTAAAAACAAATATTTTTAGTGATCCAAAGGTAAGACTCTTCATATATATATGAATACATGTATTATTTTCTTAACATGTGATTCAGAATAAACTAAATGAAACTATATATAGACATATTTGAACTGGACCAAACCAAAAATTTAAAACACCAAAATAAAAAATCAAACCATGAACACCCCTAGAAAAGGGGATCACTTTTATATAAAAATAGACTTGTATTCATGTAATATTGCTCGCTTACATGTATGTTTTATGTCAAACAGATGCTTGTTATCCCGTCACTAAGGCCCTGGTTGGTAACTAGATTAGAAACCTCTATCACTATTAATTTTGAAATTGATATTGGTATAAAGCATCAAGGGTTGTTTGACTAATAATGATTTCAATATCGAAATTGACATAGTACCATTTTGATACTCTAACCAGATAGGGCATAAATAAATGTAACAAGTGTATTTATATCATTTTAAGAACGCAAGTTTTCAAGTTCTAATCACCTGAAAACATAAGGAATATGTACCTTGGGCATTTGAGCGACCCAAATCTATTTTATGAAATTTTATAACGATTGGAATATAAATAATTAAGATTGGGAATTGTTTCTAATTACTTGTTCGTAGGGACTCAAAATTAGAGTACTTAACATCATTTATATCTGAACTTTTTGAATCGCATCAAGCACGAGTCTCTTATCCATCTCAGTTTGAAAGCTCAAGTCATTTATCCATATCAGTTTGAAGGCACATGTATTCCCAAGGTCGGACCAAAGCCATGCACATCACATCTGTACAACTATTTTATATTCTCTTCGACCCCTTGATCCTTCGTTCTGAATTCAATCATGCTATCAAACTGGCGTCAACACTCCGAGTCCAAACCATTGGTTATATTCTCCTGCAAAAGGGACTCCAAATGCAATTCCATGTCTACTGCAAATTCTGCGCATTTTTTCATCACTATGGGCATGCTTCGTAAACAGCAATAGAATATTATCATTTCTTTTTCCGCTCCCTTGGGCAACTAAGATTTCTGCATTCATCATGGGACCTGGCAAGGCTTGTTTATCTTGCATTGCAGATCATTTAACTTGTTTCCTACTCTCAGAGACTATCGCAGCAATAGAGCGTCTCTCTTTGATGGCATTGAGGAAGGTGGAATCAGGGCCTCATCGTATACCTCTCTTGAAATTGATGAGCATGACAATGATAGAGCACTTGATGGGTTGCAAGACAGAGTAAATATTCTGAAAAGAGTAAGTTGTGTAGTCATATTGAGGCTTTATAGATCTTGGAATTTATCTATGTAATTGTTAGTCTCAATATCTTTTTCATTCTTCCAGTGCTTTTGTTTCATGTATCTTTGTACCAGTAATTGGCTGCCGGTTTCTGATCTTAGGATATGTTTTGTTGTGTCATCATTGTGTTAATTGTTTGTGCTGATGGAATCCTTTTTACTCATCAGTTGACGGGCGACATCCATGAAGAGGTTGAGAGCCATAACCGCGTGCTGGACGGAATGGTCGGTAACCCCCCCCCCCCAACTCTCCCATACACGTGCTGGCATTTTTCTTTTGTGTCAAGAGGACGACGTTATTATTTTCATCATGTGGTTCAGGGCAATGACATGGATGCATCAAGGGGACTCCTTTCTGGAACTATGGATCGGTTCAAGATGGTAACTCTATACAGGGCCGCATACATCTTAGCCGAAGTCCTGTCTCAAAACCCTGGTAATCACAACTTTCCCTTGTTGACAGGTGTTCGAGACTAAATCGAGTCGGAGGATGGCTACGCTCGTGGCATCTTTTGTCGCACTGTTCTTGGTCGTATACTATTTGACAAGATAGATGCTTTGTGCAAGTTAAGCTGCCCCGATATGTAGAAGGCATGTAACGCTTGCGAGGACCGCTATTCCCGTTCCGTGGGTGCGTGTGATTGTCTTACGTGTGAACCGGATTGGAAAAAAAAAAATTTGGGCATATATGCCACAGTTAATTACAAGTTCCTTAAAGTTTTACTACCGCCATGATCATGCCAGCTTTCATTCAAACGTCTCCCGTTGGACAATGGGATGAGGGGGCAGAAAGCCAGGGTTTTGTAATCGAACGACATATTTCGAACAACCAGGAGTTTGCCACCGCCACTAGATCTGCCGGACGTTGATAAGTTGGGCTCTTGGGTGAATAGTTGAGGCCCGTTGGAATAAAACTCTTCCGATTTGTCCCGGGACAATGGTTAGATACTTTCCTCAACATCCTCTGCTGGATTCATTGAGGCTAAAACCCCATTCATCGAGCACTTTCCGTCATTTGCTTATCCCTTACACGACACAGGACTTGGTGGAAGAAATGTTCATCACCTATATTTCTTTTCATTTTATTTCTTCCGATCGTCACAGTGCTGATTATCGAGTTCGGATCACACGTACGATGAAACCAATTCCAAAGTAGTATGGTTTATGCATAGGGGCGAAAATGGGCCGAGCCGATGTTCAAGTTCGTTTCTTTATTTTACTAGAGTTTGAGCTCGTGTTCTTGTTAGCGTTTAACTCTGCTTCAAATTTGACTCATTTGGTAAACTTGTCTAGCTTGATAAATTTGAACTCGATCTGATATTATTTACGAAACTCCACTTTTAGCTCATATTTGAAACTCAATCTAATTTTAAACTCAATTGAATTTTATTTTTGTTTAAAATAAAATTATATAGTTATTAATATTTATAATTTATTTTTTAAAAATAAATATTCAATTATCAAGTTACTCGACAACTTGTCTGAGTCGACCAGTTTCTGTTCAAATTTAATTCATTAATAAATTAAATTTATATTTTTTGTTCTATCTTATTTGTTTAACATATAATCAATGAGTAAAGTCAAATTTTTATCAAACCAAGTGTCGATCTACTCATTTAAAATTTATGCCCTGTTTGATAACACTATTAGGTATCTTTATCGGTATCAATTTTAAAATTGATATTGATAAGAATTATCGAGAGGTGTTTGGTTAATTGTATCGATTTTAAAATCGGTAGTACAAACAAAACATATTATGTAATATTACTTTTGATATTGATACTCTAACATTTGAAAATATTAATATCAATATTAATATAATACCAAAAATAAAACCCTAACCAAACATGGCATTAGAAAGGGCAACATAAATCTGAACTTGGATGTGCATAAACTATATAATTAATTAAGGGGTCGACACGAAGGCATCTGTATCGGAAGCTGGAAACCTAAATAACGAGGAAATTGCCAAAAGTTAAAAAAAAATGCCCGGGGGTGTTCATGGTTCAATCCAATTAAATCTTAAAATCGATTTTGTTACGGCAGAAACAAAACCTAAGTAATTTGGTTTTTTTTTTTTTGCAATTCTATCCAATTGACGTTAAATTTAATATTTTATTTGTAAAAGGAACTATGATACCACTATATATTTATATTTTATAATAATATATTTTTAAAATTAATATAATATAAAAAAATAAATTAAGTCAATCTATGCAACTAATTACTCAAAAGGGAGATCCAACTAGGGATGTCAATGGTTACCGATTATCCGATTATCCGACCCGTTCGTTACACTACAGGAAACTGGGTCATTGGCGACGGGTTATTGGCGACGGCTTTTTTAAGCCGTCGCCAATAATGATAAAAGCGACGGCTAAACTAACACCGTCGCTAATATTTGGTAAATAGCGACGGCTCAATTGAGCCGTCGAAAATAATGGTTTTTGCGACGGTCGAAGCCGTCGCAATACCAGGAAAACGACCGTGCGGGTTTTTTTCTCGGAAAACTGGCGACGGCTTGTTACGCCGTCGCTACTAATATTAGTGGCGACGGCTTAAGCCGTCGCAATACCCAGAAAACGCCCCGTGCGGGATTTTTCCTCTGAGAATTGGCGACGGCTTAATACGCCGTCGCTAATAATATTAGTGGCGACGGCCTAAGCCGTCGCCACTAATCCATGGTGACCGTTGAACGGTCGACTTTTGTTGGCGACGGCGAAACCCGTCCCCAATGTAACTTATCCTGTTATTGGCGACGGCTTAAAAAGCCGTCGCCAATATATTTGGGTTAAAAAACCCTCGACGCCCTCCTTTCTTCCCCCCGCCGCGCGCTCTCTCTCTCTCTCTCACCGTCTGGTCCTGCCGCCGCCGCCGGTCGCCGCCGCTTCAGCCATCGCCGC
Source organism: Cryptocoryne crispatula var. balansae (assembly GCA_036172225.1). Taxonomy (NCBI): domain Eukaryota; kingdom Viridiplantae; phylum Streptophyta; class Magnoliopsida; order Alismatales; family Araceae; genus Cryptocoryne; species Cryptocoryne crispatula. Next base: position 8,187,768 of record CM069922.1, on the reverse strand, counting down.
CGCCGCCGCCGCCGGTCGCCGTCGCCGCCGCCGCCGCCGGTCGCCGCCGCCGCCGCCGGTCGCCGTCGCCGCCGCCGTGGCCGGCGCCGCCGCCGCCGTCGTCGCCGCCGCCGCCGGCTTGCCCCTTCCTGCGTAGGGCACCTTGAGGGGAGAGCTACCTCCGTCACCGCCGTGGGTGTCGCCGGCTCCGCCGCCGCCGCCGCCGCCACCTCCTTTGTGCTAGATTTAAACCCTACTTAGGGTTAATCGAACCTCCTTTGAGGTATACATCTTCAACAAACGAATTTTTTTTTAATTTTTTTTATATACATCACAAAGCATATATGTGCCAAATAGCCCTAACAAATTAATAGGTTAGGACCTCCTCAAACCAATTATGTAGCACCTTGATCACTTTAATTATTTAGGAGATAGAACAAAGGTAGATAGGTGCATAATTTATTTAATCATGGAATGAGCCTTAGAATAATATTTCATAATGCATTTGAGAGAAATACACAAGGGTAATGCCCCTTTGCATATAAATTCCCTTTAATTTTACTGACATTTTTATAGCTTGGTAGCATTAAATCATATTTAACCCTAAAATTTCGTAATAATAATTATTTTACATAACTAATATGTTTAGAATATTATTAGAAGACTATAATGTATTATTTGAATTTATTGGCATGATTGAACATGGATAACTCATCATAAATAGTAGTTTGGAGTTGGTCAGCATAGGGTGCGGCCTTGAAGGCTAGACCCTTTTAACTATTGATTTTGTATAATTTTTTGTTAAGGTACGACTTAATATAACAAATCTGAATTCTTAGTTTTCATGTCTAACTATTCGTTTGTGATAAAAATATTTAATTGGTATGTATAAACATTTATTGTTCAACAACAAGTCTAATTTTGATCATTTTATCTCTTTTTCAGGAAACTTCAATCGAGATATACACTTGAGAGTTTCTTCTTTCGGTGGAGGTTCGGTTATATATTGATTTATTTATTAAATTAACATTTCTTCATTGTATTTCAATCTTTTGACAAATTAAGATGAGTAACTTAGACAAATCATGGATGCATATTCCTAATAGATTAGATTCTAGATATATTGAAGGAATCGAAGAATTTTTAAACTATTCTTTTCATGATTCTAGAATACAATTTAGACATGGACAACATAACGATCTAATACAGTGTCCTTATAAAAAATGTTGTAATACATTTATTTTTAAAAGAAATGTTGTCAAAGAACACCTAATATGCAATGGTATATGGTTAAATTATCAAAAATGGATATGCCATGGTGAAATTGAAGTCAATATGATAAATGAGGACATTTCAATTTTAAATGAACCACAAGATAATTATGTAGATGATGAGGTAATGGAAATGTTACAAGATATTCAAAATAACGAATCTTCTATTCGACATAATGAGGAAGAACACAATGAAGATAATTTTCAATATTCTAAATTATTAAAAGATTCTGAAACACCTCTATATGAAGGTGTTAAAAATGTATCTAAATTAAAATTTATATTAAAGTTGATTCAACTTAAGTCCATTAATGGTCTCACTAGAAAATGTATGGATATGATATTATCTTTATTTAAGGAAGTTTTATCTAATGGGGCATGTGTTCCCGATAATTGGTATGAGCTTAAGAAATTAGTTAAGGAATTGGGACTTACTTATGAGAAAATTCATGCATGTAAAAATGATTGTATTCTATTTTGGAAAGAGAATAAAGATAAAAATGTTTGTCCATATTGTAACACCTCCAGATATAAAAATGATCCTAAAAATCAAAATAAAAAAATAGCACAAAAAGTTTTACATTATTTTTCATTAGGAGTTAGGTTGCAGCGTTTATTCATATCATCCAATACGGCTAAGTGGATGACATGGCACGATCAATCACGATCATATCAATTGAGAGGTGAAATGCGTCATCCCGCCGATTCTCCCGCTTGGAAAAGGGTGGATGAACTTTATCCGAAATTTGCGTTAGAGAAACGCAACATTCGGATTGGATTGGCTTCGTATGGCTTTAATCCATTTGGTCAAATGTCTTCAAAATATAGTGTGTGGCCTGTTGTTACAATGGTGTACAACTTACCATCGTGGATGTGTATGAAAGCCACATACACAATGATATCATTATTAATACCCGGTCCGAGAGCTCCCGGAAATGATATTGATGTATTCTTACAACCATTGGTGGAAGAGCTAAAAGATTTGTGGGAGATTGGATTGGCGACTTATGACGCCGAAAAGAAAGAGATTTTCATAATGAAAGTCCTACTTTTTAGTATGATAAATGATTTCCCGGGATATGCAAATTTTGTAAGGAATCGTCCATTAAAATTTGGTGCAGCGGAAGCGACGATTCCTATGGGTTCCTTTAGAATCCGTCTCAATCAGAACCGAACGACGAAAACCGAAAACCGATCAAATCGGGTTCGAATATACCTGATAGGGATTCATATAATCCCATGGAGAGGAAGGAGATGAGCTTCTCAAGCTCTACAAACCGTTCAAGTGTCCGGTCTCCAGCAGTATCCACACGAACTTCATCCACAGCAGGTTCTCCCTTCGCGCCGGCCTCGAGAACTCTTCCCGAACGGAGCTCCATCGACCATGGACAACTTCTAGAGAGAGGAGGAGGTAGGGAGGAGACTTGGGACGTGGTTTTCACCCTTGGCTTGATGGGGTTTGGCTGAAACCATTAGTATTTATAGAGAATTATGGAATTTTTCATAAAAACCCAAAATCTCTATAAATTACGTCCTTGCCCCTGTACTTGTGGATAAGTCCTTTTGTGTGTGACCCACTAGGCCCAATAACCTATTTGGTTGAGGCCTTAATAAAATAGAACAATTCTATTTAATTTAATTAAATCCGTTATCCGATAACAGATTAATCGGCCTACCGATCATGAAGGGTACAAGCCACATCCCATGATCCCAAATGGCTATGGGGATAATCTCATCTCCATTGAGGCTTTCCATCATCGATTACCACATGGATATAAACCCTCATCCATCCAATGTCCCGGTCGGAAAGGAGTACGGCATCGACTGTCAACTTCTTAGTGTACCGACTCTATAGGATACTGTACTCGGAATTGGATCAATTGGAAAACTCCTTTTCCAATTATCCTATCTACCCTGGCCAGGGATTTAGAGTACTATCCCATAGGACATTCACTCTCACTTACCGAGAGTGGATGATCCCTTGTTGTCCGCTCAATTGCCTCCATCGGATTTTCCTTGTACCCGATCCATCGCTATATAGGACCATCTAAATTGTGATCCATAAGTCAATGGTCAAAGCACAAGTTCCACCCAACAAGGCATCTTTGGCGACTCAGGTCAAAGGTTCAACCATGCAACCGTGATGATAGAAGACCCTGATAGACAGTTTGGTAAGATACCATTCAGGGTTTCTAATTCGGTCAGTTCAGTGAACTCATTCAACTAATGAGCACCTGTATGTGTATCTCAGTGTCTCCACACTAATGACCAATGAGATCGGTCGTCCTCATCACATGAGAAGACATCACATACACTAGTCTATCCGGATCCTTGATGTCCCGTCTCAAGTATCCTATGACTAGGAACATTTAGGTCAAATACCTCTAGATGATCAATCTCATTATCATGATCTCATCATGATTTAATCATCATTGTATTTGATCAAGGACTTCATTATTATATTCGCATCTAATAAGAGCTTATAATGAAGATTTGCCTAATTAATTGAATAAGATATTTCTAGAAATGTCGAATCATATCATATATGATTGGCTTGTAGGGCATACATTTCTATCAAATTTATCTGGATGGAGTACTAAAGGAAAATTGGCGTGTCCTATATGTAACGAAGAAACACATACCATTCGACTTACCCATAGTCGAAAACAATGCTACCTTGGTCATCGTCGGTTCTTACCAGTAGCACATCGGTGGAGAAAGAACCAGTATAAGCATCTTTTTGATGGTCGACGATGTGTGAAGGGAGCACCAAAGATACTTACGGGATATGACCTATGGAGGCAACAAAAGGAGATGGACACTATTAGGTTCGGAAAACCGTTTAAGAAAGATTTAGAGAACTTAAGGAAAAATTTGTCAAAGAATAAAAATTGGAAGAAGAAGAGTATATTTTTTGAGAAACTCCCATATTGGTCATCTCTTATCATTCGGCACCATTTGGATGTCATGCATATTGAGAAGAATGTGTGCGACAATATATTAGAGATGTTTAACCTATCAGGAATTGACAAGGACAATTTGAACTCACGGAAAGATTTAGTAGATTTAAATATTCGTCCCGAGTTACATCCGTACGAGGGTTCATCAAAGTTTCTAGATGCAATTTATAAACTTAGCAACGATCAAAAGTCTAGAATACTTGAATTCATTAAGAATGTTCGAGTGCCGGATGGTTATTCGTCGAATTTTAGTAGATGTGTAGATTTAAGTGTCCGAACAATTAGTGGTTTAAAAAGTCATGATTGTCATGTGATGATGCAAATAATTATTCCTTTGGCATTTCAAGGAAATGTGCCGAAGGATGTACTGAGTCCTATTGTAGAGTTATGCCAGTATTTTAAGATCATCTGCGCTAAGGTTTTGAACAGTAACATTTTGAGAGATTGGGAGACAAAGATTGCAGTAACATTGTGCAAGTTGGAACAAATTTTTCCACCATCATTCTTTGATGTAATGATTCACCTAGTTGTGCATTTGGCTTATGAGGCAAGAATGTCTGGACCAATTCAATACCGATGGATGTATCCAATTGAAAGATATTTAAAGAGGCTCAAAGATTATGTGGGCAACAAGGCGAGAGTTGAAGGTTCTATTGCCCGGGGCTACTTGGTTGAGGAGTGTACCCGAGTTTATTTCAACATATATGCGTGATACGAGTGAATATAGTAGAGATCGGAACTATGACGGTGGTTCAGAAGAAGTTGATACGGATGATAGTTCAATATTCAAACCAATTGGTCGCCCTTTGAGATGCAGGCGTGTGCCTAAAATTTTGACGGAAAGAGAACAACAGTTAATACATGCATACGTGTTAAATCAAGTTGATGACATCGATTATTTTCGTCAATCTCATAGTGATGCTCTTAAAAATAGACCAACTACGGAAGAAAACTTCTTCGTGTGGCTCATAACACACATTCAAGAGTTAAGAAATATAGGTTCTTCTAGATATACCAAGGAGCTGGAGATTTTATCACTCAGTCCGTCGAGATTTGCCTCGTCATTAAACGGTTATATATGTAATGGATTTAGATTTCGAACATTGGAATCCGATTCAACCAAATCAACTCAACTAAGTGGTGTTATTGTAAATGACCATCTTCAATCTGGTTGTGACGGTTATTATGGACGAATATTAGATATAATTGAGATATCGTTCGATCGGAATAGCCGTTTAACACTTTTTGAATGTGAATGGTGGGATGTACATGATAATGATCGAGGTTTTAAGGTTAATGAATATGGTTTTATATCATTAAACACACAGAGAAGATTAGGAACGGATGAACCGTTTGCACTAGCAAGCCAAGTGGAACAAGTTTTTTATGTAAATGATAACTCTAATAAGGGATGGGTGTTACCAGTATGATCACTACCTCGTAACTATTACAACCTTTCCGGAAATGAAAGTGAAGATGAAAACGAACCGTATCAAGAACAACTTATTAACGTACCTATAACATTTGGAGTAATCGACGAAGATGTACAACTTCAAGAAACTCAGCCTATACAAATAGAAAGTTAATCCGAAGAATTGGCGAAAAATCCGGAACCCGGAACGGGTCTCGGATTGGGCAATCCGGCCTCGGATTGGCCAAAAAAGCTAAGTCCCACAATCCGAAGCCGGATTGCCCGATCGGAACCCGGAACGGGTCTCGGATTGGGCAATCCGGCCTCGATTTGGCCAAAAAATCCAAGTTTCTCAATCCGAAGCCGGATTGCCCGATCGGAACCCGGAACGGGTCTCGGATTGGGCAATCCGGCCTCGGATTGGCCAAAAAATCAAAGTTTCTCAATCCGAAGCCGGATTGCCCGATCGGAACCCGGAACGGGTCTCGGATTGGGCAATCCGGCCTCGATTGGCCAAAAATCCAAGTTTCTCAATCCGAGCCGGATTGCCCGTCGGAACCGGAACGGGTCTCGGATTGGCCAATCCGGCCTCGGATTGGCGAAAAATCCAAGTTTCTCAATCCGGCCGGATTGCCCGACCGGAACCGGAACGGGTCTCGGATTGGGCAATCCGACCTGATTGGCCAAAAAATCCAAGTTTCTCAATCCGGGCCGGATTGCCCGACCGGAACCCGGAACGGGTCTCGGATTGGGCAATCCGGCCTCGATTGGCCAAAAATCCAAGTTTCTCAATCCGGCCGGATTGCCCGATCGGAACCGGAACGGGTCTCGGATTGGGCAATCCGGCCTCGATTGGCCAAAATCCAAGTTTCTCAATCCGCCGGATTGCCTGATCGGAACTGGAACGGGTCTCGGATTGGGCAATCCGGCCTCGGATTGGCCAAAAATCCAAGTTTCTCAATCCGGCCGGATTGCCCGACGGAACCGGAGCGGGTCTCGGATTAGGCAATCCGGCCTCGATTGGCAAAAAATCCAAGTTTCTCAATCCGAGCGGATTGCCCGACGGAACCCGGAACGGGTCTCGGATTGGGCAATGCGGCCTCGGATTGGCCAAAAATCCAAGTTTCTCAATCCGGCGGATTGCCCGATCGGAACCGGAACGGGTCTCGGATTGGGCAATCCGGCCTCGATTGGCCAAAAAATCCAAGTTTCTCAATCCGGCCGGATTGCCCGATCGGAACCGGAACGGGTCTCGGATTGGGCAATCCGGCCTGATTGGCCAAAAATCCAAGTTTCTCAATCCGCCGGATTGCCCGATCGGAACCGGAACGGGTCTCGGATTGGGCAATCCGCCTCGATTGGCCAAAATCCAAGTTTCTCAATCCGGCCGGATTGCCCGACCGGAACCGGAACGGGTCTCGGATTGGGCAATCCGGCCTCGGATTGGCCAAAATCCAAGTTTCTCAATCCGGCCGGATTGCCCGATCGGAACCGGAACGGGTCTCGGATTGGCAATCCGCCTCGGATTGGCCAAAAATCCAAGTTTCTCAATCTGCCGGATTGCCCGATCGGAACCCGAACGGGTCTCGGATTGGGCAATCCGGCCTCGGATTGGCCAAAATCAAGTTTCTCAATCCGCCGGATTGCCCGACGGAACCGGAACGGGTCTCGGATTGGCCAATCCGGCCTCGGATTGGCGAAAAATTCAAGTTTCTCAATCCGAGCCGGATTGCCCGACCGGAACCGGAACGGGTCTCGGATTGGGCAATCCGGCCTCGATTGGCCAAAAATCCAAGTTTCTCAATCCGCCGGATTGCCCGATCGGAACCGGAACGGGTCTCGGATTGGCCAATCCGGCCTCGGATTGGCGAAAAATCAAGTTTCTCAATCCGGCCGGATTGCCCGACCGGAACCCGGAACGGGTCTCGGATTGGGCAATCCGCCTCGATTGGCCAAAAATCCAAGTTTCTCAATCCGCCGGATTGCCCGACGGAACCCGGAACGGGTCTCGGATTGGGCAATCCGGCCTCGATTGGCCAAAAAATCCAAGTTTCTCAATCCGGCCGGATTGCCCGACCGGAACCGGAACGGGTCTCGGATTAGGCAATCCGGCCTCAGATTGGCCAAAATCCAAGTTTCTCAATCCGCCGGATTGCCCGACGGAACCGGAACGGGTCTCGGATTGGGCAATCCGGCCTCGATTGGCCAAAAATCCAAGTTTCTCAATCCGCCGGATTGCCCGACGGAACCCGAACGGGTCTCGGATTGGGCAATCCGGCCTGAATTGGCGAAAAATCCAAGTTTCTCAATCCGAGCCGGATTGCCCGATCGGAACCGGAACGGGTCTCGGATTGGGCAATCCGGCCTCGGATTGGCCAAAAATCCAAGTTTCTCAATCCGAGCCGGATTGCCCGACGGAACCCGAACGGGTCTCGGATTGGGCAATCCGGCCTCGGATTGGCCAAAAAATCCAAGTTTCTCAATCCGAACCCGGATTGCCCGACCGGAACCCGGAACGGGCCTCGGATTGGGATCGGGACGGATTGGCCAATCCGGCCTCGGATTGGCCAAAAAATCCAAGTTTCTCAATCCGAAGCCGGATTGCCCGATCGGAACCGGGAACGGGTCTCGGATTGGGCAATCCGGCCTCGGATTGGCCAAAAAATCTAAGTTTCTCAATCCGCCGGATTGCCCGATCGGAACCGGAACGGGTCTCGGATTGGCCAATCCGGCCTCGGATTGGCGAAAAATCAAGTTTCTCAATCCGAAGCGGATTGCCCGATCGGAACCCGGAACGGGTCTCGGATTGGGCAATCCGGCCTGATTGGCCAAAATCCAAGTTTCTCAATCCGCCGGATTGCCCGATCGGAACCCGGAACGGGTCTCGGATCGGCCAATCCGGCCTCGGATTGGCCAATCCGGCCTCGGATTGGCCAAAAAATCCAAGTTTCTCAATCCGAAGCCGGATTGCCCGATCGGAACCCGGAACGGGTCTCGGATTGGCCAATCCGGCCTCGGATTGGCCAAAAAATCCAAGTTTCTCAATCCGAAGCCGGATTGCCTGACGGAACCGGAACGGGTCTCGGATTGGGCAATCCGGCCTCGGATTGGCCAAAAATCAAGTTTCTCAATCCGCCGGATTGCCCGATCGGAACCGGAACGGGTCTCGGATTGGCCAATCCGGCCTCGGATTGGCCAAAAATCCAAGTTTCTCAATCCGAAGCCGGATTGCCCGATCGGAACCCGGAACGGGTCTCGGATTGGGCAATCCGGCCTCGGATTGGCCAAAAAATCCAAGTTTCTCAATCCGAAGCCGGATTGCCCGATCGGAACCCGGAACGGGTCTCGGATTGGGCAATCCGGCCTCGGATTGGCCAAAAAATCCAAGTTTCTCAATCCGCAGCCGGATTGCCCGATCGGAACCCGGGCCTCGGATTGGCCAAAAAATCCAAGTTTCTCAATCCGAAGCCGGATTGCCCGATCGGAACCCGGAACGGGTCTCGGATTGGCCAATCCGGCCTCGGATTGGCCAAAAAATTCAAGTTTCTCAATCCGAAGCCGGATTGCCCGATCGGAACCCGGAACGGGTCTCGGATTGGGCAATCCGGCCTCGGATTGGCCAAAAAATCCAAGTTTCTCAATCCGAAGCCGGATTGCCCGATCGGAACCCGGAACGGGTCTCGGATCGGCCAATCCGGCCTCGGATTGGCCAATCCGGCCTCGGATTGGCCAAAAAATCCAAGTTTCTCAATCCGAAGCCGGATTGCCCGATCGGAACCCGGAACGGGTCTCGGATTGGGCAATCCGGCCTCGGATTGGCCAAAAATCCAAGTTTCTCAATCCGGCCGGATTGCCCGATCGAACCGGAACGGGTCTCGGATTGGGCAATCCGGCCTCGAGGCCAAAATCCAAGTTTCTCAATCCGCCGGATTGCCCGACGGAACCCGGAACGGGTCTCGGATTGGGCAATCCGCCTCGATTGGCGAAAAATCCAAGTTTCTCAATCCGCCGGATTGCCTGATCGGAACCGGAGCGGGTCTCGGATTGGCCAATCCGGCCTCGGATTGGCCAAAATCCAAGTTTCTCAATCCGGCCGGATTGCCCGATCGGAACCGGAACGGGTCTCGGATTGGGCAATCCGCCTCGGATTGGCCAAAAATCCAAGTTTCTCAATCCGCCGGATTGCCCGATCGGAACCCGGAACGGGTCTCGGATTGGGCAATCCGGCCCTGATTGGCGAAAAATCCAAGTTTCTCAATCCGCCGGATTGCCCGACGGAACCGGAACGGGTCTCGGATTGGGCAATCCGGCCTCGATTGGCGAAAAATCCAAGTTTCTCAATCCGGCCGGATTGCCCGACCGGAACCGGAACGGGTCTCGGATTGGCCAATCCGGCCTCGGATTGGCCAAAAAATCCAAGTTTCTCAATCCGAAGCCGGATTGCCCGATCGGACCCCGGAACGGGTCTCGGATTGGGCAATCCGGCCTCGGATTGGCCAAAAAATCCAAGTTTCTCAATCCGAAGCCGGATTGCCCGATCGGAACCCGGAACGGGTCTCGGATTGGCCAATCCGGCCTCGGATTGGCCAAAAAATTCAAGTTTCTCAATCCGAAGCCGGATTGCCCGATCGGAACCCGGAACGGGCCTCGGATTAGGCAATCCGCCTCGGATTGGCCAAAAAATCAAGTTTCTCAATCCGGCCGGATTGCCCGATCGGAACCGGAGCGGGTCACCGGATTGGCCAATCCGGCCTCGGATTGGCGAAAAATCCAAGTTTCTCAATCCGAGCGGATTGCCCGATCGGAACCGGAGCGGGTCACCGGATTAGGCAATCCGGCCTCGATTGGCCAAAAAATCCAAGTTTCTCAATCCGGCGGATTGCCCGTCGGAACCGGAGCGGGTCTCGGATTGGCCAATCCGACCGCCAGTTGGCGAAAAATCAAGTTTCTCAATCCGAAGCCCGGATTGCACGATCGGAACCCGGAGCGGGTCTCGGATTAGGCAATCCGGCCTCGGATTGGCCAAAATCCAAGTTTCTCAATCCGGCCGGATTGCCCGACGGAACCGGAACGGGTCTCGGATTGGGCAATCCGGCCTCGGATTGGCGAAAAATCCAAGTTTCTCAATCCGAAGCGGATTGCCCGATCGGAACCGGAACGGGTCTCGGATTAGGCAATCCGCCTCAATTGGCGAAAAATCCAAGTTTCTCAATCCGCCGGATTGCCCGACGGAACCGGAGCGGGTCTCGGATTGGGCAATCCGGCCTGATTGGCCAAAAAATCCAAGTTTCTCAATCCGCCGGATTGCCCGACGGAACCGGAACGGGTCTCGGATTGGGCAATCCGGCCTCGGATTGGCCAAAAATCCAAGTTTCTCAATCCGGCCGGATTGCCCGATCGGAACCGGAGCGGGTCTCGGATTGGGCAATCCGGCCTCGATGGCCAAAATCCAAGTTTCTCAATCCGAAGCCGGATTGCCCGTCGGAACCGGAACGGGTCTCGGATTGGCCAATCCGGCCTCGGATTGGCGAAAAATCCAAGTTTCTCAATCCGGCCGGATTGCCCGATCGGAACCCGAACGGGTCTCGGATTGGGCAATCCGGCCTCGGATTGGCCAAAAAATCAAGTTTCTCAATCCGCCGGATTGCCCGATCGGAACCAGGAAGGGGTCCCGGAGTGGCCAATCCGGCCTCGGGGGGGCCAAAAAACCCAAGTTTCTCAATCCGAAGGGGGATTGCCGGATCGGAACCCGGAGCGGGTCCCGGATTGGGCAATGCGGCCTAATTGGCGAAAAATCCAAGTTTCTCAATCCGGCCGGATTGCCCGACCGGAACCGGAACGGTCTCGGATTGGCCAATCCGCCTCGGATTGGCGAAAAATCCAAGTTTCTCAATCCGAAGCCGGATTGCCCGACCGGAACCCGGAGCGGGTCTCGGATTGGGCAATCCGACCTGATTGGCCAAAATCCAAGTTTCTCAATCCGGCCGGATTGCCCGATCGGAACCGGAACGGGTCTCGGATTGGCCAATCCGGCCTCGGATTGGCCAAAAATCCAAGTTTCTCAATCCGGCGGATTGCCCGATCGGAACCGGAACGGGTCTCGGATTGGGCAATCCGGCCTGTTGGCCAAAATCCAAGTTTCTCAATCCGAAGCCGGATTGCCCGATCGGAACCCGGAACGGGTCTCGGATTGGGCAATCCGGCCTCGGATTGGCCAAAAATCCAAGTTTCTCAATCCGAAGCCGGACTGCCCGATCGAAACCCGGAACGGGTCTCGGATTGGGCAATCCGCCTCGATTTGGCCAAAAATCCAAGTTTCTCAATCCGGCCGGATTGCACGATCGGGACCCGGAACGGGTCTCGGATTGGGCAATCCGGCCTCGGATTGGCCAAAAAATCTAAGTCCCACAATCCGAAGCCGGATTGCCCGATCGGAACCCGGAACGGGTCTCGGATTGGGCAATCCGGCCTCGGATTGGTCTAAAGCTCCAAGTTCCTCAATCCGAAGCCGGATTGCCTGATCGGAACCCGGAACGGGTCTCGGATTGGGCAATCCGGCCTCGGATTGGCCAAAAAATCTAAGTTTCTCAATCCGAAGCCGGATTGCCCGATCGGAACCCGGAACGGGTCTCGGATTGGGCAATCCGGCCTCGGATTGGCCAAAAAATCTAAGTCCCACAATCCGAAGCCGGATTGCCCGATCGGAACCCGGAACGTGCCCCGGATTGGGCAATCCGGCCTCGGATTCGCTAAATTTTTTTTATTGCACAATCAGAAGCAGGGATTGCTGCCTAATATTTTTATGTGACAGATGAAGAGAATTTTCAACAAAAGTCGTAGGACATCTCAGACTTCTACACCATCTGAGGGCGGTGGACCTCGGGGTCAATCTCAAGCATCTAGGGATCGACCTTCCACCTCCAGGGGTGTTGCTTCCGAGCCAGTTAGGGAGGCACCCCATGAGCCTAGTCCATCTCGGACTCCTTCTCACCGGGTTCCGACGACGCCTCCTACGGATGGTAGTAGTCCATCTTCCCATGCTTCAGGTAAATATTTGAATAAATGCTAATAAAAAGTTTTTTTTAAAAATCTTCGTTGTCTAATTGTAATTTTTAATTTATACTTAACTAGCTACATCAGTTAGACGTGGGAGAGGTCCAACAAAGGCCATCAGTGTGCGAACACTTGGCCCTGATGAGTCCTACAATGTTGTTCTAGTAGGAGGATCCGGCGTTGGATCACATGGACAGGAGTTTACCTCCTACTTAGGAGTTATGAACAGAGTTCATTGCGATTTGTGGGAGCATAATTACATGGCTCTACCGCAGGAGAAAAAGGATGCCATATTCCGTGATTTAGAGGTAACATTCAAGTAGCTTCATCTTATCTAAATTTTGGTGAACTTTTTAATCATTTTTATATTAATGCAGCAACATTTTTACCTTTGAGCGGAATCCTCAATCGGATGCACAGATATTAAGGCATATGGGAGAGATGCAAAGAAAACAAAGAAATCATTTGAAAAGAAAGGTAAAATATAATTTAGAATGTAAATTCGAGATAACTAATTTTTTGTTAACAATATTTGTGTACAATAGTTTACAGGACGATCAAATGAGAAAGCTCGTGCCAACATTCCTACACACTGCAACGAGGAACAATGGCATCATATGTGCCATTTATGGAGTCAAGATGATGCTAGAGTAACTCCAAATTTTATTTCCTCTTATAATTAGATCCTATTCTTTTCATTTGCATTTTTTTAATGTTGTTTCATTTGTATATATATATGTAGGCATTGAGTGAAAAGAATGCCGGTAATAGGCGGCAATTAACAATGCCGTACAGAAGAGGAAGAACAAATATACATCAGTTAGAAAGAGACTTTGTAAGTAGTTAAAACTTAAAATTTCATATTAGTTGATTCTTATTCTGTAATCATCTCTTATCTTTTTTTTTAATTTTTTGGTAAGGTACGAAAAGAAGGTCGACCTCCAACTCGTCCGGAGGTATTCCAGATGAGTCAAACGCATGAAGAACTCGATGGAGCAGTCATTTGGGATAATGACCAAAGTCGTCTTATGATGGTAATTATTGATTATCATAACCTATTTTTCTTTATAATCCACAATTCATCACGGTGGGATTTTAATTTTTATTCATATTATTTATAGGAAAATATGCAAGGATTGATGAATCCCCCAGCATCTGAATCCTCGGATCTTTGGGGTATCGCGGCCTCCACTCACCGCGGAGGATGCTTTCGTATCCGTGTTTGGTAGAGATCGACCGGGACGGATCCGATGTGGTGGGCGAGGTGAAACTCGCCACACTTGGTATGGTGAGTCAAGCGGAGGTGCTTCTAGCTCGACTCGAAGTTCGAGAGCTTAGAGATCGAGGTGGCGAGGCAAGGAGAAATCAATGAACGTTATGAAGAACAAATAACTTCATTGAAACATCAATTGGACAACCAACAGAAATCATTCCAAGATAATTTCGATCGCCTCAATCTGATCATTGAAGGCTTGACTCAAAGGTTCCCGACTCTCGATGTGCCATCCACATCGGGGCATCCTCCACCTCAACAAACGAGAGGACGAAATGGCGATGACGACGAGGACTACGAGGATGCCGAGGAGAGTGAAGATGATGATGAAGATGAAGATGAAGAAGATGAATAGAAGATGTATTTTTTACTCTCTATGAATGTTATTCATATGTATCAAAACATTTTGTGTATGAATGTGATTTTGAATATGGTATGTGAATATGAATTTAAATTTGGTGAGTTTACATTTTGGTATGTTAATGTGTGTTGTTTCATCCTAATTCGGTGTCCGTTCCGAGTTTGAAACGAGCAATCCGGCACCGAAATTATTAATATAAATCAATTTTTGGATTGGTAGATCCGATTTTAGATCTTTATGAAAGTTTCAAGAATGATTGATTTTCCGGATTGGATCGTATAATTGATCCAATCCGGCCAATCAAATTATTTTTTTTTCGTAAATTAATTATTGGCGACGGTTTGTGTATAGCCGTCGCTAATAACTTTATTATTGACGGCTACGGCCGTCCCTAATATTAAAAATGTACCGTCGCAATACCAGAGAAAAATTCGGAACTCGGTTTTTCTCCTGGTATTGCGACGGTCGCTTTTAATATTGTGGACGGCCGTAGCCGTCGCTAATAAAGTTATTGGCGACGGCTAAACAATCCGTCGATACGAGTAAAATTCCGCAACGGGGTGATAGGGTTTCTGGTTGCCATTTGCGACGGCTTACGTCGCCGTCGCAACTACATTTATTGGCGACGGGTTAGACAGCCGTCGCCAATAAGATTATTTGAGACAGCTTAACCCGTCCCAAATAACTTCGTCCGCCGTCTAATCTCCTTATCCTTTGCGGCGGGTTTAGGCGTGGCTAGT
Organism: Cryptocoryne crispatula var. balansae; assembly: GCA_036172225.1. Lineage (NCBI taxonomy): Eukaryota > Viridiplantae > Streptophyta > Magnoliopsida > Alismatales > Araceae > Cryptocoryne > Cryptocoryne crispatula. Next base: position 8,172,720 of record CM069922.1, on the reverse strand, counting down.
AAACTTATTAGCGACGGTACATCTAAGCCGTCTCCAATAAATGGTCGTTTTGCAAATAACTTATGCGACGGCTCATAAGCCGTCGCCAATAAATGCACTAGGGACGGCTTAACAATAGCCGTCGCTAATATTATTGGCGACGGCGTTATTTGCGACGCGTTTGCGACGGCTTTGAAGCCGTCGCTAATATTTATTAGCGACGGCTTTTTGGTTTTTTGGGACGGCTTACAGCCGTCCCTAGTAACCTATTTTCTTGTAGTGTTAGTTAACGAACAGCAAGTGGATAATTTAAATTTTCCGAATAAGCTATCCGCGTTCGTTTACCGATTAACCGTTATCTTAGCGGATGCGGTCATGGATACACCATAAACCGAACCCGAAAACCGTTATCCGTATTCGCTAACTAATACATAATATATACGATATAACTCACAATTTATGACATCTAAGTATATATGACCCATCTAGAAAATCTTATTGTTCTTAACTCACCGGTTCACCCTCCTCCTTGAGATCTTAACATTGGATAAGCCTTGTCTTGACGTCTAACAGTGATGTTTTCATCCTCTTCTGCTTCTTGATGGTGCAATCCACGTACACACTTTTGCTGTAAATCGACTATCTCATATTTTATGTTGGACATGTATTATTTTGGAGATGTAATTAAGATTTTTTTTTCTATCTCATATTTTGTGTTGCACATCTAATTATTTACTACAGACTCAAAAATTAATTTTACTATGGACTTGTAAATTATTTTTCTATATTTCATGTTTTGTGGTAGATATATAATTAAGAATTTTCTTTTTGTTCATTGCAATAAATAGATACTTTTAATCGTAATATATATATTTTTTATGTGTCTTTATCGGTAAAATTATCTTTACTTCTTTATTTTGCTAGGTTGTATTATACGTATGTTATCTCTTTATATATTCGATAACCGTCCGTTATCCGACCGTAAACCGTTTTTAAGCGGATAGAACAATGCGGTTCGCGGATACACCCGATACCGATAGTTAACGAACAGCAAGTGGATACACCTTTTTCTTATAGGATACGGATAATACTATTATTCGACCCGTATCCGACCCGTTGACATCCCTAGATCCAACCGAGCCAAACTACTCATTGTTAAATAATCCGAGTCGCTTCAAAAGTTCGAACCGCTGACCATCCCACAGAATGCGTAAGTAAGACGGGTGAGTGGTCATGCCTTTCATTCACCTGAGGAACCCTTCCACACATTCCACGAAGATCGTCTCACCCATCTGCCTCACCTGCAACATAACTCCTGTACACATTTAAAAGAAGAAACTTATACTGAGGTCCACAGCCGATTATTTTCGGCAATTTCCCATTCAGAAAAATCAGATAGTCTACAGCTGGTTTATCGGACGATGAAGAAACATTTTCCATCTTCACCCCCTTGATTAAAACCATCCCACATCTCTCGCTACACAAGATGACCCTCATTTACCGGCTACTTCGTGGACAAGAGAGTTACGAACAGGCGACTAGGGTCTCAGTGCGGGCAGCGCGGCCCTCTTTGCGCAGACTAGCAGGTTTTCCGCCTGACCCCACATCAACTGCCAAACCAACAATGAGGAGAAGCTGGTGGAGAAGCCCCTTGATGACGGGAAACTCCTGCAAGAAGAAGATCAAAGAGGAAATCCAAGCAGAAGCATAACGTTTTCGGCTTCAAGAATTTCTGAAACAATACCTCTGCAACATCCTGGAAAGTGTTGTTGGTAATTTTGGAAGGAAGACACTTTGTTACGACACGGACTCCCCTGCAATCAGGAAAAGGATCAAAATTTAGGCATGTACATTTCACCAAGAGACGCAATGTTTGACCAATTAACCTGAAATTCACGCAAAGCAATACATAGCATCTTAGGATATGAAACAGCAATCGGGGAGAGAAATCTTGGTCACCAGCCAGGAGTGTAACCTACATTAGTCAAGTGAAAGGATATTCAAATAGAAAAAAAAGTGATGTTGATGAAGTAAGGAAAAGCTCTTTGTAAACAAACCAACTGTTTCCATGTCCGCATCAGCCCCTCGAGAATGTGAAGCTTTGGATGACATATGAAAGATATCCCAAAGGAATCTCGCAACATATACTCAAGGACATGCATAGAAATCTGCTAAGAAGTATAAGTAATGGTGATCAATAGATAACGGATAAACAACTTATTTACTAAAAAAATGACATGAAATTGAGGCTTTTAAGCTGTCCTAATTTACCACAAAGAAGTTGAATATGTTAAAATGCTAATGCAAAAAAAAAAAAAAAACTGTTTGTAATGTTCGAGTGCAATTCTTAAACTAAAAGCTCGTCCTTTATATGAAGCAGCTTTTCGGTCCAATTTGGAGCTATACATCATATGCTAAGATATATAGTTTGAAGCAATCATCGTGCTGAGCTCATTATAGGAAGACCACGCTATGATATTACATCCTGTAAGAATTAACACCAGATGACAATGCCCAAAAGGACATTCGTTTTTTTATGTTCTTCGTATATTAAAATCATGTCCTGAAAGTTATAGCTAGCATGTTGGATCTCTGGAGTCACTGAGAGATCAGATTGCATTTCTTTGAAATGTGCATCAGGTTTGTTTGTGAGAAGTATTATTACATCCTTGTCTGCATAAGGATGATGAATATCCTAATTCTCGTCAAGTCGGTGGACATATAAACTTTCCATGATCACAGACCGGCATGGTGCTAGTGGGCAAGTATTTGGCACTTGGACCCTCTGCACTTGGCCTTGAATGGCTAAGCAACTCCAATGTGCTGTATTGAGTTGCTCTTCCTGAGATTAAACTTAGGTGTTGCTTATGAATATTTACACATACATACAATGACTTTTATGAAATTATATCAGTGAAACAGTGTTTCCCCAAAATCCAGACAACACATACCACCAAGAATAGCATATAAACAATCTACAAGGAACAACCAATACAAATAAAGATTAGGAAACAATAACAGGAATGGAAAGAGAGAGAGACAGGTTCACTTTACCACTTTTGAGAGCTCATTCCCCGTCCTTAGGACAATCTGACAAACTTCAATCATATTGCTATCTATAGCCCATAGAATTATTTCAGGTTCTTTGCCCTTTAATCAAATTGATTAGCTTAGATATTTTAGACCTACCAAGAACTTTAAGCATTGAAAAAAGTAAGTACCTGACACAGAATTCCAATAACCGATAGGGCAATAGCTTGAATATTTCCAAACACTTCATTTTCATTTTTAAACACCATAATTGGTATCAGATAGTTTGGTATGCAAGCTGAAACATGAAGAACTGGCATTATTGCCTTTAAAGAAGCATGCAGAAACATCCGTTACAAATCATAATGAAAATCAGCATAGAATTTGTTGAAAAGAAATGACATTAGTTTGAAGATGAACAACGGCTAGAAATGAAACAGGAAAACGGAATGAACAAATCTTCAAAATGTCCATTGAATCAATGAATTGTTTGCATCTTTTCATAGAAAGCGGAGAATCACGAGAAGAAAGAAAAGACTAAGCATACCAACAAAAAAGATGAAGACAGTTTCAGGTATGGGTTCATTTCATGTGTATAAAATAATGGCATAACAGAAATAGAAATTAGAAAGTACACTGGAAAAGAACTTGCACAAAGAAGGAGAAATGGCATAATACCAAATGGCTCACCTTAGTTTCATATATGGATGCAGTTACAAAGGACCTAAATGTGAGCGAACACTCTTTTTAGAGGAAAGAGAATGTAATTATCTAAAATAAGCATAATCTAAGGACTGCATGAGAATGACGATTGGTTAACAGCATCAAATGGTCAAAATCGTGATTCTCTATCCATGTTAAAGTTGCTAAAGATCACGGAAGCATCGGCCATGAAATAGTTTGAAAAAAAAGCTCATTCTCCTTTGAAGCTATAACCAAAGAAATAACTCTCGCTTGAAAAGTCAAAGGAGACATGAGATCTAACAGCGTACAAATTTTCTTCTGGTCTCCCTGTTTGCGGCCACACTCTGCAATCACAGATGTCCAGCGTAAGAGAAAAAAAATTAAACAGAAATGGACACATATATTTACATACACAGCAAGGTGGACATAGGGGACACCTGGAAAAGCGTGAGGACATTAGCAAGACGCTTCATCGCTCTTACATTGAGATTATCATCTACCATCCTTTCAAGAAAGTCCACTACCTCCTGCCCGAAGTAAACGACATGAATTGGTTGAAACTATCGGGCATTCCAAGCCAAGGCAAGAAATCAACGAACATAGAGAAACGCCAAATCATTCGAACACACGGATACATGGGGGGAGTGGGAGGGAGAGAGAGAGCGAGACCTGCAGCAAGAGACACATTGTTGAGCAAGAGTGGAACAAGCAATATCCAGCTTGATAGTAATCGACAGGATTTTCCTTCCACCTCTGACACAGATCAAATGTCAAATAATTAAGAGGATATCAAGTAACAGCATCTTTTCCATCCGCAGCACCGACGAATATGACTGTTACGAATATATCCAGAGATAACAAGAACCAAGATAAAGGAGCCACCCCCATTAGCAAACAACATCAATTCTTCCAAATAAAATAAGGTATGTAATCAACTGAATGTTCCAAAATCAATTCGCTCCTTCGGGGAGGAACCTTCCTCGTTTTGGGAAAATGCCGATAGCGAGCCGGAAAAGAACATGGTACATGTACACGTCGCAAAATCGACTGAGAAAATAAAACAAAACAACCGAGCGGGAAAAAAGAGAGAAAAAAAAAGGTTAAAGTAAGCTGCCTAGATCATCCAAGACCATGGAAGAAAAAAACAAAAGAAGGAAGCAGCAAATACACCGAACCATGGAGATGATCGACAGTTAGATGGCGAGACGCACATCCATAAGGAAGTTGCTGAGGGCGCGTAGTGCGTTCTCCCGGATACCGCTATGAAGAAGCTCCAGGATAACCTCGGGGACGGCCATCGGTTTCCTCATCCGTTTCATTCCGTGCTTCTTCCCGCCCTTCTTCCTCGCTTTCGCCTCCGAGAACTCTGTCGACAAGCAAGCAGCATACGCACGGTGATGATCCCAGGAACAGGGAGGAAGACCCCCAGGGGGAGAGAGAGAGAGAGAGAGAGAGAGAGAGAGAGAGAGTGGAACCTTGATCGATCCTGGAGTCATAGAGGAGATTGAGAGTTCGCTCCTCCCATGGCTCCTCCAGGAAGCGCGCGTCTTCTTGGAGCTCCGCCATGGGCATCGACGCGGGAAAGTTGGCGAAGCTGCTGAAGAACAACGGGACGTCGCCTGCCATTCTGATGCAATCGCACAGCCCGAGGCGTGGCCTGTTCAAGAGAATTTTGTCGGTTTTTCTTATTTATATCTTACGTCCGGGTACCCGTGTTCTAGAAAGTTCTGATTTTTTACATATTCGTTGATATTTCGAATCTACCTTCGTAATCTTTTCGTCTTTTCGGTGGCCGGGGGTGCAGTGCCAACCGAGTCCAGTCTAGCACTGATATGTTCGGACGAGTACAAGTATATGACTCGTTTAATTAGAGTGTCAAAAATAATATTATAATAGTGTTGATATCGATATTTATAAAAGTTAATGCTCTGTTTAATTAGAGTTTCATTTTTGGTATTATATCAATATTGATATTAATATTTTTAAATATTAGAATATCAATATCAAAAATAATACAAGTTGACATATGTATTACATAATATGTTTTGTTTTTACTGCAAATTTTAAAATTGATACAATTAATCTAACACTTCTTTTCCTATCAATATCAATTTCAAAATTGATAAGGATAGAGATACCTAATAGTATTACCAAACAGGGTGTAAAATATTAATATTAAAATTTATATAAGTCAATATTTATATTATATAACATGTTTTATTTGTAATATAAATATTAAAATTAAGATAATTAATCAAACACATTGTCATCACCGTTAATTTTAAAATTAACGGTGGTAGAGATGCCTAATAATATTACCAAACAGGGTATTAGACTCTACTTTTACTAAATATGTTAAATTCATGTTTAAATATAATTTATTTATTAATCGAACACTAATTGGATTAAAATTTAATTTACATTCAACTTTAAGTTATATGTAAACTCGTTTATAAAATAAAAAATTATTCAAAAATTTTAGATTTAATTCAATTATAATACTCGATTTAACTTTAACCTAAAATTTTAAAATATTAAAATAATAATATATATTTATTAATACACATAATATTTTTAAACTAAAATTTTAATACAATATTTAATTGAGTTACTCCTAAGTTTATTTAGTCGAGTATAGGTATGTTCAAAATTGACTCGTCTAATAAGTTGATGTTTTTAGTTCAAATTTTTTTATTTAACATGATAAAAGAGTCTAACGAAAATTTTAATGAGCCAAGGTGAACTGCTTGTCCAATAATGTATTGGTTACTTTGGACCCCCATCAGTGACCAGTGAAATGATCAAAACGTCTTCTCTTTCTCCTGGCTATAGTGCAATTTGAGAGAGAGTTTTCTCAAATATAGTAAATTTTATTGTAAACATATATATTTTTAATGTTACATTATAATAGAGACAATGTGGTGTAAAAAAACATAGTATTTGAATATTTTTATTATTTTCAACAGTATATTGTAATTTATATTTCGATTGATTTTAATTGTGTTCATATTCTAATTTCATTATTAGAATCCAAATTAAATTCTGTGATATTCTAAATGCATATCACTTGACAAATGTTACCTATGGGGTGTTTGGTTGCATGATAATGGGGATTTTTATTTTAATTTTTAAAAATTGTAAGAAAACTTGTTAAAAGAGGTGTTTGACAACCTTGACAATTTTATGTTTTGAAACTGATTTTCTTCTTAAACAAAAAAGAGGGCCTCACCTTTTTTTTTCTTGTGGTCCCCCACTTCATTTGGTCATGAATGGTAGTTACTTTTTTGTTGTTTGGTTGCACGATAATTTTTTTGTACACTTTCATGATAAAAATTTGTATTAAAATAAGAAGTGAACCAACTCATGACATAAAATTATCATGTTTGGAGGGATGTGATTACAAAAAAGAGTAACTACCACACATGACCAAACAAAATGGGGGACCACAAGAAAAAAAGAAAGAGGTGAGACCCTCTTTTTTTTGCTTAAGAAGAAAATCAATTTTAAAACATAAAATTGTCATGGTTATCAAACACCTCTTTTAACAAGTTTTCTTACAATTTTTTAAAATTGAAACAAAAATCTTCATTATCATGCAACCAAACACCTCGTTAGTTGAAACTTTGAGACTTAATGTGATTTCGACGGTGTCACGTATGTTAAGAAAGACACGAGTATCCAAGTGAGAGGAACGGTGTAATATATATATATATCACTTTGAAATATATAATTTTGTTGGTAAAAGCTGTGAATATCTTATTTCGATACACAGTCTCCTTTTAACAACCTATTGCAGTATAAGATAATGTAAAGTACAAAATAATAATTTTGTTGTACCAAACAATAAATGAAAGATATTCTAAATATATCATTGACTCTCCTGACAACAGACTAGGAGTAATCTCTCGAAATATTGAATGTCAATATCCTGATAACTTATTTTCATACTTTATGATTTAAAAGCGTAAATTACCGGGTGCGCCGAATCCGTGAAAACCTTATATTTATTGCATTAAATATCGTCAACTCCAATGATTTTCTGCAATTTAAAAAGTTGACATCTTCGGACTTTCTATAAAAAGTTTGTTTATTTTAACAAAGTATATATACAATTTTTTTGTTGGCAGACAAACCCACAAAATCTGAATATTCGAAAAGTACTGTTTGGCGGATCATATGTTCAAGGGGAAGAGGCCAGGGAGGAGTTTCAAGATAAAAAAAACAATACGCTTTAATTTGCAGCGATTTTATGTTATTACGAAAACGGAGGGATTTCGCTCGAAAAGGTCAATGATAGATAAACCCATCACGTTTTAGAAAATTACGGATCTAGCACCGTGTTCTTTAAATATCTTACCGAGTTAAATTTACCGTGCGGGTTGCAGGCTTGCCTCCGCCCGTAACTCCGTAAGGCCGTAAGTCGGTAACTTCTCGTCTACGGCTCTCACACGTGACGGCCTCTACGCACGTGTTATGCTAAAATGCGCACGTCCTTCACTGCAAGCCCGGAACAACTTGCCGCATTTTTTTCCGCTCTTCCCCTTCGTCGCGAGAAGGAACGTGGCAAGCTCTGCTGAGCGAATAGGGGGGCTCCGCGCTACTCCGCTTCGGCGTTCATGGCGGCCCCGGCGAAACCATGGAAGGCGGAGTACGCCAAGTCATCGAGGTCGTCCTGCAAGTCTTGCAAGAATGCCATCCAGAAGGACGTGCTTCGATTGGGGAAGATGGTCCAGGCTACACAGTTCGACGGTTTTATGCCGGTAAGAGGCGTCATCGGAGACGATCTTTAATCTTTTACATTCTGCCTTCTCACCCCTTCCCAGGTGATTCCGGCGGCTTGCTTATACAATAGGTTTGGTGAAGACCTTCTTTTGCATGTGGTACCGGTGCACTACGTATTCCGTTTTGTTCACTCGACGGCGTGTTGACTGTTGACTGTTGACTGTCGGGTATTGATGTTTGGATCGAACTCCTTGTATTTAGTTTTTTGTTCATCAATCTTGTTGGGTTAATCCCTTGTCGGGCGAAGTTGCTTTGTTTTCTCTACTTGCTTCAACCGAAATCTCTGCTCAATTTTGATGCAATTTCGTTATCAAGGACTTGCTTTTTTATAGCCTCTCCGGATCACCTCAGTTCCTCGGTGGAGAGAATAGTCTCTGTCTTCAATAAAAAACGGCCAGAACCCTCGGGCCACTTAATTGAATCGTCACTTAGGTGGCCACAACTGAATCGCCACTTAACTAGCCCGGGGGTTGCAACCGTTTCTTATTGGGGACTGAGATTGTTTTCTCCACTGGAGAACTGAGGTGATCCTGCATTTAAGGGCTAAGCACCTTGCACATTGCTGTTTTGTGCGAGTTCTCTCCTGCGCTTTTTTTTTTACCCGAAATTTGTATTTTGCACGATCGAGTATTTACTCTTTTTTGACAAAGGTCCGAAGACCAAGATTTCTATTAATATCATAAGTGACGATTACAATAGGAAAGAAGAAAAAGCAACGGCTAGGAGAAGCGTGGTAAGGGAATACAAAACAAACCCAAAACCCTTCTACTAAGGTGATAGAAAGGATTATACAAGAAATTTTTTTCAGCACATAGGACAACTCCCTAAACTTATCCACTTCCCAATAACACCCAAAACAATCAAAGGACAAATATGTGACATGAGTAGATATAAGCTGGAGGATCAAGTTTAGATCCTCGAACTGATCTTAAAATTGTGAATATTTCTTGTGTGCCAAATTGCTCAAAGCATGGTTGAATAAGCAAGCACCCACATAATAGTCTTAGACGGCCAATGGTTCATACTGGGCCATGTCTATGTCTGCAGAAGGGATATGGTTCTAATGGGTTCTGTCCAATCAATATTCAACCACTTGAACACAGTCCTTCAAAGAGAATTGATGATCCTACACTTAAAGAAAAGATAATCAATACTTTCTTCTTTACAGCCGTAGAAACACAATCGGTATGCATTGTCAGAAAAATCCTCTGAAGGTAACTTCTGGTTGGGAGCCTAACCTTACCAATCTTCCAAGGGAAAATCTTGATCTTAGTGGGGATAGGTTGATTACACACCTTATGATGCAACAAAACCTCCACTCCACCTTTGATCAACCTTGTAACATAATTTGAATAGTGTAGCGAACAACAAGCAAGGGGTACATACCCGATCCACTTATCTTTTCATAAGGTGGTTCTACTATCTCCTAGATCAATGGAAGTAGCAGACTCAAAGAAATCCCAATTATGAAGAATGCCTTTCCAAATATTGGATACACTATTTCTATTTCTGAAATCTCTGATTGAAGATTCATTCTCCCTTACTTTATACTTTGAATAGGCTATACTGGCCTGCTGAGCATCCCTGTTAAGATTAAGTTTTCACAGCCATTTGGATAACATGGCATCATTAAATGCTGCAAGGGGTACAAGTCTCATGCCCCTTCAACAGTAGGTCTACAGACACGGTTCCATCTGAATAGGTGTAACCATTTATTATCCTGATGACCTTTCCACAAGAAAGTAGCTTTGATGCTCTCCAATTTATGGCAAATGCATTCATGCACTCTCAATACGGAGAAATAATAGAGATGTATACTTTGTAACACAATCTTTAATAATAATCACCTCCCTCCTGAAGATACCATTCTGCTTTTCCATCCCTGTAACTTACCTTCAAACTTATGAATCACGCACTGTCAATCTTTGCTTTTAATTCCTTATATGATAAGGGTAAGCCAAGATATTTAATGGGTAGGGAAGCCCATGTCATATTGAAAATACTCTGTGCTTGTTCACGCTACTCCTCACTCAAATTGATCTTGATGAGCTCACATTTTTTCTTATTTATCTTCAATTCAGTTACTGATTGCAGCAAGCAAGAATAATTTTTAAATTGAGACATTTTTCAAGGTTTGTTGAGGAGAAAAGTAAGGTGTCATCAGTCATCTGCAAATTGAAGATGTGCAACACGCTCTTTGTTAGTATCCACTTCAATACCTTTATTGAGATTGCATTGTTCTAGTTTTTTTTTTTTTACATAATGTTGGGTACTTGGCCTATAAGGACAAATAATTGTGGAGAAATTGGGTTCCCTTGCCTGAGACCTCTAGTAGAACCAAAGAGGCCAAAACCCGTACCATTAATGTCAACAGAAAACATTGCTGTGCTAATGCAACTTTTAATCCACCTAATCCCTTTGTTGCTGAAACCCATCAGTTGCATAATTCTTAGCAAACATGACCACTTGACCCTATCATATGCTTTTTCAAAGTCTAACTTTAAGAGGATGCGTTGTTTCTTTCTATTTTTTTGATCATGTAAGCACTCGTGGGCTGTCATAAAATTATCAAGAATATTTCTACTTCGAATAAAAGCATACTGCGATATGTTACTTCACCAATGTACTACTCAATCTGGTGGCAAGTATTTTGGTAATAATCTTGTAGTTGCAGTTTATCAAACTAATAGGTCTAAGGTCGCTAATGTCCTCCACCATGTCCTGCTTAGGAATATGCACCAGAGATGTAGAGTTCAGCAGTTTGATGCAGCCCGGATCCATCTCGAACTTTTTAATAAGAGCCATGTAGTCCTCCTTGTTCACATCCCATCAATGAATGTAGAAACCGGTTGAAAAACCATTAGGATCAGGTGCTTTGTATGGGTCCATATCCTTGATAGCACAAAAGATCTCCTGCCCTAGGAAAGCATTACTAAGGGACTCCGCCTCTTCTCTATGTAAAGCATGTTGAAATTAAGAAAAGGGGACCAAATCTTTATAAAAGTTTGATGCGTGGTGGCCAATCTGATCGGTTCCTTCGCTGTCAACACTGTTGACACAAGGACTTTGAACTGTAATCTTCTTTTTTCTCAGGGTTGCCTGAGTATGAAAATATTGTGTTCTTATCACATTTTTTAAACCACTGTTCCTTCAACCTCTGTTTCCACTTAATCTCTTCCATATAACACCATTCTTTATAGTCCTTGTTAACTTTGTTCCACTCTATCTCTGGCTCTCATCAATCTGACCACTGTCACTTAATCCCTCAAAAAATTGTATTTTGAAATCTAATCCCCCCTAGTTGCAGCTGAACTATGAAAATTTATCTTTTCCCATTTCTTCAGGCATTTTTTTAACCACTTGAGATAAACCTCCAGGCTGCCGAGTGAATTAACTTTATATTCATCCCAGCTCCCTTTGACTAGATCTTTGAAGTTTGGAGCTCTATACCATGCCAACTCAAAATTGAACTTCTTAGTTTTGACCATCTTCAGCTTGCTGTAGGTTATACCTACAATGACGTGGTCTGAAACCACACTTGGAATCATGGAATGCCATATCATGATATTTTTGTGAGATCTCGGTCTCGCCGACCCCACTATGTCTCTTCCGCCCTATTAGGCGGGGAAGGAGCTCATACGGGTTCCTGTACGAGCTTGATCCAGTCACTTCCTGTAATGTTGGGTCCCAATGATCTGACATCGCCAAGTGATCGGATCCCCACTGTGAACACTCAATTTCATTAAGAAAAAATGAGGAGGGATGTTATCACAATTTGGTATTATGGTGTCACCGTTTATTTAAAAAAAAAATCTAACTATCATGTTCACAAAAGTCCCACATCATTTAGGTGCAATTGGGAGGCTTATGGTTCATTTAAGCCCATTTTCTCAAAGTTTTTTTTATTCACTTCATTCATATTTTGAGGAGACGGTGAGAGATGTGCAGAAAAAATATAATAATAATATTTTTTTTACCAGCCGGACATTCAAGGACCGTTGAGAATTAAAAAGAAGAAAAGAAAATTTCACTTTGGAGCCCTCCCTTCCCTGCCAGCGTAGTCACTTCCATCCCTTTGGTTGACTCCTAAAATTTAGGAGTTATTGATTATCTCTCCCCACCATTTTCTAAAATCTGAACCTTTTTTATAAAAAGAAAGGGGAAGCAAAAAAATGGCAACGGCTCCCAATTCCTTGCGCACCAGCAGTCTCCCCTTGCTGCCGCCTCTCCCGCTTTAACTCCTCCCCAATCAAATATTTATGAGGAGGGAAAGAACTACGGGGCAAGAGAATTGGCCCAACCGCACCTCCTATTTTTGGAGCTCAAAAGAAAGAAGGGAGGGCCGCATGGAGGTCTGGCGGAGAGCCAGCGTGGGACTGCCGTGTTTGGGAGGGGCCGGGAGCGGAGGATAAAAGGAAGGAGGGAGTAGGCCGCGCGGGGTGGAGGCTGAGAGGAGAGGTCTGAAAGGGCAGGGAGAGTAGGGGTCGAGCAGAAGATACCAAAATCAAGAGAGGAGAAGAGCACCATCCACCGTTCGGAGAGCTCGTCCACGGGGCGTACAGGAAGGAGAAGAAGAGCAACATAGCGAATGTGAGAAGAGGATGGATGCCTAACTTCCGACGACGGCGCTCTTCTCTATGTTCTCGGGTCCTCTTGGCCTCAACTATGGCGTTAGTGATGGACTGCGCCAGCCCTCATCTTTCCGGATGGTGCCCACGATGTCGACGGCCGTCGTAGCAAGCTTCGACGGCATCATCGGCAGCAGCTCCCGCGACCCCGGGCGGCAAGAAAGGTCTTGCGGGGCTTCTTAATGTCAGCCAACGCCCGCATATCTGTCAACCATAGCAGCAAGTTCCAATGTCCCCCCCCTCACGTTGGCCTCTAGAGGTCGACGGGGTCAGTACTAGCAAGGGCAAACCTCGACGACGACTTCGGCGGCCGCTGCAGGGCCTGGCAAACGCAGTCGACCCCCCTCCTCGGCGATCTCCGTGAGCCCTAGCCGGTTGGAGGGCAGCAATAGCGGCTGCATACAGCAGAGAAGGGACATCTCGTTCCTTCCCTCGGCCGCAACGTCTTCTCCGCTGGGCTCCACGACTCCGATGGCAGTGGTAGCGGCCGACAATGACAGAGGACCTCCGCGCTTGCTACGACGGATCTTCATGGTGGCCGCGGTGGCTCCGAATGGGGTCATCGACGACGCCTTCCCCCCTTCGCGACCCCGCTGGCTGCATCTCGCTGTTCCAATGACGCCTCCAGGCTTGCCCCTGGCGTCGAAGGGACCCGCAAGGGGACTTGGTGCCGACAGCCCCGCCGACGATCGCACACCGCGGTGGCCTCTCCGGGCACGAGGACCCGTGGGGAAATCTTATGTCCGATTGCAACTCCCGCAGCAGCAGGGACAAGCCCCGCGGGGCTTTGGCATCTTCTACGGCAGAGAGGGTTGCTCCCTGCAACCCATCCAGCGGTGGGAGATCGTGAAAAGGGAGCCAGCTCCGACGACGGCCAACTTTCACGTACTGCCGCGACGGTGCGGCATGACGGCGCACAAGGTTACGGAGAACGGGGCGACCGCCTGGACCGTGGTCATCTGCAGCCGTAAGGAGGCCAACCGCAGAGATGGGATAGAGAGGCATCGGCTGGTTGCGCGCCTGGATGGTCCGGGACCATGGCGCCCATCCGGCGGGGCTCACAGACGACCATGGCCTTACAAAAGATAGAGCATGGCCGCGCATGTGCGCGACCGCAACCGGGAGCTGCAGCCGGGTCCAAATGGGATCTGCCGCAAGGGGGGATCCATCGGAAAGAGGCCCATTGGGCCAACATGGGCTGCCGGATCGCCGGAGGACCATCTCGACTTAGCCGGGTCGACTCCCAGCAAGTCTAAAAGGCTTTGACAAATAAAAAATTAAATAAAAATTGAAATGCGAAATGCCATATTAAATAAAGGGTGAGCTCAAAATTTGAGCGCCCTAGGACGGCTATTCCGACTACGTCTCGGGTAGGCGCTCCTGGACGTGGGCGCGGGCATGTTTCCGTTGCAAACGGTTCCATTCTCCCCGGTGCGACAAGTCAAAAGACTTCGTCGTATTGGAGGTGAGCCCACTCGATCGAGGATCGGTCGGCATACTGCCGGAATGCTGATTTTTCCTCCGATCTTGTGAGAAGCGCACCGGGGAAGAGAAATTTCAAACCTTGGACTTCGGCACCGACATGAAATGAAATGAAGTTTGTTCAAGTGTCGACATGGATGTTCGAATTGGGCACCGAACATTAACCCGATGGGCCGGATGGGATGCGAGCTCAAATTAAATAACTAAGATAAAAATAATAAAAAACACTCATCAAATTTGAAAGCATAAAAATCAGATTTTTAAACAACCTAAAAAAATACGTAATGCATGTAACTAAATTCCTTAAATAAGTGACAATTAAATAACATCAAAGAAAATTAAAGTAAACAATCTCCAATGCATTAAACTTTATCAAAATTCACTAAAACAATCCTCGAACACCAAAAATTAGATTGTAAAAATTAAATAAAATTGAAAGAACTAAATCAAAAAATCCTTAAACAACTTAATCAAAGTCTTAAGTCAATTAAAATACTTTGAACATACCTAAACCAACGTTGTAACATAAGTAGCACATGAAATTAAATAATTTCAACCTAAATGGTGATCTAAATATCAAATCATAGCACACCTAATTCATTTAATCAAACTTTAAACTTAAAACAAGGTCATAATCAAATTGAAATTCAACAAAACAAATAAATCAAACTCAACCCATTAATTCAAAACATTAATGAAAAGATCAAATTAAAAAAAATAAACAACTTGAAAAATCAAATCTAAATCAATTAGTAAAAATCACATCTTAATCAAATAAAATCAACGTCAACCAAACGTAACGCAACTTGTTCGCATCTCATCGGGCCCGCAAGGCTTACGGCCCTCTAGTTTATTGTTTTGTATGGATGTGCACTCTCTACCAAACGGATTGCTATGGCGGTTAATCAAGGGCGTTCGAGTACTTGCTCGATGTAAGTTAACGCCGGGTATTCGCACCATCCGGTGGAGAGGGGTCAAAAATCAATTTTTTTTCAAAGAACCCGAACCTCGGTTCTAATAATTTTAAATGTATCGTCGGACTATTTAATACATTTATAGGTTAATACCTATTTTCCTAAGTAGTCCAAAGGAGATACGAAAATGATTTTGAAAATTAAATTGAAATGTAAAAAACGAGGTTCTCACACCCACCCAATAGGGCGAGGAAACACAACATGAAGCTGCTGCGGCGGCGACACTACCTCGGCACCGGATTCTAGCTCCGATTCGATCCGGTGAGTCGAGGCAGACCATAAACTCTGTATCTATGGGCTTATTTTTATGTTTCTTTTTTCGTTTTTTTAATTTATATTGTTAGGTAATGTATACCCTATGTATATGAAATCTGAGATCTGATCTCCTTAGATTTTCTCGAGAATGTCACAAGATTGCTTCTCTTTCATCATTCTGAGATGAAGCCAAGATTTGAGATGGCAATCCTTACTTGGAATAAAAAAAATCAATTGGAATATCATATGAGTCAACCCAAGAGGAAGATATGAAAAATCTATCCAACTTGGATCTAGATCTATAATTAGACCAGGTATAATTGATGCAAGAATTGGGGACCTCGATCATTCCACAGTAATCTAGCCAATCATTGAAGGCTGCCATTTCATGAGTCGACCAGGTCTCTCCTCTAGTTTCTGAATAACAGTAAAATCTCCGTCTGCACACAAGGCAGAGTTGCTGTTATTGCTCAACACTTGCTTTAAATCAGAGAAGAATTAGATTTATCAGTTTTCTCAATAAGGCCATAACCATTGCACAGGAACCAGACTTTACCAGTACAGTGAATTTGAGAGTATGAAAGTGTCTATTCTTTCAGATATCTTCAACCTTCAAGGAAGGTCGCTAATATTTTACCCAGGTGTTTCTCATGCAATGTCTTGTTAGATGTTTAGAAAAAGTATTGCTGAAAATTTGTCAAATTCTTAGGCTTCTATTACGTGCTGGAAGGTGAAAAGAAAAATGATAGTGTAATATGTAACAGCTAAAACTAAAGCTGAGATATTTGGCATAGGTTCCATAGGCCTAGCAAACAACTATGCAACACATTACTCCAGAATGGTTATTGTTCATGATTCAATCACAAGGGATGAATCAACTGTTCTGAGATCAAAACCTTCACTTTTTATTAAAGTGACCCGAAAATAGAAGTTGCAGTTCATTCTGAATAGCTGATGGATAAAGATGAAGCCTCAGGAGAGACCTGTCAAGGGATGATATCCCAAAAGAAAGAAACAAAGCGCAGAAGGAGGTTTACACTAATCACCAAATTCCATAGAAAACCTTCCAACTGTCACAATACAACCATGCTCAATATATTAATTACCATTACAAATTTACAAGATACCCTATATTGGTCAATTAGTGGTACACCATATTGAAGATAGAAGCAATAGGAGATGAGTCATTCTTAGACTTTCTTCTGTTTCTTGATAACTAGACTGTACATGAGAAAGAAGGAAGAAGCAATTCCTTAGGCCACAACGGCGCAACCTATACAGAATGCTTACGGTGATTATTCATATTGTGGCAAAGAAATTCTTGTCATTTGTTATTTGGATTATAAATCATTGGGGGTTTGAATACAGGACGAACTTTATCCCTTCTACTATCATCATTTTGTAGACAAATTTGTCTATCTTTGAATATACGAGACCTGAAAAAAAGTAATGGCCATTTTCCTTTGAACATATTGTACTTGTTTCTTCTATGGACAATGAACTTTGAAGATGAATAAAGAAATTGGAAGCACTCTTATCCTGGCAGGAAATGCATGTGGATTAGCTTTGTGAACAGTAATTCAGTATCTGACTTTTTCCAATCCACTCGTGAAAAATTAGCAGAAATCAAGGAACTCCGTGTTGCAGAGTCGGTATTGGCTAAGCCTGATCCCAAGCTGAAATGGGCCATTCGGCTGATCCAAGGGAAGATAAACTGATTTGGGATTAGTCTGGATTAGTTATTCCAAAAACTGAAAAAACAAGAAAAAACAACGTAAACAAATACCCAAGGTGGAATGGTGGCTGATTTTGGTCCTATCTGATGGGTGGAGAAGATGCAGGGGCGGCAGCGGTGGTGCTGCCCTTGCATTGTCGGGTAAACAAAATAGGTATTTTTCTGTTTAACTCCCAAGGTGGACGTAGTTGCAAAAGCAAATTGTAAGCTAATTTAAGGAGAGATTGGAGAGGATTAGCAATGCTGGGCTAAAACATTTAATCACATTGAAAGAATTCTAGTCTTTCTCCTTATAATATTTCACCTGATATGATGGATTTAATCATTCATATAAACATATTTTATCAATCTAATTAGAAAATTTGACATAGTAATTTGATTGATAACAAACACTGTCATATAGTTAATTTTTCATCAATGGCACTTTTTTGGCAAATACTGGTCTACTTATGTTTTACCGCTTAAATTGAAGAGTTCCTGATCTCCTGCATAACTTTTTAATGTTGTATATGGTGTAACATTTTCAAGCATTTTCATCATAATCAATCATATACACATTTTGTCAATCTAATTATAAATTTTAATTTAGTAATTTGATTGTGATGCTGTCATATAGTTAATTTTCATCAATGAGTCTTCTTTGGCAAACATTAGTCTACTTATCATTCAGCATCTAAATTGGAGAGTTTCTGATCCTGAATTCTAGTCTTTTCGTTTATAATGTTATATGTTTTTTTTCACATGTATGATGGGTATGCAATGAGCATCCTTCTTAACCAATCATATATGCATATTTTGTCAATCTAATTTTAAGTTTAATTTAGTAATCTGATGGAGAACAGTTTCTGTCTTGTAGTCAATTTTCATCACCGACTTTTCTTTGGCAAATGTTGGTCTACTTATCTTTCACCAGTTAACTTGGAGAGTTTCTGACCTCCTGCATATCTTCTTAAAGTTGTGGATGGTGAAAATTGGCAAACATTTCATCAATGATTCTTCTTTGGCTCAACATTGGCTTAATTTTATAATTTATTTTGGTATGCAATGTTGTATGCTAGTGAATGTTGGACAGTGAAGGAAAAACATGGTTCCGAAATCAGTGTTGCTGAAATGAGAATGCTAAGATTGATATATGATGGTTATATTAGATTAGATAGAACATGAAATAAATATATTAGAAAAAATGTGGGAGTATTGGCAATTGTAGACAAATTGAAAGAAGGAAGATTGAGTATGAACATAATAAATGTAGACCTAATGAAGCTCATGTTAGAAAAGTGAAAATATCAAAATAGTAGGAAAAACAAGATCATAGTAGACCTAAGTTAACATGGAGGAGGGTAATTTAATATTTGTGAAGAAATAACTTAAACTTGACGTGAATGCAAAAAGAGAAACCATATAGTAAACCATAAAAAATTTGAGAAATAGATTGAGTTGACTTGAGTTGTATACATTGTGCAAATGTAATTATTCATGCCTTATCTTTACTCCATGCTTTATGTGATGATGTATGATGTAACTGGCATTGGATTGTTGGAAGGTCAACTTATTTTATAATTTTTTGCTTACACTAGATTTATGAAGACCAGTCCGTTTTTCTCCTCGTTGCTTTCATATCATGTGAAACCCAGCTTGCAACAGGTTCTTGAATGTTTCAGCTACCTCCTAACCTGCCTTTTTCTTGTTTGAGACAGTTTTATTTTTTTTGCTTTGAAGAGTACATACATATGACAATATATGTATGTATGACAATTTGAAGGAGCTTGATTATTTGGGAGATATACTCACCCATATTGAATGATTAAATTTGCTCAATATATTCTATGTTCCATTCAATTTGCGAATGGTATTCTGTGGGTGTTATGAAGAAGATTTGGATCATTCTTTTTTTTATGTGGAAGAGCCATTGATCCTTTATGGCGGGTTCTCTTTAGGAGTTGAAATGTCCCCTGCCCACAATATCAGAATGTAGCTTCCATATTAACACAATGGAAAAGCTTGAACACCTGAGGAGAGGCAACAAACTTGTGGTTTATCACTCAGGTGGCTATTTTATGGGCTATTTGGAGTGAGTGAATCAAGATGATTTTCAACGGTGACTCTCATAGCCCTTATTTTATTCTTCACTGCATGAATTTTTTGTCCAAGACTGGGTTGGGTGTTCTCTCATTCAAGCTCCCTATCAGTTTGGACTTTCTTTAGGGGCAATTTCTTCATATGGAAGCACTTATTTTAGTCCCCCAATATCACTTTTGTCTTGGTAGTTTCCTAGGGCTTTTATTTTTTCATCTCTCTCTTTCTCTCTCTCTCTATTCTCTTCACCTGTAATTATTTCTTTTCATCATGTTAATTGAATTGTGACTTCTGCCACAATCCCTTGCTCACTCAACGAAGTCTTAATTGCAAATTATTTTTGGCCAGCTATTATCATGGATTCTTTTTCTCTCTTTTTATTTTGACATGCTTAAATCTTCCAAATCACATCACAATGCTCTCTCCATACTAATTAAGGTCTGCCTTGGCCTTTTTCTCCATCTTAATATTCTCTAATTTTCTAACTGGAGCTTTATTAGCTATATGTCTATATATTTGAACTTATACCATTTTAATCTCTCTTTTTGAATTTTCCTTATTTGATAATTTATACTGCTTCTATATTTTTCTCTAATATGCTTATTTAAGAATCCTCTCTAATCTAGGGTATTGGCACATCCATCATAACAATCGAATCTCTCGAATCGTAGTTTGGAAGCATGTTGTCCTATAACTTTTTACATTTGTTAACATATAATGTAGTAGATATTATTGTTGTATAATTTTCTTTCATCTTCTGTAGAATCTTGTGAGCACATAAGACTCATGCGGAATGATGCAAGGATTTTCCTTCTTTCTTTTCTTCTTTTTTTCTACTATATTAGTCATAATCATTTTTTATCTAGTATTTCCTGTTTTTTATCACTGTAGTATGCTTTTGTATGCTGTATGGAGTTTTTTGTAATTGATACTGTGGTATAAAACACGTCTCAATTCAGCCATAATTCGCAGAAGATGACCCATTGGATTTTATTATATTTCAGTTATTTAGCACGCACTTAGTACAGTTCCTCTATTTTTATTTTCTAACCAGATTCTGATTTTTATTTGAATCAGTTATGGAATCATGCCAGTTGCGTTTTCAAGCGAGGAAACCAGATTAAATTGTAGGTTTCTAAACTGCATATTATATTTGGATCACTTGCAATCCAAGTAGTGTGCATTACGTTTGAGCATCTACATTTAATAATTTTGGTTCAGTCTTGTTCCAGAGCTACCAATGCAAAACTTGTAGTGTTTGTTGTAGTTAGCTTAGTGATCTGTCATTTTTCAGCACTGATGTTGGTGGTCCATTTTTATTTTCGTACTAGTATGCTAATTCTTTTATAACTTTCAGAGTTGATGATGTTGATGGCATTGACCAGCTGCGTTGGGAAGATCAACAAAAGATAAGGAATTATGTGGAGGGTGGGGTTGCACAGACAACCTCTAATGATGACAATGAATTTGCCATTGAAGTTTCTTCAACATCTCGTGCTACTTGTAGGAAATGCAATGAGAAAATTACCAAGGGAGTGGTTGGTCACGTTGCTTGCTCTACACATTTTCATGTTTTGCAATCATGTTCCCATTTCTATATTTACAATGTTGCATTACCTACATCAATCATCTTGTTTCATTTTGACGAGCCTATGTAGTTTTTACTTGTTGCAATGGGATAACCTAACTTTGAGGCATGGTTAATGGGATCAGTAGATCCTCGGATTTCCGCCTAAATTGGCCGGAATAGCTCAAATTGGCCTGGATGGGAACCGATTCGGCCGATTCCCCGCCAGAATTGACTGCCACGGCGGCCATGGCATCACCAGATTGAGATTGATAGGGCAGGGAAGATGGTCCTAGGAGCTAAGTCACAGGTGGGGAAGACCTGCAGCGTTGTCACAAACTTCATTTTTGTCCGATTTCAGCCTCAAAAGGGTCGGACCAGACTGGGATTTGATTTACGTGCTGATTTTGTGGCTTTTTTATTTTGTTTTTTTTTGAAAAACCAATCCATATTGATTCTGGATCAGTTTTTGTCTCGTAAAATCGGCTGATTTGCTGATTGGATCCCAGCAGTGGCCATTCCAGCAGCTGATTCTGATTCTGCTTTCCATACTTTGAGGAAACTGTCACCACCAAGTTATGGAATGATTGATATGGTATATTTTTTAAATTGAATTAAGTCTCTGCAATTTAATTGCTTTTTTTGATTAGTTTTAAATAGTTGGATGGCAGTGCAATTTTGGGATTAGGCCTTTGTTGAGTTGAAGTGAGTTGGATCATAGTTTGCAAAGTTGTTAGATCCAGATTCTGGCCTATTACTGGATGCTCCATTTTGGGATTGGCACCCCTATCGGGGTGATGGAGCTGATCCTTCACCCTTGACTTGGATGGTAACGTTCATGTCTTTTTTTCCGGTACGTTATATGCAAGCTCGAGTTCTTTGCCTTATCATTTCCATGAATTTTAAATATTTTCTAATCTATGTGGCAGTCAATAGTATACCAAAGGATGACAGATTGATGAGGAAACCCACTCTTCTTTTCTGATTATTGCAGGTACAGCCTCTTTTTTTCATCTACCCCCTTCTATCTCTCCCCTCTTTGGCTCTCTCTCTCATATCTCAATACAATCCAATAGATACTCTATGGAACATTTGCGCAAATATGGATATTTCCAGGGTCTTTTTGTAACAAATTGGATCATTTACATTAGCTAAGAGGTATGATGCGACCTCAAAAATATCAAGTCTTTTGCCTTAAAAGGATTTTTTTGTTTTGATTTAGCTTGAGCAACTAGTAAAATATATGGTGTTCTATAGGGGTATGATGTAACCTCGAGATTCAAAAAAGATTAATTCTTTTCTTTGGAAATTCATTTTCCTTTTGAATTTGAATTAGATTTGATTAGACCTTAGCATTGATTTCTTAGGAAAATAGATGGTATTCCATAAAAATACTAGCTAGGGTCAAAATTATATGTTGAGGTTGTTAGGTTCTTTGAAATTTTATTTTGACCTCTCCCCGTCGGATGGTGCGAAGATCCGACGTTAATTACATCGAGATAACTCGAATACCCTTGATTAAGCGTCATAGCAATCCATGAAAATAGAAAACATGCATCCAATAAACATTCACACACATGGACATAGGAGCAAACAATCCCATAAAATTGATGGAATGCAAGCACTTAATTTTTGTTTGAATTTGATTAAATTGATTTGAGTTGAATTAAATTTGTTGGTTTGATTTTGATTGAGTTGAATTTAGTTTGAGTTGAATTTAATTGGTTGAATTGTTTTTGGTTGATTTGATTGAATTGAATTTAGTTTTGAGTTGAATTTAATTGGTTGAATTGTTTTTTGGGTTGAAATTTGATTTGTTCATTTTTTTTGAGTTGCTTATTAATTTAAGTTTGATTTGAATTTGTTGATTGATTTTAAACTTGATCTGAGTTTGATTTAATTTGTTTATTGTTTGATTTTTAGTTTGATTGGAGTTGAATTTGCATTAATTTGAATTTGGTTTGAATTTGAATTTAATTTTGATTGATTTAAATTTGATTTGGGTTAAAGACAGTTGGTTTATGGATTGATTTGAGTGGGATTTGGGTTTAACCTACGGACTATGGTTTGCTGGGATGGGGTTTGGCTTTGGGAAATTTGGGTTATGTTGGATTTGGTTTGATTTGAGTTTGTTTCATGTTTGGTTGAATTTGTTTGATTTGGAGAATTCAATTTGATTAAGATACAGATTTGGAAATTGTTTATTTGATTTGGGTTGAGTTTGAATTGATTAATTGATTTAAGTTTGTTTGAATTAATTTTGTTTGGAATTTAAATTTTGGCTTGCTTGATCAATTTGGATTTTTTATTAAGTTTGAGTTGGATTTATTTAGGAGTTGATTAATCGATTTAAGTTTGTTTGGATTTGGGGGATTTGATCCGAGTTTGATTTGAAAATTGAATTGAGTTTATTTGATCAATTATGTTTTGATTGTGATTTAATGTCTGTTCTTTTTAAGTTGATTTGATTTATTAATTTTAATTTGCTTGTGGGTGTCAGTTTGGTTTGCTCAAATTAAATTTGTTCAATTTTGTTTGTTTGGTTGAAATTAAACAGATTGTTTAAACTGGGAATTTATTTGACAGAACTATTATCAAGTTTGATTTAATTTGTGATTGATTCACGCTCTGTTTTGAGATTTGTTTGATTTGGGATTTGTTTTATGACTTGGTTCAGATTCTGGGTTTCTCCTTAGTTCAGATTCTGGGATTTACAGTTTTCCAGATTTACAAGTTTGCTTGGATTCCGGATTCTTCTTATCTTTGGATAGACATTCAGATTCAAATCCTTGGAGTTCAGATTTTTGAATTAGAAAACTGCAGATTTTTAGATTTTTCAATTTCAGATCTGGGTGGAGTTTTATGTTCAAACGGTTGGAAATGACATGGATTTAGTCTTGGGTGTTTTGATTTCTGATTTCTGTTTCTGGGTTCTGCCGGTTGGTAGATTTCACAATTTTGTTTTCAGATTTTAGATTCAAGTTGTGTTTCGGATTTTGGGTTCGGCAGGCTTTAGATTTCACAGAGTTTCAGATTCCGCACTCGGATTTCTTTTAGATTTCAGACTTGCATGTTTTAGATTTTAGATTTCAGATTTGCAGGTTTTAGATTTTAGATTCCAGATTTGCAGGTTTTAGATCTTAGATTCCAGATTTCAAATTTTTAAATGTTTCAGATTTAAATTTCAGATTTTGTTTGTTCCAATTTTCAGAGCACCCCTTACAGACTTTAAAATTTTCAGATTTTTCAGTTTTGGATTCTCAGTTTTAGGATTTTTTTGAATTTCAGATGTGATTTCAGATTCTGTTTTAAATTTCAGTTTTAAGTCTTTTACAGGTTCAGAATTTTCAGAGTTATTTGAATCATTTGTTAATTTTTTGTTGTCTTGCATTCCAGAAATTTCATATGGTTGTCTCTCCTTGTAGCATCAATCTATGTACCGAACATGAATTTCACTTGTTCTCTCAAAAATATGAGACATGATTTACAACTTGAATAGCAATCCGGTCCCTTTGAGTCCTTGATGAACATGAAACTTGCTTGATCAGTTTGAGATGGAAAAACACCCGGTCTTTGATAGACTTGTGGGCATTCCTCTCACTGATTTGAGGTTGAGCATGTCCCGGCCTTTGATAGGCTTGTGGGGACTTATCTCCTTGCCTTTAGATTGAGCATCCCGGTCTTTGATAGACTTGTGGGAAATTAGCTCATCTCTATCTTCATGGCTTCTCCATAAGTCGATGAACTTGTCATTTCATGGGCGGCATGTACCCGGTCTTGGATAGACTTATGGGCATCCCCCACTGTTTTTGATGATTTCATTAGCATATGACCGGCATGACGGCATATTGATTATGCTCTAGCCTTGCATAGCTTGATGAAAAGTGGTAAGACATTGGGGTCCTCTATAGACCTTTGTATGTCTACCTTAAGGACGTAGGGGCAGATGGTTAGTCGACCCCCCAACTAGTCCGTATTTTGAATTCTTTTAAGTTAAGCCGAGACGTAGGGGCGGATGGTTAGTCGACCCCCCAACTAGTCCGGTTTGTTGAGTTAGATGTATTTTTTTTATTTATTTTCCACTGTTTTGTTTATTTTAAGACATTTCCCCTTTTTTTTTTGAAAATGGGACCCTCTGCGCTTGTGCGCACTGCTCCTGCTGCAAAGGGGGGCTTCGGGCACTGTTGGACCGGGCCGGACACTGTTCCGGACCGGCAGCCTTCAACTCAGCAGAGGGAGAGAGCCGGCCGGCTTCGCCCGGTCGCGCTCCTCTTCCCTTTTCTTTTTTTTTGCGCTTTTTCTTCTGGTGGGCCCCACGGCCCTTTTCCAGCGTGGCATAAGGTTGGGGGCGCATTATTTGCTCGCTACAGTGCCGCGCGCCCGACGTCTTTGGCACCCGACGGCACTGCGGCGGCCTCCGGCGACATTTGCGGCGGCTCCTTGCTGTGTTCGACGGCAGCGGCACCCAGGGAAGAGGGAGAACGCTTCAACGGCGATAGGGGAAGAGGGAGGAGCTCTCACTGGCGGCGATAGGGTAGTCTTCCGGCGTCTACGGCGGTCGCGGTAGCTTGCGGCGGGATCGCGACGTCCGGAAGAAGAAGAAGCGGAAGAGGGCTTTGCGCGGCTTCAATTGGACTCGGTAGACTCCTCCTTGCCCTCTCTTCCTCTCCGTTCTGCCTCTCTCTCTTGCTCTCTTCCCCGACGGCAGCGCGCGCCGGCATGCTTCTTATAGGCATGGGCAGGGCTCCGTCTTTGGTTAGGAATGTGGTTCCGGGTCCGAGAGGGACTCGGAACTTCCCGCATTCTCCCCCCCAAATTCCGGAAGGAGATCGGGCTTTCTTTTCTTTTTTTTACACCTCCATTGGTCGTTGCCTCAACTGTCTCCGAGTGGGACTCGGACCTGCCACAATATCCAGAATCGGATACTGATCAGGATTCCACAGCTCATCGACACCTCCGCGGCTCTTGATCTCCTGCCTCGTTCCAGAATTCTCTTTCTATTTTTCTGTCGAGCCTACCCTTGAGCGGACCTGCGGGCTGACTTCTTGGCTTATTTAGAAGACTGTCCAGCCCGTTTTGAGCAGGCTCGTGGGCCTTGGAGATGGCTTGCAAATGGGCCTCTCCAGCCGGCCGAATTGGGTTAATTGAAATTCCCTTCTGGGCTATGTCGATGGGCACTTCAGGTGGACTGAATTGGGCCGATCAGGGTCCTGTTATGGGCTTTGGAGATGGACTGAATTGGGCCTGTTTGGGCCGAGCATGCCATTCCTTTTGTTTTCTCTTTTTATCTTTTTTTTTTTGAAAATTTTCGGTTACAACAGGGTATTAGCTAATTCGTGATATACATAAAAATATGTACTAAGGTTGTTGGATTCTTTGAAGATTTATTTTTTGACCTCTTCCCATTGGACTCGCGAAATACCGATGTTATTTGCATCGAACAATCATTTGAACATCCTTGATTAGCTGCCATGGCAATTCGTGAATAAAGGACGTACATCTGGGATTAGCCGCCATGGCAATTCATGAATAGAGGACGTACATTCACCAAAACAAACAATCGGGAGCAAAAAAAGACAAAACAAACAATCCTGATGATCTGCAAAAGGATGTTAGAACACTCAAAACAAATTAAAAAGACTAAAATAAAAGTGAACTGGGCTTAAATTGGTCTAAACGGGTCTGGACCTCATCGAACCGGGGCTGAACCACACTGAACCGGGCTCAGAATGGACTAAACTGGCCAGTTGTGGTGCTGAACTGGCTTTAGAACGAGTAAACCAGATCGAACTGGCCTTGAACCAGGGCAAACTGGATTGAACCGGGCTGGAACCGGACCAGAACCGGTCGAACCAGTTAGAACCGGCAGTGGCAGCGGACTGGCTCGGCCAGCCATGAACAGGACCCGACCTGGAGGGGTTTGCATCATCTGATGTGGTGCCTGCACGTGCGCGCAGAAGAAATCTTTGGTGAGGGTCATGTCGGTGCAACAACGGCAGGATCTGGAACTGAGGAGGGTGCCATGGCGTGCATTTGGCCGCCCTGTTGCACGTAAGATGTGCCGCAGGCTGAGGGCAGTGTCGTCCCTTGCCTTCGACTTCTTCGCCCGATGTCCGGAGGGCGCAGAGCAGCAGGGAGCAACAGGGCATTATGGAGATGATGGAAAGCAGCGGCACAATCGTTGCAGGCAGCCAAGCAGGGAGGAAGGTGGCAGGTGGCCGATGGCAGTGGCAACAGAATCATCGCCCTTGCGTGGCTGAGAGGAAATTAGAAGAGATGGGAGGCCCCTTCGTCGTGATCCTCTTCTCCTTCTCTTCCCTTTTCATTTCTATTGTCGTCATTGCCAAGAAGGGTGTATGTTGGGAGGGGCGGAATCCCACTGGGTCTCGAACAGGGGTGGGTTTTTTGTGAAGGAGGCGGTGGCGGAGGAAGAGGAACATGGGGAATGGGTGATGGTGGGCAAACAATGGAGGCTCACCAAACTCCTTCAAGGATCACCGGTGGAGGCTAGAAGGCCCACCAATAGGAGCTACTTGATCAGGATTGTGGGACGAACCTGTCAAAGAAGTCACAGAACCTAATGTCGTTGGGGAAGGCTGGATGTTGGGTGATGGATTCTCCGAATGTCGTTGAACTGAAAGGGCCCCAGGTTTGTGCGAGGATCGCCGAATAGAGCCTGGTGAGCTTCTTGTTCCTGCACGACGATGTTTGATATGGAACTAGGGGGACTGTAACCGGGAAGGGAAAGAGGAAGGCTGAAGGCATGGAGGTCACAGGAGGAAGGGGAGGGAGACATCGGGAACCTGCCTCTTGTCAGGGTGGATAGATTGCTGGCCTCTTGTTAGTGGTGAAAAAGCTTATCTTTATCATGGAGGGGGTGGAGAGATCACCAAGGGGCAAACCTCTGTGCACAACTCAAGGGTTTTCCAAAATACTTCTTTTTGCATTGTCATTCACATACGAAGGAGGAGTCCTTCTTATAGAGGTGCCAAAATACAAAAAGGTTCACTAAAGACTCTATTTACATGAATGTCTTCCTAAGGACAGAAATTTAAATAAAAATGACTTGAAAGCAAATTAAAATATCTACAAACAAGTTCAGGATAACATTAACTTAAAAATGACACTTAAGACCTAGTGAACTGGTTCCCTGTCAAGGCCTATGCTGATCAGGGAAGGGTCTCGATGGTCTCGACTCCTCCACGAGCCAATCACGGCAGCCCCGATGACCTCCCCTGCTGCTGGTTAACCCGCAGGATAGACATGGCTTCTGCGATCCTCATGGCCTCTCTCAGCAAGGACTATGATGCTGTTCGGATGTGCTCCTGACTTCTTCGCTATTGAAGGCAATCTCAGTGGATGTCGAACACTGTTGACGTTGGTCCCACGGGGCCTTCTACTACTATGTGCGGTTGCCATGTGGCCCTTTGTGGCCATATCAAGACCCTCTGATGCTTGGAGGGTAGCTTGGAGGCCTGAACGACAACCCACTTCAATCGGGGGAAAGTCCTCTGTTTTGTAGCCATCTTCCGGCCTCGACTACGACCAGCTTGCGAGGTGGCGATGGTTCCATGCTGAACAATCGGCTCTCTCATTACTCATAGGAAGTTGCAGAGGCAACTTTGGGATCCGACTGGATGTCTGGCTAGATGGGGCATTCTTCCTTGCCGTGAACAACTTCTAGATGCAACCCTGATTGCATAGGGCGACCGTGGATATATCTTTGCTAGATTTTAGGGTCTTCAGACAACACTTGGTGCTCCGATGCTCTACAGAATCTCTGTAGAGGGAAACGGCCTCCCGCTGGTGGCTGCCAACCATGGCGGATGCCGTCGTTGCTTGCTTGCCTCTGTAGCCCTCTAATCAGGTTAGTTGTTTCACTGGATGGTTTTCTAACTGCCTCTTAGGACTCTGCAGAGCCTCCTGCGATGACTCTTCTGGCCCCGCTAGCTCTTTGTGCCGCCCTTGATCACCTTTGGCTGGTTCCTCATCCTGTATGATCAGGTGTAGGATGGGCTTGGTTTGGGCCTAACCGGGTCCGTATTTAATTGTCCCTGTGCTTTGTTAATGAACTTCAGACAACACTCACGGTTGGGCCTCAGATTAGGCCCACAGTGACTGCCGCCTTCCTTAAAATCAATTGCCATTGGTTCATTTATTTTAACCATAAGTCAGTCCTGACCCAATTTGGAATTCGGCAGGAGGCATGCAAACTGGTCTGGTTTTGAGTGTTGGTTCTGGATTTAATCCAAATTCTCTTTGATATCCTTTAAAACCTTCGTCGGCCTATGCTCTGTATACTCCTGTATCTGCAATCCCTTTGTTCTCCTCTTATTTTCTGATCACAGCTGGTAGGCTGAACTGTGCTCTGTGTTGGACTTGAGGGAGGGCTCCCACTTCATCTGTTCAGACTCAGGCAGGCTTCCCAATACCTGTCTAGGACTGCCCTGGGTGCTAACTGTCCCTCTACCACATCTGGCCTTTCCTTCACCTTTTTTGTGCACGGATCCTTCCTTTACTGCCGATCCATCACTTGACTGCTAGCGGGCCTGGGAAGGGTTTGGGCCCTCGCTTTCTTACCCTTCTGCTGTAATAGAACTTAGAGACACGGTCCTTTTATTGCTCATCTCTTTTTGACATATAAATACATACATTTTGCTCAAGATTCAGATCTGTATTTTTGCATTTCTGCTGGTCGTGCTCTGAGCAAGAACATCTGCCCTTCTGCTGGTCATGCTCTGAGCAAGAACATCTGCCCTTCTAACCTTCTATCTAGAAGCTATTGAAATAGGGCTCTGGTATTTGCATACTGATTTTTCCCCAGTATCTCTTTTAAATATTTCAAATGTACGACAGTCGCTCCGCTCGGAGGTTGTGAAACCTCGAAGATCTTATATATAAAAATATAAGAATATATGTTGTATGACATAGTTTGAAAATTCATTTGATTTCCGTTTATTTGGGAAATGAACTTTCCTTATCTTATCTTTGGCTACTATGAAAATATATGATATTTCATAGAAGATATTAGCCAAAATATGTGGTATGTATAAAATATATATGTCGAGGTTAGGGTTCATAAAGTTTGTCTTTGGACCTCTCTCCATCGGAAGTTGCGAATTTCCGATGTTAATTACATCGAGATTCTCGAACACCCTTGATTAACCGTCGTAGCAACTCGTATAAAAGGAAACAGTCATCCACAAAACATAATCACATCGTCATGTGGGGAGGCTTCAACATAGCCATAATCCCATCAACCATGTCATTTCATACATCTCATTTGAGAATATCCCGTCTTATGTAGACATGGACTTTCCACTTAATCCATAGAGTTTTGGCCTATAATTGACCTCACTCTAGATAAAGTGGGAATTTCCCTAATGGATTGAGTATATGTACTCTTTCCACTTTGGGATGGATCGATGACACCGAGTGCATATTCGGAGCCCCGTCCAGAACAAACAATTCGGGACTTACCCGATAATATTTGTTCAAGTATCATGAATATTGCCTAAGTATAGGCTCATATTATGCATCTTAAATATTTTTTATGTGTCAAAATATTTAAGATATATGATTTTTGTGTCATTTGGGCCACATTTGGCCTTGTCATCATGTCATTGTCATATCTTGGTCCTGGCGACCAAGTCTTCATCATCTTCTATGCCCAGTTGGCCATGTCTTCATATCTTCATCTTCATAGTATCTTTGACTTCATTGAGGCTACCCGGGGTGGCCTTAATCCATCGTATGAGTTCTAAGTGGGCTGGATATCGCCATATCTTTCGGCTGCAGCCCATCTTCCTTCTTCATGTAGATGACAACATCGGGAGCTGTTTCATGACCAGCTGGGGATTTATAGAGGGTTTGAAGAGAACCTGTTATGGGGTTCATATGAGTTCTGGATATGTGACCTGTTATGGGGTCAATATAGGCTAGCTACATGACCAGCTATGGGGTTGATATATAGCTAAAAAAGGTGACCTGTATATAGGTCGATAGGGACTGAATATGTGACCGGTTATTTGTATATGGGGTGATGAGGGGGCAGGTATATGACCTGTTTATGGGGGCTGAATAGAGGACTGGATATGCGACCTGTTATGGGGTCGATAGATGGCTGAAAAGGTGACCTGTATGTGGGTCGATATGGAGTGAATATGTGACCGGTTATGGGGTCTTGAGGGGGTAGATAGGTGACCTGCATATGAGTCAGTTAAAGGAACTGTTTGGCATGGGTATATGGTTATCGAATGTGAGTATGCAAAGAGGTATACGTCCTGCCTGTATATTGCTGAATAGGGGACTGCTTCTGTGAGGTAAAACAGTCATTGACCAAGGCTATGTGAAGGCTTGGAGATGTGACCGGTTATGGGGTCTATAGATGGCTGAAAAGGTGACATGTATGTGGGTCGATATATGGCCTAATATGTGACTTGTATATGGGTCGAGTAGAGGGACTGATATATGGATTGTTATAGGCCTGAGTATGAGCTGAACATAGGGCGGTATGGAGGTTGAAATGATGACCTGTATATAGGTCAACAAGAGGACAACGACAGACCTGTATATAGGTCAGTATAGGGCTATTTTTATGTGCCTTCGGTCATTGTATATGGGCATAAGCATGCTGTCCGTGGAAGCATTACATGGTTATGGAGGGAGGGTCGAGTATGCTCTGTATAGCCTTTATATGCCCTCACCCTCAGCCCTCAACTGATATGAAGCCGACCACCTCTTCGGCTAATTCCCCTTGTGCAGATACCAACGGCAGGTGAAGAGGATATCTATAGATCTTCTTTCCTCTTCTCGGTTTTCATGGAGGTGGCAGCGACGGATGGGCTATCAAAGATAGCAAGAGCATTAGCTTCGGCGTCATGTGCATTCGGAGCAACATCTTAGCATGGATGTATCTATGTCATCTTCTCTTGTCCGTCTCGGCAATAGCATGAACGGTTGGAGTGGAAGCGCGACGGCAAGACGAAGCCTCGTCGGGCATCTCCTCCTTGGTCCAAAGGCAGCGTCGGCACCTTATTCTCCCTCCCTCTTGGGTGTGGCAGCAAAAGGGAAGGGAAGGGGCGGGTGGAGGATAGCGTGATCATCTCCAACCATAGGCTTTTTCTCCTCGGCGATGTCTGGAGGAGAGATCGGCAGCGGTGGGAGAACAACGTGATCATCTCCCCTCCATATTCTGATTGGGGGCCTTAAAGACATGGGCTTTCGGATCCAAAGCCCTTCGCTCTTGAGGATGGCGAGGTTCTGTCCTTGTATTTTATATGTCCGGCCTCCAAAATATGAGATCAATCTCCCTCTATTCATTTTTAAGGGATAGATCGTAACCTAGATATTTAGGCCCTGAAATCAGGTCTACAATGTACCTTCATGCTTTTCTTGCCCTCTTATGTTCGGACTTAGCCTCTCAATCATCTTCTGGTGGTTTTAAATTCTGTATTACACATAGCTCTTATAAATTGTATATATATATATACAATGGTCCTTGATCATCAACATATGAGTATCAACATATGTGCCTCATTCATGTCATATGGTGTATAACATATCTTTGTATGGTGGAGTTTAAATATGACCACAACTCCATCATGTCGAGGTCATCTCATCTATTTTGTCAACACAGATTTCTATAGATGAGATTATCACTCAAATTATTGAGCTCATTTGCTTTCTCTCTATTATGAGATGAACGAAGGAGCTGAATATATAGCTTCATTTCTGTCCGGAATATGTGGACTGGGCCATGCCCACAAATATACCACTGTCATGCCCTGATATAGACATGAATCTGTTCATAGGTATTTTTGGCTTCCTGATTTCATGGTCAGTAGACAATTCATTCATAACTTATGCATGTTTTGTGCTCAGCCATCATGGAGTCGTCAAGGCCCGGCTGGCCATTTTCTCTTCATATTCTTTGTTTTATCAAGGCTACCCGGGGGATCTTTGGTCCATCATGTGGGTTCCAAAGAGACCGGGTATAACCTTTCTTCATTGTCACCTTGAGGAGCCTATGGTGCTTCACATTGGGGGCTATATATGGAGTCGATATAGGCTGGATATATGGCCTGTTATGGAGGCTGGTTATAAGGTAGGGATGTATAGACATGTGGAGAAGGTTAAGGCCTTCATCTTCATTTCTGGACACCAACAGCAGCAGGTGAAGCATCGAGCTCCTTCATTCTCTGAGTACCAGCAGGAGATAAAAGATTGTCCGGTCTACCTTGATCAGGTTACAGCATGTGGTGTAAGGACAATAAGTATGTATATAGGGAATGGGCTTCTTCGGCATGATTCAGCAGCATCTGGGATGACATTTCCTCCTCCTTCCGTCCACGTAGACAGCAGATGGGGCAGTAGCAGGAAGAGAAGGAGTGATCGGCAGTGGCTGGAAGATAACGTGATAATCTCCAACCCAGGCTTCTCCTCGTAACATCCAGAGAAAGAGAGATGGGCCCCGGTGGGAGAATCACCCCATGGTCTCCCCCCCTCCTCCCTTCTGCCCCCCCTTTCTTAACCGCGGGATAGCCCCTTTTATAGCAGGTGCTGGGCGGGTGATCCCCTGGTACGTGCAGCTCATGCACAGCCGCAAGTGGGGCCATGTTCTCTTGATCGTGGGGGATGCTGTATGGCCACGTCTTTGCTGGCCGTGGCTGAAGTGGGGGGGAAGGTGGAGACGTGGGCATCATGGAAGGAGGTGACTGACATTTATATTTTTAACTTATTCTCCTTCTTTTTGGCATCCGATGACAGCCCTTGACTTGGTCCATGTGGCTGTGGGAGATACAGTACGTAGGTCTCTTTCTTGACCTAATATCTCGTCATTTTCCATACATCCAATGGCTCATATTAATCTTCACTTAAGTAGAATCCATTGTCATTAAAGATCCAATAAGAAGTGATCCAATACTTAATAAATATGCATCCTGACCCTTGGATTGGTGTTCCATCTCCATCATCATCTTGATAGCCGATCTGATGGCTTATATTCGTTATTTCATTTTATATGATTTTCAAATCATATAAATATCCAAATAAACATGATATGAGACACAATTAACTTCGATCAGACTTGATTTCATATATCTTTCCAATCTATTATCTCGAGCTCATCAATTGTATCATGATCATAATGGAAGCAACATAATCTGTCCCAAATAATCTCAATTAATGAATTTTGTACTTATTCTCCATTTTATATGTGGAGAGATGTACAAAAATATTCTTTTTGGCTCGAGAATTTTCTGATCAATA
Organism: Cryptocoryne crispatula var. balansae; assembly: GCA_036172225.1. Taxonomy (NCBI): domain Eukaryota; kingdom Viridiplantae; phylum Streptophyta; class Magnoliopsida; order Alismatales; family Araceae; genus Cryptocoryne; species Cryptocoryne crispatula. The sequence continues at coordinate 8,138,259 of CM069922.1, read as the reverse complement.
TATCTGATATCTGTCTTCAATCCTGGCTCATCTGAATCATTTTTTGATCACTTGGACTATTTTGCCCCTGACCTGGTGGGTTGGCGAGAAGTACAAATTTTGAATTTCCTTCCATAACTTTCCGAATATGGGTCGGATTTCTGATCTGAATCAGTTTTCCGCATGTACTAACTTTCCTGCATCATATGAGCCCACAAGTTTGTTAATGGGCCGAGTCCGGGTCTTCCGAACCGAATGTGGCCGAGAAGGGGCATTTTGGTCATTTGGACCCGTCTCAGGTGTTTTGGCCCATAACTTGCCAGATATCAATCGGATTTCCAATCTGACTTCAACGTTGCTCAATATGGAGCTGGGCAGACCCAATGATGTGTCCATGTGTTATCGGATCTGTCCCGAAGTGTCCAAACCTACTAAGGGCGAAAGAGGCCATTTTACCATTTGAGGTCCGTCCGACATCGGATTCTGACAATCAAGGTATCATTGCGAAGCCCTCGACAAATATAGTCTCATGGACCCACTTGTTTTGTCTTTCGGACCTGATATGCCCATGATAAGGCCATCCGAAAATTGACTTTCGGTGTTTTTTGCATAACTTTCCAAATATGCATTGGATTTCCGATCTGATTCTGGCATTGCTCAACATTGAGCTAGGCGGACCTGATGGTGGTGCCTGATCGTCACTAGGCTGACATTTGGTTGCCCGGGCCGAATAGGGGCAAAATGGTCATTATGCCACCCAGAACCGGATTTTGGCATTCAAGACATTATTGCAGAGGTCTTGACCAACACAGTATTGTGGACCCACTTATTTTGTTCTTTGGGTCCATTAGGCCTACCAAAGGCCAGCCAGAAGTCCATTTTCATTATTTTGCTCGTAACTTGTCAAATACAAGTCAGATTTCCAATCTGACTTTGGCATTACTCAAGTTTGAGCTGGGCAGACCAGGTAGTGGTATCTGATCATTATCGGCCAGGTATCGGGTCGATCATGCCCAATAAGACTTATCAGGTCCGTTCGGCTTGTTGGTCCCAAATATGGTATAATGTGGGTCACCTCCATCTGTTCATTTTTTTCCCATGTACTTTTGCCCAGAACTTGACATATTTAGGTACTTATGAAATTTTTGGTGCCAACAGAGGTGTAGACCAATCTCTTTCTATTCCACCCTGATTCGACATGGGTCAGGTGGGTTCTTTTCTGCACATTTACAGCATCTGTTCCTGTCTACGAGATTTTCTGATCATCTCATATTTAATTGATTTCAACATGCTCTTATATGCATGCATCCTATGCATGGCTTATTTTTACCGTCTGTTGCGTGGGGTCTTTTTATTTGACCATTCCCTTTACCTCTTCTTTTGTGAGAATTAAAGGTCCCAACAAGGTACTTTAAGTCTTTTTATTCTCATTAACTATGTTCTCATTAAACACCTTAAGAAAGTTACAGTATGGCATAGGCGCAATAATCTAGTGGTTCTGATCCTATATATAAAACTGATCTTTCTAGGGGTATAAGTGCAAATTTGATTAATTTTAGAATATTTATGTAAATTACTTTTGATTTTTTTGCAATTTTTCTTTAATTCATATCTGTTTGCATTTTTCTGTGTAATTTTTTTTTTTTATTTTGATGGGTTATATGTGCGTTCTAAAGAAAAACATGGTAAGCTAATCTAGTGTCATCAATGGTCTTACCTGAATTTTCTTTTTGTTTTGACCCCTCTTGTCAGGTCCGTGTCTCGACCAAACTTGATGGGCAAGGTGCCAGGGGCCTGATGTGGTATCACGCCCAGTGCTTCATTAATATGTTCCCATCCATCCACATGGAGAGTTTGTCTGGATGGGATAACCTTCCTACTAAAGAAAGAGAAGATGTTTTTGGTCTGGTGAAGACGTCCTCAACAACTAAGCAAGGCACTACACTACTATGTATGATTTAATCCTGTGAGATAATGATCATGAATTGTCTTTCTTAAATGTCTTCAATTTGAAATTACAGCACAAGTTAAAAAAGAAAGGCAACAACCAGACTCCAAGGGCACTAAACGCAAAAAAGCTGCAAACAGTGAGAAGGATTCAAAAATTCCTAAGATTAGTGGAGGTGATGCACTTGGCCTCTCAGGAGTTGGAAATGAGATTGCTCCATCGAAACAAACTGAATCAAGCAGAAATGACATTGACGATAAACTTGAGCAACAAAGCAATGCATTATGGGCTATAAAAGATGAACTTAAGAAGAATGTTACAGTTGCCGAGATGCGGGAAATGCTTGAAGCTAATGAGCAAGATTCAGCAGGATCGGAATATGATCTGCGTGAGCGCTGGTAAATATGAACAATTCTTATCTTGCATTGATGCTATTAGTATTCTTGATTTAGAATTGACTCTACTTCTGTGTGTTTGATACATAAATGGTAATGTATTTGTTGGGCCAAGTGATGTATATCGCTCGTCTTGTTAAAAGTTTGTTTCTAAGTGGGGGATCCTCATTAAATAAAAATAGATGTTCTAGCATGTATTTTTCCAATTAATCAGATATATGCAAACATTACCCGTTTTTGATGGGCCTTACGTAAAGGATGAAATGCCCCCTCGTGTTGCATGGAGTTACTTGGTTTCAGATCCTCCATCCTTGGAAATGTAATGGATTTTGAGTAACTCCTCATGTTGTAGATACTCATTGTTTTTACCCTATTTTAATCCCTATATTTAAACACCTGTTAAAATTTGGAAACTCTTTGGAAGTAGCTCTTTTCTACTTTTCCCATAAGAAAGAAGCGCTTCCTATCAAAAGTATCCATTTGGAACCATGAAGATAGCAGACTTGTACTCTCCGTAGAAGGAAAACTTTTTTTTTTTCTGAACTGAATGCCCCTCCTGGTTGCAGTTGATGGCCTGATGGCATCTCTCAGGAACATGCACTCAGCATTCTGACGTTCCACTTTTCTTTCTTTTCTAGCACCTCTCTCCTACCACAGCATGCAGCACTTCTGCAAATCCCCTCTTTCCGCACACCTCTCTCTGCTGATTCTGTTAGCCTGTAGGCGCCCTGAGCTTCATGGCCAACTGAAAGACATGAAATCATTGCTGTGCTGCTTCCAATAGTTGACATTGTGAGTGATCCACCAGATTCTGGCATTCAACGGGATAGTGACAGCAGTATGCTGCTCCTTGGCTCTGGCTTGACATCATGCTGCCTATCAATACCTTCCTGACCAGCCTTGCTGTGCCATAACCTCTCCTGCTCCCATTCCTCTTCCTCTCAACTTCCCAGTCAATCTTCTTCCTCTTTCTCTCAGCGATGGCGGTCACATCTTCTTTCTCTTTTTCTCAGCAATGGCGGTCGCATTCTATTACCTTTGTAGAAGTGTGGATAGGTCTTGTTGACACAGCTTAAGGTCAGGGGTGTGGAGATCTTGATTTTATCTGCTAAGCCAAGGTCATCAAAAGCATGCGTATGTTCTCCATGATGGGGATGAGGAAGATGTTCAAGTTGGGTCCCTGGTGAAACATCTCGCTCTCCAGTGCGTTGAACTCGATCTTGGGTGATGGGGTGAATTACAGTCTATGGCTGGCTTTGGGACAACCTGCTCCCGAAGAGGATGGTAGATATCCTCACTTCCAAATGCTAGATCCCCCAGGCCTTTCAAGGTTAATGGCATCAAGGTTGCCATCTTCTTCCCAAACTTGCTGCCTACCGAAGCCGCTTAGTACAGGAAGTGAGCTGGAACTTGTAACCCTGAGAATTATTTTACTTCTGTTCCCACATGGCCTGACGCTGCTACCGCTGCTGCTGCCACAACTGAAAAATCAACACATCCCTGATGATGGTGCATTCAAGAAAGATGGCACTGAACAAGCTGCCACCTCTGCTGTGCTCAGTAGCAGTGTATAATTCTCACATGGTCTGTTCTGAAGCTTCTGTAGTCATCTTCTGTGTCAGCAGTGATGTTTCTAGGACTGCCTTACTGATGCTTACAATGCCTCTCCTTTGACTAGCACTGTCGTCTAGGGTGAGGATGACAAGCCTCTTGCAGTCATGAATTGCTATTCAGCTAGCAACTGATTACTCTCTCTACAAGGCTTCTGAGAGGCTGCCTTCTGTTTCCCCAACATGTACTGTGAGATCCCCGGTGGCAGTGCCAGACAAGATGGCTGGAGAATTCCCTTTTCTTCCAGGCATGAGAAGAGATATTATAGGGGAGTATAAAAAACAACTACCCTTTCAGACCGTGTTATTTTCAGATATACATGCTTGAAAGTAAAAAAATTCAACTGAGTGTAGGGACAAAATATAAATTAGAGCGGTTGGCAGGAATCAAGTAGTAAATAGGTAGCGTGGGAAGTTATTTATAATTCCATTTATTTTCAGGGACCCAACTTAGCCCTAAAATTTTGATTTGTTTGGCCATCTTAATGCCTTAATTGCTACATTTTACTAATAGAGAAATGAGCTTCCATCTTGACTTTCTTTCTTCTATGCTTCCTGTCTTCTCCCCTTCTACTACATGATTGGATTGTTGAGTGATTTGTATGGTGAAGGTTTAGGCCCTTTGGGAAGTGGACTGGAGTTAATGTTGGACAGATGAGATGAAAGGAGAAGACAAACATCAAATGTTGTGAAGTGCCTTGTCATAATATTGTAGAAAAAATTATCTCAATTTCTGCTTAATTGCTTATAAATTGTGATGATTTATTCACTCTTAATTTTTAATTTCTGGAATTTTTTCTGCCCCTCCTATTTTTTTCTTTCTTTCTGGAGGGACACATCGTCTGTATACAATATTTACTTTATATATAATTTTTGTTTTGCTACATCGAGGCTGAGTTTACCACATCACATGCTTTGTATAGCCATTCTCGTCCACTCATTTGTCGTCATCAAGCGCTATCACTGGTCCTGGTTTCTTGATTTACTTGTCTGGTGAACATGACAAATTCATAGTAATACGGTTTGCTTGTGTGCGCTATTTTACATCAATATGATGTATCGTTCCCTTTTATTTACAAGTTATTATCTGTTTTCTTTTTTCTTTCTAGTGCTGATGGAATGATATTTGGCGCACTGGGTAAATGCCCACTCTGTTCTGGTTCTCTATATTATTCTGGTGGCCAATACCGTTGTCATGGGTATCTGTCTGCATGGAGCAAATGTTCATATTCAACCACGGATCCTGTACGCCTTAAAGTGAAATGGAAGATACCTGAAGGAACTAGTAATCAGTTTCTATTGAAGGTACATAGCTATGTATAGCTTTGGTCGTGTGAAACAAGGCTTTGGTTTCTGGTCCAAAGTAAATACTTACTTTCTCCTCATGTGCAGTGGTTCAAATCCCAAAGGGTGAAGAAACCTGACCGAGTTCTTCCTCCATCTTCCCATAAACTATCAATAAGTCTTCAAACTGGAAGCTTGTCTGAGACACCTAATGGTGAAGGATTAGAAACATTGAAAGTTGCCATGGCTGGCGATGCCAAGGATTCCATGGTATATGAGCACCTCAAACTTTTTTCTTGTCTGAGTTCAATGTACTAAAGTCTAAAGTTGAGATTGGCTACAGGGGCTCGTAAGCTTTTACTAAAGTTGTAAAGAAAATTTTATGGTACAAGTATAAGACCTATAATGTTATATGTTAGTGAATATTGGATAATAAAAGAAAAACATATTTCTAAGATAAATATTACTGAAATGAGAATGTTAAGTTGGATGAATAGTCATTCTAGATTAGATAGATTAAAAAATAAATATATTAGAGAAAATGCACGAGTAGCGACATTTGTAGACAAATTGAAAGAATGAAAATTGAGATAGTTTGGACATATTCAATGTAGACTTAAGGAGGCTCCGATTAGAAAAATAGAAAATATTAAAGTAACAGAAACAAAAAAAAGGGTGTGGTAGATCTAGGTTAACTTGAAGTATCTTTGAAGAGTCGACCGAGCGTCGCTTGGTTGGCACTACCCCCTGCCACTGAGCAGGGGGTCGTGGGTTCGAGGGCTGTTACGTCCAGCCCTCCCCTGGGGGGGAGGGTATCTGGTGGGTATCGATGGGGATCGATACCTCGTCGCCGCGGTGCGCTCCACGGAGCTCGGCCGTTCGGGCTAGATGACCAAAAAAAAGTATCTTTGAAGAAGTAACTAAAAATTGACATGAGTGGAGAAAGATAATTCATATAGCCGATGCAAAGTAATTATGGACTAAGACTCGAGTTGAGTTTGAGTATGAGTTCAATGTACTCTTTTCATGTCTGTTCAAACTGATGTCTATGTCATGTTTCATCTTTAGTTTTTGTGGTAAAAGTTATGTTGTGCCACTGTCTGCAGGAGGAATGGAAAAATAAATTTGAGGAAGCAGGGGGCGAAGTTCATGCCAAAGTGAAAAAAGGTCTGTGATGCATTACATCCTACCGCCATTCACAAAATCTGTCATTTTTAAAATTTGTATATGCTCTGGTGCAAGTTGATGGCACCCGCAAAATTTTCCAAAAAACTTTAATCGGATTAGAATTAGGCTAGTCCAACACTCAATTGGCCCACAAAAAATACTCAGATATTGGTTCATTCTCAAGGCCATCATGGGTTTAATACAATGAAGAATTAACCCAATTAACATCAATTTCGCAGCCCATTGGGGCCCTATTTAATGGGCTAAGATTTAGCTTTAAAACAAGCCCATTATGTGTTAAAATTGGGCCATCTAAACTTTAAATCCAATGTGAAAACCAACTACTTTGTTTTAACAGCATTAATGCCCTCTTAAAGTCAAACAACCCTCGGGAGAATGAAAGGACACAGGTGACTCTAAGAGACACATCATGGATCCCAAAGGTCACTTGACCACCTCTTCACCTTCCTGTACCTTCATCTCCCTTCTCTCTCTATAAAACAGCCCATCACACCATCAGAAAGGGGTTGGGTTCTGGAAGTAGCTGCGCAAGGAGAAGAAGAGGTAAAGGAGAAGAGGAGGGGAGGGCTGCAGTTTTCCCCATGCTGCCGTGCTGTTGTTGCTGTTGCTCCCTGTTGGCACCTCAAATATTCAAAAAAAAAAAAGAGAAGAAAAGAAAAAAAAGAGAGAAGATTGGGATAATCAAATGTAGACAGTCGTTTAAATGTGGACGGCCTATGATGCAGCAATATACGATGGTCACCATTGCCTTATTCAATAGGGTCAGCCACGTACCTGGGTGTTGAGAAGAATGAGTCCTCGGTCAATAGGACAGGCTGTAGAAGAATTGAATACGACAGGATGTCTGTAGAAGGCAGTCTTACGGCTGCTGGAAGGAAAGAAAAAGAAAAGAAAAAAAGGGGGAAAAAGAAATTGGGTAGTCACGACCAAGAGTTGGTCCGGTGAGAATGGCCCAGCAAAGCTAGTGATCCACGGATTCAGCCAGAGACCGGCCCATTTGCGCTCTGCTATTGAGACAGGCCTGTTCCAAGGACGTTCCCGCCGTAAGAAAAAAAAAAGGAAGAGAAAATGACGGAACAGAAAGGCAGCAAGCTCTCCATCGAATTCCACTCCAAAACCAACACTAATGATGGTCTGCGCAACAGGAAGAGAAGGGTAGGTCGATCCCGTATATGACGGGGTTGTTTCGAGTTCAAAGCACAGGCGGCCTCCCTATTACGGAAGTCTCCCAGCAGAGGAAACGGATCCCGCGTATATAGACCCCGAGCCTATCCCAAAGGGAGGGAGTCCTTCTCAGAAGCGAAGCGGATCGATCCCGTATGCTTCGGGATTGTTTTGAGTCCGTCTCGGACCCGGAACTCCCTTCGCGGCAGGTCTCCTGATGAAAGGAGGAGAGCCCGACGCCTATAAGAAGCCCAGAGACCCCGATCGGCCAAGGCCGTGCGAGAGGACCCCGAGAGAGAGAGAGCAGAGAGCGTGAAGGGGGGGGCCCCCCCCCCCCCCCCCCCCCCCCCGTGCGCAAAGGAAGAGCAAAGAAGGAGAGGGAGAGGGCTAAAGGCCTACCGTCGTCGCTGGAGCTCCTTCCAGAGTTGGACGCCGCCGGAAGCACCTCCCGTAGACGCCGTAGCCGCCGGAAGCCCCTCCCGCAGGTGCTACACTCGCCGGAAGTCCCTTCCGATCGCCGGCAGCACCTCCTGCCGCCGCCGGAAGCCTCCGCGGAGGCCGCCGTCACCGCGAGCCCCTCCGGAAGTCCAAGCCCCACCGTAAGCCCTCTCCCGCAGCTGCCTTTGCCAAGGTCCTTGCCGTCGCCTGGTCGGGGGGAGGAGAAGAAGGCCGCCGCGTCGCCGTCGCCTGGTCGGGGAGGAAGAGAGGCCGCCGGCTGCATTTTTTTTCCCGCACTATGTTCCACGCTGGCACATAAACAGCAGGGAGGAGAAGGAAGCAAAAAAAAAAAAAAAAAAACAGCGCGGCCAGAGGCGCGCGCGCTCGCGGAGGAGTGTTGACCGTCGGGTCAACACAGATGTGGGGCCCACCTTTGAGGGAGTTTAAAAAAAAAAGAAGAAAAAGAAAGGGGAGACCCGCTGGACCAGCCAGCGGGTGCGCAAGGAGGATGTGGGCCGGCCCATGAAGCTTGAAGCCCGCAGAAAAAAAAAAGAGATTTCTCTTTTAAAATACACAATCAAGGGAAAATTTAAATAAAAATTCAATAACTAATTAAACAAACCGATGGCAAGCATCTGGCCGGCTAAAAAACCCGCCACATGGTCTCGGCATAACTTAAAAGAATCAAAATAAATGGGAAAGCAATAAGCCGGCTTTTTAGCACACTTCTTGACCCATAATTCAAAAATCAAAATAAAATAAACAACAAACAGAAATTAAATAAAAATCCATTAATTAATTCAACAAACCGATGGCAAGCATCTGGCCGGCTAAAAACCCGCCACATGGTCTCGGCTAAACTTAAAAGAATTTGTGGGTTGGTTTCAAACCTTCCCCTTAATTTTTAAGGTGGGCATACAAAGGTCGAAAGACCCCAATGTCATACCATGTTCATTAAGTTATATGAGGCCGTGCATGGCTGACATGCCAATAAGCCGAGTATATACTAATGGAGTTCAAAGAGAAAGTGAAGGGAGATACCCATAAGTCTATGTCAGACCGGGTGTATTCCATTCAAAAATTAACAAGGACTGTCTCCATCAAGGATCGAACAGGAGTGTTCTCAAGACAAGTCAGAGTTGTAATATCACATTTTTCTGGGCTGTGAACGTCCAAGACAGAGAGCTGTACTGCTGGTTTAAATATCATTGAAGGGAGTCAATGATCTCATTGATCCGATGGGATGCCAAGCACTTAAAAAAAGAGAGAGAGAAAACAGAAAACAATGAATCTGTAATTGAGCCTAGAAGCCGGTCTAGGTTCTGGCTCTGATTTACAGACAGAAATTTAACTTCATTCAAACCATGAGAATCCGCAGAAATCCGAAAACAGAAAGTATAAAAAATTCTGGAGTCTGGAGCATCCGAAGCCTCAGACCTGAAAATTTGAGGTAGACCTGAAAATTTGAAGCAGACTTAAAAATCTGAAAATCTGAACAGAATCCATATAAAAGGTCTGAAATTTAAAAATCTGAAATTCCACATTTCTGAAATCTGAAGCATACAACAAAAAAAACTGAAATCTGGGGTCTTAAAATCTGAACGTGTGCAGAAATCTGAGAGTCTGGAGCATAGAAGATTGTGAAAATCAGAGGACGGAGGAAAAGCCAAGGTATGAATCAGAAAATTTGAGGGTGTAAAATTCTGCAAGATAGTCAATTCTGGAATTCCGGACGTGGATATGTTGGAAATCAAAATTTTTTGAACTTGTAAATCCGGGGCTTGGAAACTGGAATCTGCAATTAAAATCCAGAAGACTTAAAATCTGAATGCCCTATGAAATCAGCAGCTTGAAGCCTGTAAATAAAGGAAATCTGGAGATTTGAGAACAGGCAGTCGAAAAATCAGAAGTTTGCAAAAAGCTTAGAAATCTGAACTTTGGGGCTGAGGTCCGAGATTTAAAATAAATCTGGAAACCCCAAATCTGAGGATGGGAGGTGCAGAACCCGCAGAAAGGTATGTAATTCCCAGAGGATCCGAACTAAGAAAAAAATCTGCAATTGGAATTTTGAGAATTGAAGATCAGAAGATCTGAAATTTGAGTTTGTAAGAAGCCTACAAATCTGAGAAATGCAGAATCCACAAGAAAGCTGGAGTCTGGAATTTGAAGAAATCAAAATCTGAACTTTGTAAAGAGTCGAAGCCTGCAAATGCAGAACCCAGAATCTGAAAACTTGAGAATTGCAGAATTTGAAGTTTAAAGTCTGCCAAGTCGAAATTCAAAATCGGAATCCAAAATCAGAAACTGGCAATCTAAATAAAAAATGCATGCATCAAACAGAACCTGTCAATCTGTCGAATCTGAAGATAATTCACTGAACATATAACCCGAACCTGTTTGAATCAAGAATTAAAATTTGAACCTCACATCTAAGAAAAGAAACCGGAAACTGGAGGTTTGCAGAATTCTAAGTAAAAAATCTGAAATTTGCAAACACCAACCAAATTCAATTCAAAATCCAATTCTTAAGTTAAGCCCAAACAGAACTAATTCAAACAAACTTCATTTCAGGCCAAATCTGACCGGAATAAATTTAAAATCAATTTCACTCAATCCAAATCAATAAATTAAATCAAATCCCAAAACAAATTAAAATAAATCTTTTAACTCAAATCAATCAACTTAATTCAAATTGAATTCCCCAAATCAAATAAATTCAACTGAACTTCAATAAATTCAATAAATCAAGACTCAAAACAAACCAAATTTAACATAATCCAAATTTCCCAAAGCCAAATCAATTCCAGCAAACCATAATTCAAAATGAACCCAACTCAAACCACTAAAACTGTCTCAAGCTTAAACTGAATTCAATCCATTCCAACCAAACTTAAATCAATTAATCAAATTCAAACGCAAACCCAAATCATTTAAAAAAAAAATCTGAAATTTGCATAAAATTTCCAGAATGTCAAATTCACCCCAAAACGAATTCAATTCAAATCAATGTTAATCAAAACCAAGCTGAAATTTAAATAATTCAATTCCAACAAGAATTCATTTCAAACATAAGTAAATCAATTTCAACCCAAACCAATAAGCAACTCAAAGAGTTCAACTCAAAACTAAATTCAATTCAACCAAATTCAAGTCAACCAATTTAATTCAACCAATAAATCCAACTCAAATCAGATTCAAATCAAATTCAAAACACATTAAGTGCTTGCCTTCCATCAAATTCATGGAGTTGTTTTCTCCTATATTTGTGTGAATGCTTACTGTGGATGTATGTCTTCTGTTCCAATGGGTTGCTATGACGCTTAATCAAGGGTATTCGAGTTATCTCGATGTAATTAACGTCGGATCTTCGCACCATCCGACGGGGAGAGGTCAAAATAAATTTCAAAGAACCTAACAACCACAACATAAATTTCGACCCTAGTTAGTACTTTTATGAAATATCATCTATTTGCTTACAAAGTCAATGCTAAGGTCTAATTCAAATTCAAAAGGAAAATGAATTTCCAAAACAAGAGAATAAATCTTTTTTAGAATTTTGAGGTTACATCACTCCCCTTTCTGTGTTAATGCTGCCGATGCCCTTGCAGCTGCTGCAAATCAAAAGAGAAGGAGAACAAGGAAGCCGAGGGCTCTTCCATACTGCTATGATGCTACTGTGCCTCCCCATGTGGCTCCCGATGCACCTGTTGATGTTGCACATCATAGGAGAATAGGAGAAAGGAAGAAGAAGAGGATGGGTCAAGGTCCTCTTCCTAGCCTCCTATGTGCTGCTGCTGATCTTGCACAGAAAGATGGAGGAGGACCTAAATCCTCTTCCTCCATGGCCTTCGACATACCTATATCATACCATCCATGGCCTCCAACATGCCTATACCTTCTTCTCTTCACATACCCCTTGACCTCCAACATGCCTATATCATACCATCCATGGCCTCCGAGATGCCTATACCTACACCATCTCCATGGCCTCTGACATGCCAAACCTCATAGAGGTCACCAAATCGCCATGCTCAGCTCTCGAATAGGCCATGCAAAGCCCACCAATATATCCTCTTCACAGTCCTAGAACAGCCACAAATAAGTCCCTAAATCAGGCCCGAAACAGCCCCCTGGCTGACCCCTAAATCATTCCCAAACAGGTCCTATATCCCCTAAAGCAATCACTGAAACTCCTTCAGATCCAAAAAAAAAAAAAAAACAGAAGCCAGAAGATACTGATCTGGAATTGATCCAGAACAGAACCAAAAACCAGAAGGTGAAGATCTGAAATCTGCCCAGAATCTGTCCTAAACATATCAGAAAAACAGGTAGCGCAGCAGTCAAAAAACAGATTGGAATCAATCCGTAACTGAGTCTGAGAAGTATAGAAAATCTGGAATCTGTCCAAACAGATCCAGAAAATCCAGCAGCACCCAGAAATACGAAGGTGTGCAGATGCTCAAGAAAGCAGGAATTTGTCTAGACAACTCAACTCAACTCAACTCAACTAAGGCCTTGATCCCAAATTATTTGGGATCAGCCATATGGATTTCTCTTTCTCCACTCATGTCGATTTTGTGTTATTTCTTCAGAGATATTTAAACCTTCTAAATTATATTGAATTATCCTTCTCCAAGTTAAGTTAGGTCTACCACGCCCCTTTTTTGTTTCTGTCATTTTAATATTTTCTATCTTTCTAACTGGAGCCTCTTTAGGTCTACGTTTAATATGTCCAAACCATTTCAATCTCCCTTCTTTCAATTTGTCTACAATTCTCGTTACTCCTACATTTTCTCTAATATATTCATTCCATATTTTATCTAATATAGTGTGACCACTCATCCATCTTAACATTCTCATTTTGGCAACACTTATTTTAGAAGTATGTTTTTCTTTTATTATCCAACATTCACTACCATACAACATTGCAGGTCTTATACTTGTACGATAAAATTTTCCTTTCAACTTTAATGAAATTTTACGATCACATAGAACTCTTGAAGCCAATCTACACTTCATCCAACCTGCTTTAATCTTAAGATTAACGTCTTCATCACATTCTCCATCTTCTTGAATAATTGATCCAAGATACTTGAACTGAGCTTTTTGAGATAATATTATCCCATCCAAATTGACATCCTCACCTACTTCTCTTTGGTTTTCATTAAATTTACAGTGCATATATTCTATTTTAATTCTACTTATCTTGAAACCTTTAGTCTCCAAACTATTTCTCCACATTTCTAACTTTCTATTCACTTCTTCTTGTGTTTCATCTATCAATACGATATCGTCTGCAAATATCATACACCAAGGTATATCATCTTGTATAGTCTTCGCTAATTCATCTATAACTAATGCAAAAAGATAAGGACTTATTGCAGGCCCTTGATGTAAGCCAATTGAAATAGAAAAATCTCTTGTTTCTCTACCAATTGTGCATACGCTAGTAGTTGCATCATCATACATGTCTTTTATCATTTGTATATACTTAACAAGCACCATCTTTCGTTCCAACACCCACCATAGAATCTCTCTTGGTACTCTATCATAAGACTTTTCTAAATCAATGAATACCATATGTAAATCTTTCTTCATATCTCAATATTTTTCTATCAAATTTCTAATAAGAAAAATAACTTCAGTTGAGATCCACCAGATATAAATCTAAATTGTTTAGCTGAAATATTTGTACAGCTCTGTAATCGCCGCTCAATAACTCTTTTCCATAATTTCATAGTATGACTCATGAGTTTGATTCCTCTATAATTTGCACAATCTTGTATATCTCATTTTTTCTTAAAAATAGGTATAATGATGCTCTTTCTCTATTCATTCTGCATTCTTTTCGATATTAGGATTTTGTTAAAAAGTCGAGTTAACCATTCCACTCTTAAATCTTTCAAACACTTCCACACTTCAATGGGAATATTATCCGGATCACATGCCTTACTTGTTTTCATCATTTTCAATGCTTCTTTAAATTTTGAAAATTGATTTTTTCTAATATAATTTAAATTAAAGTTTGTCACATTCTCTATGTCATCTATGTTTTTAGCAAAGTTGTCATTAAAAAGAGTATCAAAATAATTTTTTCATCGTTCTTTGATATCATCATCTTTAATCAAAATTTTTCCTTCTTTATCCTTTATGCATCTAATTTGATTAAGATCTTGAGACCGTCTCTCTCTCATTCTTGCTAGTTTATAAATATCTTTTTCACCTTCTTTAGTTCCAAGTTTCTCATACATATGTTTAAAAGCATCATCTCTTGCTCTTCTAATAACCTTTTTTTCTTTTGTTTTTACTATCTTGTATTGTTCATAAGCTTCATTGTTATCACATTTCGGCAATCTCTTATAACAATCTCTCTTATTTTTTTCGCCTTTTGTACTTCTTCATTTCACCACCAAGTCTCTTTTTTAGGTGGACCATGTCCTTTAGACTCTCCAAGTACTTTTTTAGCTATCTCTCTAATTTTTATAGTCATATTCATCCACATAGCATTAATGTCTATGTCTAACTTCCAATCATTTATTTTTAAAAGTTCAGTCTTAAATATTTGTTGTTTCATTCCTTTTAACTCCTACCATTTTATTTTAATAGAAGACTTTCTTTTATATGTGTTTGTTTGTGTTTTAATCTTAACATCTAGAATCACTAACCTATGTTGGCTTGCTAAAGTTTCATTCGGAATTACTTTACAATTTTTGCAAATAACACGATTGGATTTTCTAGTGAGAATGAAATCAATTTGACTTTTATTTTGTCCACTTTTAAATGTTATTAGATGAGATTCTCTTTTAATAAAATGAGTATTTGTGAGGATAGGATCATAAGCCATAGCAAAATCTAAAATATTCTTTTCTTTTTTCATTTAAATTTTCATATCCAAAACCTCCACGAACATTTCCATATTCTTGACATTTGTTTTTAACATGTCCATTGAAATCTCCTCTAATAAATATATTTTCTTCATTTGGTATACTCTGCATAAGATCGTCCATATCCTCCCAAAATTTTTCTTTAATCTTGCTACTTAATCCAATTTGTAGAGCATATGTACTAATTACATTAATTATTTCTCTTTCTATAATCATTTTTATCATAATAATCCTATCTCTTTCTTTTTATCCTTATAACCAGATAATCTGATCTTTCATTGTTAAGAGATTCTCTGTTAACCTTTCAACTCACAATTCAATTAGAAAGAGGAAGACCCAGTTAGTGAACAGGGAATTGATTACCTTGTAGCCAAAAAAATAGCTGCGCTCTGGACCTTAGCGGATACCAAGTTAGCACCCATTGTGACTCTTCTGAAGCTGTGGCTTTTAACTCATTGATATCAAGTAATTCTGGCAGATCTTATCACAGGGATGTCTTTCCGCTCGGAGGATAAAAGAAGGATGTCATCACATCATTGTACTAAGGATGGTTAACTTGGCTGCTGGCATCACCAATCTGGAAGGCTTTAGTTAACTATCTCTTTTATTGAGTAGTATTGTCAGTTTAAGGGAAGGAAATGTGTGACCATTCTTATTCATGCATGCCAATAATGTCTCTGCTGGAACTTATAATTGCTGCTTGAACAGGAACTAACTGTTTGGTTGTGAGTGGAAACCAGGATAATACTGATCCCGAGATCAAGAAAGCCCGGTGAGTGCCTTTGATTTGCTACTTTTGATGATAGTACTACTCATTAGTTGTCATATTTTCTTTTTGGGAGTGTTCTGTTATATATATGCACCTTGCAGGAGGATGAAGTTACCCATAGTGAGGGTGGATTATTTGGCTGACTGTATCAGAAAGCAAAAGAAACTTTCCTTTGACTTATACAAAGTTGAATCATCAAATGAGCCATCCAAAAGTGGTAAACTTACTGTGAAAGTAAAGGGACGTAGTGCTGTTCATGAGTCATCAGGATTGCAGGACTGTGGTCACATTCTTGAGCATGGGAAAAGCATCTATAATACTACTTTAAACATGTCTGATCTCTCGACTGGTATCAACAGGTATACTGTTTATTTTTTTTTAATAATATCAAAACACCTGTATTTGGACTGCACTTATTCTTATAGTATAAGCTATGTGCATTCAGTAAATGAGTACCTGTAGCACGTGCCTTAGGAAGAGGTTAATCATGGGGGGGGGAGTCAATGGATTGTCATCATTTTTCAACCAACAACATTTTTTTAATAAAAACAAAAATAATATGAGAGTACACAGGAAAACAGATGTGCCCTACCAAGATGGTAGAACTAAGGAATGCCATCTTGCATTTTGGCAGCGTTTTAGGAGCAAACAATGCATCTTGGCATTGTATCTAGATCAAGGAATCCTATTCTGTTCTTGATCTCACATTGAGGAGTATTAAGTGAAGAAATCTTTTAGAATCTGGGGAGATTGATGGAACCTAGATTGTACATCATATGTCAACTCAGCTCAACTCAAGTCTTAATCCCTAATTATTAGGGTTGGCCATGTCAATTTTAAGTTACTTCTTTGTAGATATTTAAATCATCTAAATCATATTGAACTATCATTCTCCAAGTTAACTTAGGTCTGCCCCGTCTTTTTTGTTTCTATTATTTTGATATATTATATGTTTATAACTAGAGCTTCCTCATGTCTACAATTGTCGCTACTCCCACATTTTATTTAATATATTCATTCTTCTATATAATCTAGTATGACCATTCATTTATCTTAACATTTTCATTTTAGTAATACTTATTTTAGAAATATGTTTTTATTTTATTATCCAATAAGCACTACCATACAACATTACATGTCTTATAGTAGTACAATTAAATTTTTGTTTCAACCTTTTGATCACGTAGGAACATCTATAGTCTAGTCAATCTCCACTTCATTTATCTTATGTTAATCATATGTTTAACATCCTCATCACATTCTATCTTTTTGAATAATTGATTCAAGATACTTAACTGAATACTTTGAGATAATAGCACCCAATCTAAACTAACTCCATATTCTTCCTTTTAGTTTTTATTTACAATGCATGTATTTTGCTTTAGTTCTAATTATTTTGAAAATCTAGTATTTGAAGTGTTTCTTCACAGTTCTAGCTTCCTACTCATTTCTTTTTGTGTCTCATCTATCAATTTAATACATTCTGCAAATATCATACACCATAATATATCATCTTATATATTTTTTAATATTTTATATTTCATACATAATTGATGTAAAGGGGCAAGGATTTAATGTAGATCCTTGATGTAAGCCAATTGTAACAGAAAAATCTCTTTTTTGTCTTCCAATTTTGCATACACGGGTGGTTGTTTCATCATACATGTTTTTTATTACTTGTATATATTATATGGACTCCATTTTTCATTCTCAAGTCTCACTACAAAATATTTCTCGTAACTTTATCATAAGTCTTTTCCAAGTCAATAAACATCATATGTAATCTTTTTTTATATCACGATAGTTCTTCATCATGCTTTTAATAAGAACAATAGCTTTTATTGTATACCAATCATGCATAAATCTAAATTGGTTAGTTTAAATATTTGTATATCGCTACTTCATAACTCTTTCTTATAATTTCACAACATGACTCATTAGCTTGATCCCTCTATAATTCGAGCAATCTTGTGTATCTCAAATTTTTTTCTTAAAGATGGGTACAATGATACTCTTAACTGATTTGATATTGTTTTAGAGATTAAGATATTGTTAAATAGTTGAATTAATTATTCCACTACTGAATCTTCCAAGTGTTCCCATACTTCTTGGGATTATTTGTCTTACTTTTTTTTGTTTTCTTCAATGCCCTTTAATTTCTAAAAAATTAAATTTCCTAATATAATTTTTATCAACTTTTGTTATATTTTTTATGTCTTCTATGTTTCTAGCAAAGTTGTCATTAAAAAGAATATCAAAATAATTTTTTTATTTTTTTAATGTCATCATCTTTGATCATAATCTTTCCTTCTTTATCCTTAATATCTTTTTTTTGAGTTGGTTAAGATTCTAAGATCTCTCTCTCATTCTTGTTAATATATAAATATTTTTTTCATCTTCTTTAGTTACTGTTTATAAACTTCGTTGTTATCACACTTAGACGATTTATCATATCAATCTCTCTTATTCTTTATTGTCTTTCACACTTCTTCGTCTCATCACCGTGTTTTCTTTTTAGATGGACCCTATTCTTTAGATTTTACAAGTAAGGGGTGCAAACGAACCAATACACTCATTTATTATGTTAAATGAATAAGCTTGAACAAAAAATAAAGCTTGACTCATTAAGCGAGTTGAACTTGAACAGACTCTTGCTCGGCTCGATAAACTCGCGAGTAGCTCGATTAAATATTATATTATATATTTATTTTTAAAAATTAAATTATGAGTACTAATAATTATATATTGTCACTTAAATATATTAAATAATTCAAAAAATAAGTTTAAACTTAGATTGAGTTTTATAAATGAGTTAAAGCTATAGTTTCACAAATGACTTTTCATTGATTTTGAGGTTTAAAAATGAGTTTGTATATAACTTAAGCTTGAATGTGAATTGAATTTTAGTCTAGCTACTACTCGAGTTCGAGCTCGACTCAACTCGATTAATAAATGAACCAAACTTGAACACATGTTTAACATACTCGTTAAAACTCGAGCTCGAGCTCGAGCTCGAACTCGTGTAAAATAAACGTGCCGAGCTTGAACACCGTACTACTCGGCTCGACTCGGCTCATTTGCACCCCTATTTACAAGTACTTTTTTTCGCCATCTCTCTAATATTGTAGCTATGTTTACTCACATGATATTGGCTTTAATGCCTGATTACTAATAATTTATCTTTAGAAATTTATTTTTAAATGTTTACTATTTTATCTCTTATAAGTCTTACCATTTTTTTGAGAGAAATCTTTTTTTTAGATACGTTATGATCTTAGCATCTAAAACAGCTATTGGCTTTTTACAGTTACATTAGGAATAGCTTTACAGTCTTGCAAATAGCATGATTAGTTTTTCTTGTAAGAATGAAATTGATTTGGTTTTTATTTTGTTCACCTTTAAATGCTATTAAATGCTATTTTATTTTAATAAAATGACTATTTTTTTGTATTAGATCATAGATCAAAAGAGGTGGCAATGAATATAGAAGGGGGGGGGTCTGAGATATCAAAATAGATGCCTGGTATGGTCTCTTGAAGCCTTAAAGAGATGGAGATTCTTGGGAGATCATATTACATATTAAGGACATTCATTTTGAGGAATTTTGAAAAAAACTTTACATTGTACTTCAGAAATATCAGGCCAAATACGTGCATAAACATAAAATGACATGGTAGTTTTGTGGGAGGATTCAGCCAGAGGGCTGGGAAAGATGGTCAGTTTGACAAGATGGGGCAATAGGGTGATCCTAGACTGCTGACAAGCCAGTGGGGTTGGGTAGGAGATCTGGACCACTTATTAAACAAGGATAGTTTGACTGGTTGGGCGAGATGGAGCCATCATGGGAACTTTTAAAGGAGGGATAACAGAATGGTTTTCTAGCAGATTTTGTGGGGTCCAACAGGGCTTTATTTGGAAAACAAGTACAGACAAATGATTGTCGGTCAGTCATTCTTTTCTGTTCTATGTGGTCGAATACTACTACTCAGAAAAAATAAAAAGGAAAAATTAATATTTATTTGATATGGTGAGGAGCTATTTTGAAGGAACTAAGGATTGAAGGAGAAAATATAAAGGGTCAGACTGTTTGAATGCGTCACTCCATTGGTGTTTCACGTTCTAGTGTTCTACAGTTCCAGGTACAGGCCTCAAGGCTGCATATGGGCAAGAATGGGGCGATATCTCAGAGTGGTGCTGGTTGCTAGCAGTGATTTAGTTTGATTGACAATGCATGGTGCCTGGCAGCCACCATAGCTGCACTCTTAGTTGGTGGACTACGAACGAACAACCCTTGCTGGACAGGGAATGGAAAGAAGGTGGCGAATTGCACAATTGGGAGGGGGAGGCAGACGTAACTGAGGCTTTTTAAGACCCTTTTCTTGAAGTTGAATTGACTGGGCAGTTCAGTGACCAGTTTATGCTTTAGCGTGCCAACTCCAGGCTTCATGCTTATGTACGTTGTCAATGTTTTAAGTGTCTAAGGCTGTTCCATAGGGTTGCAGGTGTGTTAACTCTTAACCATCAAGAGATTTAGGATAGCATGAAATTTTGCTAGATTGCATTCATAGTTGTCAGGGTGACAAGGCATCCTGGGGTTAAATTTCTGCTTAGACAACAAGATGGCTGCCAAGGCGTTGCCTAGGCAGTAAAAATATGTTAATAATACACACACATATACATATAGTATATATAAAGAAAACTAGGGAAAAGATAAAGTAGACTTTAAAAGGTTTAGGTATCAATGCTTACATACACACGTATACAGTATATATAAAGAAAACTAGGAAAAACATAAAGTAGACTTTAAAAGGTTTAGGTATAAGTGCTTTACATTAATCATATATATATTTATGTATTATAATTTTATATGCTTATTAAGTGTGCATACATGTAAATGCGTTTTATCACTTTATGTAGGTAATTATGTATGTGTGGGTATATATTTTAGAAAAAAGATAATCTCCGAAGTGGAAAGGGAGTTGAGAGAGAATTTTATAAATTTAAGTATATATTTATAAGTAAAAAACATTAGATATATTTAATAGAACAAGTGATAGTGAACAAATTTAATATGATTTCACTTTCATTCATGGGTGACCATTGATTGTGGATAGAGTCGTGAGGTTAGGTTGTGGGGGCCAAGGGGCAGCATCCTTTGTCAGTGTCTCTGGGTGTAACACTTCCAGAAAAATTTTTTTAATCATATAGAAGAGTTAGAGATTGGGCGCCAAGATGGGTGCCCGCCTAGGTGGGTATCTCGACAACTATGATTGTATTCCACAGATATAGCTATAGACATCCAAGAAATGGTAAACTCCATCTGTGGTATTAAAATTCTTGTGTTTGGACCTTTATGTTCATCAATTTTTGAAACAATATCCTTCTCTCTGTATATTAGCTATTCTTTTTTTATGCATAAGGTCTTCATTTTGATGGGGTTACCCACTCATTTACTCATCAATCTCGTCCATAAGAAGAATATGATCAAAGTTGTATTTCTCTATCCTTTCATGACAATCTCCAATTTTTGGATGGTATTGCAGACACAAGACCATTAAACCTTTTTTGGTTCACTCTATTTCATTCTTCTATGCACCTGTGAAGAATGTAAACATTTGCTCTTATAAACTTATAAAAAATGATCACCTTTCAAAACTTGTTACGTGTTTATATGTACTCCAGTTATATGTACTCCAGTTATGTTCATGATTTGATGTATTACAAGTGATACTCATAATTCAGACAGGCGATCTTTGAAATTGAGAAATCCTACTTCTTTAATATGTTTACCAATTCGCTATATGAAAAAAGAAACTCATTGTAAGTACATAATCAATCTGCTT
This sequence comes from Cryptocoryne crispatula var. balansae, assembly GCA_036172225.1. Lineage (NCBI taxonomy): Eukaryota > Viridiplantae > Streptophyta > Magnoliopsida > Alismatales > Araceae > Cryptocoryne > Cryptocoryne crispatula. Next base: position 8,116,757 of record CM069922.1, on the reverse strand, counting down.
AATGTTGTACTTAAAAATAGATAAGCAAATTGATTAAGCAATAAAATAAACAATTGTTCTCGTACTTAGCATGTTTTGTTTTTGATATATCTTCCATATATATTTTTTATATTAAGCAAATTGTTGAAATATTGTACACAAGCAGTGGGGGACAGCATCCTTTTTCTCTCTCTAGAACTGTCCTTATAGCACTATTTTATTTGTTTTTTGAATTTCTTCTTTGCATGGATGCTCTTACGAAAAAGAAAAAGAAACTCTCATCACAGTTTGATTCAAGGCCTTCCTATCTGACAGTCAGTCCTGACCTACTTCCAGGTCTCTTTAAATGCTACTCAAATCTCAGTCTAGACTAGGCATGTAGTTAGGCACTAATTCCCGAGCATTGTTAGGGTGGGTACAAGTATTGCCGTCTCGGATCTCGGCTTCGTTGGGGGGGGGGGGAGTTGAAAGAGAAGAGGTTTCGGAGAAATCTCGAAAAAATCTTGGGAGATCGGATCTCGGATTCTCGGATCAAAATGTATATGTATGTATGAAGCGTAACATAATATCATATAAAGATGTGAGTACATCAATGAAGTTACATGAAAATGTATAACATATTTGTACATCAATTGTGTGAATGAACAATTACAAAGCACTCTCAATACCAAAAAGATGATCTTTGTACTTCTAAAATATTTAAACTTATATATAATCTTATTTAAATATTAATATGGTATTAAGGGCATTTTTATGTTCTTGTTCTTGTTTTTTTATTATAAATGGATGGTTAAATATTTATGAAATTGAATTGATATAATTTGTTTATTACATTTTGTACAATAAATTGATTATTAATAACCAAATCTTAAATTTGATTACATTAAGAACATTATTTGACTTAGGTTATAATTAAATGCGCATGTTTACGTGAGAGAGAAGAGAGTTAAAATAGATCTTTATAAAATTTATATACTATATTTATGATTATGAATCTTAATTATGTGATAGTATAAGTGATAGTGAAATGTATTAATATGTTTACACTATCATAAACGGGGTGTGGAGTAGTCGCGGATCGACCTACGTGGTTAGGTCGTGGGGGTCAAGGGGGCAGTGCCCCTTGTATCATGGGGGCAAAGCCCCCTAAAGAATTTTTTTTTATGGACCAATCCACAAGGGTGAGATTTCGGCGATCTCGTTCTCGGTCCCTTGGCGAGACGGAGAATCTCAGCGAGATGGAAAACCATCGGTGGGTATGTCCATAAAAAATGATTGCTGTAGTTGCTCAAATGTTGAAATCCTGGAATTTTATTTGGTTTCTAATTTTATGGTACATGAATAATTAGTAGAGAAGAATAAAAAATTGATGCGCTCCATTCAGAAACAAAGTTATGTAGAGGTATACTAAGGCAACATTCAATCTGCTTTCTTTGTGCCATTATTAGGTGCCTTACTTACAGTGTTTTCTGCCAGGTATTATCTGTATTTCATCAATCTTAGCTGCCAGTCATCGTCTGTCTGTTATAATTGGTTGCTTTCTAATATACCTTTTTAAATGAAGTTATTATATCCTCCAAGTCATCCAAGAAGACAAGGGTTCAGATTGTTATGTGTTTCGGAAATGGGGAAGGGTTGGAAGTGATAGGATTGGTGGAAAGAAACTTGAGCAGATGTCAAAGTTCGATGCCATTAATGAATTTGAACGACTTTTTCTTGAGAAAACTGGTAACACTTGGGAAGCTTGGGAACAAAAGAAGGAATTTCAAAAGCAACCTGGACGATTTTTTCCTCTGGACATTGTATGTTCTTCCTTTCCTATCTCAAATTTTATGGTTTGGGCCAAGAAGCCTTATCGTCATGCTAAAACCTTGATCTCAGGATTACGGGGTCAAACAAGCTCCAAAGAAGAATGGCTCAGATAACATAAATAGCTTATTAGCTCCAGCGCTGGTAGAGCTAATGAGGATGCTTTTTGATGTTGAGACATACAGGTCATCCTATGCTTTGTTGGTTGTATTTGGGTTTCTACCTTCTATGCAACTGAATTATAGCTTTTTTACAGGGCTGCTATGTTGGAATTCGAAATTAACATGTCTGAAATGCCTCTTGGAAAGTTAAGCAAGGAAAATATCCAGAAAGGTGAAGTTTTTATTTCACCTTCCATGGTCAATGCTACTATTGCTATAATTGAGAAGTTTAGCTGGCTTAATCATCTTAGGAGGTTACTATTATTATTGATGTTTTTCTCTTAACATTCTTGTTGCTTCAGGTTTTGAAGCGCTGTCAGAGATACAAAACTTGTTGAATGATACTGAGAAATGTGATCCATCTGTTAAGCAGAGCTTAATTGTTGATGCAAGCAATCGATTTTTCACTTTGATTCCTTCTATTCATCCTCATGTAATTAGTGACCAGGATGATTTTAGAATGAAGGTAATTTTATTTTCTTTCTTTTCCACAGTTTGATTCAACTCTTCTTTTTCTCCCATGCACTAATGATCAAGTGCCAATTCACATATTTTATACTGGCTTGTTTATAAAAATTTTTTTACTGGGCTGCGATGTACTGAATGAAAAGTTGTCCATTTTTCCTTGTACAAAGATTCAACTTTTGCTGATAAAAGATGCTGTGATTATTCTGCTCCATATCGTGTCCATGGTTATAGTTGGTGACTCTTCTAGTTTTCTTAGGTGAAAATGTTGGAAGCACTACAAGATATTGAGATAGCATCTAGCTTAGTGGGATTTGACAACGAAATTGATGAATCTCTTGATGAAAAGTACAAAAAACTTCATTGCAACATTGTTCCGTTGCCCCATGACAGTGAAGATTATAAACTCGTGGAGAAATATCTTCTAAACACGCATGCTCCTACACACAAGGTTAATTTGTATCCCATAAATTTTCTTGCGGTCCCAAGTTTTTTTATCATATTGTATGGTGATATCTTTTTTTTTTCTCTCATAGCTATCTCACTACAGATTCGGATCCTGTTACTATTTCAGGAGTGGAGCCTTGAATTAGAAGATGTTTTTGCTCTCGACAGAGAAGGGGAGACTCAGAAGTATTCGTCCTACAGAGATCAGTTACATAACAAGATGCTCCTGTGGCATGGTGATATATGATGATCTGTAAAACTATTTAAATACATATACGTCTCTGAACTGGTATTATTCATGGGTTTCAGCTTCTGTGTCTAACCAAACCCAGATAACTTGGTAGTAATAAAGTTTCGCTTATATGTCAGATGTATGCTTATCAAGCATTTTGTTTATAAATCATGCAAAATATAAGCATGTTTTATTCTCGTTACGTCACATTGTTTTAGTGACAATTCTGTTATTATTTTTAGGAACTGCGATAGAGGTATATGCATTTTGTGTAATCATCCGTCCATCTTATAAAGTTATAAACTACTTTATTGTCATTTCTCTTTCTGAACAGGATCGCGGTTGACAAACTTTGTGGGCATTCTCAGCCAAGGATTACGAATAGCACCCCCTGAAGCTCCTACAACTGGATACATGGTGTCCTTCCTGCTCTCTTCTTCTTCTTCTTCTTCTAAAACTTTATCTTTTTTATTAATTCAATTCATTTATATGTACACAGTTCTTTTATTAAACTTGTAATAAGCAATTACCTACTTGTTATGTTCACTTTTTTTAGTTTGGCAAAGGAATTTATTTTGCTGATCTCGTCAGTAAGAGTGCACAGTACTGTTTTGTGGATAGAAAGGATCCTGTGGGACTGTTACTTCTCAGTGAGGTTGCTCTGGGAGAGATGTACGAGCTTAAGAAGGCGACGGTAAGTAATAAGTTTTCTTTCGACCACTTACCGTGTATAGTGTTGCCACAACCTTGTGTATGGTTGTTATTATTGCTACATTGAACTCGAGTACATAAAGAATTGTTACTAAGTAGCATTGTATCTAGCACCATTGCATCTAGGAGATATGTATTTCTTGTCATCTGGCTGGAAATTAAATTCAAGGTGTTAAGTTTTATGTCTCAGGACTAATGCTCTTTTCTGATACAATTGAGCCGTGGGGCCCATTTGTTATCCCCTCCCATTGATTAGACACGGTTTGACTTAATGAAGCATATATGGTTCGGCTTCTGTGCTTGCAGTACATGGAACGGCCTCCAAGGGGGAAGCACTCAACCAAAGGGCTAGGCAAGACTGTGCCCATGCAGTCAGAGTTTGTTAAGTGGAGGGATCAGATGGTGGTACCTTGCGGGAAGCCGGTTTCATCTTCCATTCGAGCTACGGAGCTGCTATACAACGAATACATTGTCTATGACACTGCCCAGGTCGGTCGGTTGCGTCACCTGCACATGCTTGTGATCATCGCCTGTGTTTGTGTTGCATGCATCTATTTTCCTGACTCCTCTCTTTGCAGCAGAAAATACATATAAAAATTTTATTTTCAAGTTCCTACTAAAATTCACTGCGCATATATTTCTGCATCTTTTGTGATTCTGACTTTAGAGTTGTGGATGACCGGATGGCACTCTCCTTTTGCAGGTAAAGATGCAATATTTGTTGAAAGTGAGGTTCCATCATAAGGGGTAAAGCTGCTCTAGCTGTGTTCTTGTAGGCGGGATGTGATGGAATATGGTTGTTCAGCTGCCCGAAGCTGCAAACCCTGTACCCTACGTGGTAAAAAATCATCTACTTTTTGTGCATTTTCGGTGCATAGGGGTGGGCTTTAAACAGATCCAAGCTGGTCCCAAAGTTCCTCGAGCAATTTTGGTATTTCTTCATGGCTCGAGAGGCTGCCGTTCAGTAACTTGGTGAACTTTGGAAGAACCTGGCGGAGTCTATTTTGATCTTCAGGTTTCTGAATTATTTTACATGCACGCCCATTTTGGTGATACTGTTCCCCGAAAGCTACTGTCATCTATCAGTATAATCCTATCCGTAACCAATAAACGGTCCTTATTGCATGATGTTTGCTTCTTCGCACCTGTTTGCATACGAGTACCTGTATCAATGTTAAATTTAATTTATCTTGTGTCAACTCCAATGCTAATATTGTACCTAATGTATCAATATTAAAATGTACAACGTCGGATGAAAATTTATGACCATGGAAAATTTGGCCGGGACCGGGTCGCAACTTGGCCCAACTCGGTCGATTTTGGGCTGATCGGCCTGGTCTTGACCCCGGCCCTGACCCCTTTGGATCTGGGCTCAGGGTCTTGTGACCTGGCTCGACCCTGTTGTGGGGGGCTTTGGAAACTACTCCCAGTTAGGGCTGTTCACTGTTCGGTTCAACCCGAAATATCAAACCAAACCAGTACTTTGGTTTGGTTTGGTTTGGTTTGGTTTGAACTACCGATCGGTTTGGTTTGGTTTGGTTTCTAGAATTTTTCAAATCAAACCATACTGGTAAACTGAATAACCCGAATTAGATTAAATATTTTAATTTAAGTTATATATAAGATAGTATTTATGTATTTTTTTATAAAAATAATTTTTTAAGAGTTTTTAAGGTAAAATTAATGTAATCTATAAACATATACACAAGATTTTAATAGAATATGATTTAAAACGAACAAAATAAAATTATATATTGATATATTTACTATACCTTAATAAAATATGGTATGAACCGAACTAAACCAAACCAAACCGAATTAATTTGGTTCGGTTCGGTTTGGTTTGGGAGATAGTTTGATTTGGTTTGGTTTGAGAAAAAATACTCAAAAATCAAACCAAATCAAACCATGAACACCCCTACTCCCAGTCCCATCACATCAAGGGTTGCATGTCACTTCCCTCACTTTACCAAATATTCTTATTATTATCTAAAATTATATATAAATTCGTGTTTCATTAGTATTTAAGCTGGACATTTTTAATTTTTGTGAATATAGTACGTTAATTAGAATATAAATTAATTATAATTTTATTTTAATATGTATTTTGCTGATCAGAGAGGAAGAATCGGATGGAAATAAATTCGGAACGCAATTTTACATATAAATTTTGGATAAGTTAGGTTGGAATCGGTACGGTTCAGCGGATGACAATTGTTTCGATAAAAATAAATTATTTTTATAACTTTTTTAATAATAAATTATTTTTTTAATCGGATGGTCAACGACCCAACCCACTTCGGTCGGGACCCGGTCTTGGTTGGATTTGGTCGGGGTGACCCATCCCCATCTCCCATTCACGTTGTTTATGACCAGCAACAGGTCAGCGGAAGAGGGCTTCCAAGTTGTCCTCCAAAACTATTCATCGGGCTAATGTTTTCGAAGGACGTATCATGTATGATTTGGAGGATAAATTTAACGTGATATTTCATTGATATAAGTTCATGAGATATGGAGTTATCTAATCATCGAGATGTTTTTTTCCCATCAAAAGAAAGTCATCACGATATTAATTGATTCTTGAACTCGAACGAACGAGCCTCGGTGTGGGAATGCTGGACATAACTGATCAAACACTTCCATGGACCACGGTGACCCCTGTTATTATACGTCGATAAGCTTCCAAGTCTAATATAGCCTTTAAACCGTGTGTGTGTCTGTGTGTTATATCCGGTGTTCCTTCTTTTTTTTTTTTTGGTCGTTTTTCTTCCGCCTGCACGTTGCATCGTCCTATTTTTCGAGAGCTCGGCTCCTCGTCCCGAGGGGAGTTAATCAGACTCCTCACATTTCATGATGTGATGAGAAGTCTCACATCGTAATAAATATCATCACATCAGATCTCTCACATCATGAAAATGTGAGGATCTGATTGACTCCCCTTGTCCTGAGGAGAGTCAGGCTCATTTATCGATATTAAATCTGACCACCAAAATTGACAAGGAAAAAGAGGGATATTTTTCCTGAAGGAAAAACAAAAAGTATCCTTCTCGTCCTGTCCCTCCGGAGTGCACATCTTAGGGTGCGTTTGGGAACTCCGTAGAAGTGCTTTTTTTTCACTTCTCCTCTGAAAAGAAGTTCTTTTTATTTTTATGGTACCGTTTGGTTACATTTTTATTTTCACTTTTCCCTCCTCCTCGGAGGCAGAAGCTCGGAGGAGAAATTTTCTCCTTCCGACGAGGGAAAAGCGCTCCCGTGCCCGCAAGTCCCCATCCTGCATCCGCACAGGCGACCCCCTCCCCTCCGGCACCCCCTCCCCAAAGGAACCCCTCCCCGCTCTCGCGACCCCCTCCCCTCCGGCACCCCCTCCCAACCCCTCCCCTCTCGCGACTCCCCCCTCCGACACCCCCTCCCCGGCGAAGCCCTCCCCTCCGCGACCCCCTTCCGGCACTCCCTCCCCGGCGAAGCTCTCCCTCCGCGAGCCCCCCTTCCGCGTCGGCGAAGCCCTCCGCGAGCAGCCCTCCGCCCCTCCGCCCCTCCGCGAGCAGCCCTCCGCGAGCCCCCCTTCCGCGTCGGCCCTCCCCTCCGCGAGCAGCCCTCCGCGACCCCCCTTCCGGCACCCCCTCCCCGGCGAAGCCCTCCCCTCCGCGAGCCCCCCCTTCCGCGTCGGCGAAGCCCTCCGCGAGCAGCCCTCCGCCCCTCCGCCCCTCCGCGAGCAGCCCTCCGCGAGCCCCCCCTTCCGCGTCGGCCCTCAGCCCTCCGCGAGCCCCCCCTTCCGCGTCGGCCCTCCCCTTCCGCGTCGGCCCTCCCCTCCGCGAGCAGCCCTCCGCGAGCCCCCCCTTCCGCGTCGGCGAAGCCCTCCGCCCCTCCGCCCCTCCGCGAGCAGCCCTCCGCGAGCCCCCCTTCTGCGTCGGCCCTCCCCTCCGCGTCGGCCCTCCCCTCCGCGAGCAGCCCTCCGCGAGCAGCCTTCCGCGAGCCCCCCCTTCCGCGTTGGCGAAGCCCTCCGTGAGCAGCCCTCCGCCCCTCCGCCCCTCCGCGAGCAACACTCCGCCCCTCCTCGAGCAGCCCTCCGCGAGCAACACTCCCCTTCCGCGTCGGCCCTCCCCTCCGCGAGTAGCCCTCCGCCCCTCCGCGAGCAGCCCTCTGCCCCTCCGCCTCTCCGCCTCTCCGCCCCTCCGCCCCTCCGCGAGCAGCCCTCCGCGAGCAGCACTCCGCGAGCAGCCCTCCGCCCTTCAGCCCCTCCGCGAGCAGCACTCCCCTTCCGCGTCGGCCCTCCCCTCCGCCCCTCCGCCCCTCTGCGAGCAGCCCTCCCCCTCCGCGTCGGCCCTCCCCTCCGCGAGCAGCCCTCCGCGAGCCCTCCTCTCCGCCCCTCCACGAGCCCTCCTCTTCCGTGGCAAACTCCCCGCCTCCTTCATTTGTAAAAAAAAAATAATCCAAACAGATTCTACTTTTGTAAATAAGAAGTTCTTCAGAATGAAGTACCTTTCGAAAGAAGGTCCTTCCAAGAAAAGTTCTCCCAACAATTTGCCAAACGGACCATTAGTCTACTATTCTACTCCAATCGCACGCAGTCAAGACATCGTGCGGTGGCACATCTTTGCTTGGAAACCGCACATCCATCTATCTCGGGACGTTCAAGAGAAAAAACAGTTTCAATTTTTAATAAAAAATGATCAAAACTCTAGTCACTTGAGCGATGATTTAAGATAAATCAAATAACATTAATCATCGTTGAACCGAATTTTGTAACGATTTATATTATCGTTCGTGACGAGTTACATTATAATTTGTAACGATACAATCTATCTCGTAACGAGTGATTCACAATAAATAACACTATAATTTGCAATGGGTGAACCGTTACGAACTAGAATGTAACTTTTAATAGTAACGGTGGTTCGTCCGAATCACGTTATAACTTGTTACGAAATTCGATTCAAGAATAATTCATCTGATTCATGTCGATTTATCTTGGATCGTCGTTTAAGGGGCTGTTTGGTATAAGTATAACTTGAGAATAATTTTAGTTTATTCTCGAAACTTTATGGAGCCAAATTGGCCCTAAGTGATTGAGATTGTAATAACTGTTGACTATAAGACTGAGACTGTTTTCTCGGAGGCGATCTGAACTTTCCCCGTGCGCGGTTGTGTTGAACACCAGATTTTATACGACTGCTTCATCCAGCTAGCTATATCGGCGGTTCATCTCTCTCTCTCTCTGTATATATATATATATATATACGACGGAAAAGATATGGGGGGACCCCAACCCAACATCACGCAGACATGCCTTCAAATGTTCTCCACACGTACGGGTGCACGCATGCATGCAGCCGCGAAGAAAATATTGGGGCCAGACTTCTCCCTCCCTTTTCACATCCGTATGTCTCTGGGTTCGCGAACAGAGAGCTCCTAGTTTTCAAGCCTGTCTCATCTGCGGAGGGCACCAAGGCGTCTCCCACGATTACCAGTTCCCGAGATTGCTATTTTTCTCCCCATTATTAATCGTTCCAACGTCTTCGTCTCCTTCGAAGAAAACCTAACACGTACCAGCTTCCAAACGCCGGCCATACCGTCCCATATTAAATGGGTGTTAACTACAAAGAAGGCCGGGATATATGGTGTCTTCTTCTTCTACTTCAAAGCCTTCCGCTCTCTCTCTCTCTCTAGAAGCATGTACATACGCGTACGTGCACACGAGCGGGCCGGATCGGGGGCTGGGCTGCCGGCCGCCGATGGCGGTCGGGGCCTCGGCGGCCGGTGACCGGAGAGCGGCGGCGTTCGGCGGGGAAAGGGGCCGCCCGGTATAGTTTAGGGTTTCGTCATAAACAGATATATGTGGATCGGATAAAAAGTCTTCGAGGAGATGATGCTTTAAACTAGTAGAGTGTTGACAGTCACCACCACCGTCTCCGATACATCATTAATGCACTGTTCCCTTGGAACCCTACACCCGATTACGTGCCCTCATGCCCACCATCTCGGGCTAGGCCTTTATAAAAGACCCGGCCGGCGCCTCCTTCCTCCGGCACACCCTAACCCTAATTCCTCTTCTTCCGCTCACTCTCTCTCTTTCTCTAGATCTCGCTGATTTGCACAGAGTGCCCCGAGGAGAAGGGAGTACGTACTTGGGGTGGAGTCTCTCCTCTCGTGCTGGCCGGGAATTACCTAGCAAGATAGAGCTAGCCGGGGGCATGGCGTCCGGCGGCGGCGGGGGTTCGCCCTGCGGGGCATGCAAGTTCCTGCGGCGGAAATGCGCGGCGGACTGCGTGTTCGCTCCCTACTTCTGCTCGGAGCAGGGGCCGGCGAGGTTCGCCGCCATTCACAAGGTCTTCGGCGCCAGCAACGTGTCGAAGCTGCTGCTGCATGTTCCGCCGGCCGACCGGTGCGAGGCGGTGGTCTCCATCCACTACGAGGCCCAGGCGAGGATCAGAGACCCCGTCTACGGTTGCGTCGCTCATATCTTCGCCCTCCAGCAGCAGGTATATAGTAGGTAATACATACATATATATTTATATATTTATATATATGCGCCCGCGGTCGTTATCTCCATTAATTCTCGATCGGCTAGCTCTTTGAACAAATTGATGGCCGGAGCAGTTAGAATGATTGAATTTCCTCTCTCGATCGAGGCCATCATCCTCTGTGTTGGATTTCATTATTTGTCTCAACGAAATTCTTAAAGCCTTGATTCTATCTCTGCAAAATCTTAATTTTCAATATCTGAAAATTAAAATTACAGTAAATCACTTAAATTTAAGTAAATTTTTATGGGATTGTTGTAAGTACTTTACTCTAATCCCTTTTACTGATTCAGGGCGGCTTAGCGACATCAACTGAGGTTAAACAAAGGGGGTGATCAAAAACCTCATCAAATCAAAGCTAGGAATCGGAGACTCCTTTTCTTAACACACATATCTGATCTAGCTAGCTTGCTAGCCAGGGCGCTACATGAAATTATTTTGATTTCCTTTCAAGCTAGTCACACGTTTCTTCTCTGATCTCTCTGTTAAAATGATATTCTAGCTCTTGGCCGTCTTGGTCGTTTCTCTTAATTAATTGATCTCTCCTTGACCGAATTAATGGCACGTATATGATTGGCTGTCTGATCTGTTAATATACATATATGTATATATATTCTCTTCTAAGTTAGATTGAACTAATTAATTGAATCAATGGTTGGGGGGATGTGCAGGTGGCGAGCTTGCAAGCGCAACTGATGAAGGTGAAGGCACAGGTAGCACTCAGCATGGCAACCGTGCGATCCCAGCAGCAGATCATTAATGATCATCATCATCACTACTGCAGGCAGTCAGGAGGGAACATTAATCTTAACATCCTTCAATGTTCCCAGCAGCCCCATCCGGGCGGCCGCTACGACTGCTGCACCTCGGCCGTGTCCCCGCGGAGCTCCGGCCCCGACTGCGTTGACTACGCCGGCACGACGAGCGGGTCGATCGGTGCCGTGCAGGACACGATCGGCTACCTCGGCAAGCCGGACGATCTTGCGGCGCAGCCATGCCCGAAGAAGATCGGCTGGGCGCAGCAAGCAGGCGACTTGGGCGATCTGCAGGAGGTTGCCCTGAGGATGATGAGGAACTGAACTGCAGACCCTCTCCCGATGCACATATGTATCCTCCTCTCTCTCTCTCTCTCTCTCTCTCTCACAGCTAGAAGATGATCAGCTGTTCGTCGAGACCGGTCGGAGCTTTTCGGGAACATGATGTTGCTCATTTTCTTTCTTTCTTTCTTTCTTTTATAATTATAACATGTATCGGAAGCAACCCGATGGAACACGGACATCACTGACTATCTCAAAGAAGTGGCCCCCCCCCCCCCGGCGGAAAAAAAAACGACTATCTCACAGGAGTTCAAATGGACGAAGGAGCAAGCTTCCGCAGTCTCTTATCCCCTCTCACCGCCATGCCCCAAAAAAATGAGTCATGTGCCCTCTTTTTTTTGACATGGGCGGTAGGTAATTGGAATAGGAGACGGTGAGAACTCCCTCCTTTGGCCTTTAAGGTGATCAGAACTCATCCATTAGACAGATATATATACCGACACGTCTTATACTCAACTAAATTCTGGTTTTTCTTCAATTTTCAACCATATCAGAAGTCACGTTCGGCTCATTAATTTATCTCTACTCAAATTAAAATTTTATTTCGAATCTTTATATATAGGCTTGACCAATATTGTTAGAACTTGACTTAAGTTCAATCCAAAGTCAAGTTCAATATTCTTGATATATGTGCTCGATCTAAACTCATTTTGAGCTCTTTTACGTAACTCCATCTAAATTCGAACTCAAAATAAATTCCATCTCAACTTATTTCATATAATTAATTTCCATTATATAATATTTATTAATATTTTAATTTTAAATAAATATTTGATCGATTGCTCAATCAAGTTGTCGGTTTATTGAGCGGAACAAGCGTCTTTTCTAGCTTCACTGGCTAATGAATCAAGTTCTTTTTGTTTGTTCAAAGTTTGTTATTTTAACATAATAATTGAGTGAAGTAGAGCCTTTATCAAGCCAACTAGCTCACATGTTCGTTTGTACCCCACGTATATTTGTATCTAATCAAATTATTTGATAAATATTTTCACCAATCACTCTCGCTTGACGATGTAGCCGTGCTGCTGACCATCGGAATTGTGCTTGTCTAGACAACGTAAACAAGCTTCTGGTCGGCCCTGATCCTTTTTGGTAGGCTCTCCTAATTGTGACGGACCCTTTAAGTTGTTTCAATCAAGATGATGATGTCTCTAGATAAAATAACTTGGTGATGAAACCTTTCAAGAAAGAGTGGATCCACCGTCAATACACTAACAAAACAAGAAGAAGCCAGGATTGGTTCAGTGGATCGACGGGTAAAGAAGAGAAGAACCCATGATGTGTCGCAATAACTTTAGTCAATGGCTGTTATATATAGGCGCACCACACGGACGATATATATGTATATATATAACTGTTATATATATATATATATATATATATATATATATGCAATATGTATAGCTGCCATTCTCCTGTAAATTCAGCAAGCAGGCCGGGCAGCATTTCAGGGCTAGTTTGGTTGGGATTGCGTGTCATATAGAATCCCCCCCCCCCCATACCATAGATTTTATGTGTTTGTCTATCCTCAATTAATTTGACATATCTTATCTATATATATATTTACTGCAGGGAAGCTAAAAGAAATTAGTGTACTTGACTCGGCTTTTAAATTGTTAGAGCTTTCTACTAGAAATTCCTCCATTCCAATCCGAACCAAACACGGTCGATCTTTCTTCTTCTCGCGACTTCTCTGAAGATGGTTTAGTGTTGGGTGATATATAGATCTGTGCCGTATGTATAGCACAATCCCTGAAGGAAGACAATTAATCACACCGAAGAGAGAGAAGACCAATTAGTTAATCTGGGAGAACAACATGTCCAAGCTTGATCAAGAGATCGACATCACATATTTAATAGAGAGGGGGCGCCAAATGATGGATGCAAGGACACGGTATTCTCAGCCATTTTTTAAAGCTTCCATTTACATGGGTAACTGGGAAAGGCTAAGAGAGGAAGGCTCGTAGAGCAGAGGGTGGCTGAGTGCCTAGGCCGCGATAAACTAGCACGCAACTTGGGAAACACCCGGCAGTCTTCACGCTGCCGATATACGCGCGCGGTTGGGGGTGGGCAGCCGCTGCCGCTGCCGCTGGTGCTGCCGCCGCGGCGCGCGGGGGCGAGAGGGTCGTCGTGTTGGCGCCGGCCGGTTTCTTCCGCCGGGGGCGACGAGAGAGACGACCCATCGGCGCGCGCCTGCCGCAGCTACGGCGACGGCGAGTATTTTAACGCCTTCAATCTTTGACCTCGGTTTCCTCTTCGGCACCTCGGGAGCTGCAGGATGACATCGAGCCGGTGAATCGCGGCACATGAATCGCAACGCGGAGTTTGCATGGATGATCCCACCGGGGGCGTCCAAACCCATGATCGAGGTCATATAAGCTAGCTAGCTAGGTATATAGGTAGGGGTTTATACGTGATACATGTATATATACACGTACGTACGTACATATATACATGTGTGCCGATTGTTTGGCCTGCTGAGAGCTGCATACCCTTAATCCGTGCTAACGAGCATGGTTTGTTGAGAGTAAACAAACTGATACAATATTAAATTTTATATTGATATTTATTGAAGATAGGGCACCAATGATACACTTATGTTTATAGAAGCTAATTAGCCTTTCTTGGTAATTGTATTGAGCACACCTATGTAATGATAGAAATTATGAAAAAGTGTTGTACTATCAATATTAATATTGAAACTCTTAACACAAACAAAGTATGATATATTATATAAATACGTACTTGTATCAATTTTAATATTGATACTGTATTCTCTACACATGTTACTATCAAAATTGATACAATATCATTTTTGATATATTAATCTAACCTAACAGCCATGTGATAACTAGCGATTGCAAGAAGTCATTGTTGTGATGGTCAAGGGAACATATGTAATTAATCCAACCTTCTTCGAATTTTGTGATTAAGATTGACGGCTTGCCTGGTTATACTTAATTGGAAATTAAATCGAGTTGTTGTCACAATACTACATATTATTTGTTACAAAATGTATTACAAGGGGTGTTTGACAACCATTACACAATTGTATTTCTATAACAGTTGCTTTTAAAGTAAAAAGGGGTGAGATACTTTTTCCCCTGTGGTTCATCATTTTTAGTTATACATGGTTCACATTTTTTTACCATATCTCGACAAAACCTGATAATTTCATGTCATTGGCCATCTTAAATTTTATTTTAATATATGTTCTTCTCACAAGCATATAATAATTATTTTGCAGTCAAACACCCTGCAAAGATAATGGCAACTACAACAAATGTGGGAGTTGTTTTTTGGTTGATCGGCCCTTGAAAGTGAAAAATATATAAATGACCAATGAATCTCAGTGATGAGTGAAATCAAACATGTAAACGAGTGAAATTAACCTTAGGCGACCCGCTGAAGAAACCCCTCTTCTTCCACTTAACATGCATGGGAGAGGGTGAGCTGCACTATCTTAAATGTTAATATCACATTCTCTCTCTTATTTTATGGTGGTGGAGCATACTCTACTCTCCCATCCCATGTGAGCGGAAGGAAAGAACAATCGCCTAAGATGATCCGCATCCGCATTCATGAGCGAGACGGCATATCATATGGCTTTTTTCTACCTACTGATCAGATATAGTGAGGGTACCATGCTAGCTAGTACAAACTATATATGTGAAAGATTTGATCCTATTAGAACTTTGTTTCTACTTCAAACTCCAAGAGCGCTTCCACTTCCACCATCTTTAAGCATGGGTAACTCAATTGCAGACAGAGAGCGTAGCTAGTGTCCAAAGTCCAAATGATAAAGAATATGGTAAATATGTATATATATATATAGCCAAATAAGAGTGTTGTTATATATTAAGATGAATACACAACAGGTAGCGGACGTTTCCGGCTGGGCCATTTCAGTCCTGGGCTGAGCGGACGAGCTAAAGCCCACATATTTGTACCCCATACGCAAATTCTAGCTGTGAATAACCGGGTGTTTTTTTATTCTTTATTTTGATATCTTCTCTCGAAAGCACCATTAAAGTGTAATTTGTAAAGGGAGAAGTCGTCCTTGCTACTATTTTGGAGGCCAGTTCAGTCCATGGACAAGTCCATATATATGTATATATTGAATATGAGCTTAATTTGGGAACCCTTGTTTTTTAAACCAACACTACAAAAATTATTGTCACTGGCGATGGCCGTAAACCGTCGCCAATAGCCCCTTTTTCTGTAGTGCAACTTATCCAAAGCAAAATGGCGTAGCAACGTGTCAGACGGATGACAAAACTTTTAACTTTTTATCTAAAATTACAACATGCACATTTAAGATCATTTAGTGTGCCCTGTAAGCATTCGGGGATAAATCAGGTTTATTTCTAAATAATTTCGCACCAAAGCCCATAGAAGAATAGTTAATAAGGTAGCACGTACGTGCTGTGCTGTTAATGAAAATTGAACAGACAAATAATAGCAGAATTTGCAAGAGAAGGGGGCTTCCAAACCTTAATTAGCATGCCTGAATGGTGATCCAGATTCAGCCCATTTAAGGCCCAAGATCCCAAGAAGGATCAGCATATTCAAGGCGTCTCAAGTTCAGCTTTGCCGTTCATTAAGTTGGGTGTTGATCTATATATGTGCGTTCCAGCGCCGGTGGGGTGGGGCTCCTGTGGAAGCTGGTCAGCATCGGTCTCCCGCGTACAACGACCTTTACGAAGACGGCGGAACTGAGCTAATCGACCAAGCGAGCTAGTCGTCTTTTCTAAAATGCTTTCTAGGGTTCCATGATATATATATATATATATATATATATACACGCACGTCCGATCGATCTGCATACTGGCCTTTGTTTGACCGAAAGGCATGCACTGACCGCCGCCGATCGGTTGTCCCCCCACGTAGTGTAATTAAAGCCGCTTTGCAATCATGCTCTGATATGGATGATGAGATCGGCACGAACTGATATACATACATATATATATATATATATATATATATATATATGATCATATATATATGATCTTCATATAAGTCCCTTGGTATCATGTGTTCGAACGTTAGAACTGAAGGATAATATATATGTGTGTATATATATACGTGTGTGTGTTGGATTTGTAAAAGTGTACTTAATCTATTGTGAGAGGTGAATCCATTTGGACGTGACCACAATTCATGTGAGACTATGCTAGTGTTAAATAGAGCTTTTCTCTTTATGTATTTCATTTGATGTCTGGGTGTTGATAGGAAATTCAAGATTCTTTCTTTCACATATATAGAAGAGGTCAGAGATCAAGACTTGCCTCCATTTTATAAATTAGCTTATAATATATTCGTCATCTTCATATTAATGTGACTCTTTAAAAAAATATCAAGAATTTTTATTTTAATTAAGTGACTTTAATGAAACTAACATCAAACAATAAACCATAGCATATTAGAGATTGATGTGAGAGAGTGGAAGATATCCAGTGTGCATATAACAGCGTATATATGTGTATGTAGCACAGTATATATATAGTGACAGATCTAGAATATTGATCTAGTAGGGTCACTTTCTTTATAAAATCTTCTATTTTTTGAAATTTCAATAAAATATTTCAAATGTTAACAGCTTTTTCAAAGTTCAGTGGGTCATTTGACCCCACTGTACATGTGGATGGATCCGCCCTTGACAGTATGTAAGTGAACTTATTATATATAGCTATTTAGGCTGCTGTCTGGCTTGCAAGTTAAGAAATACAGACCTGCTTGGAGAATTCTAGCTATTCTGGAGTAAAATAGATCACCTCCAACGTACCTTAGAGAGAAGATTATCCTCCACACCTTAAACATAAAACATGAGTACTCCTCGAATATATTAGATATTATATCTTAAAAATAATGTATATAAAACTTCACTTTTTTATATCTTGAGGGTCTTATTATTGTTTTTTCTAGGTAACGTGAACTACACATGATCTCTCTCTTCTCCTTGCGGAGTGAGTACTGATTAAACTTGTATGGGGATTTTCGGTCAAACCCAGATCTACTGCAGGTAGCATGAATTAATACAGAAAGCAACAGCCTGATCATCCGCCGCCAAGCAATCGAGCCGGTTGAGTACGTTCAAGAATGTCTCTCTTTTTCTTATTTTTAGGGCAGGACTGGAGACGAATATGTGTACATAGGAAGACGACCGAGAGGAAACTGTAGGTCTCATCTGGAGCGATGATGAAGATAAGCGAACGGCACACAATGGAGGTCTTCGTCCATGTTAACGTACTCCAAGGGGGCGTCGATGGCGCCCGGCGGAGAAGAAGCGCCGCCGTCGTAGCTGCCGAAGCAGAAGCGTTGCTGTTCGACGTCGCTCATGCTCGAGCTGTCCTGAGAAAGCTGGTAGCAGCAGCCCGAGTCGGCATTGCCGGCGCTGTCCAAGTAATACGGCAGGTCATCCGGCACCGGAGTGTTCGCCGGCACGACGGAGAAGGGCGACTCCGTCATCTTCGTCGGCGCGGCCTCCTCGCCGGGGAAAAAGCATCCCTGCCCAAGTTGCTGATGACGGAGTAGTGCCGCGGGTAGTATCGCGTCGCCCGCGGAGTAATACTTGTCTTGAGAGCCTGCGGCGGCGCCCGGAGACGAGAAGCCCTGTGCCGCCGCCGCCGCCTGTGCGCGCAGGGACGCGAGCTGCGCCTGCAAATTGACAACCTGCACAGACACATGTCAATCAGAGGGCATCGAAAGCTCCGCCCCCAGAACGTGAAATCCAACGCGAAGATTAATCTGTCGGCGGGGACGTGACAGAACCCGGAAATTAAGACATCAAAAGAATAAAGTTTTGAGAAAGAGCTGGCTCATGAAATTATTGAGTCATCTCCACCCGGACGTGACGTGCACGAGCACAGTCGAAGCCGGGACCGATCGATACTGCTCATGATCTGTTGTCATGTTGTCATGATTTGTTTTAATGTGTATCCAAATATGAGATTATTGTTTGAATATATTTTTCATTAAACTCTGTCAGGGCGTAGATCCCCAAACAGAGCTGTTCGCACGCACATAATATGTATATGTATATATTCGAATTGATAGAATCGTATCCAACTCAAAATAGATCTCACGACACAATAAAAAAATTAAAAAAAATAATTATATTATTTGACCACCATTTCTTCTGATTTTGGGGGTACGTAGCATCGTTCTCGTGTTGCACTACCTACCTGCTGCTGCAGTGCGAAGATGTGGGCGACGCAGCCGTAGATGGGGTCCTGGAGGCGGGCCTGCGCCTCGTAGGAGATGGTGACGGCGGCCTCGGGGCGGTCGGGCAGGGGGAGGTGCAAGAGGAGCTTGGAGACGTTGCTGGCCCCGAACACCTTGTGGATGGCGGCGAAGTGCTTGGCGCCCTGCTCGTGGCAGAAGTAGGGCGCGAAGACGCAGCCCCGCGCGCACTTCCGCCGCAGGAACTTGCAGGCGCCGCACGGGGACCCGGACCCCGTCATGCTGCTGTCGGCCCCCTCTCGCCGCCGCAGGAGGTCGGAATCAAGGAGAGGGGCTATAGCTAGTGTAACCGTTCTCTGAGCTTGATCAAGATGTCGATCAGCTTATCTCTCTGACCTCCTCTTCTCTGTTCTCTGAAGCCCTAGGGAGTGCCAGCGCGCGTTTATATATAAGGGCATGGGGATGGCGGTAGGGGTGAGAGTGAGAGAGAGAAGGAGAGAACTACGTACCCTAGTGCAAGGTGAGAGAGGAATACTTAAATTGTGTGGTGTCTCCGTAATGGGCAGCAGCGGGGCTGCTTTTCGCCTCATCTGCCATATAAATAAACTGGTTTGAGATTCCATTCAAAGGGAGGACCCTCCGACGACAAATTAAAGAGCGCACACATATATATACGGTGTAATTCCCCCACCCCCGGCCCCATTAATCTCCCCATCTTGATCATTGATTAATTGGGTTCGATTTTCTTCGCTGCTAAGCTGGTACACTCCGTTGTGTGTTGATTGATCATTGGGTTTACGTTTAACCCCCAAGATGGAGCATATATGACTACAGAGGGATGATGAGATGGGGGTGGAGCTGTTAAGAGTAGTCTTATACTGGGTATTATGAACAATCTTGAAAAGAATAGAAGTATGATGATTTGAATGCTCGACCTAATTCAATTTGGGCCTTGTACGTTCGTGTTCGTAGGACACGTGACATCATAACACAAAAAAAATGGCCTGCACACATGAGAAGGCATGTAAGAACAATTTCTTATCTAGTGTTTCAAAAGAAATTATCGAAATAGAAAGGATTGTGCGTACTATACTAAAGATTTGAGTTGAATAACCTAAAAATGTAAGTACTTTTGACCTTGGCAAGAACCATATGGCAATGAGTTGTCTCTGAACCTGGATCATATATATGATACCATATATAAATACATTTCCTTATTAGTCGGGTCTCATCTTGAATCAATAGATGTCAAGGAACCATTGCATACAATTCATCTTCTTTCACCCAACAGTACTGAAAAACATCCGTACTTCGTTTTTTCAACCACGCCTGATCTCGGAGTCAGAGCAAGTCCGACCACATGATCAGGTGGTAGTCGGAATATTTATAGATTGAGAGATGGTTAATTAATTACTCCCTTAAAATGCTCGATCGTATAGTTTATGAGAAGCTAATAAAAAAGAAGACATCGTCTCAACTACTCTACACCCGCAAAAGCCTTGTTCCCGGACAGGCCTTTCGGAAACTACAGATTTTCATCCATATCGGTACCAAGGTCTGATCATAAATGTGGGCTTCATTAAGTACCTAATTGCATTTTCTCAAACAGTAGTATATATCCCGTCGTCCCGCTTCTATAGCCAGTCTACAATGCACGTAGATGTTGATGGTTGTATTATTATTTATACATAGTTGGCAACAGAGATTGGCAAGAGGGGGGGGGGGGGTTCCTCAAATGTTACTCTACACTTACAAGGGTTAACGCAGGTGGATAAGAATCCTGTTAGATCAGATGGATAATGAAGTATCGAAAACTTAAAGTTGGTTTTAATCAAGCTACTATATATATATCGGTATTAGCTAGCTAGGAGTCATAAATGATGGATGTACTTCTGCAACAGTAGTCGAAGCTTACCTATCTTTACCGCGCCTACTCTCTTCCTGTTGGTTCGTATTTAAATGGCTTTTGCTTTGTTTATTACTGCTTAAAACCTAGAGATACGCAACCTCTCAATTCTAAGTGTGTACATATGAATCATATCTAGAATTGTACAGAATCTAACCCTGTACCTGGCAGGAAGTCCCCTAAATTCTCATGATCTTCAACCGTATTCAGCTTTGGTTGATCACGGAGTTTAGACACATGCCATGATACGATATTTTTTTAAAAAAAAAACCGATCTCCACTAAAAATCGATAGTGCATGCATGGCTCTCCCTCTGGTGGCTTCCTCGAACAACTGACACCCCAAATAAGTCTTTGGCCCGAGCTTTATATATATATATATATATATAAAAGGTAGATCAATTGCCTGTACACCGCTCTGGTTAATTAGGACTCTCCTATATAACTAGTTCAATTTCAAAATCCTACTTAACCCGACTCAAATATAAAATCCCAAAACTTATCCGATTCAAAGGATCGGATTCTATCCCACTTATATGGATTAACCAATCAGTAACGGGGCTACACTTTTCCTCAGCTAGCCCTCATTAATACACTATTATGGGTGACATAGGGTTGATCACGTACGTGCAAAACGGATCCTAGATAGCTAGCTAGCCAACGGCATCACTTAAGCACATGAACTTTCTTCTGTTTCCAGCTTACGTTATCGGAAGATCAGAAAGAAGCCTAATTAAAGAAAACAGAGAGAAGAGAGAAGCATACTTCTATCTCCCAAGAAAAAAAAAATTGCAATGAGATCGTGCCAGGAATTAGTAGCTAGTGCGGTCGAGAACCTACGTACGTACGTGGTAGGGGGCTCTTCCAAGGCAGGGGGGGGGGGGGGGTCTCTTCGAACGCACAGGCGAGACGATCGAGCCCACCAGATAGAGAAGACGAGTGAGTCGCACAGTCCAGATTCCAAACTACATTGTGGTTGCACTTGTTCGCGCAACAGCTCGTCCTTATGTTCGCGTCGGGGAAGACGATTTTGCCGACAACAGGGGGAGCGGGGTGGAAGCACGTAGAAATCGCACGATGATTAGTAGTGTACGTACATGCTTCTCCGAAACAACCGGCCGGTAGCTCCTCTCTTCTAGCGTTATAAGTTGACGGCCTTTTTGACCCATATCCATAGGATGAAAAATTAGGAGGGGTATAGTAGTGTGCTTAAACGATTAACTTTCTGGACGGTGCGATAGCAAATAAATTTTAATTTATAAATGCTGGCTACTTGGGCCCAGCTAGCTATTTATTTAATTTGTATGAGCAGGGAATACGTACGAGAATAGATCGTGAAAATATAATTGTGACTTATACTTTCTATGTCAATGATTATTGATTATTTGATCGATTAATCAAGTTTACAAAAAATTAAACATAATTTAAAATTTTCGAATAAGTTATTTGTATTTATTTATCGATTATCTTTATCTCAGTTGATACGATCACACGCACTATAAATACAACTCGAAAATTATTATCATTGCGTGATCCGTCATCATGCGATTGTGCTACTGCACTCAAATTTCCTCGTATGTTGAAGGTGTCTTCACAATCTTCTTATCTCTCTCTCTCATGTTCTTTATGAAATCTACGAGTTTTTTTCTCTCTCAAAGAAAAATTTATTTGTTGAACTACTTAAGATTTTAAGTATCCATTAACTGACTATAAACTATCTTTAAGCGAATGTTATAATACGGTTTGTGAATACACCATTTCCAATAGTTAACGAACATTATATGAATACATATTTTACATATAAGATATGGATACGAACAATATCATTATTATCGGATCCATATCTGTCCAGTTGACATCTCAGGTACCAGCAATGAGTTATAAACACAAGTAACTGATGCCATCTTTGCCGCAAACAAAGAGAGAGGGCGTCCAGGCTCCGTCCATTGTCTGGTTATTGATTCCCGAGAACAACCAAAGAAGGCTACTTAAAAATTAATTAACGTGGACTATATGTATATATTACGAAGCAAGTGGAGATCGATGTAGGGTTGGTCGTACAAGGTGCGAATATATATGCAATGCAATACAAGGGCGTCCATATACACCATGTGTATATATATATATATGTGTGTGTGCTGCAAGCCGAGGGAAAATACAAAACCTCGCAGAATTTAGATGAAAAGCTAGCTAACAAGCGACAGATCCGGCCGGGTTCTTGAAGCCTGTGTGAAAGGCCGAAATGTCAAAAGCCTCAAGAACACGAATGCGAACGCGGCCATGCAGCTCTCAAATCGAGAAACACACACATACACATACATACACACATATATATATATATATAAAGTATAACCACGCTATCCGAGGCTCGCAATAATCAGAGCAAGCTCACAGCTATATATTATAGCAGATAGGCGGCTAATTAATAATGTAAAAAGAAAACGTTTGAAAATGCCTCCTTGCACTACGTACATATATCATAAGCATCGTTATAATTCATCGACACAACAACATGGATGCATGATTTAGCTCTGTCGCAGTACTTGCAAAATTAATTCAACAGTACTGTTTTGCCTCACCATGTTAATTAATTAATCCTCATTTTTTTATTTATATATGCATTTCGCGGTCACCGAATCATCAAAAGGAAAAAAAAAAAACTGCTCTGCAGAAGTGTCGTCAGAAGATTATAAATGTGTCTGGAAGCGCCTTTCATTTAAGGATATACTTATTGAGAGTTATAGCTTCTCCTATATATATATATATATATATGCTACTGATTTCTTTTATATACATATATATATACTATTAATTTCTTTGACCTCTGCGACTAAGGGTGTAAACGGTTCGGTTCGGTTTGACCACTTTTTTTCTAAACCGAAATCGAACCGATAATGCGAACCGAACTGAACCGAACCGAACCAGTGTGGTTCGGTTAGGTCCATCGGTTTAATGTATATTTAAATAAATAAAAATAAAATAAAATAAAATATACTTTATAATAATTATTTAAGATTAATATAAAAACAAATAATTTATTTATAATATATAATTTTATATTTATACTAATTAACTTAAATTTATAATAATATATATTTAAAATTGATATAATATATATTTAAATGTAATATAATATGTAAATAAAGTGGGTCAAACTTTATCAAACCGGGTCAACCGGTTTACCGGTTCCGTTCAGTTTGGAGAGGTGCCGAACCGAACTGAACCGATAAGAAATTATCGATTCAGTTCGATTCAAAAAATCGAATAGATAGCCTATCAAATCGAACCGAACCGAATGATTCGGTTCGATTCGATTCGATTTACCGATTTACCGATTTTAGATGAACACCCCAATGTGGGACGACGAGTTGATGCCCCGGCTACGCCGAACATCGGAGGAAAGGCCCTCCGGAGCTTTTTCTTGGATTGGAGCGTACGTAGTGACGAAGCAGCACACCGGCCGAAGTTATTTGTAATTTCTGCTTCTCCAGCGTGTCGTTTCGTTTGACGAACGGGAGTAATATATTAGACTGTGCGGCTAGCCAGCTCCGGTTTAACTTTTTATATATTTTTCATGATAAAAAAACTGTATTAAAATAAAATGTTAACTTTAAATCTTCTTAAAAATATAAAATTGGCAAAAATGTTCGGGGGGAGATGTGACAACAAAGAAAGAAAGAAAGAAAGAGCCATACCATTGGTGGTATCTGATCAGAAGTAAACACACGCTAGCTAGAATATATATATAATATGATGCCACACTGCACTCATCGATAAGTATGTTCGATTAGATTGACAAAAAAAAATTATATATATGTTCTCTCTTTATATATTAAGTATTTCGGGTTTCAAAAAAAAAATTTAGATTGACATACAGACAAAATCTAGCTATGGTTCTGTCCTAGAATTCATATAATTAAAGAAAGGTGCTACAGGATATACGTTCCATATTAGAAAAGACAAAATATGCATCGTCATTCTCTTTCTCTCTCTCTCTCTCTCTATATATTTCTATCTCTCTGGTTAATTACCCTTAAATAGTTAATTATCAGTTATGACCCAGTATTTTAAACAGCGTACGGTAACAACGGTTTCACTCGCAGAGAGCTGTGTGTGTATATATATATATAGATGTAGTTAATTAGATGTTTAGAAACAGTATGAGATGATGACAACAAAAGAGATATACATATGATCAACAGAGGGAGAAATGGAGAAGAAGAAGGTGATCTCAAGACGTTTTGACACTGACCGCACTGTAAACTTCTTACAAACCTTAAAATTACGTGGCGTGGTTAAACTTGAAGGGCCTAAAATACTCAACTGAACTTTTTCACAACTATCGATGTGAACCTATGTATATATATATATATATATATATATCGTCGTAGTTCTAACATTTTTTTTGACTGTTAAAATACATTTTGAGATTAAGTTGAAGTAATCAAAGATTAATGACAATAATACTATCTTACAAACTTCAAAGTCATGACATTACACAGTTAAAAAAGCCCAAAATGTTTCAAGTAACTTGAACTTTTCATAACCATCAATGTGTGAGACTATATATATTATATATATATATCCTCTCTCGCTGCTCCGCAAAACTATATATATATATGTTGGTAGCCCAAATGAGAAGCCATCCAGAGCTACCTGCAACTGGCTGTGAAGACAGCAGCTGAAGAAGGCCTTGTTTGTTGTGGAACACGCACGAACATTGCCGGCGCAAGAAAGGGATATTGTGTGTCTGGTCTATCAAATTGAAGCGCCTAGACTAATAATGAAAGCGATGGAATTCTTCAAGCGCAGTCAAATTTGTCTGGATCGGAGAAAACTACGCGGTCTGGAGACGAGGACCGGTATGGGTCCGGAGGCCGGTCAACCCCGACAAGGGAGGTGGCTTGTAGTGTAGGGCCATCACACGTACGTACGCGTGTATACTACATACATATATATATATATATATATATATGGATGAACGCCTGACATTTGAAATGGGGTTTTCACTTTTCAAGTTTCATCGAGGGTGTTCATTAATTATTCCCTTTTGCATCAAACCCAATCACAGTAATTTGGTTTGATTTGAACTAATTATTACTTTGGTTTGAGTTCAAAAATCTTTGAATCAAACCAAACCAGGAGTACGAATAAATCTTCAAATTACTTGTACATTAGGTCAAATAATATTTATGTTGGCTTGAGTTTATTAATTAATTAATACTATTCCTGTGACTTTTTCAAGCAAAATAAATATTTTAAGGGTTCTTAATTAAGGTAAGACTAGTCGTGCATATAAATATATATGTTGTATTTTAACGAAATGTGATTTAAATCAAACCAAAATGAAACTATACATACATATAGATTTATATATATTATATAGTAACAAAATATTATTAGAAGTTAGATATAGTAACAAAATATTATTAGAAGTTAGAACCAAATCAAGCCTAATCAGCTAGTTTGATTTTGAGAGGTACGTTTTGTTTAGTTTGGCTTGACAAAAATCTTCAAAAACTAAACTAGTCAAATCAAACCCCCGAACACGTACACCTCCCCCCCCCCCCATCTTCCACGACACCTCTGATAGCTTTTTAACAAATAAAATCCACCAACAGTAGAAATTTGCCTATGATCATAGCTGAGAGAAGCACATATATATATATATATATATATATATATGTATATGTTGTGCTGTCCCAGTGAGATAGATCTCCAATTCCGCTCACCTAAGGGTGGATCCCCTTGTGATCTTGCAGCTTGTTTCTTAGGTATCAGCTTGCTTCTCGATCGAAAGCCGCCTTGCAATTCTTCTAGACCATCGATCGTGATCAAGAGCCTTGTCTGAAATGTAGCTAGCATCATCCCATCACACCACCCCCATTTAAATAGCCAATACGTACTGTGTTTAATTAGGCATGGAGTCCTTGTCTTCCAACCTGCTCTCGCCGCAGGTGAGAGCATATCGTAGATTGCAGTTGAGGGCCTTCATATTTTTTTCTCAAGTAGTACAAGATCTGTAACGACGTCCCTCCACGGGAGCCCCACCTGCAGAGAGAGAGAGAGAGTAGCTGGTAAGGAAGGGGTAGCCTGCCGGGTGATGCCCGGAGACACACACTTCACAAACGAGTTCAAATCAAATTTCGAACTTGATCAAGTAAATGAGTAACTCAGACGAATTGAACTTGAACACATGGAGCACTTACCGAGTGGAACTCGAACAGATGTGCAAACTGGAATCGACGTCGAGTTCAAATATAAATAAATGAACCGGAAGGGGAGATGAGTAACATAATGCCCGACTGCACCCACGGCAACCGGCTGCCTTAGCGAAGAGGAACGCCCAAATGGAGGGCCCCCTCGGAGATCAAGGACGTTGTTGATTAGTCAGGGATGGTGGAGCCGCCGTGACCGGCCGGGGAGGCAGGTCTCTTGGTCTTCTGCTCTGCATGCGCGTTTTCCTGTATCGAAATGACAAGAGACGTAACATCAGTTGATTAATAAAAAGCATTCAAGTTATATAGAGACTTTAATTAAGTTGATATCAATACATAGAGCTTGGATCACCTCATTCAAACAATTGGAGAAGTTTGCTCAGTTCTCGAACTAGAGATCAGCACCATCTTTCATTAATTAATTATATATATATCCCGGATTTAACTTAACATGGCATATTTTTCACAATAATTTTGTAATATTCTTCTGACTCCTATATATCTATAGTTTAATCATCACCGCTCCCATATGCATTAATTAATGGTCAAAAAATACGTCAAATTGTGTTAAAATGTGTGGGTGTAGAGGTGTTGTGTTCTCCAGGCACTTGGTGATCACCCAGAATTATTAATGACTGATTGAAAACTTGTAAAGCTTGTTTTTTTTTCTACTATCGGTAAGCATATATTCCTCTCGTTTGGGGTAGATCAAGTTTTAATTAAGTATATATGATGTAACTTAATACTGTTGTATCCATTACAAATATCAAAAAATAATAACAATATGTTAAATTCAATACCCTAACAATGCAGACTATTGGTATTATGAGGGGGCCAGTATGTAGATCCCTTAACTCTACGACATCATTTTTTGAATACTACATCATTGCGATGTGAAGTAAATAGGGCTCACCTCTTCTTTTTTATCTAAAGAGTAAAAAAACAGCCTCTCTATAAAATCATAGTTGTATCATAGTTTTCGAATGTTTTTATTTGTTCTATGTCAAGAATAGATTTTTATAGAGAAAACATAGTTTGTCATGCAACTAAATTAAAACCCTATATTCGGCTTAGCTTGTTCGGATAGATCATGTTACTTCTGATATCAAGAACGATGTAATAATCAAGTACTGCATGATGTATGCATTAGAAACATACAAAATAATCCTAATAACCTATATCAGATTCAATGCTCCGATCAAACAGACCCTTCATCTGATGAGATATCCGAAATATTCTCCGGCGACATCCTTTTGGATCAAGACCACACATGGTTGTGCCAGGACTACATAAACACGGTTCAAACCACATACCGGCAAGGACTCTGGTCAGTACACGAGTGAAAGAAGGCATGTAGTAGCAAAGTAAAGCGCCCGTTGATGTATTGCATTAGGATGTGCTCAGACTGACACACAAGTGGCGCCAAAGAGCAAGTGGTTTTATCACAATTTTGACCAAGGAAAAGCGCAGGGGGGCAAAAGATAAAGTACTGCAAGTAGCATCTTTGGCATCAGACCCAGTCGGCGGTACCCGCAATTCAGTAACATTTGAGTTAGATTATGGAGAAGATTTGAGACTCCAGAAATAGATATCCATTTCATAAGAATTATTCACCTATTTATAAGATCTTTGACACCCATCCCCTCCATCCCATAACAAATCCGTTTCATAATTTCTTTTCCTCTTTAATGCCAAGGAGATCCATGTACCTACCATTAAATCTAAAAATGTGTGTGAGAGAAAGAGAGAGAGAGAGTCTGTCTCTATGCGTATTTTCAAATGCTACCAAAGGTTGAATTATGTAACTCATCAAATATTAAAAAATCTATCATTTTTCAAAAGTGAAGACACGAGGAGGTTATTTTACATTCTTCTCTACATATAATTCTAACCAAATGATGCAGGTCTGGAGGAGATAGATGAGGGCACTAAGTTAAGTTCCTTCGGTTGTCAATGAGAGAAACATCACATTTACAACCTACTTTTAATCTAAAACGATGCATTTATGACTATCAAGCCAAACAACATACTTTAGTCACCTTTATCAGACATTTGCTAATCACTTTTCATATGTTACATGCTCCTACCAATATTTCACTAATCCTCTTTCATGTTGTACAACTCTTTGCGTACCTAAGTGCCATTTTGAATTTCGTAGTTTAAAAAGGTCTACTTACATTTAAAAGCCCCTAAAAAGAAGGAAAGCAGAACAGTAGGGTTTGGTTCGACTGTCACACACAAAAACGAATCGCAACGTTGCGTGGATAGTGGATAACAGGCATGCATTACGCCAAACACCATAGAGAAACATATAGAGAAGAGCATCATGCACCATCTGATACTTTTTTACCGGAATTGTGGTATGTATAACAAGTAAAGCTTGATCACTAGATCTAGCAGCTTTATCCTTTAAAAGGCCCCTTTCCTCGAAAATGGGGTTATCAACTGGTAATTGAATATGTCTTGAAAAGCTGAACTGCCCCTGCTTTGTGCGTGTATGATAAAACTTTGTTCAATCATGGAGTTGGGCATTTAATTAGCCACATCTTGCCTGTCACTATATAGGAACAACCGATAGAGCACGGTTGTGATCAATCTTGTAATTAGAGTCCCGTAATGCTCAACATGTACACCTTTACTTATAATTTATATTACCTAATAATCAAGATGACGACATCTAAAATTGGGTACATGTTCCGAGGGCATTTAAATCGAGATAGGGAAATCTATGTATACTAATCAAGTAATGGACAATCTAATTGTAGGAGACAACAAAATTCGATTCCCTTTATCAATAAACATATATATATCTATGTAGAGTTTATCTTATAGGTAATTCGCATAGAATAGAACATGGATAACAAATGGGTTGCATATGAATGATCCACATAACCTCATACTTTGTCTCCTAAGAGCCCGCCCGGTACAAGATTAATTAGGACATAAACCTTAAGTATCTCAAAAAACTGAGCATAAGTAAGATTTACCTGATGTAAGAACTAAGAACTACATATAAGAAGTGTGGTAATGTGGGCCTGAGGTATGTGTATACCAGAATTTTGGAAAGAATCTTCTCAAGCAGGCTATTGAGACGAACTGCCATTCCATCTTGGTGAAGGTAACTGCATGAGGTTGTGTTTGCTCTTCGAACGTGAAAGTAAAAGTGTAAAACTTCTTCGAACAGTGCAAAATGCCCATGTAAGCCTCAGATAGTGATCCCAGGCACCACTACCCGAAACCAACACTCAGCTTGTAAAAATAGAAAAAAGTCATAGGAGTAGGAGGGTAATAGCTGACTCGACTTGCTTATCATCTTTCTGAATGAAAGGTAAAATAGTCAAGTCTAAAATCATTGTCAATAACAAATTTGCCATTCCAACACCTCAAATTCAGATGCTCCAAACATTTGATCAGTGCATATCATGGTTCGCCGGGTCGCCACCAAGTCAGCTGACCAGTTGGTTTTTGAGCCGACTGACCTGATCCCAACCCTGCGACCCTAACCTGAAGGTTTTTTTAGATTAATTTTTTATTCAGACCCCTAGTTGACCTGGTCCTGATCCCAACTGACTTGGGTCAGTTTTAGTCCCAACCGACGCAGTCCTGAAACCCATCTACCTTGGTGCATACAACAAAGATTAGCTTAGGTAGTTTGATACAATGTGATTAATTAATTTTAAAATCACTAATTTTTAACTATTACTTATATTCTGGGTAGTTATTAAAACCAAAATCCATAAAATAGGTTGTCAGGTACATGCTCTGATTTCAGAACGCAGCTAGCTACCTAGAGCATCCTAAACTTGAGAAAATAAAAAGTAAAACCCATTATTTATAGCTGCTTGCAGTGTTTTTTACAATGTGCCAAAAAATCCTTAGATCATCCTGAGAAAAAGATTTTGGTCATATATCCATAAAAGCTTGCACCTTTTATTTATTTATTTTTATGAATTTGAGATGTCACAGGGCAATTGTCACAAAACGTGGGACTAGAAGAAAATTTGCCAATCCAAATTGGTCAGGTCTGACCCAAAAGTCCTAGCCTTGAACCATAAAACATCTGGGAAGGATCATCCAATAATATAGCATGAAGTTCGTAAGACAGAAGGGAGGTGTGGCCATGCACCTCACAAGGGCATTAGCTTTTGTATTGTAAGCAGTGTTTTCAAGGCGTCGCCTAGGCGACAAGGTGCCCCCAGAGGGGGCAAGGCGATGGGTGCCTAGGCGCCCATTGCCTTAAATAACTATTTTATATATTTTAATAATAAATAATACTAATTAAGTGTCAATATCACATACTTAAGTTGTTTTAGAGTAAAAACAACTAGTTTTAATAGTTAATTTGACTATAAATTAACATTTTGATGAAATAATAGTTAGGCTTAAATGATTTCTTAAGTGTTTACTAATAGATGATATAATTTAAATAGTAAAATTAACTAATGTGTCAAGTATTTAGTGTATGTAACTATGCACTTCCCACATTATTAATTGATTTGCATGGTGTCAAAGTTATTTTGCATCATTTTTTACATTTATCTTTCCTATTTTATCCATTTTACTATATAAAACAAGGTGTCGCCTAACGCCTTGCCTTATCGCCAAGGTGCCAAGGCGGTACTATGTCGCCTTGATCGCCTTGGCCGCCTTGACAACTATGATTGTAAGCAAGACCTACTAACTTTACCAAAAACATTTGATAATGCTGAAAAGCTGAGGCTACATATGAACATGTAGTAAAGATATCTAAAAAATAGATAAAATAAATCATCTGAAAATTATAAATCGATGCCAGGATTTGAAGAACAAGTACTACAAGATTATAAAAAAAATTTGATTTCTGAAAGAAAAATCTAAACAGGAAAAATCGTTCAGTAAACATAAATATGATATTAGCACAAAATTGTCACACTAGTTATTTCGATTTAAAAAAAATTGAAGTCAAATGTAAAAAAACCCCATCATTTATCGTTTAACTGATCAGTTTTGAAGCAACATGATAAGGAAACTTAACCAAATATATGCCATACGTGAGGTAAATATTAGGTAATATACACATGGATACAATGATCTATATCATATTGCATTTAAATAATCAATTGGTGACGTTATTTAAGCCAGCACATATAGTTTTTTTAAGAAAGTAAAGTAGATATACTGAACTTAGTAATGTAAATGACAGTTCAAGAGCAAGAATGAGTGTAAAAATATGAGAAGGATGATGCTATGCTCAGAGTATAATTGAAGAAATCATAAGTATGTGCATTTATTATAAATGTAAAGTTATTCCAGAATGATGGTATTTTTAACCATGAGAAATATATCCATTGCAACCTGTAACGTTATCATACAGTTGTATTAAACCAATGAGTTCTCACGTGACTAGGGCTCAGATAAGAGCAGCAAGTGATAAAACCAAAATACTATAATATAAGCCCACATTACATGGTTGATCAGTCGATTCAGCTATCAAGTCTCTTCAAGCACCTGAACCAAGAAAAAAGAACCGAAAGAACATGGATAGTGCAAGATGCCTGGTCCAAACGAAGGGGGACTAAGTGACTTGGACCCAACCTAAGCGGTCTCAGATCTCACAATGATGGTGAAACCGAAATGGCAAACCATGAAATGGTTACTGAACTTATTTCGTTTTCGCACAACCTAATCATATGCTCACCTTACCAAGATATTGGCGGCTCTAATATCAATCAAGTACCACATAAGAAAAGAAATCCAAGTATAAACAAACTGAGTTACTGAAAACAGTAACGTCCAAATAAATTCATAGTGACTATGGGATTAATGGAAACTTCAAACCGAATATCTAAATGAATAGAAACCCAAAAAAAACACAGCAAAAAATAAAAATAATATGAATCCCGATGCTTCTCCCTAAAATGTAAGAAAATAACTCCTATAATCTTAAGCCAATCCAAATATGAGCAATGATTTGCATCTATCCATGACTACTCTAAGTAGTTTTTGCTTTGGTTGCCTTCTTCCTCGTCACTCTCTTTAGAACTGAGTCTTTCAATCCAAGAAAAAAGAGCAGAGCACCGAACAAAGCCAAACTCCGTGGAAGAGCGATGGAGTTAACACAGCTTACAACAAAAGGAAAGTTCCCTTTTGAGCACCAAAAGAATGTCATAAAAATGTAAACAACACCTGAGTAAACTTGATGAAAAGTTGGACAAATTCTGGTTTCTCTCTGTCATAGTTGTAAAAATCATTCACAATTGGAGTAGCCAGTGCCAGGTAAAATACCTGCAAGACAAGCAGAAAAGCAGAGGACAATTTTGATCATAATGAGCAAGTCAAGATTTGGACAAGTTCTGGTTTCTCCATTGATGTAACCTCAAAAATCTCAACCTTTAAAGATTTTGAAAAATTCATTTTCCTTTTGAATTCGAATTAAATTTGATTTGACCTTAGGATTGACTTTGTAAGAAAATAGATGATATTTCATAAAAGTACTAACTAGGGTCAATGATATTTATAAAATTATAATTTGAGGTTGTTAGGTTCTTTGAAATTAATTTTGACCTCTCCCCGTCGGATGGTGCGAAGATCCGACGTTAATTACATCGAGATAACTCGAATACCCTTGATTAATCATCATAGCAACTTATTGAAGTAGAAAACATGCATCCACAAAAAAATAAACGTTCACATAAGAGAAAAAACGGTCCTATGAACTTTGTTAGAATGCCAGTGCTTGATTTTGCTTTTGAATTTGATCTTGATTAAAGTTAATTTGTGTTGAGTTGGTTTGAATTTAGTTTGAGTTGTATTCAGTTTGCTAATTTCTCCCTTTTTTCTTTTATTTGGGCTGAAGTTAGATCTGTTCATTGAATCAATTTGTTTTAGTTAGCTTGAATTGACTTTGAATTGGGTTGTCTTGAAGTTAAAGCGCAGATTTTTTTTACTTCTGGACTGATTATGTTTGAACTTGAGAATGATCAAATTTGAGCTGATTAGTCTATCTGCAGACTTAGTCCGCTGATGGATTTGTGATGAGGGTGTTCTGATTATTATATGAAAATCCATTGAAATGACAGAAGCTTCCTGGTTTATCTATGGGACGTTATTTCTGGATGGTGTTTGGTTTGCCCTGTCTTTAATTGAAGGATCCTGATTGCTAGCTTTTGGTTGATCCCTGAAATATGTTAACCTGTACAGATCTCAGATTTGTTTGCAGGTTTATAAGCTTCACAAATTTGACGCACAGATTACATTAGAAGGCTTTGATTCCAGATTCTGGATTTTCTACATTTTTTGTTGCAGGTTCTGGCTTCCGATCTTCAGGTTTATTTAAATTTCAGGTTCAGAGGATTTCGGATCTGTGCATCCTCGTTTCCTGCAGATTTTGGTTAAACAGTAGACTTATGGACTTCAAAAAGAAACTGATCTACAGATGCCAATTCAAACTGCAGCTCCATCTCTCCCTTTTTATTTAGGGGCCTCAAATGTGAGTTCTGGATTCTCTGACCTCTTACAGTTTGTAGCGTTCAGGTTATAAGCATAGCTAAGCTTATGATTTGAGCTCAGAGCATGCTTACTACACTGAATGGGCTTGAACTAATCTGTGCTTAACCTGCCCATCGATTCAATCTGATTTTTTTTGGATTTCTTCTTGCAGGTTCACATTTCGGATTTACATGCGTTTCAGAAGCTCTATTCTGCGCCTGGTGGAAGAAATTCAGATTCCAGAATTCTGGCATCCGAACTTCAAATTTTAAACCTTTACAGATCTTTGCATGCTTTGAGTTCAGACTTATCACACTTCATACTCTACAGGTTTGCTCTACGGACATGTGTTCAAACTTTCTCAAATTCGATTTGGGCTCTCTTCCTCTCTGGCTTGGCCGAGCACATCCTGCCCTCCTGCAGGTCGGATTGGTTTCTCCCCCATCATCACTTGGTCAGCCGAAGGTTGCTCGGGAGATGGATGGCTTACGGCTAGGCTTCTACAGCAATGGAAATTGAGAGGAGGGGAACGTTGTAACTATTTTTCTTTTTTCTTTTTTTGTAAAACCCTGCGGATGTACTATTGGAGACCAGCAAATGTAATCGGCATTATTATTATTTCCATTCTCTCTCTCTCCCTCTCCTTTTCTATGTTGTAAATCAAATTGGATTTATGGGATATAAAGAAAAGATTGATCAACGCCAATTCTTCAAGGCGCCAAAAATTTTATTAACAGAGGGGGGGGCGCATGAATATTCCGGAGATAACAACTCCACTCCTTTTTTTTAAGATTAAATATCTCATGGCTCTTTGTGAGCATTAAGAAATTTATCTCAAATGAATTTTGGGTATCGGAAATCGACCCCACCAAGAAAATTAAATCTCATACGGCCTTTTTATAGGCATTAAGAGACTTAAAATTGAATGGATTTTGGGGAATCAGAAATTAACCCCACAATTATTATTAATCGAATTAAGGGAGAGTAGCCCCGGTCCGTAAGGACTTGTGGAGGATCTCCCAAGGACACCACCTCGTCAGCTTGTAGACTAGCATACGGCTGAAGGATGAATATCCTTTTAATTCGTTCATCATTTTTTAAGCATTTTTCGGATTTATCCGAGTCATTCCTGAACATCGGTCCTGTCTGGGCCGGTTTCCTCCTCCGAAGACCCCACGCGGACCCGAACTTGACGGGGCTGCGGCTCAGCCGCCTTGATCATGCGGCTCGACCATACGGCGCCGAGAGGAGGGGTTAAACACATGGTCGTTAAGTCATGGGCTCGCGACCACGCCGGTTCCTTCCGCGTCTTCGCAACCCGGCGGAGCTCTCGGAGGTGAACCGGCCAGCGGGACCTGGCTTCCAGCGACCTTGCAACCCGGCGGAGGCCTCGAAGGCGGGGAAACTCACTCCGGAGTCCACTGGCGAGCAGGCTGCGGCGACGTCCTGATCTCTGGGGCGGAGGACGATCGAGGGGCCTTCGAGAGGGGATCGGTAGCGATGGCTCTTGGTCCGCTAGAGGGGAGAACGCCGCAGGGAGGTGACCGGCGGGCTGTCCCTGAAAGACGGCAAAGTTGGACCCGAAGAAGACGTCGCGACCTCCGGAGGTCAGTCCCCTCTCTCTTTCTTCTTTCTCCGTAACGCCCCAACCTTCCAATCCATCTGCGCGATGCTCAGTCTCTCCCCTCGCTGCGCGATGCCCAGTCCCTGTTTTTATCCTCGAGCTCCTCCGCCAAGAAATAGAAGGTCCTGCCTTCATCCCGCCGACGTCGATTGTGGGATGGAAGGTCTTTTAGTGCCACGACTTGCCCCCATTGGGCCCTGCGGTAAGAGGGGAAGGTCCCGTCGACCTCGCGGCCGCTGGCCTCCGCGGAGGGGGGTCGATGATTCCCCCGCTTCGTG
Source organism: Cryptocoryne crispatula var. balansae (assembly GCA_036172225.1). Lineage (NCBI taxonomy): Eukaryota > Viridiplantae > Streptophyta > Magnoliopsida > Alismatales > Araceae > Cryptocoryne > Cryptocoryne crispatula. The sequence continues at coordinate 8,080,661 of CM069922.1, read as the reverse complement.
GCGGATTCCCTGCCGTTTGGGAGATCTCGCGGTCACCCATATGCGCTGACGTGGGCTATGGTGCGTAAAATAAATTGTGCCGGCCTTCTTCTCCTCCCGCTCGGGCGACGGTGCGGCGGGTACGGACGTTTGGCACGTGGCTCTTCCCGCCATCGACGGAAGGAGGAGGGTTCCCTTGGCGGTGATCGCGGCTACTTCAGGCGAGCTTCCGGCGATCGCAACTACGGCAGGAGGGCTTGGCTGTTGCAGCGACTCCGGGAGGATTTCCAGCGGGCTTAACAACTGCGGGATTTGAGGGTTGCTGGCTCCGGACACACCTGGAGAACCCGACGACTTCCGCCAGCCTCCCGGTTTGCTCCTTTGCTCCAGCGGTCTTCTTCTCCGGATTTTTTTTCTAGAAGGTGATAACCTGCTTGCAGACCTCCTGTGTCAAACTGGCCTAGGAAGTATGCTTTTTTTTGCATCGACTCTGTCCTTTTGTCTGTACTTTTCGGTGTTAACCAGTGCCCTCTTGGTGCCCATTGGGTCCTTGTGATTCAATGGGCAGACCGTAATGTTCTAATGATGCTATGTCCAGCGTGTACTTGCCCCTCCCATAGAGGTCACGTACTGGATCATCTTCATTGCCTCCTGTCTTTTTTTTGTCAACTTCCGCTGTACCCTCTGATTTTTCCATTTACTGCAACCCTATCGCCCTAAAATTCCAAGATTCCCTATGACAGGCTGCCCATACGCTGAGGATGATCCTCAGGCATCTATAGTCACCTTGATTGTTGTGCGATATGTATGACAATTTTTGGGAAAAACCCAGATAGTACAAGGTCCAGCCACCTTTCAATTTCGCCCTTAATCCAGTCTTGCTTTGCAATTTTCCAAGTGTTAACATCCATGTCACAGTTGTAAAAGTCATACATACATAACGGGAGTGGTCGGTATCAGGTAAAATAACTGCAAGCAAAATAAAAGAATAGAGAGAACAATTTTCATCCTAATGTCTACAAAGCAAGCAAAATGTCTTTGAAATGCAAAAATGATCTCATCACAAATAATTGATCATAAAATTAAGTGCTCAATTCAGCTGGCGTAATTTCGTAAAATGGAAGAAATAGTACAATAAAAGAGGACATGATGTGAACGACACGTAACCAACCAGAAGAGTTGCTCCAAGTGTACTGCCAAAGATAAATAGAATACCACCAAGGCCTTTCAGAGTCCCTGCAACAATATGCTTCATCTGGAACAGTAGAGAAGGAGTTTGATCCCAAGAAATTATAAAAGTTGTTAAATCACGGCTAAAACCTTAACATAGAGGTACTAACTTCAATTTCAGGCACTTGGAACCCCAAGTGTGTGCGCACATGCCTAGACAACACATCAAACTTGGGCTTGAAGGACTTTGCAGCAGGACCACCGTGGACTCCAAACTCATTAAATCTGTGTGATACGTAAGAAATATATCATCAAATCCATAAACATAAAGAGCTACTGATGCCATTTATCATTCAACACAGCAGGTACAAATGACTTGAGAAGGAGAAAACATGCAATCTTCAGTTTGCATGGAGCAAACAACCAAGGATTCCTGGATCAGATCAGCGGAGCTGGTACATCTGAGAGAAGAAAAACTGATCCATTATTGGTTCTTCCAAATTTTGAAAAAATAACGAAAAACTGGAAAATAAACAGTAAAAGGAATATCTGTCGGTGATTACAGACTGATCTGACATGGATAAGGGGTGGATCACCGCTTGATCACTGCCACCTCTAGGTGACCATCCACTCTGTATTGGTCAGAAATTGGCCAATCTGGCCAATGTTAATCCGATCCCAGAAAAATCAACCACGGCCAATTGGAAACAATACATAAAATAATATATGAAAAGCAAAATGCAAGAAGTTAATGTGGATCATGGTTGTTAAAGCGACAAAGTGACTAAAGAGACCAAGAGTCCCTTCACTGCTTAAGCACCCGCTAAGCGGTAAGACTAGTTGCGGCAGTCCGTAGTCAAACACCAAATTCAACAAAAAATTCTAACAATAAGGCATATAGAAACATAAGTTTTATCATTTCACTCAAACAATAAATGAACAAAACAACTTGACCCTGAAGTTAAAACAGTATACACTACACGGTATATAGTTGAAACAGTCTTAAATGGAAATGAAAAATAAACACTACAATTAAAACAAGTCATATATTGCAGAATCAGCAGATCTAGATTGGGATCGGCCGATTCTTGGATTGGATAAGCCATTGTCGATCCGATTCTCGGCCGGAGTATCGATTTGGAAAAAAGTTCCGGTAGAATTGGCCAAGATCGGCCAGATCAGTCAGGATTGGATCGGGGTCGGAATCGGATCATTTATTTTTAAATTTATTGATTATGGATTGTTTTTGTTCCAATGGATCGGTTGGGATCGGATCGATTCGATCCGGATCAGTACCCATCAATTCTGACTTCGATTTCGATCCGTAATCCTTGAAACAAGTTGAAATACAAGTATAGATTAAAATAGTATACAAGTTAAATAGGATGAATGAGAGGTAGATCAAGAGGACAAAACGGTATACAAGTTAGAACATTTCAAAAAGTCTTCAAAACCAAAAAAAACATAAAAAATGTTGGAAATAGGCCAAGAGGAGAGGTAATGGGCAGATGGATCCAGACTGAATGAATCCAGTTCCTACCTTTAATCAGGCAAAGTGTACAAAGCGGATGCTTTTTTAATGGCCAATAAAGCGGAGGCCCACTCCAGACCCGAAAATCCGCTCGGCCACTTAAGCGCCGTTCACCCACTTTGACATCACTGATGTGGATCTAGAGCAAGAAGTTAATGTGGATCTAGAGATAATTACTGGACAACTCTCCTAACTATGTTTCTCATTTATCTTCCCACTTACCGATAAGCAAGCATCTGCTTGCATACCTAAATGGTACAAACTACAAGCCCACATTCATGTAAGGCATGATCGGGATCAGCATCCGATCAGCCAATATAAGGGAAGAAAATTCAATCCATCCAGGATCAGCAAGGATAGGCACTTCCAAAAACAGAACAAATGAAAAAACTGATCTGGGTCAAACCCCATGGTTCGGGTCAGCATATGCTAAATTGATCGAAAATCGTCCGATTCTGATCTGGTTGGTTTGGCTAACCATACCCGAATTATTTATATTTATAGCCTGCTCAAACAATGGAAGTTGAAAAACAGGCTGTTAATGCTAACAGTTTATCAAAACCTTGACTGACCAAAATGATAACTTGCCAAGAAAGTTAAAGAGTCAAAACAATCAGGTAATTTACGGCCAGTGTGGGGTGAATGCCTATGTGACTTGGCCCGAGCCAAGGCAACAAGGGACCAGGGCTCCTCACCCTTGTTGCTTAGGCGGTTTCTCAACCACATTTAATCACATTGATAATTGCTAAACCGATAATATGGTTGTGCAGTTATGCAAGCAAGTAGATAAAATCATGGTATGCCGGGTCGCGACCCGGGTCGCGACCCGGCCCCGACCCGGTCGGGTTTAGGCCCGACCGGCTCGGTCGCGACCCGGTCGGGGCGACTCCCCCGGCCGGGTCGCGGAGTCGTGGCCGGGTCGCGCGAGTCGCGCGACCCGGCCTCGCGCGACCCGGCCGGGTCGCGCGACCCGGTCTGGCAACGGTCATGTGACCGTTGCCAGACCGTTGGCAACGGTCATATGACCGTTGCCAACGGTCTGGGGGGGCGCAGCCCCCCCTTCAGCCCCTCGGGGGCTATTTAAAGCCCCCCAGCGGCTCTCCTTACTCCCACCCCCTTCACTCTCACTCTCAATTTGCTCTCATTGCTCTCATTGCTCAAATTTGTTGTCTCATTTACTTAATTATTTCATTTAGTATATTTATTTAATATTAGTTCCATTGATTAGTGGGTTAAGTAGTTTATTCTTTTTAATACTTATTTGCTTACTTGCATAGTTAGTTAGCTAGAAGATTAGTTAGATATTTAGTTTAGTAGTTACTTAACACATCATTAGTTGGAACGTATTGTTAATTACTTACTTAATTATATGATTAGTTAGTCATTTATTTTACATAATTAAAAGTTTACTTAGATTAGTAGTGACTAATTAACGTCATTAGTTTTTTAAATAGTTAATTACTTACTTAAGTAATTATTTAGTTAAAAAATGTCTTCTCCAAGCCAAACAACCCAAACTACCGGCGCGACCCGGAGTGATCCGGCTTGGTTGCATTGCAATTTGATCTCCATGGCGGAGAGAAAAGTGCAATGTAAATATTGCGACAAAGTAATATTCGGCGGTATTTATCGTTTAAAATTTCATCTTGCAGGCATGAAGGGAAATGTTCTTCCTTGCACACGGACTCCGCCGGAGGTCAGAGCTCAATTTCGTAGGCACCTACAAGCGATGGAGCAAACGAAGGGAACTAGCAAAAGACATAAAGAGACCGTCCGAGAAGAATTGCAACAACCGGGGAGACGATCCGTACACATTTACGGAACCGGACAAGAGAGGCCGGATATTTTTGGAGACGAAGAGTACGAAGGTATGGGAGGTGTTTCGTAGGTTACTTTTTCAACCCAAGATACTGCTATAGTGCACATTTCAAGGCGACGAACGAGCTATTAGATGACGTGAAGAGCGTCATCCGACGGTTGCTTGGTGACGACGACCGGGCTATCATCGCTTGCAACAAGATGTATGATTACAGAATGCGGAGTTATCACTTTGGAACGAGCAGAGTTGAACGAGCTGTGATGATACTAAGTCCGGGTACGTAGAAATGTTTTTCATCACTTAATTAATTAAAGCTTACTTAGATAATAATGCACGACATTCAATTTATGCAGCTGATTGGTGGATGGACCATGGTAAAGTACCAGGGTACGAGGACTTGGCGGACGTAGCCATCAGGGTCCTAAGTCAAACCACATCGGCTTCGGGCTGCGAGCGAAATTGGTCTACATTCAGCTTGATTCACACAAAGCAGAGAAATAGGTTGACATCAAGGAGGCTTGAAGACCTCGTGTATTGTCACTACAAATACGAGGTTAAAGTTGAGGAATTTGGATAGAATGAAGCGAACCGGATGGAACAAAAGAGTTGGATAGCACAGTGCGGGACGTTCGGTCGACGAGCCGCCAATCAAGAGGAGGATATCGATTTGGATCAAATATTCTACGAGAAGAACTCCTTAGAAGCTTGGGTAAACGACCGAGAAGGGTTGGGAGAACCGGAGTTCAACCCCCAAGACCGACAATGGGCCGAAGAAGTGCTCGACGATGTCCCTTTAGCCGAAGAATTCCAGATCCCTCCCTCACTACCAAAGCGCGACAGGACCGGAGAAGGAACTAGCCAAGGTACGCAAAGTAGACAAAAAGGTAAACAAGTTATGACCGATCCTTTCGATATTGCGGATGCCGATACGGTCGAAGACGATCGAGAAGATACGCCGGAGCCGAACATCCGAGTGCGCATCGTACGTCCGAGGATTCGTCGTCAAAGAGTAGCGACGATGATGGTGCTCGATACGGGGGCACGGACACTTTACAAGTACAAGGGACCTCGGATCCTCCCATATCTCCTACCACGTCGCTACGTTTTACCGGCGAGGAGCAATATACTCACGCGACCCAAGATACCGATCGTGGTAGAAGGCCGCCACAAGGTAGAGGAGGTCATCGCCGCCACGGAGTTGGAGTAGAATACCACGATGCCCCCGACTATGTGTATGATTCATCCCAAGGCTCTTGGTTCCCTACATACGATCGCAGTACCGTGGAATGAATTATGTGGAGTCATCGGATACTTCGATCCAATCGACCTATAGTTATGGTGACTCGTTTGGATCCGGTCTTAGGATAGTTTCCCGAGGGACGGACGAATATGATCGTCGTGTGTACACGTATCGTTTCGTACTCAACCCAAATGACATGGGGAGAGTACATCAACTACCTACAAAGTGTACAACACATCATGTTGGAATAAAATTGATGCATTATTCATTTAAATCATGTCATTTAATTTATCCAATTTTCCTGTATTTTTTCACATTTTTTTTTCGCATTTTTCTTATTTTTTCGAATTTTTCAAAAAAAAAATCTTTAAAAAATAGGGTCGCGACCCAGTCGCGACCGGGTCGGCCTGGGGGTCCCGCGACCCGGTCGCGACCCCAGACCCGGTCCTCCTTGGATAAAATCACTTCTGTACGAAATAGTGTTAAAACATACATAAAGATAAACTTTGACATCCTGCCTATACATAGTTGTCAAGGTGGGCGCCTAGGTGCCAAGGTGCTTTTGCCTAGGCGCCTTGCCAGAGCGCCTTATGAGACACCCAAAAAGGCGCCCACCTAAGCGCCTAAGGCACCCAAGCAACACGTCCCAAGTATTTTTTACATAATTAAAAAAATATTTTTTAGGGATTTCCCCCCTTGATATCCCCCACAAAGGGCATCTATTTAATGATAGTTTGAATATATTAATATATTTCATTATCACTTATACTATCATATATATTTAATATTTATGATTATAAATATATGTTATATACTTAAAATTTATAAAGTTCTCTCTTACCTATCTTTTCTCTCCCTCTCACTTAGTTTATCAGGATTAACTCATTTCATAAAAATAAATACCCACACATTCATAATTACATATATAAACTCACATTTATATGTATGTACACACAATCATATACATTCAAATATAAAATACAAATATAATTATATTTATGTATCGTTTGTATGTTTGTATAAATATATAGTATTAATATCTAATTACATACATGATTGTATATATTCATATATATATATATATGCATATACATATATATATGCACATATAATGATACCGCCTTGACCACCTAAGCTACGCCTAAGCGGCCGCTTTGTCGCCTAAGCAGAATTAGCACCCTTTAACGCTTTGCTACCTTGGACGCCTTGTCACCTTGACAAATGACAACTATGAGCCTATAAATGTTTTTAACTACTTTAGATATATCCATATGAATACATAATCAAAGGCAAATACCAGGTAAAAACTAATATTTTAACACAAATATAAAACAAAATAAATTGAAAGCAGAAAACACTATATTTAACATTGTACCAACAAAAGTTAAGAGGTACATTGAAACACCGCTTATGTCTTCAACCAAAGATGTGACACCTGAAAGACACTGAATTATGAAAACGATACTCCACTGTTTTCAAGGCATCGCCTAGGCGACAAGGCGCCCCCAGAGGGGGCAAGGCGATGGGCGCCTAGGCGCCCATTGCCTTAAATAACTATTTTATTTATTTTAATAATAAATAATGCTAATTAAGTGTCAATATCATATAATTAAGTTGTTTTAGAGTAAAAACAACTAGTTTTAATAGTTAATTTGACTATAAATTAAAATTTTGATGAAATAATAGCTAGGGTTAAATGATTTCTTAAGTGTTTACTAATAGATGATATAATTTAAATAGTAAAATTAACTAATTTGTCAAGTTATTTAGTCTATGTAACTAGCACTTCCCACATTATTGATTGATTTGCATGGTGTCAAAGTTATTTTGCATCATTTTTTACATATATCTTTATTATTTTATCTATTTTACTATATAAAACAAGGTGTCGCCTAACGCCTTGCCTTATCGCCAAGGCGCCAAGGCGGTACTATGTCGCCTTGATCGCCTTGGCCGCCTTAACAACTATGCGATACTCTAATGTAAGCTCCAAATGTGTTTTCAGTCACTATGAACTAATATACAGAAGAGAAGAAATAAATTATACAGAAATTTTTAAAAGAAACTCATCTGATCTTTCTTAACACCACATTCCATTCGAAACAGAGATTTGTCTGTATTTAAAAATAAGATGTCCAGAAACTCATGGAGCAAGCTAAATCTCATGTCTGGGGAAGCAATAATTATGCAGAAATTTCTGATCGATTGTAAATTGTTACCAAGGAGAAGGACCTTACTAGGCCCACTGCGTCCAGGATTTGATTGCTCCCCTTGAACTGGGAGCGCCATCCACAACCTGGATCAGACAAGAATATGCTGGAATTGGCTGGATATGGTAGGTGTCAATCCTAACCCAACCCAGATTGGACAATCCTGCAAAGTTTTCTGGACTTCAAAAGGTGCCTGCCTTTTTAGTCTTGGTGACACAGGCACAGCTCTAGTGGTCCACAGTCGAGGGCACACCCATTTGAAAAGCTACCATATCGAGAGCTCTTTCCTTATCACTAGTACTAATCATTACCTGTGTTTAAGAAATGCATATAGACACATTCATACATGCATACATAGCACACCCTCGCATCCATACATACATATGCACATGCACAGAGCAACCCCGCCCAGTCTAAACTCTTCGTATCTCCCTATCCCCCAGTCTAGCCTCTCCGGCTCTCCCTCTCCCTCACACCTTGGGTCCACTTCCCACTTGGTTCACACGTATGAAGGCGCCTTATAGCCTAAGTGAGCACCTCACTGTCTTAGCCGTCAAGGACCCTTTGGAGGCCCTGCCACCCCTGACAACTATGATTTACAAAAATATTACACAACCAAAGCGGAAAGGCAGAGGGCAAAAAGGTCCAGTTCCATGCATGAGACAGCCATTTGTTTCTCTGTAAGTTTTGGCGGCCTAATCTTTTTCGGAAACCACTGAACCAGCCAGACAAGTAATGCTACATTAATATCTCAAATGAAGATCAAGCGAAAAATGTTTGACCGCGCTAATACTCAAGGAACTCGTACTCCAAAAGCCGGAAAGTCGGAAACAGACATCTCACGCCACAAAAAATTGCGTCAAAGCTCAGACTAGCGCTGCTAAGCAGCAGCAACACACTACGGGAAGAACCGTAATCCCACAGGCAAAGATGCGGAAAAGCCTACTCGTAGAAAAACACAGACAGCCAAATCAAACTAACTCAACAGACACACAAAACTCTTCATTCCCGAAACCCTAGCTAGACTAAAAATAATACGACCAAAGCATCCGATCCCCGAAAACAAATTGCACGTAGCATCATACGCAGAAAAGATTCAAAGCAACGGACACGAAGCCGCCGCTTACTCCTGGTAGGCCGAGAGGAGGAACACGGAGAAGAAGAGCACCCTCCCCACAAAGGAGACGAATCCCATCCCGGCGATCCGCAAGATCCCCGCGGCGCGAGGGCGCAGCGGGCCGCAGATCTAGCTCGCTTCTGCTCCGAGCCTCCGGAGAGAGAGAAGAGAGCGAAAGGCGGGTTCGAAGAGGCTGGTACTTGGTAGAGCGCGGAGGCCAAAAAGCGCGGAGAGTCAAAGAGTGGGAACACGGGGGAGACCGTACAGGGAGACGGCAGAAGCGTGTAGTGAAATTAAACATTTACCCTAAAGTTTTAAAATATTTACTTACACTTATTTTACTTGAACAAGTAAACTTGCACAAATCGGGATTGACCAAACCTCTACCCTGCTCGGTAAAAACACGAGCTTTTTGATTGAATAAACAATTAAAATTATTTAAAAATTTAAATTGTAATTATATATAGTTATATAATGTAAGCTAAATATATTAAACAAGTTGTAATGAAAATAATTTAATTTTAAATTTGAATCGAGCTTCATAAATATTTTGAATTTTGAATTTTTTTTGAACAAGTTCAAGATCAAATGCTATAAGTAAGTTCATGTCGGGGCTTCTAACTTTTATTGTAACTTGAGTTCTACACATCATTGCGTTTCTTCTTCGTCGACTAACTAATCTGTCGAGCTTGGATCGTCTAGTGCGCTCTATATCTTCATTCCTATGATATTTATCCCTGTAAAAAGTTAATTAATGCGATCAAGATAATCTTTGTTTATTCTTAAATGTATAGAGATAAACTAAGGTTAATGATATCCAAACTAAACTTGTATCAGATAGGGCCAGAGAAAATGGGAAATTTCTTTTAGTGTTCTTTTTTCGCTTAATATGTAATTGAAAATTAATTATGAGTTTGGTTATACGCTTGTTCACAAAGAGCAACTTGATACAGGCTTTGTCTTGCAACAGTGTCACACTCTGGATTTTCTAACGTACACACACAGTGGAGTATAACTCGATGTAATTAAGAAAATAACTCTTATACTGTGTCGGCCTGAAAAAATTAAACATTATATCAAAATTTACTTTATAATTTAAATAATTTTATCAAACATAAATCATACAATGATACAACAATTTATATATCATTTTAAAAAATACATTGATTTACCTATAAACTTCTCGAAGTCTAATGCCCTGTTTGGTTAGAGTTTCATTTTTGGTACCATATCAATATTGATATTAATATTTTCAAAGGTTGGAGTATCAATATCAAAAGTAATACAAGTGGACACCTGTATTACATAATATGCTTTGTTTGTACTACAAATTTTAAAATTGATACAATTAGCCAAACACCTCTTAATGGTTCCTATCAATATCAATTTTAAAATTGATAGTGATAGAGGTACCTAATAGTGTTACCAAACAGGGCGTAAACTATTACGTTTTTGCTGCTTTAAATTTGAGTACCTAAAAATGTTAAAAGATTAGAATAAGTACAATATTTCAGTAGACATCTTTTCATCTATTCAGATAATTTAAAAGTTTAAATGATAATTAAATAAATATTCAAACTTACGTTCATTATACATAATATAAAACTAGTCAATATAATAATTAATTGACTTAATCCCATTTTTAAACCACCAAACAACATTTAAAATTTTAAACTAAATAACACCTATGGGTATTTTAAATAAAATGATCCGATCTAGAAGAAAATACTGCATACATGAACACTTGCACAACCTATATGCTAAATCTTTACAAATGAGATATTCCATGCAACATTTTCTAATTATAACAATTTAATACACAACTAATGACCATATCCACTAAATCATGCAATAAATACTCATATCATCTAATATAATATCTCATTTTTTTATTCTCAAGAAATACATCGTGTTGTCATCTTAAGCAAATAGCATTAGATCTATCATATATAAGAATACCATATAGTAAAACAAAGTCCCTTAGTGCATACAGACAGTGGTGACACTTAGGGCAAACTGTAATATTCGGGATCGAAAGATGCACCAAACAATTCTTATCCTCGCTATCCACGTGTCACGACTAATTAGTTTAGTGTGGCTTAATCTGTCATTTCATTCAATGCACATATATATATATATATGCACATATATATTTATGCCATGTCATGCAATTACTATGCAAATATAGTCATTAATATGAATATATATGTACAACTAATACATTTAACCACATGTAAAAGAAATTGCATAAATACTTGATATAACATAACAACATGCCATTAACACTTTCTACGATGTTTAACAAATACATTTGACACATACATGTATGAAATATACTAACATAAACATATACACCTAATTAAGTTGTCAACCATATAAAATTGAAATTACTATAAAATTAAGTTTATTTATTAATCTAGAACTCTATCTAATCTAATTAACATGTAACCATAAATAATTGCATACATCCCAATCGGGATAATATACAATTGTGGTGGGAGTGGAAACTCTCGGGCCTAATACTGCCAGATTAGGGGTGTAAACGGAATCCGATATTCCGATTCGATTTCGATAAAAAGTAATGAGTTTGAAACTTGTTTTTGTATCCTATAAGCTATCGGAATCAGAATTGGATATTTTAGTAACTTATCGGAATAGGAATCAGTTGGTTTCATTTTCGTTAATTCGATTTCAATAAAAAAATAATTATATATAAATAAAACTAAATAAAATTAAATTACATAAATTATAATATATAATATAAAAATTGATAAAATAATAAAAATAAATTTTTAAGAATATTATATCAAATTTTAATAATTATATGTAAATTATTGACTTATTTTTGAATAAAAATTAATATTTAATATGCATTTCGGATTTTATCGGATTCGATTATGATTTCAATAACAGAATCGGAATCGAATCGAAGTCGGAACATAGTGATTTCTTCTGCTCCAACTCCATTCACTCCCCCCCTCTCGGATGTCTTTAGGATGAGAGCGGATCCCCTCAGGTGCCCACCCGAGGGAATTCTCTCAGCCCCTCTCACAAGGGGCTGAGGTGACAGTGATTTGACGTCTGTCAGATCACTATCTTGTCCCGGTCACATCACTCTCTTTGTGAGAGGACTAAGGGAATCCTCTCATGTGGGCACCTGAGGGGATCCGCTCACCTTTAGGATGAGCCATCGGCAGATTCCAGGGGGACATAAAAGAGGAGAGATCGACATGTCCCTCCATGTCGCGACGATCGAGAGGGCATAGATTCCGGCCGGGAAGGTGGAGGTGTGGGCTTCACTCCTCCCCCCCTCCGGGCGTATCAAGCCGGAACCAGGTAGCACCTGTGTGTGCAGTCCAAGAAGGAGTTCCCCAATCATCAGGTGGAGGTAGATCTGGTCGTTCCGACGGCAGCGCTGCCGTGGCCCAACGATGCCCTCAGCCTAGCTAGCTAGCCCCCGGGGGAAGGGGAACACATCCGTCTCGTCTCCGGGAGAATCCTCCGGCAGGCCGGAGAGACCCACCCTTTCCGGGCCCGACGCCGTCGCCGGCGAGCTGGAGCAGAGAGGGGATACCGGGAGGGGACACAGAGGGGGAGGCCCCCCGCCCCGCGCACTCATGCATGCGATATATTCCCCTTTTTGTGCCGATGCCGCGACACGTGCTCGCAAGAGCGGATAGAAAGGCCGGCCAGGTGCTACCTTACCTCCATCGAATCCGGCGGATCTCTCCGCCTTCCCCTCTCGCCACCTCCACCGGGTTGCCACTCCCGGCCGCCGGTGACGACGTCTCCGCCGATATCACGTCGCCGCACTGCTCGTAAAGACGGGCGACCGGCGGCATCCACGGCGGTGCTTCCGGCAGCCTAATTCAGGGCACTCTCTATTAATGATGCGGGTTTCGAGGGGTGATGGCTGATAAGAGATCTCGGACATTCTTCTCGACTGGTTGACTTTTCTCTGCCCGGTTGCGCTGACCGCGTGTACGCACGTCCGAGGCTGACATGGCACGGCACGTTCCAGCGTGCATGCACCTGCACGTCCGACGTTGACCGCACCTGTGCATGTTTTCTTTGACTCTGCGGTCCGCGGCGCTAGCAACCCAGCGCAGCTTGGGTCCGACGGCGTTAACGAAATAAACTTATCTTCCACGTGCGTCTTTAACCAGATTACCCCACATGTCGGGAAGAACTTCGAAACCAGCTTTGCATGATCGACTCTTCGGCGCGTGATCAATCAAGATCGAGCTAAGTGTGGTCGCGTTCCGTTCGAAGAAAGAGGGAAAGATTCTCGTCACCAAAATCTGATCCGTATGAGTTTCTTTTTTTAAAGATTTTGACGGGAATGACATACAATCCGAAACAAACGCACCTAATTAATCGAGAAAATGCCAGAAGAGAAAGTTTTCCACGAAGAACAGAGATACTCAGACGGCCGCCACCAACGGTGGATGAACAAGTGGTGGGAGAACCTCCAGCGGCCCCGCCACCACGGCGCGCGCCAGAACGGGCGCATCTCTCTCGGCAGAATTTAAATGCCGGCGGAGACGGTCCCTCCCCCTCCACCACACCCACCGGCGCCGGATCGAGCCGGCCGGGGAGGAGATCGATGGAGGACGGGTCCCCGAGAGCCGGCAAGGAGGAGGCCGACGAGGTGCGCTTCCGGGGCGTCCGGCGGCGGCCGTGGGGGAAGTTCGCCGCCGAGATCCGGGACTCGACCCGACCCGGGGTGCGCATGTGGCTGGGGACGTTCGACACCGCCGAGGAGGCGGCGCGGGCATACGATCACGCCGCCTACGTCATGCGGGGCTCCCTGGCGGTGCTCAACTTCCCGGAGGAGTACCAGGCCCGCTTCTTCCCCGGCCACGGCCACCCTTCGGCCGGCAGCTCTCCTTCCTTCTCCTCCTCCTCTTCTTCCTCCGGCTTCTCCCCCCGGACGCCGGCGCTGGCTCTCGGGGCGCAGGGGAGGGTCGTCGGCCCCGTGGGCCAGCTCGGGAAGGAGGTGATCGAGCTGGAGTGCTTGGACGACAGGTTGCTGGACGAGCTCCTCGCCTCGTCGGAGGAGAGAGGGCGGCGCTAGCTAGCTGATGGACCAGAGCAACTTCTCCCAACCATCTCCATCCCCTCATCATCGTCATCCTCTCTCTTCCTGCATGCCCAATATATATTCTTCGTTCTGTTCGGCTTAGCATATATATATGCAAGGGTTTCCCTTGTTCTATATATGCTTCACCTGAGCTTCCTGCGTACGCGCATAGGGAGCACGACAGTACGTAGTGATTAGGGAACTGATTAATAAGTACGTGAATCTGATCATCTCAAGGGTTTTTCTCGTACGTAGTGATTAGGGAACTGATTAATAAGTACGATGCTCCTTTCTTGTATACAGTATGATGTTTGTATTAATAATCAGGCCTACATGTATTATTACATGAATGCAACTAGCTACTTAAAACGAGCCGTGTTTTCCTTCAGATATCGTAGCTAGCTAACCTTCAAAATGCTCATACCAGAAGGTTTTGCAGCCGCAGAATGTCCGTTGCTCCCGCTGCATGGCTTCGAGAGCCGTACTATGCTGTGAAATACTTGCTCTTTCTGCGTATACATACACAGTACTCAACCGGAGGACCAAAATTAATATATGTATGACCAGTAACATAGATATAAAATTAAGCTAATATTTATGTACCGTTAGGCTTGTAAAAGTTTTATATGGTGGACGTGGACGGTGTTTATGAAAGCCGTTTTCTCAGAGGATGAAACTGAAAGCACGCTTCTCTGCTGGCTTTAGAATCTGGAGAAAGTAAACGACGATTCAGCCAAAAAGAGTGAGGTTTAGGTTCAGTTTGGCTTTTCTTAATCTAAAATAACTTCTAATCATAATGGTTTGCCTCAATAAGCTTCTTGAGACATTTTGTTTTTAGGATGTTATCCTTGGTAGAAGAAAAAGTAATATGTATAAAATAAGTTGAAATGAACATTAGATTGATTAACATTTGAAAATTTTAAATCAAATTATGTACTTAATCTTACCACGAGATAGGAAGTAAGATATAAAAAATTAAAATTTTAGATTTTTCATATTAAGATTTCGTTTGATTTCGCCTAACCAACCTCTGACCCTCTGAGGTTGGTAACTTGAAAGTTTAGATCAGGGGTAGGTAAATTTAGAGTGTTTGATTTTTTTGAATCTTTATTAACCACTAATTTTTTTTCTCTTATATCTTAATCAATCTCTTAAAGACAAGCTATTTGATTTAGCCCTATTTTTCAAATGTAATCCTTCATAAATAAAAAAGTACCATAAATAGTTTATCTAAGATAGATTAATATGTAAATATCTTGATCAAATTATGTACTTAATTTTATCACAAATTAACAAGTTGACCTGAAATTAAGAGTTCAGTTAAGCCAATACAAATTACACCTTATAGTCAAACGTGAGTTTTCTTAAGTTGCTATGATAATATATATATATATCAGATTTATAAATCACATTTGACATATATGGTGCATTTATAAACTCTAATAATTAAGTATCAATAAAGTTAGTAATTAATGCCCAATTTGTTAACACTATTAGAAATCTCTATCACTATCAATTTTAAAATTGATATTGATAGAAATCATTAAGGTGTTTGATTAATTGTATCAATTTTAAAATTTATAGTGCAAGTAAAACATTTAATGTAATATAAGTGTTAACTTGTATTAACTTTGATATTCATATTCTAACATTTAAAAATATTAATAATAATATTGATATAATATCAAAATTGAAACTCTAACTAGCCAGGGCATAAAACATGAAAGATGGTTACGTAAAAAAAATCTCCTGTCTACTAATTAAAATAAAAAAAGTATGACGCCATCTGCTAGCTGTTGAGCATGAAATGGAGCACCGAGCAGCGTACACTCGTGAGAAAATCCTGACAAACTTAAAAGGAGGCAGCTCAGAGTCGCTTCAGGGCGTGTAGCTGAAGTGAAGTCCTCCCCTATATAGTACTACTCCTACCACTCCTATTACTACTTTTTTTTTCTGATCAAAAAGAAAATATTCATATTCAAGACAGGATAAGAAAATAGAGACTCAACATTATATAGACACCAATAAAGAAGAACAAACACAACACAATGATAAAGATAAGTGAAACACTGTTAGAAGTCAGGTCCAACAAATAGAGTCATAGTCACGAGTCGACCAAAGGTCGAAAAGCTAAGATAGAGATTTCTCTAAGGGAGTTTGACAGCTGTCACGAGATCGGAAGATCACATCAAAAAGGTGTGAATATCGCCCAGACAAACAGTCTCGAAAGAGAGATTTTGACTTTGACAAAGATAAGGAAAGACAACAAGACAGAACACAACCAGAACACAACAAGTAGAGACACCGGGAACATAACTGTCACAAACGTAAATAAGCCGAGCTAGTCGGTTCTAGTGTATGAACAAGAAACAAAATGCCTAAATACACATTTAGGCATAGCACTAGAAGAAAAGTAAAACTGCTACAACTAAACATTAGGGAGGGATGATACGCCGGATGGTTGGAGAGGCCACACCAGTGACTAGAATAAGCTAAACTATTCAAAATGAGGAGGTGGAGTTGGGGGCTCTGGGGTGAGGGGCCATATGTAGAGGTCGTGCAAATGGGACGAAAAGATGTCGGGAGGGGGAGGGGTGTTGAGATGAGGAGGGGGGAGTTGGAGGGGGGAGAGGTCGGGAGGTGGGGGAGGGCGTTGGAGATAGCTTAAGAAGAGGAGGAGAAATGGAGAAATGGAGAGGAGGTCGAGAGGGTTTGTAGACGGGGCAATGGGGCGTCTCAAGTGGGGAGGGGGTTTCGGTGGAATCGATGTAGGATTTTGTCAAGAAGGGGGACCCCGCAAAGGAGATGGGTGTTCAGAGGGAGAGGGGACGAGGTGGGGGCTGCTGAAGATGGGGACGTGGGGCACGTTGGAGAGGGCGGGGGGAGGGGAGGCACCAGGGAGAAATAGAATATTCTAATATACCTAGAGGAAGCAAAGACCTTCGAAAGGAGAAAAAACTGCCAAAAATCCACGAGTGTTCCGTTCCAGCGACATTGCAGCGAGATTGAGGCCCTCAAGGGCGAGAAAATAGAACTTGAAGCTCGACTGTCGACTGGAGGTCCAGGCCCACAGATGATACGTACAGAGAGCCATGGTGGTAGAGGTAGATACATTTATCCTTGTGAGGAGGAGAAGGGGGCAGAAAAAGGAAAAAAACAAATTCAAAAAATGCACACTAGATCCATTTTAAGGGAACCACTTTACCACTAGGTCCGTTTTCAAAAACACTTTTCCATTAGGTCCATTTTTTCAAAATATCATCACACCCACTCCACTTTGGATTTGAAATGTCTTTTTTAGCTCTGCACATTGAAGAAAATACTTAATGTACATTCTCTCTTAATATTAAAAATGTAAAGACTTGAAATAACGTTCTTTTAATGTTTAAAAAATAAATTAAAATGTTATAATTACGTTAACGTTAATTACTTTCTTGCAAATAGAAATAAATAAAAAAACTTTAATTACTTTATTGTTATATTAAAAATATAAAGACTTAATTAAGTTAATATTAATTACTTTCTTGCAAATTAAAATAAATTAAAAAATAAATTAGCGTTGAACCTGCGACTATTTTAACATATGAATAAATAAAAAGCGCTGAAACGTACATACGAAGAGATTAATGTTTGTGTATGCAGAAAGATATGTCTGTATATGATGTTATATGACGTTAAAACAAACTCTTAATATATAACTTAATTAAAATAAAAATCAATAACACACGTTCATATACAGATATCTGATTTAATTTCTTTTTTATCATGCAGAAATGTTTTGACTGACAACGCTAATCCGATTCCCTATGTTAGAAACGGGAGAATAGGGGCGGAGCGATTGAATGAGGGGGTAAAAGTGGGATTTGAAAATGACGGAAAGAAGAATCGGACCGGGTGATAATGAAATTCAGTGTCAATGGACTAAATAGTAACGAAATGTGGTCAACCGAGTTTTTATTAAAGTCATTTTCTTAAATAGACCTAATAATACTTTTCCCCAATTAAAATCAATAATTAAATACATATTGTGATGACTATTTATATTACATGAAGTTCGTACGCGGAGACAGCCGGATCTCTCGCAAGGCCGCACCGTCACTGAATAGTAGCCCGGAACGGTGAACAAGGAGATCCGAACCGCAAACAGCCCGGAACAGTGAACAACAGTCTGATTGACCGAGTCAAAGCACTCGGTCATCCAAGAACAAAAATAGTAACATCAATAAATGTTGAGGGGACCCCACACGCACCGCGACGACTCGGAAGTCGCCCCTGGACGTCAAGCGTTGACGTCGGTCATTCGCCCTCTCTGACTCGCGTGTAAGTAACGTGGGTCCCCCCCCCCCCACCCACCCACAACAAAGATGCGTATTAAATGAAACGCGCTTTCCACGAACTAAATGTTGAGAAGATCAGTCGTACGCCGGCAGAGTTAAATATTATCTTAGCATCTTTTTTTTTGAGCAGAAAATATTATTTTCGGTAAGGAAAATAATATTATCTTAGCATCAACATACGCAAAAAAATTATTGTAAAGAAAATAAAATATCGAACTTACAAGAAATCGTTCAAGGGACACGACTGTCTATTGAATTTGATACTCTAAAATTTAGATTCAAATAAAAATTAATAAGTTTAACGATTGTTTTTTATCATATAAATTATTAGAATCATAATCACATATTTTCATAATTTAACAGAATTAAAATCAATGATTTTATTTTCATTATTTGATTTCGATAAAAAATGTAAATAAAAATAAGTAAAATAAAAATAAAATAAAGCTTAAATCATGATATATGAATTGTGTTCTAAAATTATCGGAATCAGAATGTCGAAGGATTTAGTCTCATATTAGATATCGAAGAAAATATTTTCATATTTATAGATATATGGTCCGGTTACCTTAATACTTAGATTTTGAGATTTTTCGCATGATATCAGAACAGGTGGAGTTGGACTCTGTCTCTCCGATGAGTCCATCTCCTATTTTCGTTGGACCCTACTCCGTGTATTCTTATCGTGACTTTGACGGTGATGACTGATCGAGAGAAAGAATGTTGAAAGACTTAATCCCATATTAGATACTCGAGAGAGTATTCTCGTGTTTATATATCTAGTCCTAGTTATCTCAGTGCTTAAGTTTTGATTTTCCATGCAGAACCTCTTTAACTCTTGTCGGAATAGGGTTACGATATATAATTTTGCTACCGAATCCGACCAGCTTACATCCCTACCGTGAATGCTTGGCACCTGCGACTGTTCCCTACTTCAGTCGCTCGAGGCGACCAGGACCCATAATATATAGATGATCGCTCAGAGTCGTGTGCAAACTTTCAACCAAGTTAGATGACGGCCGGGAGTTAATTAAGAATTCGGCCAAGGAATATTCTTGGGAGTCTATATTATTGTGCAGAGAACCTTCTATTTGCAAAATATAAGGCCGTCGAAGAAGAAGAGAATGAAAGAATAGGATGGGGGGGCAGTTGTCTCCATCATCCGCTTGGCCTGGCGCAGAGCCCGGTCTTCTTCCTTTCGCCGGAACTATACGCTCCCCAAGAGGGTCATTTTCGGATGCCGTGTCGTCAGATACATCAATGTATATTCTAATCGTTCTTTTGATCATATCAGTTGCTTTCGTATCTGTCTAACCTTGTGCGAAGGTTGGAGTTTAAGCTCAATCATTTGCCGTATATATTATTAATAGCTGTTAACGCTTGACTACGTACTCATATTTCTCTCTGAAGTTTAATGGGGATCCGTGTTTAAAATCGATGTACCGTGTGAGGATGAGGTTTAATTAGAGTCGATTATTTACAACACACACCTTGGTTGGTCGCATAATAATTTTTAAACATTTTCGTGGTAAAATTTAAATTAAAATGAAATCAAAGGTGGTTACAGATCGACCTATAGAGGAGGTCATGTTTGCTGGGACCAAAAGAGTGGGGGACCTTGTATAAGTAAAAGAAAAAGAAAAAGGTTGGGAGGAACAAAAAAAGAGAAAAAGAAAAGAAAAGGTTTCTTCTTCTTCTTCTTCTTTTTTGCTCCAAGAAGTAGTGATGGACGATGAAAGCATATTTTTGGACTGTTTGCCAAAAAATTTTTTTAACAAGTTTTGTTGTAAAAACATATGTTTGTGATAAAATGCATATTGCCATCCGACCAAATAAATAGCCTCATCAACGTTTGACGGTTTATACTAAGGTGATGTATCTTTATATTAAAGTTTGAAGGTTTAAGAGACTACATAATAAATAAATAGGTGGTTGTACAGCTTACTATGACTATGAAGCAAGTTAAATTAAATTCAGCATACAATTTTATCGCGAACATGTTATAATAATCTGGATAGCAAGTTTGCATGCCCAAAATTCTTCACTAAAAAAATGTATTGTTCAGCCAGTTCATAAGATGCATATATATATATATATACTAATTGATTCCATTTCGAACTAAAGATATTAATTAGATCTTGCTAGTGAATAACAGATAAACACAACTTAATTGCGAGGTACACTAAGAAATAAAAAATCAGTTAAGATCGTATAACAAATCATCAAACGCTTTGAACAACCGATCTAATGTTTTATTTAAAGCATCTATAGGTTAGCGATCTAATAATTAAGTTGTGCTTAGGTCAGAACCTAAATTGGTTGTACCCACGAAAAACAAATAAAGTTCCTGAAAATCATATACTAATAATCAATGAAATATCTACAAATTTTCTTGGACCTAGCTACAAATTTTTTTATTTTTTGGAGAAGCCCATTTGATTCGACGTTAGGAGAGGGCCCGCAAAAAATCAAGTGGCCAACTTTACCCCTGATCGGACATTAAATAATTTTTACCTCTCTATCTTCGAAATTTTAAATTTGGTAAATAATCGATAGCCTAGCTATCTAGCACTGTTATATAAGTTTTTAAAATTTTTAGGGAAAGATAAGAGATGGGGCCAACGTTCTCGTCCTTATAAAATTACAATCTAGGTACCAGTACAATATAAAAGTCAAATAAGACAAGAAGCAACTGTAGATACAATATAAGTGGTTAGATATTTTAACTAATAATTAAAATGCCTGAGCGGTACCAACCAACACCAACACGCCCTTTGAAAAAAAAAGAAAAGAAAAGGAAGGCCAATCAATTAGGGATGTACATTAAATGATTCAAACCGAAAAATCAAATCAAATAGTCTCGTTCGATTCGATCCGGTTTAAAACTTATTCGGGCTTACATGATTTGGGAACCTTCTAAATTGATCTAAACCGAATCAAATTAATTAAAATATAAAATAAAAGTATTATATGATTAATAAAATGATATTAAACTAATTTTATAATAAAATAATATTTAGTTCGGTTATTTGTAACTTAAGAATAAATATATATGTAAAAGATTAATTGATTTAAATATTTTATCTATTTTCAATTCAGATCGAATCAGATTGAACCGGTTTGGTTTAGTTCGATTCGACAGCTTATTTGGTTCGATTGAGTTTGAAGCTCATTTGGTTCGATTTGATATAAAAATCTTCCAAATCGGTCTAAGTCAAACCAAACGGTAAAAATCAAATTATTTTAAATATAATAAAAATTACTTCATCTATAAAATTGACATCTAAATAATGTTTATGACAAAAATAATATTTTTAAATTAAAAATAAATTTTTATACGTAAAAAATTAGTTAATTTAAGCATTTCTATCTATTTTCTATTTAACCCGAACCATCTTGGTTCGATTCGAATTAAATACTTCGTTCCATTCGGGTCAGTTTTTTTTTTTTTAAAGAAGAATATCCAAATCGAACCAGACATAACTCTCTGCACACACCCCGGTAGCCAACCCATACACACGTGGGACGCCTGACACGACCCTGTTGACTTCTCTCTCTCTCTCCCACCGTCCGCCGTCTCCCCTACCCGGGGGCTGACGTAACTCCCGCGGGATCCGACGTCATCGAGCGGCCGAATTGCGTCGGCCGCGTCGCTATAGATACCGTTTATTCTCACATTTTAGGAATTAAATTAAACTTGTCCCTAAATTATAATCCGGCACCAAACAGGGCTCCAGCTGTAATGCCGTTGATTTTCTTGATTTTAAACTCAAATTAATTCAACTGATCCTATCCTAATCTGTCCACGATAAAAAAACTTTTTTATCGTGGATTTGAACGGACTCTGTGATAATTAACCTGGGTCAATACGACGAGACAAGGGGTATATATATAATCAGATCTGGATTTTACCCGCTCATGTCTTTGTTTCGGTCGATAATATCCGATTACAGATGTCTATGGTTATCCGGATACAAATATTATTTGGTATGGGGATACCCGATCTAGTTTCAATAAATTTTTTCTTCGGATGTGTAAACAAGAAATATAATTATATTAAAAAATATGATTAAATATCATCTAATATACGCTAATATATACGTCCCTGACATTAAAAATTATATGATAATATTTTTATTTTAATATTTTGTTTTGTTTGTGTATTGTTAAATATACCAATCAAACAAATTTTAATTAAAATTTCTAACCAGATATTATCTATATTTGCCGCGTCTGATCAAACGGATAATCTGATCCCCAGTGGGATGTAGATAATGTAACCATGATACATTTTGATAAAAACTGTTGTAAAAAGTTATATATTAATTTAATTATCATTTATAATGTAATAAATAATATTTTAAAGTAAAATAAAATATACGAGTTGTCAGATTTGGACTCGACTCTTCTTTAAACCAAAAAGAAATCTTAAACCAAAAATTTAACCACGTTCATCTTCTAAGTTCTAATCTTATAAGTAATATTTTAAAGTGTAGTATTTACAAAAGAAAATCCCGTTTAATGACCCAGCGAGAACACTGGTCTTATCAGTCAACGCCGTAGCGGGCCGGAGGTGGGCGAGCGACGGCGACGTCGGCGCCGGTTCCTTGACTTTTCAAAACCCCGGCCGGCAACCCCCCATGATGCCACGAGCAGCTTCTGTCGGTGACGGGGACCGGGGCCCGATCGGCTTGCGTACACGGCCGCAGCCAGCAGCGTTGACTGACCTTCTCCTCGGCCGCCATACGCGGCCGCGCCGTCGACCCAGGGCTTCTGCTCTTATTTATACACGCTCTGCGCCTCCGTCGATCCTCATCGTTGCCTCCGGTCGGCAGCAAGAGATTCGGGTATCCATCTTCTTCTTCCCGATCGCTGCAGGGGATAGAGAGAGAGAGAGAGGGGGGGTGCCATGGCGAGAGGGCAGCTCCAGGTCTTGAGCGCCCTCGACGGCGCCAAGACGCAGTGGTACCACTTCACCGCCATCGTGATCGCCGGCATGGGCTTCTTCACCGACGCCTACGACCTCTTCTGCATCTCCCTCGTCACCAAGCTCCTCGGCCGCATCTACTACTACGAGGGCAACCCCGCCCGCCCCGGCTCCCTGCCCCCCAACGTCTCCGCCGCCGTCAACGGCGTCGCCTTCTGCGGCACCCTCTTCGGCCAGCTCTTCTTCGGGTGGCTCGGCGACAAGATGGGCCGGAAGAAGGTCTACGGGATGACCCTCATGCTCATGGTCGTCTGCTCCGTGGCCTCCGGCCTCTCCTTCGGGCGCACCGCCAAGGGCACCATGGCCACCCTCTGCTTCTTCCGCTTCTGGCTCGGCTTCGGCATCGGGGGGGACTACCCCCTCTCCGCCACCATCATGTCCGAGTACGCCAACAAGAAGACCCGCGGCGCCTTCATCGCCGCCGTCTTCGCCATGCAGGGCTTCGGCATCCTCGCCGGGGGGGTCGTCTCCATCATCGTCTCCACAGCCTTCAAGAGCGCCTTCAAGGCCCCCATCTACGCCGCCAACCCGGCCGGCTCTACCGTCCCCCAAGCCGACTACGTGTGGAGGATAATACTGATGTTCGGAGCCTTCCCGGCGGCGGCGACCTACTACTGGCGGATGAAGATGCCGGAGACGGCGCGGTACACGGCGCTGGTGGCCAGAAACGCCAAGCAGGCGGCGGCGGACATGTCCCGGGTGCTGAACGTGGAGATCGAAGCCGAGCAGGAGAGGGTGGAGCAGATGACCCTGCGCGAGTCCGGTAGCTACGGCCTCTTCTCCGGAGAATTCGCCCGCCGCCACGGCTGGCACCTCCTGGGGACGACCACCACCTGGTTCCTGCTCGACATCGCCTTCTACAGCCAGAACCTGTTCCAGAAGGACATCTTCTCCGCCATCGGCTGGATCCCCAAGGCCGCCACCCTGAACGCCATCGAGGAGGTGTACCGGATCGCGCGGGCGCAGACCCTGATCGCCCTCTGCGGCACCGTCCCCGGCTACTGGTTCACCGTGGCGCTGATCGACGTCGTCGGACGTTTCACCATCCAGCTGATCGGCTTCTTCTTCATGACGGTGTTCATGCTGGCCCTGGCCATCCCCTACCACCACTGGACGCAGCCCTCCAACCGGATCGGCTTCGTCGTCATGTACGGCTTCACCTTCTTCTTCGCCAACTTCGGCCCCAACAGCACCACCTTCATCGTGCCGGCGGAGATCTTCCCGGCGAGGCTGCGATCCACCTGCCACGGCATCTCCGCGGCGTCAGGCAAGGCGGGGGCCATCATCGGGGCCTTCGGATTCCTGTACGCGGCGCAGAACCAGGACAAGTCCAAGACCGACCCTGGTTACCCGGCCGGCATCGGCATGAGGAACTCCCTCTTCGTGCTGGCTGCCTGCAACCTGCTGGGGCTGTTCTTCACCTTTCTGGTGCCGGAGTCGAAGGGGAAATCGCTGGAGGAGATGTCCGGCGAGAACGAGGAGGAAGAGGAGCCGGCGGCGGCAGACGCTTCCGCGACGACCGGCACCAACAGGACTGTGCCCGTCTGAGACTGAAGGCCGCCGGTTCTTCAAGTTTGCTGCCGAGGATACAACGTCCGAGACCTCCCCGCCGGCGAGCCCTTGCCCGGTTCCTGCTCTGCTTTCGTCCTGCTGCCCGGAATCAGAGATGTATGTCCTTCTGTTGGAGCTGCAGTCCCATTCTTGGCCAGTGTAAGCTAGTAAAAGCACGGGGTTACTCGAAAATTTCACGCGAGCAGTTTTTCGTCTAAGCTCCCCCCCCTCTGTATGTCACTTATTTCGTATTTTAACATAGAGCACCGTACCGTTCGACCCGAGGTCGAACAGTACCGCCGTGCAAGCGGTCGTCACGGACCGTTGGAACCTCTCAGCTGTGACTCGAGAGTGGATCACCTCAGTTCTGGTGTGAAAAAGAGTTTTCTCGGTTCTCAATAAAAATTGATCATGATCTCCAATCAATTAGGGTCCATTTGGTTTAATGTATAAGTAAAATCAAAGAAAACTTTTTCATTGGATATTATTTTCAAGAAAACTCAAAACAACTTAGTCGTTTGGTTGCATGGAGTTGATCTTGATGAAGTTTCGTCAAATGCTTCAAAACAGTAAGATATAATTTTAAATTTTTTATATAATTAAAATATCTATTTATAACAAAATATTGATGCAAAAATAAATTAAGTTAATTATTTGTTATTAATTTATTTTTAAATAAAATGTAATACTTATTTTATTATTTATATATCAATCAAATATTTTTGAAAAATAAGATCTATTATTTATTTTTTAAAATTATTTTTTTTAAATTATTTTCGGTCATTTGAGTATATGTTCATCATTTGTTATATAAGTAATTTGTATGATACATTAATTTTCAATAAATTTATTTTATTTTTCAAGTACATAAAAATAAAATAAATTTATAACTACTGTTATATGTATTTAAAAAATTAATTTTAAATAGTAAACTCCTTAAAATATATAACAGGTGTCATCCATCATTTGCCGAAAACAACGTCCTGGGTGTTCCGACTAATGCCAAAATTCGGATTGGTATGACATGCTCTGTAGTTTGTTTTCCCTGATTTTTATTTTACATACAAACAAATAACGTAATTGACATTGTTTTCCCGAAAATCAGCCCATGCAACACATTTTACCCGCAAACAAATGGGCCTTAAGTGATGAATCACTGTCGAAAAAAGATTGAACGGTTATCCATTAGTGGCGAGTTGTATTAGTTTGATAGCGAGTTTGTATGACGTCGATAACAGTTCAATAACCATTTACTGACTTTTTAATCCGTTATCGACGGAGGTAGGTTGAACTGTTAGGGACACTTTACAACTCATTACCCATCACTTAAATGACTAGTATCATAAATTTTTTTTTCATTAGGGACTGAAAATACTTCTTCCACCTGAAAATTAAAATGATCCACTCTCCAGCTATGACAGTTGACTGCCCCAGAGGTAACATCGTGTGACACTCGAGCAAGGCTCGAGCGCTCGATCTCGCAGCGCACTCTCTGATCAGTAAGTCACGATGATTAAAAATATATATAACACCGTTTTCTTTTTAATTTTAAACCGAAAAAAAGACATATAGCACCGTCTTCCTTTTAATTTTAAAATTAATACAGTAAAAATTGTAAAAAAATTAAAGTAACTGATCGTTCCCATCCACTAACGTAACGGTGGGATAAAACTAAAATAATCAACCCGTTCCGGTTCACTAATGTAAATCAATTGGATGGGAAAAAAAATCCGATCCAAATCGGTCGATGTCCGGATCAACTAATCTGGTCGAATCCAAGCAATGGGAGGGGGGGGGGGAACCGGAGTATGATCCGATCATGCCAATGTCCAATCCGATCAGGTAACCGATTATTTCTGATCCACCAGTGTGATGACTTTTTTAATTAAATGTGTTCGTGTAATTAAGTTTTGCTTAATTTGTGAATTAACATGCGTTAGTTAGATAAATGTGTGTAGTATCATGTGATGACATGCGTTTATGTCTCTGTTTATATATATATATATGAGATTATACTTAGTTAATAGTGTAATATGAACTCCTTTTAGTTATATAGTAACCAAAATAGGTTAAGTCAACCTTGTTAAGTTGTGGTGATAGGTTAACAAGATTAGAGATGGTATGGTGATTAAAATTTCTAGTATCTAATTACATTCATGTTTAATCATGTTTAGTTTTTTATATGTGGATATTGTTTCATTTTAGTTCATTTTGAACTTGATTGTTCAAGTTTATGTATATGTTCATCTTATGTTCATAGATTTTACATCTATTTGGTCATGGCATGCCATGAGTTGTGTGGATGCATGATACATTAAATGTAAATAGAAGACAACTACACCAGAGTAGTTAGTTGAGACCTGAGTGCAGTAGAGGTTAGAATAGTCCGGTGCATCATTCGATCTCGGATACCGCAGTTTGTCCTTGTGCCACCACTGCCTAGGTGCACTATGGGATTTTGTTTAACTATATGGTACTACTATATATGGTAGATCTGGTGTTAACTAGTGGAGATGGCAAGACAACACATTCATTGTCAATAAGAAAATAAATGTGATCTTTTATTAGAGGATATATGTATATATATTGTATGGTATTGTGAATGTAGTTTTTTATTAGAGGATATGTGCATTAATACTATGCATGTGGTCTGGTGATATGTATTGGTTTGCCTTAATTAAGTTGTGTTGTATAATATGTATGGTCTATTTCATTTGTATTATTTTTCATCACATAATGCATGTAGTATGCGATCATGCGTACGTTTATCTCATCATTTCATGTCATTTTGTGGTGCATATAGATGTTGGTTAGTGTGATTATAGGTGTTGGCGGGAGGTGTAAAACACGTGGATTAAGTTAGATATTTAATTTATTAACTAGTTATATACTTATATATAACGGGAGTAGGTTTGGGTATCTATTTATCTATTTTGTAGGACCGTTTGGCTATCTAAATTGGCGAATGATGGGATGTTTACTGAGTCGTTGTACTCATTCTTCCAATCTTTCACGTAATCAGGTTTAGCACAGTTGAAACATGGTGGTTCAATTTTCACGAAGACAAATGAATGATCTTTATATCTTAAATCGGTATATGTTTTATTAGATTGTATTATTAGCATCATATTTTAGAAAGAATCATTGGAATTGTGATATTAATCTTATATTGTTTCAAGTCGATATAATTTAGGAGTTATTTCTCTGATTACGTCGTCAGATTATGTTCCGCCGTGCGGGTTTAAATCCGGAACGCGAGATAATGTCCGAATCAATTGAATTGGACCAAACTAGTCCGATGAAGCTCGCAGCAATAGATTCACTCTGATCCACTGATGTAATAAATTGTATCGGGTGATTTTGATCGTAATCGATCAATGTCTGGATGAATCAGGTTGAGCAGATCTGATCAGATCCAACTAAGGTACGTAACCGATCGACGATCGGATTGTGTAAACATTTGTTTGTGTTGTCCTCTGCTATCACTCTTGCCGTCGCCGCCACGAGACGGAGGAAAGAGGAAGAGTCGGAGAAGGAGAAAACCACATAGTAGAGTGTGAGGCCCCCACATAAGTCGGAGTTTATTAGTCCGACTTCATTAAATAGATAAGTGGATGTTGTGTGTCATCTCACTTCCGCGTGCTGTAGAACCGAATTCGAATTCATGAACTTACGTACGTGTGTACTTCGCGTAAGTCGGCATCAAAAATCTATGACTCATGAAGTTGGGTCTCACATATATATCCGACTTATAATCTTCTTACGCAAAAGTTGGTGTTAATTTTAAATTAAGAAAACCATGTTATATATACATATAAAATCCTGCCTATATATATATGTATATTAAAAGGAACCCGCAGATTAACGATGGACTACCTCGCTCATTTCATTTCACCTGTGATAGCGTTCGTTGCGGGTTCAGTTATGAGATCCTCCCTGTTTAGACATCATTTATTACTTAATTAATTCACCATATATGTTATACATGATAAAAATGATGAAATATTACATTAAATACCTTGATATTATATGATAAAATAAATTTATTGTATTATAATATTAAACAACATACAGTTGACGGTCAAAATATTACACAAAATATGAGAGGATTAACATATTTAACAATAAAACCTCCTCCCCTTTTCCAAGAGAATTATATTTTATGACACATGATATTCCCTATAATTTACACTATTATTTATATTAATTAATTAGTTAATTCTTATTTATGTGTTACATAGATATTATATACATAATTAAATTTATTAAATGTTAGCATCGTACACTGCATGATATTAATTGATGTAATATTCGACATTTTACATTAAATTTTATCCTGCATGTTAAAAATCATATATTTTAATTATTTTTTCATCATCATAATATTAATCGAAATTACATTACATAAATTAATACAAGTCGATAATTACTCAACTTATCTCGAGGACATGTCGAATCATTTCCAAACCGCTACAAAATGTGTGTATAATTTTTTACTTTATTCTACCTATTCCATACCTTGTTAGTCCGTTACTAAACCAAAAAAAAACTCTTTGATGTGACATAACTCATTTTAAATTAGTTATTTTGAAACTGACACCCATTTTTAGATATTTTTACTCACGCCCAATTAAGGCCCAGGAGATTTTGCCCAGGCATTAATTCCCATCCCCTTACGGCCCAAATAAAGTTGCTCCTTCTCTAGATCGACCCTGCAGCCCAAATATATTCCAAGACACCTAAAAGATATTGTAGCAAACCATGGTGTAGGAGCCACCAGAATTAACAAGTAGGGGTGCAAATGTAGTGGCAACGGTGCACCACTTCTCTCAATTTTGATATCGATATTTTTTTCTCTTTAAATATCGATATTAAAATTGATATAATATCATTTTTATACTGACGACGTAAAACAAATACGAGCCGAGTTTATTTGTCTCGACTCATATGGGCAGCATATAGGGGTGTAAACGGAATCCGATAATCCGAAATTTCGATTCGATTCCGATAAAAATTAACGGGCTTGGAAACTATTTTTGTATCCTATAAGCTATCGGAATCGGAATCGGAATCAGGTGACACTACAAGAAAATAGGTTACTAGGGACGGCTGTAAGCCGTCCCAAAAAACCAAAAAGCCGTCGCTAATAAATATTAGCGACGGCTTCAAAGCCGTCGCAAACGCGTCGCAAATAACGCCGTCGCCAATAATATTAGCGACGGCTATTGGTAAGCCGTCCCTAGTGCATTTATTGGCGACGGCTTATGAGCCGTCGCATAAGTTATTAGCAAAACGACCATTTATTGGAGACGGCTTAGACAGCCGTCGCCAATAAGTTTACTAGCGACGGCATAAGCCGTCGCAAACGATAAGGAGATTAGACGGCGGACGAAGTTATTTGGGACGGGTTAAGCCGTCTCAAATAATCTTATTGGCGACGGCTAATCAGCCGTCGCCAATAAATGTAGTTGCGACGGCGACGTAAGCCGTCGCAAATGGCAACCAGAAACCCTATCACCCCGTTGCCGGAATTTTACTCTGGTATTGCGACGGCTGTATAGCCGTCGCCAATAACTTTATTGGCGACGGCTACATATATAGTCGTTGCCAATAATAAATTTCTGAAAAAAAAATAATTTGATTGGCCGGATTGGATCAATTATACGATCCAATCCGGAAAATCAATCATTCTTGAAACTTTCATAAAGATCTAAAATCGGATCTACCAATCCAAAAATTGATTTATATTAATAATTTCGGTGCCGGATTGCTCGTTTCAAACTCGGAACGGACACCGAATTAGGATGAAACAACACACATTAACATACCAAAATTGAAATTCACCAAATTTAAATTCATATTCACATACCATATTCAAAATCACATTCATACACAAAATGTTTTGATACATATGAATAACATTCATAGAGAGTAAAAAATACATCTTCTATTCATCTTCTTCATCTTCATCTTCATCATCATCTTCACTCTCCTCGGCATCCTCGTAGTCCTCGTCGTCATCGCCATTTCTGTCCTCTGTTTGTTGAGGCGGAGGATGCCCCGATGTGGATGGCACATCAGGAGTCGGGAACCTTTGAGTCAAGCCTTCAATGATCAGATTGAGGCGATCGAAATTATCTTGGAATGATTTCTGTTGGTTGTCCAATTGATGTTTCAATGAAGTTATTTGTTCTTCATAACGTTCATTGATTTCTCCTTGCCTCGCCACATGATCTCTAAGCTCTCGAACTTCTTGAGTCGAGCTAGAAGCACCTCCGCTTGACTCACCATACCAAGTGTGGCGAGTTTCACCTCGCCCACCACATCGGATCCGTCCTGGTCGATCTCTACCAAACACGGATACGAAAGCTTCCTCCGCGGTGAGTGGAGGCTGCGATACCCCAGCATCCGAGGATTCAGATGCTGGGGGATTCATCAATCCTTGCATATTTTCCTATAAATAATATGAATAAAAATTAAAATCCCACCGTGATGAATTGTGGATTATAAAGAAAAATAGGTTATGATAATCAATAATTACCATCATAAGACGACTTTGGTCATTATCCCAAATGACTGCTCCATCGAGTTCTTCATGCGTTTGACTCATCTGGAATACCTCCGGACGAGTTGGAGGTCGACCTTCTTTTCGTACCTTACCAAAAAATTAAAAAAAGAGATAAGAGATGATTACAGAATAAGAATCAACTAATATGAAATTTTAAGTTTTAACTACTTACAAAGTCTCTTTCTAACTGATGTATATTTGTTCTTCCTCTTCTGTACGGCATTGTTAATTGCCGCCTATTACCGGCATTCTTTTCACTCAATGCCTACATATATATATACAAATGAAACAACATTAAAAAAATGCAAATGAAAAGAATATGATCTAATTATAAGAGGAAATAAAATTTGGAGTTACTCTAGCATCATCTTGACTCCATAAATGGCATATATGATGCCATTGTTCCTCGTTGCACTGTGGAGGAATGTTGGCACGAGCTTCATCATTTGATCGTCCTGTAAAATACTGTACACAAATATTGTTAACAAAAAATTAGTTATCTCGAATTTACATTCTAAATTATATTTTACCTTTCTTTTCAAATGATTTGTTTGTTTTCTTTGCATCTCTCCCATATGCCTTAATATCTGTGCATCCGATTGAGGATTCCGCTCAAAGGTAAAATGTTGCTGCATTAATATAAAAATGATTAAAAAGTTCACCAAAATTTAGATAAGATGAAGCTACTTGAATGTTACCTCTAAATCACGGAATATGGCATCCTTTTTCTCCTGCGGTAGAGCCATGTAATTATGCTCCCACAAATCGCAATGAACTCGTTCATAACTCCTAAGTAGGAGGTAAACTCCTGTCCATGTGATCCAACGCCGGATCCTCCTACTAGAACGACGTTGTAGGACTCACCAGGGCCAAGTGTTCGCACACCGATGGCCTTTCTTTGAACCTCTCCCACGTCTAACTGATGTAGCTAGTTAAGTATAAATTAAAAATTACAATTAGACAACGACGATTTTTAAAAAAAACTTTTTACTAGCATTTATTCAAATATTTACCTGAAGCATGGGAAGATGGACTACTACCATCTGTAGGAGGCGTCGTCGGAACCCGGTGAGAAGGAGTCCGAGATGGACTAGGCTCATGGGGTGCCTCCCTAACTGGCTCGGAAGCAACACCCCTGGAGGTGGAAGGTCGATCCCTAGATGCTTGAGATTGACCCCGAGGTCCACCGCCCTCAGATGGTGTAGAAGTCTGAGATGTCCTACGACTTTTGCCGAAAATTCTCTTCATCTGTCACATAAAAATATTAGGCAGCAATCCCAGCTTCTAATTGTGCAATAAAAAAAATTTAGCGAATCCGAGGCCGGATTGCCCAATCCGGAGCCGGATTGCCCAATCCGAGGCACGTTCGGGTTCCGATCGGGCAATCCGGCTTGGGATTGTGGGACTTAGCTTTGTTGGCCAGTCCGAGGGCGGATTGCCCAATCCGAGACCCGTTCCGGGTTCCGATCGGGCAATCCGGCTTCGGATTGAGAAACTTGGATTTTTTGGCCAATCCGAGGCCGGATTGCCCAATCCGAGTCCCGTTCCGGGTTCCGATCGGGCAATCCGGAATCCGATTGAGAAACTTGGAT
Source organism: Cryptocoryne crispatula var. balansae (assembly GCA_036172225.1). Lineage (NCBI taxonomy): Eukaryota > Viridiplantae > Streptophyta > Magnoliopsida > Alismatales > Araceae > Cryptocoryne > Cryptocoryne crispatula. The sequence continues at coordinate 8,047,477 of CM069922.1, read as the reverse complement.
TTTTTGGCCAATCCGAGGCCGGATTGCCCAATCCGATACTGCTCCGGTTCCGATCGGGCAATCCGGCCGGATTGAGAAACTTGGATTTTTGGCCAATCCGAGGCTGGATTGCCCAATCCGAGACCCGTTCCGGTTCCGATCGGGCAATCCGGCCCGGATTGTGGACTTAGCTTTTTGGCCAATCCGAGGCCGGATTGCCCAATCCGAGACCCGTTCCGGGTTTCGATCGGGCAATCCGGCTTCGGATTGAGAAACTTGGATTTTTTGGCCGCCCAATCCGAGACCCGTTCCGGGTTCCGATCGGGCAATCCGGCTTCGGATTGAGAAACTTGGATTTTTTGGCCAATCCGAGGCCGGATTGCCCAATTCGAGACCCGTTCGGGTTCCGACGGGCAATCCGGCCGGATTGAGAAACTTGGATTTTGGCCAATCCGAGGCCGGATTGCCCAATCCGAGACCCGTTCCGGTTCCGACGGGCAATCCGGCCGGATTGTGGGACTTAGCTTTTTGGCCAATCCGAGGCGGATTGCCCAATCCGAGACCCGTTCGGGTTCCGATCGGGCAATCCGGCCGTTGAGAAACTTGGATTTTGGCCAATTGAGGCGGATTGCCCAATCCGAAGTCCCGTTCCGGTTCCGATCGGGCAATCCGGCTGGATTGAGAAACTTGGATTTTTTGGCCAATCGAGGCCGGATTGCCTAATCCGAGACCCGTTCCGGTTCCGTCGGGCAATCCGGCCAGATTGAGAAACTTGGATTTTTGGCCAATCGAGGCGGATTGCCCAATCTGAGTCCCGTTCCGGTTCCGATCGGGCAATCCGGCCGGATTGAGAAACTTGGATTTTTGGCCAATCCGAGGCCGGATTGCCCAATCCGAGACCCGTTCGGGTTCCGATCGGGCAATCCGGCCGGATTGAGAAACTTGGATTTTTGGCCAATCCGAGGCCGGATTGCCCAATCCGAGACCCGTTCCGGGTTCCGATCGGGCAATCCGGCCAGGATTGAGAAACTTGGATTTTTTGGCCAATTCTTCGGATTAACTTTCTATTTGTATAGGCTGAGTTTCTTGAAGTTGTACATCTTCGTCGATTACTCCAAATGTTATAGGTACGTTAATAAGTTGTTCTTGATACGGTTCGTTTTCATCTTCACTTTCATTTCCGGAAATGTTGTAATAGTTACGAGGTAGTGATCGTACTGGTAACACCCATCCCTTATTAGAGTTATCATTTACATAAAAAACTTGTTCCACTTGGCTTGCTAGTGCAAACGGTTTATCCGTTCCTAATCTTCTCTGTGTGTTTAATGATATAAAACCATATTCATTAACCTTAAAACCTCGATCATTATCATGTACATCCCACCATTCACATTCAAAAAGTGTTAAACGGCTATTCCGATCGAACGATATCTCAATTATATCTAATATTCGTCCATAATAACCGTCACAACCAGATTGAAGATGGTCATTTACAATAACACCACTTAGTTGAGTTGATTTGGTTGAATCGGATTCCAATGTTCGAAATCTAAATCCATTACATATATAACCGTTTAATGACGAGGCAAATCTCGACGGACTGAGTGATAAAATCTCCTGCTCCTTGGTATATCTAGAAGAACCTATATTTCTTAACTCTTGAATGTGTGTTCTGAACCACACGAAGAAGTTTTCTTCCGTAGTTGGTCTATTTTTAAGAGCATCACTATGAGATTGACGAAAATAATCGATGTCATCAACTTGATTTAACACGTATGCATGTATTAACTGTTGTTCTCTTTCCGTCAAAATTTTAGGCACACGCCTGCATCTCAAAGGGCGACCAATTGGTTTGAATATTGAACTATCATCCGTATCAACTTCTTCTGAACCACCGTCATAGTTCCGATCTCTACTATATTCACTCGTATCACGCATATATGTTGAAATAAACTGGGTACACTCCTCAACCAAGTAGCCCTGGGCAATAGAACCTTCAACTCTCGCCTTGTTGCCCACATAATCTTTGAGCCTCTTTAAATATCTTTCAATTGGATACATCCATCGGTATTGAATCGGTCCGGACATTCTTGCCTCATAAGCCAAATGCACAACTAGGTGAATCATTACATCAAAGAATGATGGTGGAAAAATTTGTTCCAACTTGCACAATGTTACCGCAATCTTTGTCTCCCAATCTCTCAAAATGTTCTTGTTCAAAACCTTAGCGGAGATGATCTTAAAATACTGGCATAACTCTACAATAGGACTCAGTACATCCTTCGGCACATTTCCTTGAAATGCCAAAGGAATAATTATTTGCATCATCACATGACAATCATGACTTTTTAAACCACTAATTGTTCGGACACTTAAATCTACACATCTACTAAAATTCGACGAATAACCATCCGGCACTCGAACATTCTTAATGAATTCAAGTATTCTAGACTTTTGATCGTTGCTAAGTTTATAAATTGCATCTGGAAACTTTGATGAACCCTCGTACGGATGTAACTCGGGACGAATATTTAAATCTACTAAATCTTTCCGTGAGTTCAAATTGTCCTTGTCAATTCTTGATAGGTTAAACATCTCTAATATATTGTCGCACACATTCTTCTCAATATGCATGACATCCAAATGGTGCCGAATGATAAGAGATGACCAATATGGGAGTTTCTCAAAAAATATACTCTTCTTCTTCCAATTTTTATTCTTTGACAAATTTTTCCTTAAGTTCTCTAAATCTTTCTTAAACGGTTTTCCGAACCTAATAGTGTCCATCTCCTTTTGTTGCCTCCATAGGTCATATCCCGTAAGTATCTTTGGTGCTCCCTTCACACATCGTCGACCATCAAAAAGATGCTTATACTGGTTCTTTCTCCACCGATGTGCTACTGGTAAGAACCGACGATGACCAAGGTAGCATTGTTTTCGACTATGGGTAAGTCGAATGGTATGTGTTTCTTCGTTACATATAGGACACGCCAATTTTCCTTTAGTACTCCATCCGGATAAATTTGCATATCCCGGAAATCATTTATCGTACTAAAAAGTAGGACTTTCATTATGAAAATCTCTTTCTTTTCGGCGTCATAAGTCTTCAATCCAATCTCCCACAAATCTTTTAGCTCTTCCACCAATGGTTGTAAGAATACATCAATATCATTTCCGGGAGCTCTCGGACCGGGTATTAATAATGATATCATTGTATATGTGGCTTTCATACACATCCACGGTGGTAAGTTGTACACCATTGTAACAACAGGCCACACACTATATTTTGAAGACATTTGACCAAATGGATTAAAGCCATCTGAAGCCAATCCAATCCGAATGTTGCGTTTCTCTAACGCAAATTCTGGATAAAGTTCATCCACCCTTTTCCAAGCGGGAGAATCGGCAGGATGACGCATTTCACCTCTCAATTGATATGATCGTGATTGACTGTGCCATGTCATCCACTTAGCCGTATTGGATGATATGAATAAACGCTGCAACCTAACTCCTAATGGAAAATAATGTAAAACTTTTTGTGCTATTTTTTATTTTGATTTTTAGGATCATTTTTATATCCGGAGGTGTTACAATATGGACAAACATTTTTATCTTTATTCTCTTTCCAAAATAGAATACAATCATTTTTACATGCATGAATTTTCTCATAAGTAAGTCCCAATTCCTTAACTAATTTCTTAAGCTCATACCAATTATCGGGAACACATGCCCCATTAGGTAAGACTTCCTTAAATAAAGATAATATCATATCCATACATTTTCTAGTGAGACCATTAATGGACTTAAGTTGAATCAACTTTAATATAAATTTTAATTTAGATACATTTTTAACACCTTCATATAGAGGTGTTTCGGAATCTTTTAATAATTTAGAATATTGAAAATTATCTTCATTGTGTTCTTCCTCATTATGTCGAATAGAAGATTCGTTATTTTGAATATCTTGTAACATTTCCATTACCTCATCATCTACATAATTATCTTGTGGTTCATTTAAAATTGAAATGTCCTCATTTATCATATTGACTTCAATTTCACCATGGCATATCCATTTTTGATAATTTAACCATATACCATTGCATATTAGGTGTTCTTTGACAACATTTCTTTTAAAAATAAATGTATTACAACATTTTTTACAAGGACACTGTATTAGATCGTTATGTTGTTCATGTCTAAATTGTATTCTAGAATCATGAAAAGAATAGTTTAAAAATTCTTCGATTCCTTCAATATATCTAGAATCTAATCTATTAGGAATATGCATCCATGATTTGTCTAAGTTACTCATCTTAATTTGTCAAAAGATTGAAATACAATGAAGAAATGTTAATTTAATAAATAAATCAATATATAACCGAACCTCCACCGAAAGAAGAAACTCTCAAGTGTATATCTCGATTGAAGTTTCCTGAAAAAGAGAGAAAATGATCAAAATTAGACTTGCTGTTGAACAATAAATGTTTATACATACCAATCAAATATTTTTATCGCAAACGAATAGGTAGACATGAAAACTAAGAATTCGTATTTGTTATATTAAGTTAAAACAGAAACAAAAAATTATACAAAATCAATAGTTAGAAGGGTCTAGCCCTCAAGGCCGCACCCTATGCTTACCAACTCCAAACTACTATTTATGATGAGTTATCCATGTTCAATCATGCCAATAAATTCAAATAATACATTATAGTCTTCTAATAATATTCTAAACATATTAGTTATGTAAAATAATTATTATTACGAAATTTTAGGGTTAAATATGATTTAATGCTACCAAGCTCTAAAATTGTCAGTAAAATTAAAGGGAATTTATATGCAAAGGGGCATTACCCTTGTGTATTTCTCTCAAATGCATTATGAAATATTATTCTAAGGCTCATTCCATGATTAAATAAATTATGCACCTATCTACCTTTGTTCTATCTCCTAAATAATTAAAGTGATCAATGTGCTACATAATTGGTTTGAGGAGGTCCTAACCTATTAATTTGTTAGGGCTATTTGGCACATATATGCTTTGTGATGTATATAAAAAAAATTAAAAAAAAATTCGTTTGTTGAAGATGTATACCTCAAAGGAGGTTCGATTAACCCTAAGTAGGGTTTAAATCTAGCACAAAGGAGGTGGCGGCGGCGGCGGCGGCGGAGCCGGCGACACCCACGGCGGTGACGGAGGTAGCTCTCCCCTCAAGGTGCCCTACGCAGGGAGGGGGCAAGCCGGCGGCGGCGGCGACGACGGCGGCGACAGCGCCGGCCACGGCGGCGGCAACGGCGACCGGCGGCGGCGGCGACGGCGACCGGCGGCGGAGGCGATGGCTGAAGCGGCGGCGGCGGCGGCGGCGGCGGGATCGACGGTGAGAGAGAGAGAGAGAGAGCGCGCGGCGGGGGGAAGAAAGGAGGGCGTCGAGGGTTTTTTAACCCAAACTTATTGGCGACGGCTTTTGAAGCCGTCGCCAATAACAGGATAAGTTACATTGGCGACGGCTTTCGCCGTCGCCAACAAAAGTCGACCGTTCAACGGTCACCATGGATTAGTGGCGACGGCTTAGGCCGTCGCCACTAATATTATTAGCGACGGCGTATGGAGCCGTCGCCAATTTTCCGAGGAAAAAACCCGCACGGGGCGTTTTCTGGGTATTGCGACGGCTTAAGCCGTCGCCACTAATATTAGTAGCGACGGCGTAACAAGCCGTCGCCAGTTTTCCGAGAAAAAAAACCCGCACGGTTGTTTTCCTGGTATTGCGACGGCTTCGACCGTCGCAAAAACCATTATTTTCGACGGCTCAATTGAGCCGTCGCTATTTACCAAATATTAGCGACGGTGTTAGTTTAGCCGTCGCTTTTATCATTATTGGCGACGGCTTAAAAAAGCCGTCGCCAATAACCCGTCGCCAATGACCCAGTTTCTTGTAGTGTGATTCTGTTTCCGTTCATCCGATTTCGATAATAAATAAATAAATAAAAGTTAAAATAATCAAAATAAAGTCAAATAAATCATAAAATATAATATATAAATTGATAAAATGATAAAAATAAAGTTTTAAAATATTATATTAAAACTTATTAATTATATGTGAATTATTAATGAATTTTTGAATAAAAATTAATATTTAATATCGGAATCAAAAATTATCGGATTCGATTCCGATTTCGATAACGGAATCGGAATCGAATTCTGTGATTCCACTACCTAATCCGACCCGTTTACAACCTTAGCAGCATACTACTTATTTTAAAGTCTAGATCTTCTTAGACAGGCACCTGAGGAAACACTTTCGGTCCCACACATTTTCACCTTCTTTTTTTAGGAGACTCTGATCTCATATTACTTATTAGGTATGAGTCCGAGAGAGTTTTCTAAGGTGCTTTGTCTTAGAGGATCTGGACTCCTTATTTTAAGCTTATTGGTTTTCACCCTCGAGGATAACCGAAGAGAGAGTGCTAGACAAGATCCCCACTGGAGCTTGACACATTGTGAACTTCGCCATCACTACCTCAAAATTGATCTTTACCTATCCAAATAGTACTCAGACATAAAAATTAGGTAAATTAATGTAATGCTAAATAAATCAATCTCATCATGTCGTATCATTTAAACTTGAATTTATGCTCAGCTCTGGTCCGAGTTGAACCTCTCTTTTCCATTTCTAGCCCAACTATTTGAATTCTTTTCACACTGTGTAGTAAATTGTAATATTTCGACTGGATACGTATTATCGTGTCTATCAGGGGTGAGCTCGAATTAATCCTGTAATCATTTGGGTCAAGCTTATAAAACATATTGAAACAGTTACCATCTGGGAGACCTTTGTTGGGAGTCATGAACATATAAATATGTATATATATATGTAGAGAGAGAGAGAGAGAGAGCGCTTAAGGCCTGCCATGAATGCCTGCAGAAAATTAGAGTAAGATCAGCTGCCTGTTTGGTGTGCTGCGTGTTTTGAAAAGACAGGAAGCCTGTGGGTTGAAGAACACAATTTAATCAGCTGGCCCAAGTGGAGATATATATTGGGATACAAAATCCAGTTATTTAATTGATTACTACGTGCAGCAAACATTAAAAACTGGTTATTATACAATCAGAATTGACTACCAACATAGTGTAGGGCGTACGTGGCCAAGCATCTCAAAAAAAATAAGAACGTCCTGTGGAGGTTCCCAGAATAACTGAAAAAGGTATTTCGGAAGTATGCGGAGACGGTTGCGGTTGAGGCGGAGGTGTAGGCGGAAACGTCTCTGAAATAACCGCGAGAATGGAATTTCCGGTTGCATAGTCTCCGTCGGAGCCCCAAAACGCCGCTGGAACATCTTCCCCCCTTCCTCATTGCGATCCTCGGATCTGCATCCAACATTGGTATTAGAGCTATTTGATTCGTCCGCTACCTCGCCGTCTGCTCCTGCGTTCGCCCGCCAGCACTGTTCCCGGCCGCCGTGTACAGCCGCGGCTTCACCCTTGCGGACCCACGCACTTGTGGCCATCCGCCGCATTCGCTCGGCTCTGTGCCCACCGCCACCGCTGCTCCGATCGTCCTCGGCGTGGAAACGTCCTCAACTGTGACGAGGGCTCCGACTGTTGGGTCGTCTTCTTGAAAATCGACAAAAACACAACTATACGAACATATTAAAATTAAATAAATGAGGTTAGAAACATAGCCTGTCGGGTCGAAGCGCGTAATCGCTAGAACTAAGAGTTCTATTGCCAACCGACGTGCGGTTCTCGCGGCAACGTCCTCCTAGAGATACGACGACCCTCGGGTAGGCGAAACCCTTCTCTCCCGTCAGCACGTCCTTCAGGAGAGCTATGCGAACCGATCTTGCTTTGAGTGCTTCTAGCTAAGAAGAACAAGAGAGAATCGGAGAAGAAAGAATCTCCCAGCAGCAGCCGTTGTGCATCTGAGAGGAGAGCTTCCGTGAGAGAGAGAGAGAGGGAGAGAGAGTGTATGTAGAGCGTCTGCAAGGGAGCCAGCGCTTTTCACAAAAGGGGATAAAAAGAAAATATATATCTCGCGCTTCTATGCGTTGGATCCCTTCCAACGGTGAGGGGTGAAACATGGAAACGGACGCGCGAAGTCCGCGCGCGTCCGTTTCTATTTTATGTATTTTTATTTTCTTTTTAAGAAAATATCTTAACAATCCCCCACATATTTTCTTAAAACTCACGGAAATATATCAAATCAAAATAAAATAATATCAACAAACAAATAGTAGTGAGCACTCTTATACTATGTAATAGGTGAAGGTACCTTTCGGTTTGAACCCCACTTAGTGATATTTGGGATTGCCTGTAGAACACTCGATGGATGTTTCACCTTGAATCGGGTTCCATGATTCAAGTTCTCCCAAATCCACACATAGTATAGCAAGATCAAATTCATGCGGGTTGCGCTATTAATGGCCTTGCGCAGGTATCTCATGTGTGTTTTAGAAAATAGCCCACATCTCATAGTCGCGGCCTCACGACTCCACACATGTCGGTGAATCCTCCAAGGGTGAGAGCAAGGTACCACCCTGCCACTTGGGTCTTGGATTCATTAAGAGTTTAAAACTCATCCTACCACTTGCTTCTACATGAGCACTATCGCCATAGGGATGGGAGCATTATATATAAGTGCTCCACACATAGTTACCCATAGGTTTGTTTCTACCCATTGAACCTCTGTGAGGTTGGGTTGCCACCGTGGTAACTTTTTATTTATGGGCTCAATCCCATCCCCCTCGACGCTTCTAGAACCACCGTTCTAGGCAAGCCTTTTGTGAAAATATCTGCAAGATTTCTTTCTGATTTCACAAAATTTAAGGCTATCAAATATTGTTTCATTTTATCTCTTATGGACTTGTGCCTCACTTTCAGATGTCTATTCATCTTGACATCAACATTGGCCTGCATACATTTATCAATTGCTGACCTGCAATCACACAAAATAGATATAGGAGGCAAAGGATGTGTAAACAATGGAATATCAATAAAGAAATCCCTTAGCCATTCGGCTTCGGTGCATGTGGTGTCAAGTGCAATCATTTCAGATTCCATTGTACTTCTAGATAATACAGTTTGTTTAGTAGATTTCCATGAAATAGCACCTCCTCCTAAAAGAAAAACAAAACCAGATGTAGATTTTACATCTACTGAATCGCTAATCCAATTAGCAACACTAAAACCTTCTAATACAGAAGGATATCCACTATAATGCAAAGCATATGATATAGTACCTTTTAAATATCTAAGTACTCTTTCTAATGCTTTCCAATGACTTTCATCTGGATTTATAGTATATCTACTAAGTCTATTTACAGCATATGCAATGTCTGGCCTTGTATAATTAGTGAGAAAACCAAGTGAGCCTATGATTTGAGCATATTCAGATTGCAGAGTAGGGTTACCTAAATTTTTCTTTAGGTGGACACATGCATCATAAGGAGTAGATAAAGGCTCACAATCTATATAATAGAATTTTCTAAGAATTTTCTCTATGTAGTGAGATTGTGACAAGGCTATTCCATTTGAATTTCTTATAATTCTTGTATTCAAAATCAAGCTAGCTTCACCAAGATCTTTCATGTCAAAATTTTGAGATAAGAAATCCTTAACTTTATCTATAACATGCATGTTAGATCCAAAGATCAAAATATCATCAACATATAGACATAAGATAACAATATGATCACCAAACATTTTGTAATAAACACATGTATCCGTTTGATTGATTCTAAAATCATAAGAAAGAATAATCTCATCAAATTTTTCATGCCATTGCTTGGGTGCTTGTTTTAATCCATACAATGATCTAATCAATTTACACACTTTGTTTTCTTGTCCTGGAATAATAAAACCCTCAGGTTGATCCATATAAATTTCTTCATCTAATTCACCATTTAAAAATGCAGTTTTTACATCCATTTGGTGAATAATCAATTTATGTATGGATGTTAATGCAATCAAGGCTCTAATGGTGGTAATTCTAGCCACAGGAGAATACACATCAAAATAATCTACATTAGCTTTTTGTGTAAACCCCTTAGCTACAAGTCTAGCCTTATATTTATCTACAGATCCATCAAGTTTCAATTTCTTCTTAAAAACCCATTTACATCCAATTGTCTTACAACCAGGAGGTAGATCACTAAGCACCCATGTTCCATTTTGAATTATCGAATTCATTTCATTTTCTATAGCTTCCTTCCAAAAAGGTGAGTCTATGGAATTCATAGCATCATTAAAAGTAATTGGAGAATCTTCTACTAATAATGCATAGAAATCATCAAAAACTCTTTATGTCCTAGCTCTCTTACTTCTTCTTATTTCTAATGGTTCTTCATCTTGATCTTCTCTATTTCTAACTAAATTTGGGTTAGATCCAGAACTGCTACTTCTGACACTAGATTCAATTCCAGATTTAAATGGAAATGTGTTCTCATAATAAATCGCATCTCTAGCCTCAATGATGGTATCATTCGAAATATCTCCTATTTCAGAATTAATCACTAAAAATCTATTTGTGTTGCTAGTGAAATTTTCAGCATTATTATTTGTGGTATATCCAATAAAAATAGTATCCACAGTCTTAGGTCCAATTTTCTTCCTTTTAACTTCAGGAATTTTGACCTTTGCAAGACACCCCCACACTTTAAGAAAATTCAAGTTAGGTCTTCTCCTTTTCCAAATTTCATAAGGGGTAAAATCACCTTGTCTAAAGGGTATTCTATTTAAAATAAAACATGCAGTTAAAAGTGCCTCCCCCCACAAATTCTCAGGTGCTCCTGAACTAATTAACATAGAATTAACCATATCCATCAATGTTCTATTCTTCCTCTCTGCTACACCATTAGATTGTGGTGAATACGAAGCAGTTATCTCATGAATTATTCCATGTTCTTGACAAAATTGAGTAAGAGCATGAGATGTATATTCTCCTCCTCTATCTGATCTAAGTATCTTAATTTTATTTTCTTGTTGATTTTCATATTCAGCCTTATAAATCTGAAATTTATTTATCACTTCATCCTTAGTCCTTATCAAATAAATATAACAGTATTTCGAAAGATCATCAATAAATGTCACAAAATATTTGTTACCACCTCTTGAAAAACGTCCAGAATCACATACATCACTATGTATTAATTCTAAAACATCACAATCTCTATCAACTGATTTAAATGGTTGCCTAGGTAGCTTAGCTTCAACACATACTTCACATCTCTTTTCATTTTGAATGCTAACTTTTGGAATCAGATTTAATTGCATCAACCTTTTAATAGAATTATAATTCACATGGCCCAATCTAGAATGCCAAGTAGAAGATGATTCAACATTCAATACAATAGATTTCTCATTAATAGAAGGTGAACTTACATTCAATCTAAAAAGCCCATCATACATAAATTCTTTTCCAACAAAGGATAGGCTTTTGGTTATTACAACTTTATTTGACTCAAATACTAATCTATAACCTTGCTGAACTAAAAGAGATCCACTAATCAGGTTTCTCCTAATGTCTGGAACATGATGAACATTGTGCAGAGTCAATGTCTTCCCAGAAGTCAAAGTAAGATCCACTCTTCCGATCCCATGCACCTTTGCTTCATCATTATTTCCCATCATCACAGTTCTTGAACTTGAGTCCTGATATGTAGAAAACCAAGAACGATCAGTACATATATGAATGTTAGCTCCAGTGTCAATCCACCAATCAAAAATTGAATTTGATTCAAGGTTTAAAAGAACTGGCCTAAATCCAGAAGTGGATGCTCCACCATCTGCAGAAACCATATTGACTTGAGGGCCATTGTTTGAAGAATCTTGTCCTTTCCCCTTTAGCGGATGCCTCTTCCGATAAAAACATTGATGAGCAAGATGATTTGTTCTTCCACAGACAAAGCAACATCTCTCTTCTCTCTTCTCATTTGGCTTGTTTTTGTGAAGATTCAAGTTTTGGGATTTTTTCCTTGATTGCCATTGATTTTTCTTGAAATTCTTATTCTTAGGATGAAAGGATTTTCTATAAGATCTAAAAGGCTTGTTCTCAACTATGTTGGCCTTAGGTTTAGAAATTTGAGTCGAACTCTCCCTTACCTTATGTTGTTCTTCAATTCTAAGTGCACCAAACAATTGGGTTAAGGTAAGAGTTCCTTGAGTGTGACTCATTGTCCTAGTGAAGTCAGACCAAGATGGAGGTAGTTTATCCAGAATGCATGCAATCTGGAATGATTCATCAAGTTGGGATCCTGTGGTTCTCACCTCATGGACCAAGTTCTCAAACTCATGTATTTGATCATTCATTGATTTGTTTTCAACAAATTTAAATTTGTTAAAATCAGATGCCTTGAACCTTTTAAGCCCAGCATCATCAAGTCCATATTTAGCTTCTAATAAATCCCACAACTCACTAGCACTTCTTGAGTTGTAGTAAAGATCATAGAGTCTATCTGAAAGGGATCCTAAAATCCTATGAAGACAATGATAATCAACTTCTTCAGTTGTTGTGGAAGAAGAAGATCCATGTTCAGTTTGGGGACGAGATGATCTTGTTTGAACTCTACGAGTGATGGTTTGTGAAGTATCGTATTCCCTACTCTCGGTTGTGCTATTGCTAATGGTCGAAATAAGACCAAGGGTGGTCGACCAAAAACGCATTTGGTTCTGCCATCTCCTAAAATTATCTCCATCAAATTTTTACGGTTTGGCGCTAAGAGTTTCTCTAGTTATTAAACTAGCCATGAGAGAATAAAGAGAACGATGTCTGTAAATAAATATATCAAGATGTTTGTCAATATTTTAAACCAACAAAGCATACAATTAATTTATGCTGACTAAACAGGAACGTCTAAGCACGATTAAATAAGAACGATTAAATACGTCTTAACAAGAACGTTTACGTACGTCTTGTCAAGAACGTATGAACACTTAAACAATGATGTTCAAATAAAATTTAAACGACAACGTTCAATCAAGAACGTTCAAATAAAAACGTTTAAACAACAACGTTTAAATAAGAACGTCTAAACGACAACGTTCAAGTAAGAACGTCAAAACGACAACGTTCGAACAAGAACGTTTAACTAAAACGTACGCTAACGTATATATGAATGACTACGTTGTTTTTTTTTTCACATGTATATATGCTTCTAACACAAAAAATAATATGCTGGTAAAATAGAACTCTTAGATTGTTGGGTCGTCTTCCTGAAAATCGACAAAAACACAACTATACGAATATATTAAAATTAAATAAATGAGGTTAGAAACATAGCCTGTCGGGTCGAAGCGCGTAATCACTAAAACTAAGAGTTCTATTGCCAACCGACGTGCGGTTCTCACGGCAACGTCCTCCTAGAGATACGACGACCCTCGGGTAGGCGAAACCCTTCTCTCCCGTCAGCACGTCCTTCAGGAGAGCTATGCGAACCGATCTTGCTTTGAGTGCTTCTAGCTAAGAAGAACAAGAGAGAATCTGAGAAGAAAGAATCTCCCAGCAGCAGCCCTTGTGCATCCGAGAGGAGAGCTTCCGTGAGAGAGAGAGAGAGGGAGAGAGAGCGTACGTAGAGACTCTGCAAGGGAGCCAGCGCTTTTCACAAAAGGGGATAAAAAGAAAATATATATTTCGCGCTTCTATGCGTTGGATCCCTTCCAACGGTGAGGGGTGAAACATGGAAACGGACGCGCGAAGTCCGCGCGCGTCCGTTTCTATTTTATGTATTTTTATTTTCTTTTTAAGAAAATATCTTAACACCGACGACATCGGCGAGGACGACCAGACCTCCCCGCTGCACTTCCTAGTGCGTTGTGGCCCCTGTATCATCGCGTGGCCGCGTCGATGCCCAGCCAGCTCCCCTCCGGCGCAACCTTGTGACCGGCGGCCATCGATCTCGCTGCCCAACGAAGGCCTGCCGTGCCGCGCTGACCTTAGAGTAGAGGCCCTAAGCAGTTTATCATCGCCGCGGGTGCCGCTGCCGGATCAGCCCCCGGCCACCGTGGTCAGCAGAGATCGTAGGCCTTGTCGACGCTGCCACCGTCTCGTGCCTTGGAACGATCTATTGCACGCTTCCACCATAAAGCTGGAACCTTCATTGCGGTCACCCATTGCCGCCTCAAGTTCAAAGTGCTGTCTGACTGTCTCACTGGCCTGACACTGACACTGTATTGATTGTTAATTATTTCATCAATTTTGGCCAAGGTGAGTTATATTACATCGGGCATTCAATACGGTGCAGCCCATACCATACATAAAAAAGAGGAAAAACTATATATATATCGTGAATACTTATGCTGTATTATGCAAGTTTTTAATCCAATCGCATATTTAGTTATTTAATTAACTACATGTTCACGTGCATTGTCTTGATTTAAAATATAAACTTAGTTTGATTAAATCACACGTATTTGTTGTCAACGTCTATTTCACGTTGTTAGTGATTTATTTAATTTTGTTATAGTTCAAGTGTTATAAAAACATCTTAAATTTGATTAACATATTTTATTTGATTAGTATGATAATTAAGTTGAATATCCATACCATCATGCAAATTTGGTGTATTACAGATCAATTTTTCACTTATCCTAGAAATTTTCTAGTCCTTATGGCCAACATGTTAGTTGCCGTAGAATTGGCAAAATTGGACAAACTGAACAGAATGAATTATGAAATGTGGCATAAAAAATTAGACATTGTCTAATTTGTGACAATATAGAAAATCTTATTGAGGGCATTGCTCCAGAACATAATGAATCTCCCACTGAGGCGGAAAAGAAAATGAGTGAGCAATCGATAGTTGGTGAAAAGAAGGCTAGAAAATTACGGCATACTATCATAGAAAAATATGTTATTATCACGGAAATTAAAACCCAGTTCTTGCTACATAGGTATGATGCCTGTAGAATGCAAGAGGGAGAAGAAGTGATAATGTTTGAAAAAGAAATGATAGTTAGAGCTAATAATCTAGTCATTTTTGGAAGTAAGATTCCAAAGAAATTATTTATCACCACTGCATGGATTGATAAATTACCCTCATTGAATATAATTACCACTATTTTAAGAATTATAAGTTCAGTTTTAGTTGTTATTAAGTTGCCTTTAAAGTTAGCAACAGAAATTTTTAGAATGGCTAGAAGGAAAGGACTAGAGGTGAATCTAATAGAGGCCAATACAATAAAGAAGAAGTTAGTTGCTCAATGTCGACACCACAAGAAGATTCCTGAATATGCTTGCTATGGTTATGAAAAGTTTGGTCATTACAAAGTCAACTGTCCAAGTAAGCATAGAAATGTGGGTGAAAATTTACACCCGGATCGATTCAGGAGCTACTAGACACGTTGCAAAGACCAAGAAAGGGCTTGTGTCCCTAAAGAAATTGAATGCTGGTGAACAGAGGCTAATGGTAGGAAATGACACCTATATAGATGTGGAAGGTGTTGGTACTTATAGGCTGGATCTTGGGGACAATATTATGATCCTCAAGGATATGTTTTATGTACCTAAAATCTGGCGGAATCTCATCTCTGTTCCTGCATTGGTGAAAAAGGGCATCGATGTTAGATTCTGGAATGAAGGTGTGTCAATTGGAAAGGATGATGATATATATGCAACGGGGAAGTTTTCCCCAGAACATGATTTGTTTTATATTCCTGTAATTGACACTGAAAGAAATAATTCAGATGATAGTTCTGAGTATTCCTTGTGTTATCAGACCGAATGTGATCTATGACATTTTAGATTGGGTCATCCCGGAAAATCTAAAATGGAATTAATGGCAAGAATGAATATGTTGTCATTGTCAAAGATTGATTTGTCACCTTGTGAACATTGCTTAGTTGGAAAGATGACTAAGAAGCCGTTCACAGTAGGACATAGATCACATGAATTGTTAGAGTTGATTCACTCAGATATTTGTGGACCACTAAGTGTAAAATCATATGATAATAAGGAATATTTCATTACATTTATAGATGACTACTCTAGGTATGCCTATGTGTATCTTATTTCTGCTAAGTCTGAGGCACTCAATTGTTTTAAAAGATATAGAGCAGAAGTAGAAAGGCAATTGGGTAGAGATATTAAGGTGTTAAGAACTGATAGAGGTGGAGAATATAACTCAAAGGAGTTTGAGTCATATTGCCAAGAGCATGGAATAAAACGGCATGTAACAATGCCGTATATGCTACAACAGAATGGTGTGGCTGAAAGGAAAAATAGAACCTTAAGGAATGTGGTTAGATATATGCTATCCCATTCTGGTCTTCCTAAGAAATTTTGGGGAGAAGCATTGCTCACGACAAGTTATATACTCAATAGAGTACCCACCAAGTCTATCGAATCCACAACTTATGAATTGTGGAATGGGAGGAAATCAAATCTGAGTCACCTCAAGAAATGGGGGTCAATAGCCCATGTTCTCATTCCAGAACAACTTAGAAATAAGTTGGAACCAAGAACATTGAAATGCAAATTCATAGGATATTGTGAGAAATCAAATGGCTATAGGTTCTTCCATAAGGATAAGGGGATCATCGAATATAGGGATGTTACATTTCTAGAAAATCTAGAGGAAGAGGAACCTTATGAAATTGAGAAAGAACCTCTAATTGTGATAGATGATGACTATTACAATGAAAATTATAAAAATGATCTGCCAATAGAAGAAGAGCGTAGGATAGTAGAACAACCTCAACAAGAAATAGTTGAGGATCAAGATAATCCTATGATAGAAGGACCGTCTGATATACCTGCAATTGGCAACAAGAGAAATAAAACTCCACCTGCTTGGATGGATGATTTCTATTTATACTCATATGAGCCTTCGTGTCTAAATGTAGACATTGATGAGGAAAATCACACAAATCCAATAAATTACATCGATGCCATGAAATCACGCGAATCAGAATTATGGCTAGATGCAATGAAAGAAGAAATGAACTCCATGGAAATTAATGGAGTGTGGGAATTGTGTGATTTGCCTAAGAATAGGAAGGTTATTGGGTGTAAATGTGTATTTAAAAGAAAGCTTCGAGCTGACGGGTCTATAGATAAGTATAATGCCCGGTTAGTAGCCAAGGGGTTCAATCAGAAAGCATGTTTTGATTTTCAAGAAACCTATTCTCCTGTGGCTAAGTTTGCATCTATAAGGATGCTATTGGCCATTGTCGCATATCTTGATTTAGAACTGTACCAGCTGGATGTTAAAACTGCATTCCTCAACGGAGAGTTGGAGGAAGATATATATATGCGACAACTTGAAGGGTTTCAGGTGGAAGAAAAGGAGAATATGGTATGTAAGTTAAGAAAATCCTTGTATGGATTAAAGCAATCATCTAGACAATGGTATCTCAAATTTCATGATGTAATTATTCAACTCGGCTTTGTTCCAAATCAGTTGGATAACTGTGTGTATGTCATGAAGAGTGGGAGCATGGTGATTATATTGTCCTTGTATGTGGATGATATATTGCTCGCCGGAAATGACATTGGAAAGTTGAATAAGATAAAGTCTGAGCTGAGTGAGAAATTTGAGATGAAGGACATGAGAGAGGTGTCTTATGTCCTTGGTGTCCAGATTGAGAGGGACATGAAGTCTAGATTGTTGTCCATAAGCCAGGAAAAGTATGTACGGTCCATACTTAGAAGATTTGAGATGCAGAATTGCAATCCGGCAAATACACCTCTGGTTTATGGAAAGAAGTTAAGCAAGGAGCAATGTCTCGAAGAGGGTCAAGGCTCGCTTAACATATGCCTTATGCTCAAGCTGTTGGAAGCTTAATGTATGCAATGCTTTGTACCAGGCCTGATACAGCATTTGCAGTAAGCTTAATGAGCATGTATCAAAGTAATCCTGGACCAGCACAATGGGAAGCTGTAAAGAGGATTATGAAGCACCTTAAGGGTACATTGCACCATAGGTTAGTGTACCAAGCAGAAACACTTGAAGTGCTTGGTTACTCCGATGCGGATTTCGGAGGGGATAAAGATGACGTAAAGTCCACTTCGGGACACTTGTTCATCTTTGGTGGTGCGGCTGTTTCTTGGGGTAGCAAGAAACAGGGGTGTGTGGCAAGATACACACAAGAAGCTGAGTATATTGCATGTAGTATGGCTACAACTCATGCCGTCTGGATTAGACGATTTCTGATTGATTTAGGTCTCAATTTGGTTGATGGGCCAATTGAGATCTGTTGTGACAATCAGGCCACCATCAGCCTGATTAACAGTGGAGCAAATAGCTCTAGAGGAAAACACATAGAAATACAATATCATCATATACGTGATATTGTGCAGAAAGAGAAAATAAATGTGAGTTATATCCCCACTAGTGAAATGATTGCCGATCCTTTGACAAAAGGTATCTCGGCGAAAATTTTCATTAAGCATGTTGGCTTAATGGGACTCAGGAATATGTGAGTCATTTGTAATTTTCACGGATAATGAGGTTGTATAAGAATATATATGTATCTCACGAAAAGTGGGAGTGCATATGAAAATATATACATCTCATGGACAGTGAAAATGCAAAGGAATATGTATGTATCTCACAGACAGTCGAAGTACTTAAAACTTTATTAACATCTTAGAATATAAAAAAATGATTATATTCTCACGAGTAGTGAGTGCATGATCAGGAATCACTTGGTATGAATGGCCAAGTGGGAGATGTTAGTGTATGGTGTACGTGGCCAAGCATCCCAAGAAAATAGGGAACGCCATGTCTTCCCGGAATAACCGAAAAGGGTATTTTCGGGATTATGCGGAGGCGGTTGCGGTTGGGGCGGAGGTGTAGGCGGAAACGTCTCTAAACATGGAATAACCGCGAGAATGGAATTCCCGGTTGCATATAGTCTCCGTCGGAGCCCCAAAACGCCGCTGGAACATCTTCCCCCCTTCCTCATTGCGATCCTCGGATCTCCATCCAACACGTATGTACAAAAAAAAACACCGGCAACATTTGGAACAATAGGGGATGGCCCCATGTTTCATTAATCTCGTTACTGAGATTTTACGAGTTCAGGCCTGATAAATTATTGTTGTTGAAGAAGTCGGCCAAGATGCACACAAAAAGAAGGAAAGAACTTGAACTTGATCTGGGTTTTGCTCCATATATATGGTAGTATGTTGGTTAGACACTTCTTATTTATCTTTTACTCGGGTTAACTAGAGTTCAGTCAACAGATGGATTAGAGTTGTACTCGAGCTTAACACGTCATGTTATTCATTTACATACTCTAAGTCTAGGTCGAGTTTGTGAACGGATTAGAGTTTGTCATCTCGAGCTCGAGCTCGAGCTCTATGCATACGAGCTTCTTTTGAATATTCTTGAGCTCTGACCAGATCCAAATACGTTTGATAAGTTCAACCCAAACTAAATTTGATTTCAAGTTATTTTATGCATTTAATTGGCACAGTATAACCATGAATATTGCTCAAGACAAAATATTTAATCCCGGATTGCTAGAGAGTTTTATCAACCTTGACTTGTTAAAAAATCAATATTCTTTTTCATGTTCAGGCTTGCACATATATAGTTAACATACTGAATAAGTAGTGCACGTTCGATTGCACCTCTATTTATATGTTTAAGTCGAGAGAAGCGGAGCGGAGTGGTGAGCGTGTAACTTGTCAACTATCTTGTATATATTGGAGGGTTTTATTATAGACTACTGTTTCTAAGTACAATTGAGTTTTTAAAGCTCAGTGGGGTCACTGACTACACCCTAGCTAGGTCCGCTTCATTTGCAGAGATCCATACTTTGTTCTCTTCATGATGATTAACTTGATATATATGCCAACAATATCTTGGCAGGAGTTAATAAGCTGTCTTCTCTCATGATCTCTATTTGCCAACCATATATTGGGCGGGCGGCCTATTAATCTTGTGGCAGTTGCCGGCTGCCTCGTCTCCCTAACATGGGTTTTTTTACAGTCGTTTACACTACCATCTGAGAATCATTAATTCTTCTGATTCAGGAAATTATCTGAGAGACGTAGCATTCAAGCTTATAAGCAAGAAATATATATATATATATATATATATATATTTAAGTAGCGTGTAATTAGTTTATCTCTGCCGCTGTTCAAATTTGGGCGTCGTAAGTACGTATATGCGCAATATATTAATGGTGCATAATGTATTTGTATGTATTTTATACATACCTTCTTCACAAGAGCACATATTAATTTCTCTTGTTTGACTTCGATTAAACCCTCCTCATCAGTGGAGGGATTATGCTGTAAATTTGAAATTAAATTTCCGTTGGTCTTCACTAGAAAGCTGCAAAAGTTACTTTTAAGGATAAAGTTAATTAACATGATCGAATATTTCGCCAAGTAACATCCCCGTGCATACTCTGTAGTGTGCGCTGCCTTTGAGCAGGCATTTAACGAGTCTTTTTTAACTAACACATTTTTTTTAAAAAAAACTTAAAATTAACATACTAAAAATTTATTTATAAATCTAACATGTTTTGGTCAAAATCGAGTTTAAGAAACTCAATTTTATTTTAAAAATTGAGAAGTCAAGTTTTAAATTCCATGTAACTACGTGATTACGCTCTTTTGTAGGTGTTATTTAAAGTCGAGTTTTAGAAATTTACTAAAATGTGTTAGATTTGTAATTTAAATTTTTAATGTGTTAGTTTCAAAAACAAAAAATAAAGTATGTTAGTTAAAAAAACTCGACAGAAGCAATATATCACCGCCTGCCGACACATATAATAAAGATATATATATATATATATATATATATATATATATGATAAAGATGACGGGAATTTGGGATTCCTGTAACATCCATTCACGCTCGGCATACGAGCCAAAAGAACCATGGATACATTAATGTGTGTGTATATATATATTTATACACATCAGAATTGGCAGTACAAGACGCGCAAACATTAATACAATAGAATTCCTGCATGGGAGTAAATGTCACAAAAATATAAGAAAATAATACAAAGCTAGATACCAGCCGTTGTTATTGTCGAGTACGTGTACGGTAATACGGAGCAAAGATGCATGCATGCATGCAGAAAGTGATTAGGGTTTAGCTGGGAGTATATATATATTATATTTCAAGCAGAAGCACAATGTACGATTCGAAGGAACACGGCTGGTTGATCGGAAACAACTGTGAATAGAACGCGATGCACACCGGAAAGATATATGCATGTATAGAGACGGTCGGCGAATCAATTGCAGAGCTCAGGCGTTCAAAGAAAGAGAACCGCCGCCGCCGCCGCCCCGATCCTGCTGGATACGTCCTTCGGCGCCGGCCGGTTGGTCGCCGCCCAGCTCCTCCAGCGACTTCCCCTTGGACTCGGGCACCAGGAAGGAGAAGAAGAAGCCGAGGATGTTGGAGGCGGCGAGCACGAAGAGGGCGTTCCGGACGCCGATGCCGGCGGGGTAGCCGGCGTCGGTCTTCGTCTTGTCCTTGTTCTGGGCGGCGTACAGGAACCCGAAGGCCCCGATGATGGCGCCCGCCTTGCCGGACGCGGCGGAGATGCCGTGGCAGGTGGACCGCAGCCTCGCCGGGAAGATCTCTGCGGGCACGATGAAGGTGGTGCTGTTGGGTCCGAAGTTGGCGAAGAAGAAGGTGAGCCCGTACATGACGACGAAGCCGATCCGGTTGTCGGGCTTGGTCCAGTGCTCGTAGGGGACGGCCAGCGCCAGCAGGAAGACCGTCATGAAGAAGAAGCCGAGCAGCTGGATGGCGACGCGGCCGATGACGTCGATCAGCGCCACCGTGAACCAGTAGCCGGGGACGGTGCCGCAGAGGGCCAGCAGGGTCTGCGCCCGCGCGATCTTGTACACCTCCTCGACGGCGTTCATGGTGTTGGCCTTGGGGATCCAGCCGATGGCGGAGAAGATGTCCTTCTGGAACAGGTTCTGGCTGTAGAAGGCGATGTCGAGCAGGAACCAGGTGGTGGCCGTCCCCACCAGGTGCCAGCCGTGGCGGCGGGCGAACTCCCGGGAGAAGAGGCCGTACCTGGTGGAGGCGCTGTTCGTGATCCGGTCCACCGCCGCCTGCTCCGCCTCGATCCGCACGTTGAGCACCTTGGACATGTCGGCGGCGGCGCGCTGGGCGTCCCGGGCGACCAGGGCCGTGTACCGGGCGGTCTCCGGCATCTTCATCCGCCAGTAGTAGGTCAGCGCCGCCGGCAGCGCGCCCACGATGAGGATGATGCGCCAGATGTAGTCCGCCTGCGGCACGGTGGACCGCTCCTGGATGGCGCTCCACGGCGGCGTGTCGTACTTGGACTTGAAACCCGCGGCGACGACGATGGCGACGATGCCGCCGGCGAGGATGCCGAAGCCCTGCATGGCGAAGACGGCGGCGATGAAGGTGCCGCGGGTCCTCTTGTTGGCGTACTCGGACATGATGGTGGCGGAGAGGGGGTAGTCGCCCCCGATGCCGAAGCCGAGCCAGAAGCGGAAGAAGCAGAGGGTGGCCATGGTGCCCTTGGGGGTGCTGCCGAAGGAGAGGCCGGAGGCGATGGAGCAGGCCACCATGAGGATGAGGGTGATGCCGTACACCGACTTCCGGCCGATCTTGTCGCCGAGCCACCCGAAGAAGACCTGGCCGGAGAGGGTGCCGCAGAAGGCGACGCCGTTGACGGCGGCCATGACGTTGGGGGGCAGCGTCCCGGGCTTGTCCTTGGTGCCCTGGTAGTAGATGCGGCCGAGGAGCTTGGTGATTAGGGAGATGCAGAAGAGGTCGTAGGCGTCGGTGAAGAAGCCCATGCCGGCGATCACGATCGCCTTGAAGTGGTACCACTGCGTCTTCGCCAGATCGAGGGCGTTCAGCACCTGCAGGTTGTCGTCCCGACCTCCCGGTGGCGCCGCCGCCCCCCCATCCGAGCTGCTATCGTACTGATTCGTCATGGCCGCAATTATACCTCCTCCTCCTTCTTCCCCACCTGCCCGCCCCTTCGACTTCGATCGATCGGATCGCTCGCAAGGGAAGCTAGCTAAGAGGAGGGGGTGCGTACTGTAGGTACACGGTTCGGAGGGACGACGCCGGCGGTGGGAAGGGTTTATAAGAGCACGTAGCCGGATGGGAATATCTCGCCGGACCGGCATATTCCTCTCTGCCAGCCCGGCGGCATTCCCCTTCTCTCGTCATCTGACTGACCATCTCCAATGCGTCGTGGGGAGGCCTGTCGACGTGCCGCGCTCCCCTCCTCGTCTCGTCGTGTCGACTCGACCCCCCCCCTTTCTCTCCCTTCTCCGCCTGCTCGGATTGCAATCCGCCGCCGCCGCCAAGCCGGGTCCGATCTCCGGTCGCCTGCCTCGGCGTCGGGTCGCCGCCTCTCTGTGGTCGGTGGATCGCGGTCTTCGGTTTTCAGGAATCCGGGTTCTCGGATATCAAAAGTACGTCGTGTATATTCTTCTTCACGACAATCGGCCGTAAAAAAAATAAAAATGGGACAGTACACATATGTATCATCGTATACAGGTTCGAAATAAATACAAAAAGATCTTATATATAATTCAAGAGCAAACTGAATATAATATATATTTCTTGAATATCAACTTGATTTGATCCATAGATATATATATATATATATATATGTTTTGAGTTGCCTACATAATCTTCTGTTGAAGAAACCTTTTGAAAAGGAAAAAAAATATGTATCATACCAAAAATAAGTAAAATTATTCACATAATTTTACTCGATCAAACAACCTTGAGAGAGGCCAATTAATTTTAGCGCTACGAGAGGGTTGTAACGGAATGGATCTGGAGTTGAAAATTATCAACGGCCGGAGTAGATGTTACTTCCTTTTAGTCAACGGATTATAGAATCAGTTGACTTTCTCGTTCAGATGGACATTCCGCGTCGACATCTGATCTTGCCGGCACATCACCCCCGTTGACCTCGCACCGTCGTGCGTTTCTATCGTTGACTTTTGACCCCCCGATTAAACAACCGGTTGACCCCCCTCGGCAGCCGACGTCAGGCTGACGCACCTGTCCATCGACCCTGCCGTACCCTTTCATCAACGAGTGGATTGCGGACCGAGTAATTCGTTAACTATCGATATTGAATATATTTGTAAACCGTATTGTTATATTTACTTAAAAACGATTTACGGTTGGATAATAGACCGTTATCAAAGGTACAAAGAGATAACAATGATATAATCTGAAAAAATAAAAAATAAAGATAAATTTACCTATGAAATTACACATAAAAATATATATTATAATTAAAACATCTATTTATAACAATGAACAAGAAGAAAAATCTTAATTATATATCTAACACAAGATGTAAAAAAATAATTTACAAGTCTATAGTAAAGATAATTTTTGAGTTTGCAATAAATAATTAGATACGCAACACAAAACATGAAATAGAAAAAAATCTTAATTACATATCCAAAATAATATATGTCCAACATAAAATATGAGATAGTTGATGTACAGCAAAAATGTTTACGTGGATTGCACCATCAAGAAACGGAAGAGGAAAAAGTCATCAGTGTCGGATGTTAGTACAAGACTTGTCGAATGTTAATGGGGTGTTTGGTTGCATGATAATGGAGATTTTTTATTTTAATTTTTAAAAATTGTAAGAAAACTTGTAAAAAGAGGTGTTTGACAACCATGACAATTTTATGTTTTGAAAATGATTTTCTTCTTAAACAAAAAAGAGGGTCTCACCTCTTTCTTTTTTCTTGTGGTCCCCTACTTTGTTTGGTCTTGTATGATAGTTACTCTTTTTTGTTATCACATCCCTCCAAACATGATAATTTATGTCATGAGTTAGTTCACTTTTTATTTTAATACATTTTTTATCATGAAAGTGTACAAAAAATTATAATGCAACCAAACACCTCATAAGAACTCAAGGAGGAGGGTGAAGTGGTAAGTTAAGAATAATAAGATTTTCTAAATGAGACATATATATATATATACTTAGATAATTATTGTATTATGTATTAATTAACGAATATAGATAACAATTTTCAGATTCAATTTATGATATATCTATAACTACATCGGCTAAAATAACGGTTAACCGAGACAAAAAACGGATAACTTATTCGAAAAATTTAACTAACGAACGGGTCAAACAATCAATAACTATTTACATCCTTATGCGCATGTGGGTCGAGATGGTCTCTGATCAACATCTGCGACCTCCATAAAAATATCTCTCTATATATATGTATGTATAAATAAACATAATCATGCCCTTAGGTGTGGCGATCCAAACCATCCGACAGCCATAAAAATATCTCTCTATGTATATGTATGTATAAATAAGCATAATCATGCCCTTAGGTGTGCGATCAGATCTGACAGCCGATTCCCCCTCAGCTACAGCAGTCGCGCGGGAATATCCCGGGCATAATCCCGTTCTCGATCACGCCTTGGGGGTTTAATTTCTTGCAGGCACATCGAGTTGAGAGAACGTTAAGGTATGTTAGTATGCATAAGAACATGTGATTACATTTTATCACTCCAAGTTTCCTCGGGTGTTTTGAATCGAAGCCCCCGGGTTCCGACGTCGTGCGGACGAGCAAATCCTGCAAAACAAGAGGCGCTTCTATCGATCTCATCACCATCAGTCCATGATCATCTAATGGAAGCTGTTCCACATCACGACACGAGAAGAGATCATGTACAGGGAGAAGGAACTCCTATCAGCTCCCAGGCCTTACTACTCTGTGCTGCATATGCCACACTAGGGCTTGAGAGGAAAAAAAAATGTACACGAGAAAGTAAACAAAAAAAGAAGAAGAAAAAGGAAAACCCTCCTGTTCTGGAGGGAGACCGGGAAAAGCTACTAGGTGGATTGCCGTCGGTGCACCACTCTCTTGCAGGGAGATCCGTCCTTGCGCTGCCCGGGTGGAAGAGGCGCCATCAGGGGCGGTCCAGCCTTCTGTTTCCTCGGATAGGGGTGAAGCGTGGCCAAGTCCCTCACACGGCGCAGGATCGAATGCGGCACCAGACCGGGCATGTGTTTCTTCCTTGATTCGATCTGGGAGACGAAACGATGAATTTTATGAGTAATGGTTGTTGGAACCATGAGAAAGAGATGAATGCAGGTCGTTTAGGTTTTCATGCTGTGATCAAGCAACGGCGAGATCTGTATAATAAGGTCGTTTGGTGCATCATGAAATTTAATTACTTCTTCACATAGCGTGTTAATATGCATAACTTGCTGCAATTTTTCCAGGGAAAGAAAAGGAAAGAATTAAGGCCGGAGTAGCAGACAAGGAGAGAATTTACGTTACAAGATCACGGAAGAACAGAGCCAAGCTACACCAGCAACTAGGGATCATGTTGCAAAAGTAAAACAAGTGTCGCTGCATAAAAAAAGTCGAGGGAGAAACGGATCATCCGCGGACGTACTTACCTCTTTCCCACCAGGTATTTGTACACCACTAGCTCTAAGAAGATTTCTCCACTTATCCTGTCATACACGAGAAGAAAAAATGATGCATACGTGGAGAAGGCATCAAATTGGTCGCATGGCTTAACTTTGCATGTATACCTTCAAGTCAACAGAAGTACGATAAGCAGAAGATGAGAACATCAGCCTTTTTATATCAGTCCATCTACCAACCCCATATCTTGAAACACCATCAACCAATTTTGTCACCTCTGACAGAGACCACAATCTATGGTGCTTCCTTCGAGCAACACATTTGTCTGCTCCAGATGCATGAGAAGACTCCAAAATATTTTCATGTGCTGATTCCATTAGCATGGAAGCACATATTCTTTTGTGATCAACGGTGTTCTGTTTCTCTCTCTTCTTACCCTTGAAATCTTTTACCTTGTCAAAGACAAAAAGATTAGCAGCACAAGTGCGTACGTTGAAACCCATAAGATTTTGGACAAACATTTCTGGTCTACTAGACGAAGTAACTACTCAGAAATAAAACCAGATTCCTTCAAGGAAATGCACTTAAAGCAAGAATTGATTTTATTGGTGGAAGGTGCATTTTGGGTCTGACTGTGTTTCACTGGGCAAAATTGTTTGCTAAACCCATTTAAAATAATTCTGAGGTCCATCATATACTTGGACTCATCAGGCTAAAATAAGAGCTGATGTTTATATTCCCACTTAAATTAGAACAACACGTTCTTTTCACAAGAACTTGTACAGGATTTCAGCTGAATTTTGGGATTGATCTGGCTTGTCTAGGATCAAACTGGAATTGACATGCATTGCTTTGGGTTGGCTTGGTCACCTAGAAGGCCTACCACCAACCCTTCAGGAAGGTCTAGGATTGGAGAATTATGACTTTCTTTTTCATTGTTTGTTTTTAGCTCTGACCAAACACATACCATCAGTACAGTTTAGGACCAACTGATCCTCCGATGAGCCTCACACGCATCTTGCACACATCCCAGTAAATTTAAGATCATCAGGATACACAAACACCAAACCATGATATTCTTGGAGTTTCAGTGTTTCACTGTATTGGCAGGTAAATTCCAGGATCCAATAACAGCATTCCTTGATTGGGGAAAAAAATCTTTCGTCGACAAACTCTAGTCCCACTGTTTTATATAACAGGGATATGGAATAAGGAAACAAGTGATAAATACTAAATAATAATAAAAAGTCATAATGATGTCGACTTTGCCTTCCTGAAAAAAAAGTAAAATAGAAAATGTCTAGCACCAATCTATCTGCAGTCAACATCAGAACCTATAGTTCTGCAAAAAGAAAACAAAAACTAAGGCACTGTTATGAAACTCGTGAGTCGGAACTTCTGGCAGCTAAAATATTTTAAGTTCTGAAAAAGTGATAAAATTCAGGAACAGTTCTTACTTCCTAGTTCCAGGAGAGACTGAATCCACAAGGTCAAAGTAGAAAGGAAATTGATAAAAACTAGTCATCAACCGAAGATGTACTGGCAGTAAATGCAGAAGGTATTGACAATCTGGAAAAAAGTATCCTCCAGGTGCAAAGGAGGGCAAGGATGATCATACCAAGTAACGCAACAAAAGGGTAAAATTACCCGTTAGACTAGAACACTTCGAGAGAGAAAAACAGAATTTGACCAAGAGTATATTCCAATGATAGAATAGTAGGAGGTGTCAACAAATAAAACTCAACTAATGAGGTAACTCTGACATTAGACACAAAAGGTAAGGTCAAAGTTTCTCACAGTGCAAGTAAAAGTTTTCTTTGGTCGGCCCCTTCGGGATTGCATAACGTTTGGCATTTGTATATGAGGCAATATATATGAATTCTCAGAATGAATTTGTTCCATCGGCCCAGAAATCATTCTTGTGTGTGAAACCTTATTTTGGTGACCGGTGCTGGGAAATCCATATTTTACAGTACAATGAATGGGTTTCATGTTTGATGATTCTTCAATGTATCTCCGAGTAGGCCTTCTCATTCTCTTCGTTGTTACAAGTGCATCATCTCTGCTTTCAAACTCTAATAATCTGCACCTACCAGAAACCAAAAAGTTAGCACTTGCATCCTTGTCAGCATTAATCTTCTTCAATGATTCATCCGAAATTTTTTGGTCAACAGTGCTGGTTAACACTCCGCATGTTGTTTCAGATAGACCAGTACTAGGCAAGAAAAGTGTATCTCCATGTCCTTTTGGAAAGAATCTGCTTTCCAACTTCTTGTGCACGTCATTGGCATTCACGAGATCACTCGAGCCACAAATGGTACGCTGCTTGACCTGATGCTGAGGTGTGACTGGGCCACAATTGCCCTTGAAGTTGCCATAGATGTTGATGTTACTGACGGATAAAGCATACTCATCATGTCTCTCGATTCTCTCCTCACTTATAGGGATCATATTCTTTGATAAGTTCCACCTCTCATCAGCATCACTATCAACTTCAACAATTTGAGGATATTCTGCACTTATATTTCCAAGATAATATCCGGTGTGAAGATCAAATTGCAGGTGGCAGTTTTCCTCTCCAAATTCATCTGAAAAATAAAGGTGTATTAATATGAAAAACTATTCCTCACTGTGAACACGACACAGGCAGTTGAAGCAACAAAAGAGTGCCTAATCTCCTCCAAGGATGGAACTAAATGTTGTTTTGATATTAAAAATAGTGCTTTACCTGCATAAACCACATCAAATCAAGGATCGCGGGATCGGTCCCTGGATCAGTGGGGACCGATCCGATCCGGATCGGATCGGACCGATCCAGGCCGATTCGTCGGAAGGAAAATCGATCCGGATCGACCCTTAAAAAAACCCTAAAACACCAAAAAATTAACTAAATAAGGAAGTAGATCGGATTCCGATCCGATCTACCCCATTTTGGGGCGATTTCGGGCCCAAAAGTGGCCCGAAATCACCGCCACGGCGGCAGCTTGCCGCCGTGACATCTTCCCCGCCCTATCGGACGGGGAAGATGACCTTACCGGGTCCATCGGACCCGGTAAGGATAGGATCCGGTGACTTAAGTCACCGGATCCTCAACCGGTAGGGTTTATACCCTACCGGTTGGCGTATCGGGTCCATGGGACCCGATACACTTGAATCGCCGGATCCGGTGACTTAAGTCACCGGATCCTGGCCTTACCGGGTCCGATGGACCCGGTAAGGTCATCTTCCCCGCCCGATAGGGCGGGGAAGAGGGCTGCCGCGGCGGGATGGCCGCCGCGGCAGCCTGTGGGTCGATTCCGGCGAGGGAATCGCCGGAATCGATCCAGAATCGACCGAATCGGTCGATTCCGGCACCGATTCCACCTACAAACACCGATCCGGATTGATCTTCGGTCCGGATCGGTAGTTCCGCCGGGAATCGGATCGGAGGGGTCCGATCCGATCCAAGAATCGGCCGATCCCGATCCGGATCGGCCGATTCTGCAATCCATGCATCAAATAGGTGATACACCTAGCACTTACTAATTCTGTAAATATACCAACTAAAATACTTAAGAAAATAGATATGAAAAACGTCTAAAACTTTGACCATCTTAATTTTTGAAGGGAAAAAAACCACAAAGCCTTCGAAGATGACTGCGTCAAGTTGCTGACGCAAACCGAGGAGAGGGGGGGATCTTCCCCTTAGCACCAACCTAGTTGCTTCAGCTGCCTCAAAGGTAGAATAGAATACTATTGAAAAGTAACAGCAGCATTAGATGGCATGTTAACTTTACCTAGAAGATAATCAGAAAAACAATCAGGGTGACGCCCAATCTCTTTTAGACACTCATCCTTGCACTTGGGTTGAATGATGCCATCTGGACACTGCAATTGCAGCATTCACCATGTAATTAACAAAAGACATGTTTGCACAAAGAAAAAAGAACCACCAAAATTAAAGGCTCGTGTAGATGAAAATGATGAAGTAATCATGACATCACCATCCAATGTCTCCTCTTTTCCACACGTCGGCAATTCTGTTTGCCCTCTAGCTTTACATTTCGCACGTGCACTTGCATCTTTTATTTCAATTAATTGTGACATGTTTATGTCACCTTAAATAAAAAAATGCACTCGTATTCAAAAAAGGAGCAAGACTAGCAACTAGCAAGCACATGTTCACATGTTCCTGTCGGACAGGAATAGTTTTAACAAATATTTACAAACATTGGATGGAGCAAACAGAAGTGCATTCCCATAGAATCTGAGGTAGAAAACAGATGAGAAAGTGTATTACTGCCAATGACTACTAAGACACTTGCCTAATTGGTTAACCTAAAACATGACTCTTTTCAAAGTCATTAGTAGTAGCATTCAGTCCCATCTAACAGACTTCACTGCCACTTGATTTGATGGTTCCTGGATATTTGTCATGACTAAGATGCACTGTTGTAACATTCATTTTATCTAAAATATTGGTGGTTACGGTGGATAAATTGTTGCAGCATAATTGTTAGTTCACAAAAAAAGAACTAAAAGGTCTTAAGCTGAACGTTTTGAAGTGTGTGCAGATATCACTTGGATAATTCATTTAACTTATGTTTGTGTGTGCGCACGTGCATGACCAGCTAGGGCGTCATGTCACTGTGTTTTATAATGTGGGGGCATGTAAGTGGGCCAAAATGTGTGTTTTGGTAAGTCACTTTAGGATAAAGTGGTAGGCACCGAAGTTATCAAAAGTGATAGCCTCAGTCGCCTAGGTGACAATAAGAGGTCCTGACTTCTCGACTCACCCAAGGTGATCACCTCAGGCACCTAGGCATCTGCCTTGGTACATTCATTTCATCCAAACCAGAACCCAGAAAAAAATCAGCCATCACACCAGATATAGGGAACTTTCCCCTTGGCCGACCCTGATGCTGATTCCCATTCTCCTACGCATGCCTCAGCTGCAGTGGTAGTCAAGGATTGCCATCTCGGATCTCAACTTTGTCTCGGGAGGGGGGGGGTGAAAGAGAAGAGATCTCGGAGAGATCTCGGGAGATCAGATCTCAGATTCTCGGATCAAAATGTATATATGTATGAAACATAACATAATATCTTATAAAAATAGGAGTACATCAATGAATTTACATGAAAATATATAACACATTTTGTACATCAACTATGTGAATGAACAATTACAAGCACTTTCAATACCAAAAAGATGATCTTTGTACTTCTAAAAGATTTAAATTTAGATGTAATCTTATTCAAATACTAATATGGTATTAAACTTGTAACACATTTTAATGTGATAGTATAAATGATAGTGAAATATATTAAATGTGTTTACACTATCATAAATGGGGGTGTAGAGTAGTCGCGGATCGACCTGCGCGGTCAGGTCAAGGGGGTCAAGGGGACAGTGCCCCTTGTGGGGGGGGATCGGGGGTCGGGGGGGGGGGGGGAAGCCCCCCGAAGAAAATTTTTTATGGACCAGTCTACATGGGGCGAGATCTCGGTGATCTTGTTTCTCGGCCCCCTTGGTGAGACCGAGATCTCGCGAGATGGCATTCCATGGTGGTAGTATCCCATGATGTGCACTAGCTGCACCTCCAACCTCCACAGCTCAACCTTGTAGCTCCTCCGTGTCGCACAACTGCTTGTGGAAGTAAGGCTTTATCAACCCTCACCCCCCTCCAATCTCAATTGCATCGCAAACCCTCTCCCCTCTTCATTTACGGTCCCAACCTCTGCCCTCCCATCCACTATAGCCCAGACCCTTTTCTCCTCAACTCTCTGTATTTTTTAAGAATTTCGATGTTTATCTTCACTTTTTGGATGTAATATTTTGGTTAATTGATGGTGTTTTTTAAATATTCATAATATTCATGTTAATTGCTTGATCGTAAGATTCCACTAAAGTTGAAACAGAAATGTTATCATGCAACTATACAAAATGCAATATCATATGGTAATAAATGTTGGACAATGGACTATGGAGAAAAAATATGCTTTTTAAATAAGTGTTTTGGAATAAGAACCATGTGCATGTAGTCATACCAGATAGACCGCGTAATGAGTATATCAAAAAAATATGGGTAATGACAATTGTAGACAAATTAAAAGAAAAGAGCTCGATATTTTTTGGACATATTAAACAAAGACGCAACTCTCCAGTTGAAAATGTAAAGAATAATAGAAACAAAAAAAGTACATGGTAGACCCATGCCAACATGGAAGAGGGGGATTCAATATAATTAGAATGATAAAATATATCTCTTGATAAAAAAACTCAAAATCGATTTAGTGGAGAAAGACAAACCATATGGTCAGCCCTAAATAATTTGGGACTAAGACTAGAGTGATTTGAGTTGTCTAAATTGTTCAGTAAGATGCATTGGCTGTCACAATTGGCTCTTACATGAAAATAATACCAGGATAAATACCATCATGTAAATGAAAGAAATCTATTCCCATGCAAGCTACACAATTTAAACTTTGGCTATGTCCAAAATAAAGAAATGAATGTGTAAGCACAACATGCAAAGCCGATTAAAAAAATATTAACCACAGCATGAGTTTCATATCACATAAAATATGAAAATATCACAAGCTTCAAATACCTGGCCTTCATCTTTGGTGGCATGGATATATGATATACCTACCAAATGAAACAAAAGAAAAGCAATAAGAACATCCTTCCATGCAGCTATCTGAGTAATCAATATATAATACAAGAAAAGCATACTTTACTTCCAAGAGATGGTTAAAGGTTATGCAAGAATGTCAACCCATTAGTTGAATGACACAATAGAAAGTTCAAACTGACTAAATATCTATGCTTGGATGAACTGTGTCCCCCCTAAAAACTATTGTCAACCTAGATAGCAAAAAAACATTGCAAAGAAACAGGGGAAAAGAGGTTACTAATTAGGCAGAATGAATTAATCAGAATTACTTGATAAAAATGGTATGTTTGACATTAACTAGGTAGAGTTTCATGTTTTACAAATACAGAACAGTTACAATACAAAGGAATATTTACACTTGTCAACTGAAGGATCAATGATTTGAGATGACATCTCTTCTAACATACCTGTTAATGTGCCAACAATAAACTAGGGTTCTGTGGTTCTTAGACATACAAGACTCTGTATCACACTCAGTGATTTTTTCACAACACAATTCGCGTAGTTCAAGCTACATACTGATATAGTCACAATACTGATTCCATCACCTGATCCACAAGAACATCCAACTTATACAATATTTTCCCTTTGCTGAGTAAAAGGTGTGGCATCTTTCTGTCATATTCCCTTTTCCCGAAAGTTGAGTATCATGTATCCACAGTTTCAAAAACTAAAAGTGATACGTGCAATGGCTTGCGGGATCAGCACAGGCCGGACCAGTACGACCCTCTTCCTCTCATGTTAGGGGAGGGAATGGGTCCTAGCAACAGGGGCAACAGTGTGCCACCCGAAGAGCCATTCCCAGTGCTGATTCGACGACCACGACTGGGGTCAAATAGACTGGAATCGGCCCATCTTCTATCCTTTACATTTTACAATTTTTTGTGAGACCTGATCCCATATCAGTTTTTCTTTCCCATGGATACCAATCTGATCCCAATTCAAATCCAGCCTTCCTTGATACACGGGCTACAAAAATAACAAAACAAAAACCCTTCCAAGATATTCATCTTTGGTCAAAGGTAGCAGTGATGCTTGATAGCTTAGATTAAGTTGGATTGGCAGGACGACTATGGTGTGCTGGTGTTGAAATTTGCCAAGAGGTGAGCACACTAAGACCAATGTACCAAGCTGCTTGTGCAGGGGCA
The DNA here is from genome assembly GCA_036172225.1 of Cryptocoryne crispatula var. balansae. NCBI lineage: Eukaryota > Viridiplantae > Streptophyta > Magnoliopsida > Alismatales > Araceae > Cryptocoryne > Cryptocoryne crispatula. Next base: position 8,013,349 of record CM069922.1, on the reverse strand, counting down.
GGAAAGAAGAAGTCCATTCTGTAAAGTCCACATGTATCCTATCTTTCACTGGCTTACTGACCTTTTCCTCTCTCCCTGTGATGGCCCACATTTCTTCTCTCTCTTGCTTGAACATCTCATCAGCAGTGAGAAGACAGCCCTGTGACCCATGGTAAATTAGATCAGAACCTATGGCAGACTCTATTAGGCCAAACAGATCCAGAACTGATTCCAGCTCGAAATAGTCAGGATCCCCAAAATGTGCCAATTTCACATATGGGTCAGCTGATTATGACCAGAGTCAGGGCTGAATTGGCTCAATCTAGGCCGATTCTTTGCTTCCAGTGGATTGGCTGATTTAGCCGATCAGATCCAATCCTGATAGGGAACAGCCCTGGATAATCTAGGGTTTGATGCCAACACTACCTTCTTTGCTGTGGCCCCCTCTCCACTTGCGTTCTCTCCCAACTGAATGCCCAAATAGTGGAAGGGTTGCAGATGGAACAATCAGCGATTCAGCACCAAATGAGAGACTAGAGAAACAGATCTAGGGTTGAACCAGATTGGCTGACTCAGGTCCCAAGGGGACCCGACTTTACCCGATCAGGGCCAAACCCTTTTCTTGAAATTGCTTCTTCTGGATCAACCAGCTCATGGACTTAAATTGTTCTGGCTCTAAAGTGGGGATCTTTAGGTATTTACCCCCTTCTTCATAAATCAGATCTTGATTCAGATGTGTCAGTTTCTAGTCTAGATCAGCCAATCTTGCAATTCATTTAAAATATTGTTCATCAAAAGCACAGATCAATAAATAAATAGAAGAAAATCTTGAAAAACACAAAGTAACTTCAGAGTTATATTTAGAAGTATACATCGAGGAAAAGCTATATGTAACAAGGCCATAGAGTGGTAAAAGGTGAGCGGCCATAAATTAAAACGAATGTAATAAATACTAACCGAACTCGGTATCCATCTTGCAAATTTCATCTGAACAAGGAAAATCTTCAAGAGCTAGATATTTTTCTGTATCAGCTGAGCACATGTAGTTGATATCATTCTCCAAGGCATTCCCATATACTCCCACCATCTCATCTTCTATAGCAGGAATCAGTGAGTCACCTTCTTCGACCTGATAACATGTCAACAAAAAATGCAATGAGATTTAAGCGAACACCTAGGTACTGAATTTAGGTACTGAATTCTCTTGAACAGAAAGGTTCAGAACTCAGAAGGATATATATATAGAGAGATAGAGCCATCACATTCGGTTCAGCCAAAGTCCTGCCGAATCTCAGTTTTATTCCTTCTTTCCAACAAAAAAAGTTGGACCAAAATAGATGCAATTCATATGCAAAAAATATACTTTCCCGTATATATAGCCAATCAACCTTGGTCCAGCAGAAATATTATCAAAATTCGATAGACCCAAAATAGCTAAATGTCATATTCAAACATAGCTATTTTTGGATACATAGAGACAATCCAGTTTGGTCCAGGCAAAATGCTGCTGAAATCTGATGGGCCCAAAACAGTTACATATCACATGCACATAAAACAATTTTGGCATACAAACAATCAATCTAATTCAATCCAGCCAGACCAGCCGAAATGATGCCGAAACTTAAAAATGCATGTCTACATATTAAGTATACAAAATATTGTTCAAGTACGTAGAAAAAGACAAAGTAATGCAGAAAAAATATGCATGCAAACTCTGACACTTCAGTGATGAAAACTAATTCCAATTTTGAGAAACAAGACTTTTATGTCCTCTCACCCATTGTACTCATGAACCATGTAATCAAGTTGAAATGAAAAAAAATCAGGTTCACTTGGTGTGATGTGTTGCTACAAAAATGACACCAAATCCCCATGGAGTTTAATAAGATGGATGGAAACAAATAAGTAACATAAATGACTTAAAAATTAACTAAACAAATATAATTAAACTCAAATTAAACGATAACCTAATCATCAATAAACTTTTAAGATAACCAAATCAACTTCCTCCATAAAATTGACCACTGAAAGTTACAAAATATGTTAAGTTAAAACTAACTTAACCATGAACTTAAATAGGTAATGCTACTCAATTAAACAAGTATACTAAAACCCAAATCAAATAACAAGTTAAACATTAACGAAATGTTAACAAAATCAAAATGAAATCATTTTATAAAACAATACATAAAAAATACCTAGCAAAGGTTACAAAACATGTTACGTTAGAACAAACTTAACCATTAAATAAAGTGGATAATGTTAATGAGAACAAATCTTAATAAAAAAATTCACAAAACAACAGTAAAACACATAAAAATGGAAATTAATCCTTATAAAAAATGTACAAAGCACAAGGAATCTGGCAGATCATAAAAAGCTAACTGATGAAAAAAAGACGTTAACATCAAACAATCAAAAAAATCTCAATTCAAATTGTCAAAGCCAAATGAATGAAAATACACGTGCAAAAAAAATCAAATGAACAAATAAAACAAAACTTCACAAATCAAACAACTATTGACATCTTAAAAATTCAAATAAGATGATCTCTAAACCTGAAACAAATGAAGACACAATTAAATTCATGAACTTAAAACAAACCAAATCAAACATAACCCAATCTCATAAGGCCATGGGGATATGTATTCTAGTCTTAGTGCTTTATGTGGGTGAATGACTTTCAATCAAGGCGTTGCTATGATGGTTAATCAAGGGTGTTCAAGTAGCTACTTGATCAGAAGTTCAATTTGAAGACCAAATTTTATTTACAAAGAATTCTGATAACATCAACTTATAAAAAGGTGATTTAGATTGTCTAGGTGACAGGACAATCCTCATTCACCACTGGTATCCTTACATATGAATGCCACACAAAATTGGTTAATACTTATATGAATACCATATATTATCATAATCATCAATGGTATTGTCAAACCGAGTCAACCGGTTATCAGTCCAGTTTAGTATGGGGTGGTGCCAAACCTCAAATTGATAAAATGATATTGGTTCTGTTCGGTTCAAAAAACTGAAAGTCCGATCCCTTGAACTGAACTGAACCAGTTATTTCGGTTCGGTTTACAGGTTTTCCTGGTTTGCTTGAACAGCCCTACCAATTCCTACTGTGTGCCGTTCATTGTAAAAAGTTTTTAATCCCACAATTCACAATCGACAAAGAAGTGGCGAACTCTCTGCCCTTGGCTCGTATGCTTCCTTCAGTGTCGGAGAACTTAAAATGTTCCACTATTATAATGGTAAAACAAGACGGGCAGTTTTCAAGATTTTACAAAAGAACACTGTACAAAAGGGTTACTTGTCTTGTCCCGCGATCATCAAGGAAATAGTCGCGACGACTTATGGGTAACTGGCCCAGGCAAAGGATTAGCAATTTCCGCAGTTGGCGCACCACCACCAATGAGACATAGGAGACGGATTTATCAGCACCGTACACCTATCCCTGTTTCACCGGCACAGCCTCCAGACACCAGCATTCCCCCTCCCCCCCCCCCCCCCCGTCGGGCCACTCCACTCGCTACCCAGCTCGCCCGGACCATAACGCCCAAAGAAGACAACGCGTGCCGCCCTTACTCGCCCCTAAAGAACAAGACTCGCCAACTTTAGGAAGTCGCCTTTCGAAATTCCTTCCGTTCTCGCACGCCATCCCCAGACTAAAAACAGTTTCACCATGGCCAGGCGAACAGCAGCAACCAGGCAGGATTCAAGCGGCTCAGCTGGAGTGCAGACACGCACCAAAGATACAGCAAAGAAGAACAAGGCATGGAGGGGGGGAGGGGAAGAGAGAGTTCACCATGGAGATAGGGTGGAACGGAGGAACGGCGAGTAGCAGCAAGAACCGTGGGTGTCCGCGCGCGCACGATGGAGACGGAGGAGAACAGGGGATGCCCGCTGCCGCTGGATTCGGCTTCGCGACCTCGCCTCGGTCTCTCTTCTTCCGCTCCGCCACGGACCTCAGAGGGACCTCCAAAAGCGGGATTTGATATTTTCCGCTCGGCGTCCGCCGCGAGTGTGCGTCGTTTGTCGGGATTCGGACTGTCGCGGCGCGGCTTGCTTGAGCGGGGAGACCACCGGTACGGATACCGAGGTGGGTCCGGATCCGGACCGGGTCGCCGTGGCGGAGCCTGTCCGAAGACCCGCCGCCGTACGCTGACGTTGCTCGGCAGCTCAGGACCGGGCCCTCCCCCGCGTTGTCAGGATAACAGCCGTCGTTTCGGCGAGGCAGGCACCGTGGGTGGCGACGTGTCGCGTTCTCACGGGCCGACGCCGACGCGGACGTTGTCCCGTGCAATCGCGACTGCAGTTCGTGTACGAGCGCCGACCTCTTATGATAATTGTCGTTTTCCGTTGCCCTCGGGATTTTTAACATTTTCTTTGAAGATTAATATTTTACAAATATTTATAATACGACATCTTCTTGTGACGAGCAGAGTTCTTTGCTTCGGCCAAGAAAAAAAAAAGACTTGCTTCAAAATAAGTCTTAAAATAATGTAAGTTAAAAATATATTTCATTTTAAAAACAAAAATGAAATATCTTCTGTATCTCAAAAAAATATAAATAAGAAAATTTTAAATAGAAAAATTTCAATAGAAAATAACTCTTGCTTTGTCAAAAAACAAAAAAATATTAAATATAAAATTTCAACAAAAAATTATATTTTAAAATTATAGGATATATTACAACATAAAAGTAATTATGACGGACTGATATGTAAAAAACTCCTCCTTCCCTCCTATAGCGGAGGGTAAATTATATTTTAGAAGGCTGTTAACTGTAATTCACCTCTGCATAAAGAGAGAGTTGGAAACAATGATCATCTAGGCTGAAATTCTTCACTGGGTTCCGTGAAAGCAAGAGGGATCTGTATAAAATATGTGATTGGGCGAAACGGCATATAAAGAATATTTCTACATCGAGTATATAAAAGTTTAAAAATACTGACTTGTAGGGCGCACAAATTACGAGGGTAAAAAGTTTTGCAACGTGTGAGTGTATATATATTAAGAGAAAAAGAGGTAAGTTATTGTCCGGAGATAGTCATAGATTTTCATTTCTTTTAGTTTTACAGCCTCCACCTTACAAGACCTTATTTTCTAATCAAACACAAAGAATAAAAGTTTTCGGCTGTCTTACATTTTATTTTAACATATTATATTATTTTGTATATGCACCTTGGCTGGCTGGGTATAGGTATGCATGTTCATCCTTTCGAATTTCTTTTCCACTGATGTAATGCTCGGAATGCCAATCTGCAGATATGTGTAAGTCTTCAAGTCATTGAACAAGTGTTGTACGAAATCTTGAATGATCTCTGAATATGCTCAGTTTATCCAAGAAGCATCTTGGCCGGATTGTTTTGGGAAACGAGAACTCACCAGAATCTGTATTCTAAACTGAATATTTTTTTTAAAATGCAAATCATTTGCAAGTTGTAAGTTCCATAAGAACTGGAAAATGCAAATCAGATGATGACTGCAAAAAAAAAAAAAAACAATACGGAAGAAACAATCAGATCTTGAAAAGCTGGTCCAAACTTCCGATTAAGAAGAATTCAGGTGCATTTTGTTACCCGTAAAATTAGGTGCATGCATCATTGTTTTCTGGAAAACATATTACATGTAAAATACAAGTCAACTTAAGTTATTTTTCTTTGACCAACCTACAGTCTGGATTTGACATCCTAAAAGGAAAGGGGGTGTTTGACAACCATGACAATTTTATATTTTAAAGTGATTTCTTTCTTAGAAAAAAAAAGAGGGTCTCATCTTTTCTTTTCTTTTTTATTTTGTGGTCTCCCCCACGTTGTTTGGTCATATACAATAGCTACTCATTTTTGTTATCACATCTATCCAAACATAGATAATTTGTTGTCATTTTATTTCATATTTATTTTAATACAATTTTTTATCATGAAAATGTACAAAAGAATTATTGTACAATCAAACATCTCATATTATTCAATCTTGTTCTCTTTATTTCTTTAATGATCCTTTTTATTTTGAATTAGCATTATATAAAAATTGACAAAGATGTTAAAAGCACGAGATGTACATGTTTATTAAAATAGTGTTTATAACAGATTAAAAAATATGTCACCGATAGTAGTAATGATATTTGATAATGTATGGCTTATAAAGTTTGAAATTTTATAATATATCAACAAAATAAAATTTTAGCAATTTGAATTTAAATATATCAACACAATCTTACAAATATTCGACTTCCAAAATTTTTAATAAAAATATTCTTGGCAACAATTTTAATGTTATAGAATAATTTTGTTGAAATTATTTTATAATGAAGAATCTTATTTCTATTTTTCACATCTAAACATATTATGTGTTAAAATATTTTATCATTTTATATCCAACTATCCTGCAAAATCATTTGTATACATGGAAAATTCTTTAAAAACTTGATTTATACTAAGAGGAATTTTCATATCCCTAGACGGAAAACATATTCAAGAATATGTATTCGGTTGTACCAAATGATAGATTTGGATATACCTTTTCTTGAAAAGTTATTCCCATGAAAAGCATAAATATTCATCTGTTTATCTTTTACGTGCATCCAAACACATCCTTAAGATCAAACACCATCCATGTTGCTTCACTAAAGATAATCTAATAAACACGTATGTATTAAGGTTGCACATGTGCTTTGCACACCTAAATTGACTAGATTAGACATGACTAAGCACAAAATTCACTTCTTTGAACATGTGTGAGCTGCATACCCTAGCATGCAAAGACGGAGACAACGGAGACGACCAGATTGTACGAGGGTGTGCATGCTACTTGGAAAGGTAACAAAATCAATGAGAACATTGGAAGTTAAGATCATGTTTCATCACATTAATGTGAGCGATTCTTGTTAACACAATCAAATGAGTATTACATGCTTCCACTTGCGCAAAAGCTGAGGGAAGAGCTTAACCTATGAAAGATACGAACACGCCAAAATAATGTCAGAAAATACTTAGAATTTCACACAGTTAGTTTCTAGGGATTCTTGCCAGAGAATCTTGCCACCCCAACGAAGGCACCCTAGGCCTAGGGTATCCGTTGCCGAGAGAAGCATATCACAGCTTATCTTGGAACTCTGAAACACATCCCTGAGTTGCATAAAAGAGGTGTTGATTTGTTCAAATGCAAGTGCTTTGCATGTTAGGGTATGTATCTAACCAATGTTCAAAGAAGTGAATTGTGTAAATATTAAAGTTTGATGATCAATTATGAACCTGATGGGGTGTTTGGTTGCATGATAATTGAGGTTTTTATTTTAACTTTTAAAAATTGTAAGAAAACTTGTTAAAAGAGGTGTTTGACAACCATGACAATTTTATGTTTTGAAAGTGATTTTCTTCTTAAACAAAAAAAAGAGGGTCTCACCTCTTTCTTTTTTCTTGTGGTCCCCCACTTTATTTGGTCATGTGCGGTGGTTACTCTTTTTTGTAATCACATCCCTCCAAACATGATAATTTTATGTCATGAGTTGATTCACTTTTTATTTTAATACAATTTTTTATCATGAAAGTGTACAAAAAATTATCATGCAACCAAACACCCCATGAGCCTTTGTTGATAAGTTTATATAATAAATGGAGTTAAAGGTACATGAATGGTGAAATGACATCCACTTGTATTCCAAGTGCACTGATTAGTAGGAGAGTATGACGTGAACATCTGAAGGTGGTCAATGGACTACAAAAAAATCCCTCAGTCGGTCATTTCATACGCCCTGCTGCAGACAACACACGAACTGGTAGTTGGAGGGTGTCCAGCTGCAGAGGAGGAATCATTGCTTGAAGATCCCACGTGCAAGTCCAAGCATATTCATGGACAGGGCAATAGCAATGACAAAAAAGTATAGATGGTTTCCTTCTCTACATACGCATCGGAAGAATGTTACTTCCTCCAGCAGAGCTGCTGGAAGCTGCGGTGAGCATCCTTGCTCAACGACCTCTTTTGCTTGAGTTCTCCAGTCAACAAGCTTCCTTGCTAGGCTGCTATCGGTACTCTACTCTTCTCAGAGCTGCTGGAAGTACTCTGCTCTTCTCAGAGCTGCAGAAGCTGCTGCAAGCATCTTTGCACGATGATCTCTTCTGCTCGAGTTACCCAGTCAACAAGGTTCCCCGCTAGGCTGTTACCGGTCCCTCCGTACAGTTCTCTCCCCCTTTCCCAGGATCTTTAAACTTACAGAGACGATCTGTATGAATTCAATTAGAGGTGCTAGTTTCTTTTCTGATGATGAAGATGTTGGGTTAATAAACGGTGGCAATACAATGGGAAATTGGAAATGGGTTATAGATCTTTGATTGTGAGGTTTAATAGGTAAATTGAGCCAGATGTCATTCTTCAAAGTGGGCTTTCTATGAAAGTAGATATATTTTATTCTAGCACTAGTGAAAGAACAAGATGTTTGGTTGATGCGGAAGGAACATCTTATGCACATGCATGATATACATCTTCGCCGGACAGAACATCAGATAATTCAAAGTTCTGTAATTTTTGATAAATGTTATTTTTACATTTGGATTCATATTTTTGTGTTTTCATGTTGTTTGGCCCATTGGGCTATAGATGGGCCCAATGGGTTCAAGCCCATTTACATAGTCAAAAAATTCATTACATTTTAACTGAGCTGGGTTTGGGCTTCTTACATATGGGCTAAATTGGGCATAGGCCAGGCCGGCCCAAACCCACCACTTGACACCCCTACCCTCTTCCTTGTTCCCTCATGCTTCGTCTTCGATAGTTCAGAGCAGCATCCAGATTCATGAGCAACACAGTATCTTCTGGTGATCTTCGATGCCTGCTTTTTTTTGCCTCCTGCACCATTGGCTATGTGTCCAACCTCCCCGAGTTGCATCTGGTCTAGTCTAGGATGATCGATCAGCTACGGATCACAGCATCTTCACCGACGCAGCAGGATGACCAGACAACGGACACGCTATCTCCAGTGTTCATAGAACTCCAGACAACCTGTGCAACGTCTCCAACAAGTCTTCCGTGAACATTTTGACCCTCTGGTGATCCTCGGGTCAGCCTCTGCTTGTCTGGCATCACAAGTTCCATCGATGACATCGGTCCACAACAATTTGATTCAGCCATACTCCCATTGCATTCCGATCACCAGCAGCCTCTACATCGCCAAATCTCCACTGCGATGCCACATTGGATCCCAATACGCCAGATCAGTGGCAGATCCAATGGGGTCAAGTGACCCCACTAGATTTTGGAATTTTTATTATAAGTTATTAACTTTTATCAAAATATTTTACATTAGAAAGATTTTAGAATAGATGATTCCACTAAAATTTTTTAGTGACCCACTAATCTTAAATTCTAGATCTGCCGGTGTGTCAGATCCCTTATCGCAGCACTTCTCTCTAGAACCACTGGAGTTTCCGCCACCACCTGATGCACCCAATGTTGTTTCCTCCCATCCACTCCCTTCATGTGTCAAGAAGCCCCCTCCGTCAGATTCCTTTGCTTATCACCGTCCCTTCTTCCTTCCCATACAGCTCTCATCGGCCACCATGTTTTCCCTTCGTGAAGCCCCTTAGACGAAGCTACTGATGAAGTTATAGTGCCGGTTTCATTTACTCTCATCTCTCCGTGATGCTCCATGGTCAGACACTTCTAAAGAATCATAGTTGTCAAGACGACAAGATGTCCAAAACGTTAAAAAGTGTCAAATCTGCTTAGACGATAAGACGGCCGTCTAGGCGCCGCCTAAGCGGTCAAGGGAGTTAGATGTTTATATATATATGTATGTATATACATATATACAAATATATATAATTATATGTTAATAATATATATTTATGTATACAGACAAATATATATACATATATATTTATCTAAATATGATTTTATTTTTTATAATTATCAATGTATTGATATATATTTTATGAAAAATAACTAATATCAAAGTGAGAGAAAAGATGATTAAGCGAGAACTTAAGTTTTAAGTATACAACACATACTTATAATCACAAATCCTGACCATATATAATAGTGTATGTGATAGTAAAATATATTTATAATATTATTAAATGGGCACCCACTTCCCATGAATAGGACATTGGACGCCAAGGTGCTGCTAGAAAAACGCCTTTCCTCCCAGACAACACCTTGACAACTATGCAAAGGATTGATAAGTCGATCTTATCATGACAAATCCACCATCAGAACACTACTCTCTAGAACCACAGGAGCTTTCACCACCGCCCAACGCACCCAATGATGTTTCTTTCAAGGATCGCGGGATCGGAATCGGAATCGGGATCGGTGGGTACCGATCCGATCCGGATCGGATCGGATTGGACCGATTCCGACCGATCCAATGGAAGACAATCGATCCAGAATCGGTAAGCAAAAAAAAAAAAAACGATCCGATTCCGATCCGATCCGATCCCAGACCGATCCGGACCGATTCTGGCCGATTCGGACCGATTCTGGCCGATCCGACTGGAATAGCAAAAAATGAAAAAAAAAACGATTCGATTCCGATTCCGATTCCGATCCCGACCGATTCGGCCGATCCGATTCCGATTCCGATTCCGATCCCGATCCGATTCCGATCCGATCCCGACCGATCCGGCCGATCCCGACCGATTCTGCCGGAACTTTTTTCCGGATCGGTCCTTCAGCCAAGAATCGGATCGGCAATGGCCGATCCGATCCAGGAATCGGCCGATTCCGATCCGGATCGGCCGATTCCGCGATCTATGGTTTCTTTTCGTCAACTCCCTTCATGCTTGTAAAAACTCCCTCTATCGGATTCCAAAGGTCATCCTCACCCCTTATTCCTTCCCATGCAACCATCGTCCGTCCCTGATTTTCCCTTCACAAACCCCTAAGATCAAACTAAAGCGTCATGCCCAATAAAACTACAGTGTTTACTTGGTTTCCTCTCATCTCTCCATGATGCCTTGGTCAACATGGTTAAAGAAGCGGATCCCATCACACTAGATCCGCCATCTCAATGTTTCTCCTCAAAACATAGATTGCAGAATCGGCCGATCCCCCCAGATCAAATGGTTATTTTTGAACGAATGACCGATTCAGAAAAAAATTCTGATAGAATCAGTCAGGATTGACCAGATTGGATCAAAATCAGAATCGAATTGATTTTTTTTACTTTCGTTATTCCGGCCGGATTGGCCAGGATCGGATCAGAAAAGTAAAAAAATTGATTCGATTATGATTTTGATCCAATCTTGGCCGATAGAAATCGAGATTGGTGTTTTTTACCGATTTTGGATTGGTTTTGGTCCAATGGATCGGTCAAGATCGAACTAATCTGATCAGATCAGATCAAATCAGTACCCACCAATCCTAATTCCGTTCCTGATCCCATAATCTTTGCTCCAAAACCACTACAAATTCTATCACCACCCAACACAGTGCCATTTTCTCCGGTCCACTCCTTTTTTTAGAAGGTGACACAGAATAAAATTTATGTTCCCACCTCCTAACAAAGTAAAAGAAACAAATGCAAACAAATCAAAAGAGGGGAGAGGGCCACATATACTGACTGACTACCAATATGGTAGAGAAGATGGTACACCTCTATACAACAAAGAAACTAAAGACAATGATCTTCACAAAGAATCTCTCACGAAAAAAGGATTCACCAGGAACACTTACTGTGTCAAGAAGTCCCCCTCTGTTGAATTCCTTATCCTCGTCCCTTCTTCCCTTCTATGCAACCATCACCCACCCTATGTTTTTCCTTCACAAAGCCCCAAATACAAAGCTATAGTGCGGCCCGGATAAAGCTACACTACTCACTTCGATTCATCTCATTTATCCGAGATGCTTCGGTCAATATGGTCAAAAATTGCCAAAGAAACGAGAAGAGGACCCCCCTTCCCTGTTCAACTAATCCAGAACCCACCTCCTACACTAATAGACCACACCTAGAACTCTAGTTCAGCTGGTTCCCCTGGTCTGCCGTAGTTTGACTAGGTTAAACCTGATTCCAGGCAAGCTCAAGCAGTTTAACTAGTTCAGGGCTGGTGTAAACTAGTTCGGACCAATTTTAGTCTAGTTCGGCCTAGTTTACCTCGTTTCCAACATTATCTTTAGACTTTATTTAGTTTGTCTTTGTCCTATGTCAGGTGGCTCCTCCCCTTAATGGTGATACATAGTTGATAGTCCCTATCTTGTGAAGTATTGATTTTCTCACTAAAAAGAAGACCTTTTTTAGCTCACATGTTTTATTTTATCACGAAAGCGTATAAAAGTTATATTATACAACTATTTCATCATTGATTGCAAAATTGGCTGGATTGAATCGAAATCGGTTGATCTCGATCTCATTATTACATAGAGGACTGATTCAAACTAGATCATAAAAAAATTGGTCAAGCCTCAGAATCAAATCAGAATAGACAAATTCCGCCTGGGAACTTAAGTCCCAGTCTCGGATCAATATCAGATCCAATATCAATCCGATATCACCTTGATAAGAGTGGTATCAGCCCTACTCGGCCGATTCATTCCCCCTATTCTCCTCATGATTCCCCTAGGGCACTAGCAATTCCAAGTTGGGCAGCGATCCGACGATTCTCTGACAATCCCGAGTTGGGGAGAATGATTACCCTCGACAATTCCTCCAGCGATCCCGACTTGTGGAGGGACGATTCCCCTTCTCCTACTGTCAATCTCCCTCCTCTGGTAACTTCTTTCCCTCCAAAATCCCCCCCCCCCAAAAAAAACATTCACCCTAAACCCGAAGATGATTGTTTAAGGTCAAGAATACTCCCCCTACCCCCTCCCCCCCCAAATTAAACAATCACCTAAGAATGACTATTTGAAGCAATCCCTCAAGGGGTTGTTGCCCCCCTCTCCTGCCACCTCGAAGGTGATTGCTTGGCCCAGCCCCCTGCCTCTAGAATGACTGTCAGTAGACCCCCTAATAGGTTGTTCTCAGGCGATTGTTTGAGCTAGGGTGACTGTCAGCAACCCTCCTGATGTGTTCAGCACATGTGGAGTGGGTGGAAATGAGATAAGATAACCAGAGAGAGCAATGAAACTATGTTATGATGGTCTACCTCACATAAAGAGCCTCACAAAGAAAAATTCACATTAAACATTGTAAAGACTTGCATAAGAAGCTTCTACAAAAACAGATGAAAGATCGAGCTGAAAAAGACAAGGAAAGGAAGAACTAAAGTGAAGTCACCCACAGATAACGAGGAAATAGATGAATACCTAATGATAGTTTGGCATGTTAACAAGCAGTCACATAGTTAAGATAAATAAACAAGGAAGGGAGCAAGAGACTCTGGAGTCGAGGATCTGACATATCGCTGGACAAAGTCAACCCGACCACACCTATTGAGGATGTCAAAGCAGAAGAGTGGGATTTCGTCGATCTTCCTTGACATGACCCACTGACGATGCACATATGTTAAGGAGACAACATCTCACAAAGAACAATCAAACAAACATTTAAAGTGGTGAAAACAATCACTGTTACTTCAAAGTGAACAGTCAAACATGTGTGCAAGTGATTTTTACATGTATGTAACAATCTTAAATTGATCATCTCATATATATCTACTGGGACCATAACAATTCTTTTATCTTAACTTAATCTAGATGTTCCAGTATATGCCACCACTAGTCACTAGCCACTATCCCCTACTTTTAGACCATGGTTGATGCAATTTGTTAGTCTAGACCGAGATCACACATGTTCCAACTAACATGTATATTTACACTACCGGCCTAGATGAAGAGTTAGATGACCTCAAGACCTAGACAAATGGATTTAAGTTGGTCATGTGACGAAGAGGATGTATAGTGATATGTAATGGGCAAATGGCATAACAAACAGATTAATGATAAATTTCTTTATTTACTATTTAGAGAACATAATAGTTTTGAAGTTCATTGATGCGTCATGTCAAATAAAAAATAAAAATTATATCTTTTCATTGAAGGATGCGGTTGTGGAAGAGATTGGAAAGGAAAATATTATGAGTTCGTGTCAGATGATAAGTCCTTCCACAAGATGAAAGACATTGATACACAAGAGGTGACATTTGTTATGAGTGCCATGTGTAACTCACTTTATTTGACCACATGTTCAAGGATATAGGCAATAAGGCATCAGTCTTTACTCTTGCGAGCTAGAGACGATTGATTACATCATTTATCTATTCACACCCATATTTGTTTAACATAATGTGAGATCATACTGAGGGGCACGATCTTATCAAGTCTAGTCTGACTAGATTTGCCACACACTTTATTGTCTTGGAGAGTTTGTACCTACATAGACATGCACTTGTTTGGTACATTACGTATCTGGTTGACCTGCACAACAGAACGAATCAATTAGAAATCCTTGCACGGATACAAATTAAGTACTAAAATTAACTTTTATTCAAATTATTTAGTTTATGTAACTATGCACACACATTATTAATTTATTTACATAGTGCCAAAGCTATTTTGTATTATTTGTCACATATATTTATTATTTTATCAATTTTACTACAAAAAGACGTAGTCTAATGCCTCGCCTTATCGCCTAAGTGCCAAGGTGGTGCTATGTCACCTTCGTCATCTTGAAAAGTATGACTACACCATGACATGCATGTCGTAACTAGTTCTTGTAAAATTTAATCATTGGTTGATACATAAACACATGCTCTTATGTGATATGGCACGAAAACAATATGGAGGATAACTGTGCAATGATCAAGAAGTTTCGAGAGATACTTTATCTATAATATGACTTTCAAGAACTCAAAACTCAACAAGAAAGAACAAAAATTGAGTTAGAAATATGTGAGAATTTTTCTTTATCATTTTTTATTATTGTTGTTCTTACATCAGAACACTAATTAATTGCGTTCTCTCAATTTTGAGATGCAATCTTATAAAATAAGAGTTAAAGTTTACTCATATCTAGATATGAGGTATTCAATTGACACGGTTCCTCCTGTTATATTAAAAAACATGTCTTTATATAATGATATTTGAATAGTTTGATATAATTGTGAGAGTAACGTTATTGTATTGTTCTTTCTTGCAACCGAGTGGTAGGTACATGTCAATACAAGAAATAGATAGAATCCACTTGCTGCAATTGTGATTTATATTCTAAGTCAGATCAAAAATTCCTCCCAATACGAGAGGACCTGAAGTACATTTAACATGATCCATATTAAGAGAAAGAATATGTTGATATATGATAGGTTAGAGAAACTTGTGTTCCGTCATTACAATATGTGGTTAAGGATAAAAAACATAAAAGACCGCCAAAAAATTGCAGAAGAGAAATTTAAAAGATTTGTAGGTGAATCATACAAAGAAAGACCTGAAACACAAGCATGTCAAGGAACTACTGAAGACGTTGACGTAGTCTATCTCTTCCAAGAAGGCAGGCAGAGCATCTCCAGAATTCAATTATGAGAACCTTGATGGGTTGAAGGAGATCACATTCAACCTGAAGATAAAGAGAAAAAAGAAAAGTTCCTACCACTCTAGCTTCAACCTCAGTTACAACCCCAAACCCAAACTCAACCCCATCATCACAAACAACTCCTTAGAGGACGAAGACTCAGGCAAGTAGGTTGGGACAATTCAACACATTGAAAAAAGTATATCAACATGGAACGGGGATTGAGAGTTATTCATCACAAGATGAAGAAGCAGTAAACAAAAGAAAATTAGAAATCAGGCGCGGACTTGTTAGTCTATTAGACAGTACACATACACCCTCCTTAGATGATGATGAGGAAGCGTTTGTTCCATCTACACAACATCAAAACGTCGGAGATTCAAGTGGAGGTGGAGGTGGAGGGGGAGGTTCTTCTAGCAGTGCATTTACTAATGGGGGCCTGGGGCAGGGGCTGATGATTTGGGCCAAATAGAACATTCAAGTGGCATGAGTCAACACTGGAGCCAGATATGTTTTCTTATCAGTACGTGACAACTAATCATCCAAAACCTCATAAAAACTTTCAGCCATATATTTCACCCATAACTCCAAGGCGGAACATTGTGTATGATTTTAGTCAAATGGTCAATTTTTATTTTCATATGATTGCAAACAAATCATGATCGATAAACTCACAATGAAACATCTAGGAGAATCTAGAGGATAAGGAGTACGAAAGCTAATTTTATAGATATTGGCGAAAGAAAGACAATAATGATTGAAATGATCATTATATCAATATATCATTTGTACCATATTACATTTGCTTATTAAAATGATCATTACCATTAATTTATATCTACTTGTCTTAAACTCTCTTAAAATGACATAAAAGTATATTAGATGTTACATTTTAATTTTTAACAATTTTATAAATGTTTCCTATTTTTATTATTTTTAATAAATTTTATAAAATTTTTACAACAAAAAAAATAAAATAAAAACCGATCTAGATCAATTTTGGATCGGATTTCCTCTTGAAAAATCATCGGGAATCACCCAATCCAGCCATCAATGCACTTCAATGATTTGTTCAAACTTCACAGGTTGGCACATAATATCTATGGAGAAACTAGCCAAACTGAGATTAGTGAATTGCCCAATGGTGCAAGTGCATATACTGAAGGGCTCTGGAGATGGAGGTGGCTGATTGAGATGAAAGGATTATAGAGAGTCATGAATAAAGCAAGGGAAACATTAGAAGAATAGCAAGGATTGATGAGACATGGAGGATCACTTGAAAGTCATGAATAAAGCAAGGGAAACGTTAGAAGCATAGCAAGGATTGATGAGAAGAGGTCAACCACCTTCCTAGCAAGAAGAATTTGGTAAATGGGCAACCAGTGTGGCAGGATGGTGATATCAAGGAGGAAAGTGAAACTGCAAGGAGATGTTTCATACTTTGATGGAGGCAAAAAATAAGTAGCATGAGGATATAGCAAATAAGTAGTGTTGAGTCACTAGAATATATATACATCCACACCCTATTTGTTAAAATTCTTTCCAAAATATTAAGAATATGTTAAACAAAAAATATTCTTGTTATTTTTCCACAGAGAAGGTGAATGATTTAAGAACATATCTCATATATCCTAATTTCTGTCAACACCTAAGTGGGGGAACAAATATTTGATAGGTTTACTTGAGTAAAAGTGGAGGGTAAAGAGATAACATAAGTGTCGGGAGACATCGTCCAATCTAATCTAAGTGAAAGAGTCTACTAGCAGCAGAAATAGTCTATGTAGCTTGCTAATTAAAAGAACTTTAAAAAGTAGAAATATAAAAGAAAAAAAGCTAAAACCCTCTTGTATTGAACATTAAGCACTTGTATTTTGTAGTGATTGATATCGTGTTGAGTTTGACATTCCAACCAAATCCACCCTAAGGAAGCATTTTATCGATCAAATGATCTTGTGAACCACTAAGCTATTAGGCTGATATGCACAGTTTGAATTCCATGACACTGATACCTCGTAATTTTTCACTCCACAGATTTCACATGTGTATCTCGAAAGGAGATGACCAAACTAGCAGTAAATGTTGTACTATGTTCAACAAGGACGCTACCAAGGCCAAAATCATGCTTGTAGTTGATTTTGGGAAAAACAGATTTTACTGGCTGTAGAGAGAGGGCCCGTAGCAGCTCAATGGTACCCAAACGAGAAGGAATCAATCCCAAACAAAGAAAATCAAAGATCAGGGGAACCGTCGTTCAAGTCTTCAGTATCGTATCAATCCCGGGAGACGGAGGGGTGCTCGCCCTCGACTCGCCACCTTTCCTTCTCGTTCTCCTCTTCCCCCTCGCTATGAGGGCGCATCAGCATCGCCGTGTAGTAGGGCAGGCAGTGGAACGCCCCGCCGGCGCCGGGGGTCAGCATCTCCGCGCCGTTAAGCGATAAGAATGCCGTCGGGATGGCCGTGATCACGCCATCGGCGCCGCTGTTTTGGTGCCCGTAGGAGGCGGAGGGGGAGCAGCCTCCGCCGTTCCGGTTGCCACTGGCGGCAGAAGAGGAGGAGGAGCAGCAGGATACGCTGGCAGCGGGGGTGGTCCCGGAGCCCGTGGCGGCGATGATGGAGGGTTCGGCCTTGCGGAGTAGCCACTCGATGGTCTCCCCGTCGGAGCGGTGCCCGAGCTCGCGCGTCAGCTGGAAGATCCTGGCGGCAGTGAGGGCCGGCATGCGGACACGACGGCCCCGGCCGTTCACCTTGGTGTGGCGATCCTTGGAGCCGGTGGACGAAACGGTGAGCCTCTTCGTCTTCGGGGTAGAAGAGAGAGAGATAGCAGCGTCGTCCGCGGCGCCGGCGGACCGAGGAGGCGGCGGCAGCAAAAGATGCGATGTGCGTAAGAGGAGGGGCGCCGAGGTTGGCAGAGCGGGGGCGGCGGTGGAGGGGGGAGAGCCGTACAGGACCAGCTCTGACTCCATGGCGGCGGCGTGGGGGCAGTCGGAAACGGGGTTGGCCCAGAAAGCAAGAAGGGCGGCGGGGGGACCGCCAGCGGAGCACGAAGGTGGGAGGAGGATGGGTGGGGACCGGAACCTAGGCAGCCCGGCGTGGGCTAGGGTTTTACGCCGTGTGAGCGGGTTACCGAGAGGAGACTCCGAAACCACATCCGGATCCGCCTAACGTTACCGGATGTCCGGTGGGTAGGGCCAAAGAAAGCTGGGTCGGGTTAACGGGGCGTCGGTCGGTTAAAATATATTACATTAAATAAAAATAAAAAATATAATATTACTTATGATGTTGCCTCCGGATTAGATTTGATTTATTATTTTTAAAATATACTAATTATATATAAAAAATCATAAAAATAAAAAATATACATAAATTTCGAAAAATTAAATAATACTACTAAAAATATTTCATTCGACTCTCACTCAAACATTACATTAAATAAAAATTTTAAATTAATCTTTGAAAATAATTAATTAAATGTATTTATATTCCACCGACAACTCCTTGCAAGTTCTCGAGCATCATTTTTAATACGAAGGTTGTTGTATATGCATATGGAGACATTTTCAGAGGATTAAAACTAAATTGTTATTATTCCATATATATATATTATGACTGTTCTGTCAACTTCCTATTCGTTTTTGTAACGTGTATTGATATATTGTCCGCATTTATGATGAGACAGTCACAATTAATTAGTACGAAAATAAAAGGGGTAGCTCTACTATATATTATTTTCATTACAAGCAACTTGTTTAATTACAAGCAGTCTTGCCGCAAGTAACGTTACCCGCAAGTATTCCAAGACATTAATGCAACGAAATTTTCCGGCATAAAATATTTGGAATGGGGCATTTTTAAATGTAGTGATTGTTATTTCATTATAAGCAGAAGATGGCAAATTATCTAGGCTTGATATATCTTCATGAGAGGCGACTCTCGGAGACAAATCTATCAGCTCGTCGTGAGAAATAATATTGGTCAAAACCATGGTGCTTGCAAAAAAAAAAAAAACCATGCAAAATAAGTTAAACGATCAAACCAGTAGATTATTGATATTTTAATTAATACCTCAAAAGATTGAATTGAAAAAAAAACCGAAGTTAAACATATGACGTGTTTAGTAAAGAGTAATAAAAAATGGGTACTGACTTTTATAAGAAAGTTATCAATTAAGATAGTTGTCGGCTTGGGTGGTTTGGTGCACACCTCTAACCATATAAATGTTGAGTGGGACCAAGAAAAAGATTTTCATATACGAGAAAAAAAAATATACAAGCAAACATGTGTAATCCGATCAAGCAGGAAGTAGCACTTAAGCAATTTTTGGTAAATGAAAGTCTCCACTTTTCCCAGAACTGGTGAGAGAATCGATTGTTTGCATATACAATCTCTCCATCCCCATATGTAATCTAGCAATTCGTTACTAAATGATGTTGCCTCCGGATTTGTTTTTGTTAAGTTGATTAAAAATGAGAAGTAATAGTTTAAAATGGTTTTTATCTTTATTAGAAAAATGAGTTGCACTCTACGGAAAGATCGTAAAGTTATCTTTAGTGAAAATTAGATTTTAGATTCTAAGACAGATATCAACAATGCATCGAAAGAGTGCCTCTAGGATCAAATAACATGAATTGAAGAGAATTAAACAAGAGAAATTTATGAACGAGGTTTTCAAGTTTAAACAATGAGATCTAAATGGAGAGACCAGGTGATAGAAAAAAATACTATTGGAGAGTCTACTGGGCGAGGTCTACTTTTGAAGGAATCATGATAGTGAAATGATGAAGTACAGAAAATAATGAAAAGTAAGAGAGAATAGTTTAAAAGATTGTCCAACTATAGCACCGACGAGACCTTTGAAAATAAGAGAGATAAGAATGAGGCAAAAAGAGTAGTTAGGCAAGATAAGAAGTCAACATGTAGTAGATCATATGACAAATTAGGCACAAAGAAAAATGAGAAGGATGTTTACCATCTGATCAAGTTGAGGAAGAGGAGATCTTGAGACCTAAGACATGTTTGGTGTATTAAAGGCATGGAGGGGAGGTTGTTGACCCGAGACGAGCATCTAAGAACGATAAAAGTGTTACTTTGAAATGCTCTTCAATGAGCATATTCTAGAAAGTATATTATAGTCAAAAGGGGTTTGAAGCCAAGGACAAAGTCCTCCCAAAAGATTACCCATGTAGAAGTGTATCTTACGTTGAGAAGAATGGGGATCTTAAAGACATTTTAGTCTCGATAACATTTCGATTGAAATTTGAAAGTGTTTAGATTAAAGATGACTGAGGCTAACTCTTCTTCTTAATAAAATAATTGTCTCTATGATGTTGCACACGGTTTCAGAGTCATGTGACAGTCTATGATGTTGTGGATGAATATTATGAAGAGGGGACTTCAAGAGTCTACTTAGATCTTAAAAAACTAATTAAGCATGTCAAGTACATCGACCACACAAACTATCTTCCTACCTAAATCCTTAGTGGAGAGATATAGAGACCTGAAGAAAAATCTTCATATAATTTTTCTTGATTTATAAAAAACCTATGATCAAGTTCCAAAAAAGATTCTTTGGTGAGTGTTAATAAAAAAAAGTTGTCAGTGAATTTATTAACATCATCAGAGAAATGTACGAAGGTGCAACTGTCAACGTTTCCTTCCCAATAGAGGAATCAGAAACCTTTCCGATGTCAATCAAGTTACACCAAGGATCAACTCTAAACACGTATCTTTTCGTCTTAGTCAAGAACGACATAACTAAGAATATATAAGAGAATTTATCTTGTTATATAATATTCGTGAATGATATTATTCTAATTAATAAAACTCGAGAAGAATCGTATTAGAAGTTAAGAGATTCAAAATTAATAAGACAAAAGGTAGAATACATGTACTTCAAATTTAGCAAAACTTCAAGAGTTGAAAATGTCGAAATAACCTTGGACGAAACGATCCTCGCATTGGATAATCAGTTTAAATATTTAGATTTAATTTTACATATAGACAAGAAATATGAGACGAAAATATCAGTCATACGATTAAAGTGAAATAGTTAAAATAGAGACAAACAACGAAGATTCTATGCAATCATAAAATGACACAAGAATATCTATGCACGGGTACGATAGGTTTGTTGTCACACTCGAATAGATAGAATCTATTACAAGTATATTATGGATAAAATAAAAGTTGAGAGAATTGAAAATATAGTAAAATATGGCAAACTTCGTTAGTTTCGACATATCTGGCGACACCCTTCTTGAGGCGTTCGTCGGACAAATCGAAATCCTAATATTGTCAATGCAAAAGAGGCGAAGAAGTGAACCCAAATTAACTTGACATAGACCTATACAATATAACTTTGAGGAATTAATCACACGGGAGAAACAAACCAAAGATCATGAAAAATAGAAAAGATGAATCTAACCCTAATTATTTAGTATTAAGATTTTGAATTTAAGTTTGGAGCCGATTAAAAAAGTACGATCCACAAAAGAAATACGATCCACTAGGTACATGACGGCAGTGTACTAAATCAAAAGTAACATTGCAATAAAGCATCTTAAAAATAAACAGCTAAGATGAACAAAATTTCGTTCATGGTGCCACGCGGGGGTGGGGATCGGTTGGCGATGATTTATTGGGCAGGCAGAAACACGTCCGTTGGGTGATGATGCAATGGACGTGTGTGATGTACCGCGTTTCGGGATAGATGTACGGTGAAGAAGCAGAACTGACGATTTCTCTTCACTTCAGTTTATTGTATTTTGTATGGATGAAAAATACACGATAACACCGCAAAAATAAACATGATATGGAAACAAAAATATCGTCACCTCTAGAATTGTTACTAACTCTACAAAAAAGTAATATCATAAAAAAGGGAAACCAAAAATATCACCCATATATTAATTTCTCGAAGGCATTCAACTCAAACTTTCTATGATTCTAGAAACCGAAGATACCGTTCCAACCGCGCAAAACACAGATCCGACTGTAATTATTAGAACGCATAAAGACCCCTGCGAACAAAGGTGAAAATGTTAAGAGGATAAAAGCTAACCATTAATGACATTTTCCAGTAAAACAGGCTTCAGGTTCATGTTTAACATCGATGAACAAAAATGATAATAGAGAATTCCATGCTCATATAATGCAACTATACTTTTACATAACCACAAGATCATATCCTGCTCTCAGCGATCCTACACGTGCTCATGAAAACCAATCAACTTCATTTCCAGGAATAAAAAATTTAGCCGAGGGACAATTATCGCGTAAGATCAATCCAACTTCTTGACCTTTTCTTTAAAATCAGACAAATGAAAAAAAAAAGAGTCAAGTTCCAACTTATTTTTCATAGACGTAACCCACTCTGTAAGGTAACCTACGTGCAACCCTCATGGCTTGGGCTTAATTTAGGGATAAACCTAATGTATCCCTAAGTTTTTAAAAATAAACTATGCTATTTTACAAATTAAACTTGAACTAAACAGACTCTCAGCTCAGTTGGGGATTAAACTTGTTTTATACCCTACATAATCTGCTGCCAACCTGGCCCTCAGAGTGGTAGTGATGATATCTAACAGGTGGGGGACCACAAAAGATAAAAATGATTTTTTTCCACAAAGAAATCCTCTGTAAAACCATAATTTTGCAATGATTGAAGACATATTTTGGTAACAAATACTCAATTTTCATTCAATCAAAAAGTGGATAAAGGTTTGTTTGGCTAGAATACAGAAATAGATATAATATCGGTCTTAACGTTAGACACATCAATATTGATACTATCAAGTAGTAAGAACAATATTGGCATAGTGAATTAGACATTGACACGTAAATAATTATTAGAAACTTCAATATGCTTATATATTTTTATGCCTAGGGCACATAGTGTAATACCCAGGATATTTAAATAAATAAATAAAAATAGTTATTATATTTATTATGAGTTTTTACCTTACTTTCTCCTTTGTCCTTTCCAATTTTCTCTCCCCCCGGATAATCTTTCTAAACCGCCGCCTCCTCCTCCTCCGGATCGAACTCTATCCTCCCCCTCTTCCCACTCCCGGTCGAACTCTCCCACCCCCCCTCTATTTTATCTTCCCGCGTACAGCAGCCGCATCCCCTCCCCCTTCTCCTCTCCCGCGAGCGCAGCCTCGCATCCTCCTCCTTCTTCTTCTTCTTCTTCTCTCCTGCTTGCACACGCACCCGGACGAGACGCCGGGGCCACCTCACCTGCGCCGCCGCCGGCCCTCCCTCCGCCGGCCATCCTCTGCCGCGACCGCCGCCTGCACTCTCTCCCCGCCGGCCAGCCTCTCCACGTCGTCCGGACCTTCCTCGCGCTGCCGCCGTCCGGCGTTCCCTCCGCCGTCGTCGCCCGGTTGCAGCCCCGCCCGCCCGTGCCGTCGCCGTCGCCCGACGCCGCCCGCCCGGCACCAGCCCGCCGGCGCCCGACGCCGCGCGTGCACCCCCCCCCCCCCCCCCCCGTGCGCCGGCCGCGCGCGCCAACCTGCCCCCCTCCGCGGTATCCCCTCTCTCCTCTCTCTCCTATCGCTCCCCCTCCCTCCCTCTCTCTCATATCGTTTTTCTCTCTCCCCTATCATTCTCTCTCTCTCTCTCTCTCTCTCTCTCTCTCTCCTATCCGATGACCATATTCTCTATTTATTCTTTGTTATTCTATTATCTCTTTAAATTAACTTGCTGTCAGGATACTACCATTTGATTCCATCTTTCGTCGTCGTCATGACCACGACGGTATATTCTTCACCCGGATCGATTCCGTGCGCCGTTCGTCGTCGCTGTTAAGGTAGGCATCTCGGCTATTCTTAGCACTCTAATATCTTTGATTAAACCGTAAGAATCATGCTTAGATCACCAGGATTAGAAGATTGTAGTTAATGGGCTGTTTTGGATTTATTAGCATGTTTAGTTAGAGTTAGATTAATTTGTTTAAATCGTGCATGCTTAGAGTAATTCGGTTATTCATATATATTAGGCATCATGATAGGTTATGTATGTTTAAATCTAGCTAGTTTAGTATGTCTGCATCGCGATTAACCTTAATCATGTATATCTCGATTTGATAAAAAACCGATGTAAGGTTTAGGCATAATGTGGTAGAGTTTAGTTTATTTTCTTTTATGTCATAGATAGTTTTGTTTAAGCATGTAATTGTCATGTTTAGGTTGTAAATTGCATGATCTTATTTATATGCATTAGTTTGTGATAGATTGTGGTATGGTATGCAAATATGTGGTGCATAGAACCATGGGTGTTCATCTATGTATTTCATGTTTGATTGCCAATTAAATGTTCATGTTTACTGTCTGAGTTAATTATATGCTTGCATGGTGTGGAATGTGGTTAGTGCAGTGAGCTGCATTATGATGGAAATGTACTTCACCAGACTATAGTTCGGTCATGTGGGCAACAGATGAATTAGAACAATATGGAGCATCCTTCGATCCCAGATACCGCGGTTTATCCTAAGTACTCCCCTGCCTATGGGGTACTATGTGATTTAGTTACTATATGTTACTTCCTACTATATGGTAAATCTGGTGCTAGTTTTGTGATGTGACTACATTTTATCAGATGGAGCATGGTACTTACTCAGACATGTGTTTAGTTGTGTATGTTGGCATAGATGTTAGTGTTCTAGATGTGTTCTTGGTTTTATGTCAGGTCTGTGTGTTATGAGCATACCTAGAGTAGTCTAATGTGCAGGTTATGTTGGTTTTAATGCATATAGAGTCATGTTATCATATGGGGTAGTTGAATGACTTTGTAATAACTTAATTGAAGATATATAATTAGCTTAATCTTATGTATGATAATCTGATTTTTAGGCTTAATATGTATTGTATACCACTAGAATCATTATTATAGTGGGGTAGTTCGGGTGTAAGTCCTACTGAGTCTGTGGTGACTCACCCCTTCCATTGTTAATATTTTCAGGAGTGCAGGTTTAGCGCAACAGAAGCGTAGTGGTATTTTGGAATTCGATGAGCTAGTGGATTACTCATTCAATGTTGGTATTTAATTTGTTTAGATAGGTGTTTGTTTATGGTGTTAATATGTTGTAAAGTATGGAATTATTTAATTGGATTGTGATTTTAGTCTTATTTGGTTCCAGACCGATATCCTTTCCCGTTACGTCGCCGGATTATCTTCCGCTGTGCATGTTAAAAATCCGGGTCGTGACACATAGATTCCATGATATGGTAAAAGCTACCACTACACAATATATAGGAAACCTTTTATAACTCATTTCAACTAGATTCAACTCAAATATTAATCTTAAATTATTTGAGGTCGACCACATAGGCTCTCTTTCTCCGCTCACATTAATTTTGAGTCACTTTTTTAAACATATTTAAATCATATAAATTATATTGAATTATCTATTTCTAAGTAAACTTAGGTCTGCCACATTTTTTATTCTTATTATTTTGACATTTTCTATTTTACTAATTGAAAATTCCTTAAGCATACATTTAAGATGCTCAAACCATCTATCTCCATTGTTTCAATTTTTAATTTAGTATGTCCATTTCTCTATCTTAACATTCTCATTTCAGTATCATCATTTTGGAAGCAAATTTTCTTTATTATCCAACTTTCACTATGATAAAATACTGTAAGGTCATAATTATACAAAAAAATCTTTCAATTTTAATAGAAGCTTACCATCACATATAACCTCTGTAACCAATGTTCACTTCATTCATCCTATATTTTTATCTTATGATTAACACTTTCATCACATTCTCAATCTTTTTGAATAAATTAATCAAGATATTCGAACGGAGTATTTTGAAATATTACATCATCTAAACTAACTCCCATGTTCTTCCCTTTACTATTTATTAAATTTAGTATTCTATCCAAGTGATACTGATCTTTAAACCCTTATGGGGTGTTTGGTTGCATGATAATTTTTTGTACATTTTCGTGATAAAAAAATTATATTAAAATAAAAAGTAAACCAACTCATGACATAAAATTATCATGTTTGGAGGGATGTGATTACAAAAAAGAGTAACCACCGCACATGACCAAATAAAGTGGGGGACCACAAGAAAAAAGAAAGAGGTGAGACCCTCTTTTTTTGTTTAAGAAGAAAATCACTTTCAAAACATAAAATTGTCTTGGTTGTCAAACACCTCTTTTAACAAGTTTTCTTACAATTTTTAAAAAGTAAAATAAAAACCTCAATTATCATGCAACCAAACACCCCATTAGCTTCGAAAATGTCTCTCTATAGTTCCTATTAACCATTTTTGACTATCTGTCCTTACAATATGGAATGCAAACAACATGCACTATTGTATGTCATCTTCTATATCTTTTGTTAATTGATCCGTAATTAATGTAAAAATTAATGTTTTCTTACATATCTTTGATATAAGTAAATTAGATCTCTTTTTCTCCCTTAGTTATTCAAATAATTGCATTATCATATATATCTTTTATCACTTATTTTTCCTAATAGCACCATCTTTTGCTCTAACACCTACCACTAAATATCTCTTGAAACTCTATCAGAAGTTCTTTTTAGATCATAACCCATCATCTAAATCTTTCTTCGTATCATTATATTTCTCCATCATGCCTCTAATAAGAAAACTAACTTTCATTGTGATCAACTATACATAAATCTAAATTGATTAGTTAAAATATTTATACTATCTCATAACTATTACTCAATAACTTTCTTCTATAATTTTATAGTATGGCTCATGAGCTCGATCCCTCTAAAATTTGAACAATCTTGTGTATCTTGTTTTTTTTCATAAAGATAAGTGTATTAAAACTTTCTCCATTCTTTTGATATTTTCTTAGAAATTTAAAATTTGTTAAATAGTCAAGTAAAACTAAAATATTTTACAACGAAACTAAATTGGCACGGTGTGGCAAAGCACTATGAATCTAACATGTAATTTCTTTGAAATAAGCAAACAAAGATACATGTCTAAAGTATTTGAATGGCCATGAAGTTACCTGGATCCTAGTCACTTTTCCTTGGAGAATGCTTAAAAAGCAAGCACAAGGAAGAATTAAACTCTGCATGAAATAACTAAAATAAATCATACTCGATCATTTTACTGTGTCATGAGAAAGTTAACTCAGGAACAATATATAGATAACTCACCACGAGCATAGTGAGGAAGGATCCAATTAAAGACATCACCAAGCCTGAAAATCAGTGTTGCACAGTAACATTGGATTAGAATAAGTTGGTGGGTCAACATAATTCTCATACACTGGGGGTATTTTGACGAATGTAATGTAGGGCAGTGGTCAGTTTCATTGAAAAAAATAGTAGAGGAGCTATTGTTAGAATGAAAGTTTTAGATTTAATGTGCTTACATCAATACAAACGTATGCAACATTAAGAAAATAACATACGCAAACATGTCACTTGGAGCAAAACAGTCTCAGTGCACAATATATTACATTTTAAACATTTTACCACATCGTTAGTTAATCAAGTATGAATATCTGAGGTGCTAGAATGTGATGCCAAATGTTACGGTGATTTAGTTGTAAACAAAATGCTTCCTAATGCAGGTGAAGGATAGAGCGGTTTCTTCCATATGCTTTATTTTTTTTTGTTGTCTAGGGAGGCAGCGCGAAATCTTTTAAATTGTTAGCCCTTCTAAAGAACAGATTTACTTTTGGCATTCAAATGTCTATACGCATTACTTATCTTGACCCGGTGTTAGAGGAACCAAAACATAGTAAATGAAACGTAAATTGATAAAGAGAATTACCAAAGAAAGGCACCGAGAGTGCCACCAAGAGCGTAGAGATCACCAGTGCAGATCTAATAATGATCGCATACATGTGCGCCTTACGCTGACTCGCAGGTATCAGCTCCTCCAAACTGAGTGCCAAGGGGGTGATAGTTACTGCATACGTACTTCTTGTTAGGGAAAACAGCAAAATTCATTAGATGACTTAAGTATACAGACAACATTTGCGTAAAAAAAACAATTATATCGTTTGCATTTGATTTGTAAAAATGTGGGGCAGAATGGTTGAAGGATATTTAGTTATTGGATTCACCACCTGCAAAATAGAAACATAAAGCAAGTCACGCAAATGAAAGGAAGAACTTCTATATATATAATATAATTACACAATCTCTAGGCAGTTATTTTCATTTACCGTGAAGGAATATTTAACACTAAATATTATTTTAAAATATTAAACAAGTATGAATACTTCAGAAAACTTACGAAAATTACGCCTGCTTCTCTAATGGTTCAATTCAATCAGTGGGTATGTAACTTGAAAGAATAAAATGATTTTTTTATAAATAGAGTTTATAGCATTAAAAACTTGTACAACGAAACACGCCAACACATATTATGCAAGCTGGCATTTGACCTGAATTTAAATGTCTAGAGATTAATTTCAAAGTCCCTTACTTTGTGAAAATTATATATATATAACAATTCAATTAAAATTAAGTGACTTTTAAAAGTTGACCGTTACATTCAGACAAATACTTTAGAAATTTCAACAAACAGTATGAGAATCTGAATCTCTAAAAATTCAAAGTTTGGACATTTTATCAAACAGTTTAAATATAGATCAGATGCTAGAAGTTGGCAAATTGCCTCAAAATCTTAAGCAAATTTGTGCAATTTTGCCTACAATTTATACATAAAATAAAAAATGTAGAAAATCTATTTAATTATGAATGGGAATAATAACTTGAAACAAATAGTGACAACCTATATGTTCCAAAGAAATGCAATTCCTACAACGGAAAGAGTAGTTTTATAAAACTCCTTAAATGATTATATTCTTAGCAATATGTTCAACAAATAACACTCTAAAAGGTCTTTAACAGTAATGTTCTATTTAAAGGAGCAAATTGGTGAATCAGATCAGCTGTGAAGAAATAATGAGTTATTACACTACACCAAAATCAATAACTATGGCACGTATCCTATGCACAATTTTTAGAACGATGCCAATCTTGAATTGTAACATTTCAATCTGTGAATATGTTAAAAAATTAAATCAGTAGACGACCAACAATATCGATTAACTATTTTTTGGAGGTTGAGTTGAAAGAACTCTGAAGTTAAGTATACTATCTCTGGAAGATAGGTGACCTCCTGAGAAGTAGCACAATTATTGAGCCAGTCAGCTGAATTAGTCGATCATTACATATGATATTAGAGCATTGCCCCGGAAGGTCCATGTGACTCGTCTGGGTATGTGATATGTGATATGTGTAATTTTGACGAGGACGTCAAGTCTTTAAGAGAGTAGATTGTAACATCTTGGTTTGTGAATATGTTAAGAGATTAAATTAGTGTATTACCAACAACATCAGTTAATCATTTCTTGGAGGTTGAGTTGAAAGAACTCCGAAATTAAACATGCTATCTTTAGAAGATGGGTGACCTTCTAGAAAGTAACACAATTGTTAGACCACTTAGTTGATTTAATCGGTAGCAAGTCCCAACCTGCTCCTAGAGGGTGGCAGGAGCCCAATCCTAACATTGATTTTTATTGGGATCAAGTCCACAGATCAGCTTACCTAAAGACAAGGGAACAGTCCACCCTGACAACTTTGGATCAGTTTTCATCCAGTGAATCAGCCGATCCTATCCCTATCAGGATCGGGGTCACCACCCATAAATATGCCTTGTCAATGCGAAACAACAAAAGATACAAACTAATTGGTCATTAAAAATACTAGCGAGCTGTTTAGCTACATGATAAAATGAGTTTTGATTGCAAAACTATATTTATAACAAATCATGTTATAAAAAATGTTTACCAACACAAAGATACAAAGAATTTCTTCTCGAACAACAAAAAAGTACGAGTCATCTTTCCATCTTGTGACCTCATATCCAAGGCAGGCCAGATTGTGGATCAGGAGCATATTGGCCCACTTCTCACCAACCCTAAGTGGCTACGGATCATAAATAGATCCAATTTCAAAAATAAATTAATGCTGAAAATTGTAAAAAACTTTGAAATAGTAAATGACATTAAAAGACTGCCGTTGTAATTAAAAATATTATTGAAATACTAAATTCAGATCTATACTTTATATCGGACATATTAAAAATTAATTGATTTAATCATTGATAAATAAAAGTACCTAATTATATATTTTAACTAATTATACTTATTATATTTTCTATACTTTAAAGTCTTGAATATTTTTATAATAAAGGAATATAGTTAAAAATATATTTTTAAAATTTATGAGAAAATATGTATATAAACAATTAGAATAAGGAAAACTTTAAAATAACACAAACTTAAATAGGAAGGGTTCAATATCCGGTGAGATCTGGCCACCTCGGCCAGCGTGCCAATGACAGATAGGCCACTTCGTCACAGAAGGAATCCGATCGGATCAGCCAGCATTGGCCAATCAATCTGATCCTTCGAACAATGCTCCTATCTCTCTCTGTTATACATAGTCCTCAACTTTTTATCATCGTATATCTCACTAACCCGGTCATTTTATGTGTAACTATTTAGTTTTGGTGTGTGTACATCTAATTTTAGAGTTTGATACATCTCGGTGTTTTGAGAGAAGTTTCTCAATTTTCTCGTAAAAGAAATGATGTGATAATATGGTTTGATGATATTTGATAATGATTTGATAACATCACATCATCTCTTTATGAAAAGACTCGGGAACTCTCCTGAACCGAACTCATAAATTTATGGCATTTGTGCATATCAAACCACATTTTCGTGTGTGCGGTCGTCTAGGGGACTCTCGTGGTAACCATCGCTAGCGGGAGGGACACTCTCCTCTCCCCATCCGAGAAGTGCTTCCGGAGTCCCTATGGACGCGTCCGCACGGTCCTTCAGAGTTCATTAGCTTAACACGCGCTAGAGTGACCTCTAGGATAAAAATTCTTGTAAAAAAAAAAAACTTGTGCTGATACCATGAACGAGCCAAGACGGAGTATGCGATATCAAGAAAATAGAGTTTATAATGTAAAGAAAACTGAATGCGGGCATTACCGTTGTCCATACGGCGATCTTCGAAGCGACAAATTCCTGCGGCAAGTTGAGGGTAAACTGAGATTGCGTGGACTCTCCAAACATCATGTAGCCCATGACCGCAACGCCAGCAAACATCACCGTACACATCGTAAAACTGCGAATGCACGAGCACAAGTAAGGATGTTTGCATGCTTTGTTTGATCTAGAACAGAAAACGACATAACAGGGAGAAAGTTACGTTGTGAACAGGACTGAGGGGTACTGGCCAGGTTTCTTCAGCGAGGAGTAGATGTTGGGGAAGACAGCATGTCCGGAGTAGCAGTATCCATAGAGCCCAATGGCTATGGGAAGACTTTTGAAATCAAGTACCGTCCCTTTATTCGCAAAACCAACTCGATCAACTAATCCAACCCAAAACAAGCAAAAGACCACTAGCAACGAAGCAATAACACCACCAGCTGCAAAAAAAAAAGAGATAGCGATGGCCGTTCATAGTAATGAAGAAAATTCAAGAAACAGAAGTCATGCAACGATAAGCTTGGCCGAGAGACATGATTACATCTAAAAGTGCAAAAGAATGTAAACGAAGAAAAAATCATGTTACTCCCCTTTCTCGGACAATTTTGATTTGATCATACAGGACCACAGTTAAATTTCTTGCTAGTTTCAGATAATGCAATCCAACCAGAAAGACCCATAACAAAAAGTCTAGACGATAAATGACCGGAGCGGAATTTCCCAATTCACCTGAAATGTAACTAAGAACGCTTAGGTCCCGAAGCCACGTGGTAGGAAGAACTACGATGGTGGTCACCACGGCGAAAAACACGTGAGGACTGAGATGTAGACCGCCAAGCTCCAGCTGCAGGTGCGGGAACAACGATGACAAGTTATCGCTTTCCAGAATTATGTACTCCACGCAGCAACCCTGAAATGAACAGTTGCACTGCCGTGAGACAAGGTGCATTTGGGTGAGAGTGCTGGGAATGATTGTGAAATAATCTTTATCTCTCTCCGCATTTCAAAAAAATCTTGATTTTGTGTAATAATTTATCATCGATATAGTCTAGGTATTAAGTTGAGGGAGAAGAGAAGTAATGAATTTATCTTTTTCTTATTTAAAAATCCTAAGTTGAATCAATATATGAAAGTCAAAAAAAGATAAAGTGCATTCAGATAGAATTATATGTCAAAGACATTTAATGATCAAAATATTTTCTATAATCTCAACTAAATGCAACCATAACCCGAGTTCTATATACATGTGTATATAGTCTCAAGTAATCGGTACCGACAATGAAGTTAATAAGGACAATTGAAATTATTATCACACACTTTTCAGCAAATCTGGCATTCTAAGACAGCATGGCACATGAGTGATTCTTAGGGTAGGGTACTTACATATAACTCAAGATAAAGAACTACCTGCACGGAAAGAAGCAAACGTTCATGTGTTAGCTAAAGGAAATCCAATAATAATTGATATATGTGCAAAACTGGGCTTATATTTGCTGCTCACAGATATGAGAATACGGCCAGTGGTTCCGAAGGCAGCTTGGCCAATATCTGGATACGTCTCGAGACCAGGCTCGCTGTCGAGGCAGTGCCGCAGAAGAATCCCGGTGTACCAAGACAGCGCGGCGAACAACAAGAGGACAAATAGGCCGAACCACCCCCCTTCTTTTACGGCGTAGGGTGTTGACAGGATACCCACACCGCATAGCACATTTATGCCTGGGAAACAACAAAGGAAGAGAGGGGCAGAACCAAGCGTATAATAGGTTAGATTGGAAGAGTTCAAAATGCATCCATCATAAAAAATATATTACGTCTCTGAAATCGGCAGCGGCCAATCAGTGAATGCCTGCTCCATTCACGCCTAAAATATTTGCCTGTTCACCTGTAACATTTATATTTCTGTGTTCCTTTTACGTTGCGGATAGAAATAATTAGCATCGGAGATTATCGATCGAATGAGGCGGAACCATTTAGTGGAATAGGTCCTGCAGTTATCAATTTCAATCAGTTTTACTATCTCATAGTAATTTGTTCCCGATTTAGCGTAAGCTATGCGAAGTCCTATGACTCATATCACATTTAGTAATTGGGCTTCAGACCGAGTTTGTTTATCATATCACACAAATTAGAACAGGATTTACGAATTTGTTTTTCTACAGACCGAGTTCATGGGCTCTGATTGATAGGCCTTAACTTATTAATGACGTTAGGTGTGTCGAAGTATACAAACAGATCAAAATATCTGGGCCGAGTTATACTTGAGATTTTAGGGCTCTTTAGTAAAAATGCTAGCATTCTAAAAATAAATATTTAAGGACGGCCAACATGCCGAGAATGCATTTTTTTGTGTTTTGAAACGTGTACTAACATCGGTATAATTTGAATAGCTAGATGTCAATGATTTACATCAATAATAAGCAGCAGAATGATCCCACTTGTTTGGTATTATATTTAGTTCTTGCTGCTAAAGCAAAGAACTGCAATGAATACAGTTATCTGGTCTTGTTTGTCGGTGTAGCCTCACGGGTGTCACAGCCACAGGATCGAACCCGGGATTGTCTGTTAGCAGGACTTCATGTTCACTATGGCAGTGCCGTGGTATATCTGACCAAATCTATTCCTTTGTTAAAGCAGGTTTGCTGTATATGGAGCCGTCTATTTCTCTATTCTCCTGGCGGCTTCACTAGTGAGGTCAAATAGGTTGGTCTGACCCAATAGCTAGTTGGGTAATAACAGGTTGGGCAAGGACCATAGTATTCAGGTCCATTGGGTTTCTATCAGGCTTGGACTTGATCTTCATTTTTTTTCCCATCTGGCCTTGGCGTGAGTTGGATTAGCCCAAGATAACCCACTGACTACAATATGTATATGTCCAAAATACTTATTACTATATATTTTTTATATATAAATGTGAATATTACAATTTACAACTACTGAGCAATAAAAGTTGCTTAATTTATATGGTGGGCGTGGATTTTCCGAATTGGCAGAACATAATCTAATACAAGAATATCAATATGTAGCCACGGAGTTGACAAGATTATGAAGGGCGCCACAAATGATATTGTTCTTTATGATGGAGATTAACCAACGAATTAATGTAAATTACCTTGAATTTATAAATGATTTTGTTAGAAGGATCAATTCGATTAAGCATATTAATGTAAGTTATCTTATGCACTTGAGTTTATCTGTGTAAAATTATGCATGTTACAGGTTTTATATAAGGAGACGTCACATGCATTTAGATCACCCCGTTTGGATCCCCTATTTATGTATGTGGCTAGTATCATAGCATGCATATTGTTAGATCTGGTTTAGACTTATTCATTGATGCCTACAGTTAGATCAGATCACAAGTAAAGTCCCATCAAGGGTGTGACTGACATTAGCTAATGGTTCCAACCATAGGTAGGTCCTCACGCACATACCCTTCCGCTTCAATTACGACTGAGCAATGACACGACCTATTCATGATGTCCCCACTCCTC
The DNA here is from genome assembly GCA_036172225.1 of Cryptocoryne crispatula var. balansae. NCBI lineage: Eukaryota > Viridiplantae > Streptophyta > Magnoliopsida > Alismatales > Araceae > Cryptocoryne > Cryptocoryne crispatula. Next base: position 7,978,411 of record CM069922.1, on the reverse strand, counting down.
GGCCCATAATTGAACTACCAACTCCAAAATTGAAGTTTTATTCGGGGGAACAAAAGTGTCGAAAAACCTTGCCGGTATCTGCTACTGTAAGGTGCTTTGAGAAGTCGAAGAAACCCATGCTAATTATAGGACCGGGGGGGGGGCATCTACACGAGAGCAACCTGTCTCTGCACGATCTGAGAAGCGGAAACCCGTCTGGTGAATGGCATGTGCTCTCTCAGGCAACCCCCCCCCCCCCCCCCGGGGGGGGAGGGGGGGGGCAGGACACGGCAGGGCTGACTCCATCCATGTGCTGTCGGATGAAGAGCACATGCGCCCAGCTGTGACTCCCGGCGACCACATATTAAGGACAAATCTCTGTCTGACGACACGGCTGGGCTTGCGGCCGCTGATAGCAGGAGTCACTCTGCTACACTTGTCTTGCCCTATTCGTCTTTCATTAAACTTTATTGGCTTCAATCTTTTGGTTGTGTATCTTTAGCACTCTTAGTATACGGGAAGGATGGTAATAACCAATCAAAGTAAGTGGAATAACGACGGAGCACCAAACGTGAAACAGAGTCTCGTGGTTTCCGTGTTCGGAAGGCTACTCCTGATTTGACGTGAACAACCCCTTACCATAAGGATCATAGTTAATGGCGGTGTTTGGTTGCACGGTAATGGAGGTTTTTATTTTAATTTTTAAAAATTGTAAGAAAACTTGTTAAAAAAAGATGTTTGACAACCTTGACAATTTTATGTTTTGAAAGTGATTTTCTTCTTAAACAAAAAAAGAGGGTCTCACCTCTTTCTTTTTTCTTGTGGTCTCCCACTTTGTTTGGTCATGAATGATAGTAACTCTTTTTTGTTATCACATCCCTCCAAACATGATAATTTTATGTCATGAGTTGGTTCACTTTTAATTTTAATATAATTTTTATCATGAAAGTGTACAAAAAATTATCATGCAACCAAACACCCCATAAGTAGATCAGAACTTTTTTTTTTTGGTCAGGGGTAGATCATAATTATTTCGACTCTCAAAGATGAGGACGGGCCGGATGTAATCAACTACAAGTTTACGATACCATCCAAAGAAGGCCTACAAAGAAGTGAAGAACCAACTACTGACCGAAGTAACCGGTTTACCATGATATCTCAAGAGGACCTACAAAGAAGTACTATTTACATTACATCAACTTCACTCTTTTTGCTATAAGAAAATTGCCATTGATCGATTCACTTCTGACAACTCCAGGTTGGAGAACTCAATGACAAATGAGTACCATTTGTCTCTAGTCTCGTTTCAATCTGAATTTCTTTTACGTGTCTTGAGGGTTATCCCTTGTGAACTAATTCTCTTATCTAGTAAAACTAAAACCTTCAAGTTTTAGTTTATGAACCCCTCCAGGTACCAAATCGGGCCTCATAAAAGCCCGTTCTCAAGTTGTTTTACATGGATCTCGTGGTGTCAGTATAAGTTCTCAAGTTAGCAAACATCACACTTTTGCTTCTAGCTGCGTCATTAAACAAAATACTTCAGGTTTTTAAGTTTCATGGTAATAGGTAAATGCATGGAGCAAAAGAAATATGCCAAGTAAATGCGAGAGAATACTAGAAAATAGGAGGGCTATATGGGGCATACCGTTCAACACTGCATGGCCGTAGGAGCACTGCCGCACGACTGCTAGCTCGTCGGAGACTTTGGGAGGCTTCTGTTCGTCTTTGACCTTCACTGACGACCTCCTGGTTTTAAGAGGGGGCAGAAGCGCGTGAGAGCTACGTCTACCATCTTCTTGCTGCGGCTCGGTTGGCACGCTTGTGGGCAGCAGAGGCTTGATCAGGGACGATATTATTTCGGGTGTGTGCTTCCCTTGGAACGAGGAGGTGAGAAACGAACTGCTCAGCCTGCTCAGATTGGGTGTCCCTAAAAAACCAATTGTTGGTGGAGTGACGCTGCTGTATATGTCGATAGATTGCCTGCACAAACAAGAGAACAAGAGGAGAGTATCAGGCAGATAAGTGGGCGACAGAAGGATGAAGTTCTTCTGCAAGAAGTGCATGTCTACTAATTCGAGACATGTACCAGAATTAGAGTATGTCTATGATTTCATTTCTCAGGGCCGTTAGTATCACCATTTACTATAATTCTGGAAGTGTTATGCAGACATGAATAAAGCTAATGAGGGTGTTTGGTTACACGACAAATTACATTTTTGTTACAAAAATATATATCATCAATTATTAAAAAATATATTTTATTAACTTTATAAAAGAAAAAGACCTCTTGAAAGTATTCACTCTCTTTATAGCAGATTCCTTCTGAGACAAAAAAAAAGAAAGAGATGATCTCTTTTTTCTTGAGGTCTCACGACTTTTATAGTTATATATGGCCTCACTTTTTTTGTTATCATATATCACCTATGAGCAATCTCAGCTACGTTAGCGGTGGCATGGGTAACTAATGCTCTTATAGAAAACATTGTCTACGCTGTTGTCATCTTGCTTAAGGCATGGGTAACTAATGGGTAACATTTTTTGTTATCACATTCCTCCAAACATGATAATAGTAGATAGTGCTACGGTTGAAAAATGATGGATGAAGGAAAAATGATTGATGAAGAAGAAGCTAACAGACTACGAAGGTCTCGAATCCTCTGACTCAAGTGTTCCCTGTCCCACCAGACTCACCAGTGGTACGTAAGCGAGCAAGGAGGCAGAGACGACGTGAAAAAGACGCCGAAAAGACGAAAGACAATTGTCTGTTTTTTTTTTATAATCGCCAAGCGACATTAATTACCATCGAATAAAAAATAGGAAACTAGCTGTCTGTCAGTCACCCTCCACCGATGGAATCCTCGCAGCCTGCTACAATGATTCCTATACCGCTATACCTGATCCAGCAGAAATTGGAGCCATCAATGCCGCGGGATCCGTGGCGTCATCTGGCACAGCCGCGGGCCACGGGGATGGGCGTAACAAGGGCCACTGGAGTTCGGATGGCCGCCTTGTGTCATCGAAATCAAGCCGGATACAGCCAACATCCCGCTTCATCTATATCCATTTATATTTATCGTTCTAATGAATTTCTGTTTCTTAAATTGTACCCTCCCTCGTTTTGGTTCATCTGGTCATGATTGGGCTTATAATCCAAAAGAAAAAAGAAATCAAAGGCGAGTTTCGCTGCGTGCATCGGCGCATCTTGCCGTCATGACTTCGTCTATACCGCCGCCATTGCTCCCTGCTTCTTCGCAACAAAAAAAGTAGAAATGGAATGCGCGTCCGTCTTACCTGTAACTCTGGGGCCAGGAGGTGGTGTAGGAGTTCGGGCGGCTTCGAGGGGGACTGCTGCAGGAGGATGATCCATCCGAAGAGTCCGAAGCGTAACCAGCCTTGCCGTCCTCCAGGCCGCCCTCTTCCACCTCATCGAAGACCTCGCCCTCCTCCTCGTCCACATCCGTCTCCTCCGCGTACAGGCTCCGATCCGACGCCGAATCATTCATCCTCCCGCTCGGTCCCGTATTGCTCTGCATCTCCTGCAAGAAAAAAAAATAGCTCTATTGGCAAAGGAAACCATCCGGGACACTCCGCTAAAGACACATCCACAGGCGCGCAGACACCGACGGAGATCTCCGGGCACTCACTCTTTGCAGCCGAACCGATCTCGGTGCCAGAAAATTGACAAAACGGAGCACAGGGATCCGAACGAGGTGACCGCCATGCGGAGATGCAACACGCAGACTGCAGAGAGGACGAAACGAGAGAGAGAGAGAGAGAGACTAACAGCGAGGGCTCCGGTTTCCGCTCCGGCGATTTCTGCTACCGTCTGCGGCGGCGGCGGCGGCGGCGGCGGGGAGGTGCTCGCGTTGTGCCCCCGTCCGGCGGGAGGAAGCGCGCTCGCGCCGGTCGGCGTCCGCTACTAGTGACTGGGAGAATGTGCGGAGGGGAGGGGGATGGAAGGAGGGAGCGTATAAAGGAGATAACAAGGAGCGGCTCATTTTACGAAAATGTCCTCGGTTGCCATGGTTACAACTTACAAGCTTTCCAATAACCAGCCGTGGCCCGCCCAAATTATTTAAACGTCGAAAACTCCAGCTCGCTAACGGGTCGGAGTCGGATTTCGGTCTCGAGAGTTTCGGATTTTGGTCCTATAAAAGGATCACATATATGCTAAGGCCAGAGAGAGAGAAGGATCTTTTCATCATAAAAGTTTCGCCTTCTAGTTGATTACTGGCCATCGTGATATTTATGACATTTTATGTTACTAAAGTGAAAATGTGGAAGTACATATTTACTTGTCTTCGAATTTCCATCCTCTTGTACCGTTGTACGTGGAAGCATGCTATGAACATTTCCATACGGCAATTTCAACAGTACAATAATAGGAGGATTAAAATGTTTATAAAAAAAATGTTAGTAGAAAAGACTTGTACCGAATCTTGTGGGGATGCCCCCGAGGACAGCTGCCGACCGCATGTGTAACACGGGCAACACGACATACAATCAACCAATAGCAGGTGGGGGTGTTCACCATCCTGTACAAACCGGTGAATCGGAAATGAGCTAATTCGTTTGTTTCGGCTTGGGTTAAACAGGTTAGTGGCCTGGATCGGTTTCGGTAAACCGTCAACCCCTCGGAATATATTAAAAAATAATATTTTTTGTATTAATAAATAGTATTATATTTTTATCATACATAGTATTATATAAGAGTATATCTTTTAGATTTTTTTAATCTAAAGATCGATACTTTATATATATTTATATCTCAAACAATAATATTTTAATTATCGGTTTGAACTGAACTAGAATGGTTGAGTTCGGTTCGAATCAGTTTGGAATTTCGGTTTGGTTTGAGTTCGAAAAAATATCTCAACTCGAATCAAACCAAATCACGAATGCCCCCTCCCCCGGTGGTAAGTGTTAATAAGGTGTTTGGTTACTAAATCAATCGAGCTTTTATTACAATTTTACGATTTTGCAATAAGACTTATTTAAAAAAGTGTTTGGCGATTAGTACAGCTTTTTGTTTCGAAAGAAATTTATTTTTGAACAAAAAGAGTTTAACCTCTTTTTTTATCTTGTGCTTTCTCACCTTATTTGGTCATATATGACACATTCTTTTTGTTATTATATCTTTTCCAAATATGACAATTTTATGTCAACAGTTACTTCATATTTTATTTTAATATAATTTTTTATCATAAAAATTTATTGTATTACCAAACATCCCATAAAACATTATAATTGATCACTTACATTCGTGCTGCGCGCAGATACTCAAGTTATAATCATTGCTTCTGTCTTGAAGAGAAATAAGGGGTTAAATATTGCAAAGTCAGGTTTCTTCTCAAAGTAGAGGACAAGGGACTCAAATCAGCAACGAATTTTGTGGACAATTGATTTTTTTCTTTAATAAATAGTCAGAAACTTTTGTTATCTTCCGCTCCTTGGTGTTATCTGTATTAATACTATCAATATGATCGGTCATGTTAAATGAATTTTTTAACCATTTAGTGATTTCATCAACTCGAGGTCAGCCCATTTACCGTCTGGCCCAAAATATATTGACCCGGCCCGACCTGACCCATACTACATTGTTAGCCCGGCCCGACCCGGCCTGCAAAAATTATTAATTTGGCCTTGCCCGACCCGACCCGACCCAACTTTATATTTTTTAAATAAATATTTATTATATATGATAAATTTAAGTATTTAAGATAACATTATAAATTTGATAGTAACTTAATTAAAAATATTTTTAATAAGTATAAATGATCTTTTTGACATAAAAAGTTGAAAATCATTTGACCCATTTAGCCTGCATCAGTCCGCTTCGGCCTGTATGTCAGCCTGACTAAAGTTCGTCGGCCAAAATCTTTGGCCCGTCAAATGACCCGCAGTCGGCCCGGCCCATGAACCCGAGGACTGGCCGGGCCCATTGCCATCCTTATTCAAGATATAATTGACAAAATCAAAGATCAATAAGATTTAATAAAATACTTTATATTCAGGAACTGTGGAAATTCGCAACAGAGTTTGGCTATCTTACTATTGTTAATTTATTAAATGTAGATATTTTACACCTTTCCGCTATATGACAACAGATAAAATATATGCTAACAATTGTGTATCCAACATTTATATTAATATTGATACAAGTAGACACCTGTTTTATGTATCATAATTTGTTTGAATTAATAAATTTAATATTAATAATGATGGTCAAGCACTTGTTGACAATTTGTAACAGTATCAATTCTCAAATTGATTGTAACATTTTACTTGAATTAGTCTAAGAACAGAGTGACTTTCCAAGACTGCCAATTAACATGTTGCTTGAGTTAACTAGTAAATATGTTTGTCTCACAATAGCTTACAACCCTCACATGTTGTTAGGTTGCACGATAAAATGAGTTTTTTCTTTGTTTAAAAAGGGTATTTTCTGTTCTTATTCCTTCGTTCACAAAAAAAAAAGTTTGATTCTTTTTTTTCTTTTGAGATTCCCCCATATCTTTTAGTTGTACATGGTCTTCCCACATTCTTTTTTTTAAGTCACATATCAACAAACATGGCAGTTTTATATAATTAGCTATCTTATATTTTATTTTAAAATATAATTTTCTCCAATGTGCACGTGCTGACGTGCAATCATAAAACCTATTAGAAATATTAACATTAAAATTGGTATGATCAAGTATTACATTTAATATTGATGTAGGTTGGGGAGTGCGCAAAATGGTTCAAACCAACCAACCAATCCCAATCGATCAGTTTAGTTTAGTTTGACTGACTTAGAGGCCTTCCAAATCAAATTAAAGTGGCTCAAATAGTCTAATTTCAAAATAAAATTCAAAACCTCGATATCAAATGATTGGTGTTGGCTATATGAATTCATCTTTTTCATTTTTCACAGTCTTCCGCTAAATCCTCTCGTATACCTAATCCATCTAAGTCATGCTGGATACGTCTACACTAAGTTAAATTGAGCCCACCTCTCTGTCTCTTCTTTGCTGACAACCCCAAGGTATCAACTCATGCGACAAGTGCCTCAAGAGAACGTCGCTTGATATGTCCAAACCAACAAAATCTCCCCCTCTTTAACAATATCCTCGATTCTCGCAATTCTCACTTTATCCCTTGTGTACTCATTGCGGATTCTACTTTTACTTGTGTGGTCACATATCTACCATAACATCTGCATTTTAACTACACTCAATTCGAAAATATACTTTTTTCTTAATTGTCCAATACTCACTACCGTAGATCATGACGGGTCTTATAACTATGCGATAGAATTTTTCTTTCAATTTTAAAAAGATTTTACGGCCACATAGAATCATTGTCACATATCTCTATTTAAGGTTTAAAGTTTGAAGTTTAGGATTTAGGATTTACGTATGGTTGACATATTCATCGCATTTTCTCCCCATATATAATATTAAACCCGAATATATAAATTAGGTACCAAGTACGTGGACATTTCTGCTCAAATGTTTAAATAGTCTAACTTGATTAACATAAAATATTATAAAAGTTACATTATATATAAAATATCATATATAATTTTATAATAAAATAACAACTATTCTAATTTGTTATGACTGAAAAGCATATACGGAAATAATTATTTAATTCAGTTCATGAGGCAGAGGGGCTGCATTTGGAGGTGCCACGTTAGGGATTGAAACAAGTACAGCTGTGCCGACCACCATATCAGCTTATTTATTTATGTTTAAACATGACCTCTGCAGTTCCACGTAAATTTGACCTGTATATATTAATTTGATCATGACTCGTCAAAAGTTTATTATATTTGAGTTCTGGTTGATCCATCTCAAATTACAATAAAATTGGATCAAAATTTGAGTGCAAGTTTGATTCGTACGCCATTATAAAATTCAAATCTGTTTGCGTACCTCCCATTTTAATTTAAACTTAACGAGGTGTTTGGTTGCATGACAATGGAAGTTTTTATTTTAGTTTTAAAAATTGTAAGAAAACTTGTTAAAATATGTGTTTGACAATCTTGACAATTTTATGTTTTGAAAGTAATTTTCTTCTTAAACAAAAAAAGTGGCTCTCACCTCTTTCTTTTTTCTTGTGGTCCCCCACTTTGTTTGGTCATGAATGATGGTTACTCTTTTTTGTTATCACATCCCTCCAAACATAATAATTTTATGTCATGAGTTGGTTCACTTTTTATTTTAATACAATTTTTTATCATGAAAGTGTACAAAAAATTATCGTGCAACCAAACACCCCATAAAGTAAGTTCACTTTGAAACTATGTATTACATTTCATTGATACTATGTACTTTTAAATAGTATAACTTTTTAAAGTGTTTAATTAAATAAACAAGCTGCTGGTGACATGGAAATAAATAGTATAAAGTTGGTTTTTTACGACTTTATGAAATCAAACCTCTTTAAAATATTTATGAAAATAAGTCCACCACATTGTATAAGATTTACGAGATCGATCGGGTTCTCTCGTACGATTGTTCCGAGATAAGTTCTTCCATCTAGACATAAAAAAGAAATTGAAATGTATGATTTATCATGGTTTGATCTTGCTGTACGTGGTTCAGTTCAAGGGCGGTCTTGCTCCATGATTGAGGTCGCATTTGTCCGCCACGAGGACAGCACACCGGACACATCTCTGCCTCGTCGGCAGCATCCCGATCGGGACTCCACGTCATCCCACGTCCGCATCTCCCTGGTGCGCTGGTCAAGAGAGGTGCCACGTAGGGGTGCAAACGAACCAATACTCTCCACAAGTAGCTCGAAGCTCGGCTCGATAAAAACTTGACTCAGCTTATTTATTATGTTAAATGAACAAACTTGAACAAAAAATAAAACTCGACTCATTAAACGAGTCGAGCTTGAACAGACTCCTGCTCGGCTCGATAAACTCGCGAGCAGCTCGATTAAATATTATATTATATATTTATTTTTAAAATTAAAATTTAAATATTAATATTTATATATTCTCACTTAAATATATTAAATAATTCAAAAATTAAATTTAAACTTAGATTGAGTTTCATAAATGAGTTAAATATAAAATTTCACAAAATGACTTTTCATTGATTTTGGGTTTAGAAAGGAGTTTGTATATAACTTAAGTTTGAATATGCATTGAATTTTACTCTAACTACTACTCGAGTTCGAGCTCGACTCAGCTCGATTAATAAATGAACCAAACTTGAACAAGAGCTCCACATACTCGCTAAAACTCGAGCTCGAACTCGAACTCGTGTAAAATAAACGAGCCGAGCTTGAACACTATACTACTCGGCTCGGCTCGGCTCGTTCGCACCCCTAGACTGCCACGCACGGGAGCCGATAATACGTACGTTTGGACGATTATTTATCAAAATATATATATTAAAAAAGAGGATGCATATCTCTCTCATGATATATCGTTATTAAAATGTTTGAATATGGTATATACCGGTATTTTTTTCTTTATAAGCATAAAGGTTGACGCATCACTCTGCAGAGCGTTGAGGCATAATTGTTAGATATAATTTAACCTGCACATCATTTAAATTATTATGCTGTCATTAAAGTTACTGGGAGTTCTTAGAAATTTGCCAGCTAAACGTATTCCGGAGTTTTTTTTTTTTTTAAAGCGGGGGGCCGTTTCAGAACAAACGGACAATTTTAGGGACCTTTTCTGATTTTTTATATTTTATAAGGATATTTCAAAAAAAAGGACTGGTCACCAAAACTTCTTATATCACATTGTATAATATATACATATATATATAATCTTGTTCTACAAATAAGATTTTATATTTTTTATTTACCTGGCTCAATCGCCAAACACCCGTACAACGCCGTGCCCAACGGATGATCGAGTCCCCCGTTCGACCATCACCCGGTCGAGTGCTGCCCGTCGCTAACCATCAATATTATCAGTGAGGTGTTTGGTTGCATGTTAATGAAGATTTTTATTTTAATTTTTAAAAATTATAAAAAAACTTGTTAAAAGAAGTGTCTCGCAACTTTGACAATTTTATGTTTTGAAAGTGATTTTCTTCTTAAACAGAAAAAGAGAGGCTCATCTCTCTCTCTTTTTTCTTGTGGTCCCCCACTTTGCTTGGTCATGAATAGTAATTAATTTTTTTTGTTATCACATCCCTCCAAACGTGATAATTTTATGTCATGAGTTGGTTCACTTTTTATTTAAATATAATTCTTTTTCATGAAAGTGTACAAAAAATTATCTCGCAACCAAACACCCCATATAAAAATACGATACAGAATGTAGGAGGGTATAGTATTTTAGTTTGGTTTGTTTTCTGATTTTTTTTAAAAATCTAACGTACTTTACAAGCAAACCAAAACGTTGATGTGATCCGGTTCAAATCATATTTTATGAATATAACTAATGTCTATACATGGTTCTGTTTAGTTTATGTAGTTTGGTTTCATTTATGTTAAATTATATTTTATGTGAACGTGGTGTAAAATTCACATGTAATGTATGAGAATACTTTTACTCTTAAAGCTCTAAACATTTTAATTACTTTTTATGGAAAATATGTATAAATATTATTAATATACTTAATTTAACTTAAATGTTTACTCAACCTTATGGATTCGATCTATCGAAATGATTTGATTTAAAAGATCCTTGAAATCAGATCAAGCGATTATACATCACATCAAATCCGATCAAAACACAGATTTTTTTTATTTGATTTGATTTTACCGAAGAACATTGAACACTTGTAACTAGCAAACTTGGTCAGAAAGTTGAAAGCAAACTACTTTGTAAGAGAATGCACACCATAATAGCTACTAGCTGGATACCACATGATCTCCTTGTATCGCCTAGTTTCATCTTCTATTTCCCAAGGGATTATATATATATATATATATGCCCTGACCATGAAAGCGGAGACTTTTCCACTGTACTTTGTCTCGTAACCCGGATTTTAACAAGCACGGTAAAATAATAATTCGACAATTTAACCGGAGAAATAACTTCTCAAGTACATCGATTTGAAACAAGATAAGATCGATAACACATCCAATCATTACATTCTAATATCACAATAAATTTTTATCAATACAAATCAAATACTAATATACAATATAGCAGATTTGATCATCCTGCTCAAATTTCAACACACCACTACGTTTCTACTATGTTAAATCTGTATTCATGAGAAAAAAAACTTTAAGGATCGGAAAGTGATGAATCACAAAAACCCAATAAAACTTACAACCCTTCTCTACCCTACAATTTCATAACTTCTAAATGATAGTAAGATATACCAAGCCCAAAAATGCATATTATACATGATATAAATAAAGTTAATTTTTCATAGTATCATTAAGCAAATTCTCAACTAATTAAATGACATATGATTTATGCAATGAACTACTAAACTTAAATAGGCATAATAGACATCTACAATAACTTGATAATTGACTAAAAGCTCATTCGTCCAACCATGACATGAACACCAATAACATATTACTAAATAAATAACTTATAATTCTTCCATTGAAATGATACTCCACATCTAATACATCACTAATTAACATGCTACCACGCAAAATAACATTTACTGAGTAAAACATATGTTCCATTTAGACCTTGTAGCCACTTGTACTAGATTTACATATATATTGGAAGTAATCATATAACTAACTAAATCTTATAGTACACTTAGGTAGAGATGTACTTATGATGAACTATGATATCTAGGATCAAAGAATACTCTAGACTGTTCTAATCCCCGTTATTCATGGACAGTACGGTGAAGTATGATTCATCACATAATGTAACTTGCCGCATCAACCACATTTTACAAAATGAAAGTATTCTTGATTCAAACACATCCGCCTGCCAAAATCAACATGCCAATGCATACCTCATATAAGCATTAGAATGATTAGCCACATACATCGTACACATAAATTACTATATATGTAACACTTACATGTTTTCTAGATCTCAAATAACCACATGTTAACATCTTACACACATATATATATGCTTGACTAAGAACTAATATGTAAATTACATGTAATGCATTAACAACAAGTATTTACTAGTTTCGTTTTATATGGATTAAACACCATGTATGACCAAACAAGGTGGGGGGGTGAGAGAACACAAGATAGAAAAAAAGAGGTGACAAAGGAGAAAACATAACACCTCTTTTAACAAATTTTGTTACAAAATTATAAAATTATAACAAAAACTCAATTTATGGTTCAACCAAACATCCCAATAAATTTAAAGGATACAAGAGGAGTTGAGAGGCCAAATGAGTGTGTTGGGGAAGAGTTGGATGCCCTCCATTGGGAATAACTCCCCCCATGTTTGGTTTAAACATTTTCCTAATGAGATTTTCCTTCAATTCGCCAGCATTTAGCAGTTGGTTTTCCTTATGTACATTCAAGTACCGCCTGAGGGGAGTGGGCTGGGTAGGGGGTGCCTAACTCTAGGTTCCGTTTATGCCTCCTGGTTCTTATAGATAGGGGTGTTCATGGTTTGGTTTGGTTTGATTTTTGAGTATTTTTTCTCAAACCAAACCAAACCAAACTATCTCCCAAACCAAACCGAACCAAACCAAATTAATTCGGTGTTTGGTTCGGTTCAAACCAAATTTTATTAAGATATAGTAAATATATCAGTATATAATTTTATTTTGTTCATTTTAAATCATATTCTATTAAAATCTTGTGTATATGTTTATAGATTACATTAATTTTACTTTAAAAACTCTTAAAAAATTTATTTTTATAAGAAAAGATACATAAATACTATCTTATATATAACTTAAATTAAAATATTTAATCTAATTCGGGTTATTCGGTTTACTGGTTTGGTTTGGTTTGGTTTGAAGGGTCCTAGAAACCAAACCAAACCGATCAATAGTTCAAACCAAACCAAACCGAACCAAAGTACTGGTTTGGTTTGGTTTTTCGGGTTGAACCGAACAGTGAACAACCCTAGTTATAGATATGTTTTTCCCATTTCTGACTTTTCCATCTCTGCAGATTGTGTACAACCTAGCTCCCTGCAGGTTTCAATTATAGCCTTCCTTAGCGGTGAATATGATCTCATGTGATCACTTCTTAAAAGTCCTTCTTGATAAAGTTAATCGGATTTGAGTATTTCTGCCACAGAAGGCTAGCTGCTCCTTGATCTATTCAGAGATCTCCGAGTAATCTTCAGCATCAGCACTTGATTTAAATAGTCCCTGCCTCTGCTTCTGAGTCCCCCTTTTGGTGCTCTCAAAGAACTTTGATTTTCTGCCAATTGATTAGCCACAGTTTTGTGTTGACAAGTCTTATTCCCCATCATAAATTCATAATGATTTTTTTTTCTCTTTTGTAGGGAGTACTGTAGGAGCTTCTTAGGTAGGATGTTAGTGGCCATGTGGAGTGAAGATGGTGGCCATATATAAAATTATATCTGTCTGGACTTGAATATTGGAGATCGACCTTTCCTAATTTATACGAGCATCTGTCCCTTGTGCGGTGTTTGGTTACGTGATAAATTGAGATTCCGTTATAATTTTATATTCTTGTAACGGGGCTTCGTTAAAAAAAAAAGATTTTCTTACGACAATTACAATTACATATTTTTAAAGATAACTTATTGGACACAAAAATAAAACGAGGCGTGACCCTCTATCTTTTAGTGGTCCCTCCTTCTCTTCTGGTCATATACGATTAATGTGTTTTCTTTTTTGTCATCACGCCTCTTCAAACGCAGACAATATATTTTAGGTCATTGATTGGTTTATATTTTTATTTTCATACATTTTTTATCTTAAGAACGTACAAAAAATTATCGTCCAACCATGCGCGTATTATAATATATGATCTCATTACATAGCCTTCTTGTAGACTTAGTAGCGGGGGATCTCCAGAATAGAGTTTTGTTCTATATTTAGGGCATTAATCCAGAGGGAACTCACAAAACGATCTCCTGATCTTGTATATGTGTGCATGGATATATATGATGATTTCGCTAAACAGTATTCAGCTTTGGTACATGATGATTCGTATAGCCTTGAGCTAATTAAACAAGATAGTGGCCAAAGTTCAGTCGGACTTGGCTTAACCTCGGAGGTTGGTAAACTTAAAGAAGTGCTTGACCTCTAAACATATCTCTCATGTCTTAACAATTTTTTTAAGAAAAAACATTATGCTTTAATCTGTTGAGTATTTAATTTTACTATAAAGTAGGAGGTTAGACACGACATAAGAATTTAGATCTCTGAATGAAGCCGAGACGGAAATCACTAAAACTACATAAAGTAGTACGTACGTTTCTTCTTTAACAAGTTTTGTCACAAAAAGATATATATATATTTAAAAATAATTTCAACTTATCATGCAAACAAATCACCCCCATAACACTATATCGAATTTGGCATCACTGTTATATGCGTCATCCGCGTCAAATTTATTGTTACTAAATAAATAAAAAATGCTACGAGGCACAGTAACGATTAATATTGTATCCAAATGTGTCCTGGCTAATCAAAGGGCGTTCCGCAGTCCGCATTGGGCCCATTACTGGCTGGCTGCCTCCTTTTATTTTCTGGGACCCGGCCCATTAGAAAGTCCAAATAACAATAACGGTCGAGCATCCCCTCCCTGTTTTACCCCCACCCGGTGGGCGGTGCTACCCGAAAGAAAGCCCGTTAAATTCCTAGTTACATGCTGCTACAGCCGGGTGTTTGGTTGTACAATAAGTTGAGCTCTTACTACAATTGCAACCTTTTTTTAACAAAATTATTGTATAAGAGAGGTGTTTGGCGAATTTATGCTTTTAAAGAGATTCTTTTTCTTGGACCAGAAAAGGGGTGTGACCCTTTTTTTTATCCCGCGGTCTTCTACCTCTTTTTCGTCACGCGTGATAGAGTGTTTGGTTGCATGATAATTTTTTTGTACATTTTTATAATAAAAAATAATATTAAAATAAAAAATGAATCAGCACGTGATATAAAATTATCATGTTTGGAGGGATGTGATAAAAAAAGAGTCACTATCATTCATGACCAAACAAAGTGTGGAGACCACGCAAAAAAAAGAGGTGAGATCCACTTTTTTGTTTAAGAAAAAAATTACTTTCGAAACATAAAATTATCATGATTGTCGAACACTTCTTTTAACAAATTTTCTAATAATTTTTAAAAATTAAAATAAAAATCTCCGTCACCATGCAACCAAACATCCCATAAACCTTTACTCTCTTCGTTTTGATATTCCATCTCTCCCACCACGACGATCTCACCACACATATTCCACTCTCTTGATTACATTTTATTTTAATACAAAGTTTCCGTAATTACAGTGTAGAAGAAAAATAATTGTTTACCTCTTTTACCGGATGTCTCCGAATTGTACGTGTAGCATATTGGTTTTCAGTCTCTATCTCGAACGACCGGAGGGACGGATGCTACGTACCTGACTGATCCCTCCCCCCTCCCCCGAGATTGAGAGATTTATCCGGAGCAAATCCTAATCAAAGGTGGAGTCGGGAGTCGAGACCAGATCAATTTGGTCTTAAATTAACTTGGGTCAGCCGAGATCGTGACCTGAGTCGGGACGAAGTAGATCAGAGTCATCAAAAATAATAATAAAATATTAAATACGAGATAAAAATCTTGAAGTCGAAATCGAGTAGATCGATTTCAGAACCAACCGACTCAAGAAAGGGTCGCGACAGCAACCCGGCATTCCATGCAGCCAGCTGCATGCATGGCCCAGCTCCGGCGTATGGACTTTTGAAGACGGTAAGTCAGCTGGTGGTCGTCCTCCTTGGCGGCGGCGACTGCGAGCCACCCGACATCCGGTCCGGCGAGCCAACCCGACAGAGACGTGTACGTGTTTATAGACATATATATATAACCACGAGGCGGCGCTGGAGCATCTTTGACATGCTGACCATGTATATGATATATATATATATGTATATGTATGTATGTACGTATGTATGTATGTATCTGCCTGCCCCTGTTGCTCGTCATGTGACGTTTCTCCAGTGGACTCCCATGGTCATGCTTAGTTTTATGGCTTGTCTTTGTTTAGGCTTATGGAAAATTGATGTGAAATCAAATTTTATTTTGATATTTGTAGTTGATAGCGTCAAGACTGATATACGTGAACACTTGTATTATATATTATATTTTTGTTTGTATCCAGAATTTTATTATTGATGTTGATATTTAAACACGCATTCATGATTACTATCACTATCAGATTCTCATTTGGTGGATACATAGTCAATGATGAATCTTTTCATTCATCTTTGGTGGATATACAATCTCTACGTACGTACAGCTTGTGATACATTAATTGAGAGGATTCTCATTCTATATTTTTTGCGTTTGTATCTATGAAGCCCTCCCCTCCTAGAAAGATTAATATATATGTGCAACGCTTTGATTGGTAGATTTAACTATTGCTTGGAGTGTTATATGTGTATACACGTTGTGGATATTGCCTAGCTAGTTGAGCATGATAGGTAAGAGTTAGACTCATGTACACACATTAATTACTCTATTATATCAAAAAAAAAAAAGAGTACAGGTTTCTCCCATAGTGACTCCCTCAAACACCTTACACGCATCTTGATTAAGTTGTTTGTCAAGATTATTTACGGAGAGAACAACAAAGCAACTCTAATCTCTTTGAGAACCATTTTATTGTCTACCCAGATTTCTAAACCAAATCTAAAGTCGCCTTCAAATCTCTGAATCGATCAAATATTAAATATTGAAACAATTAAGATTTTGCTAAAAAAATACTAACTAAGGTCATTGTTAACGGGGTCAAACCTTTGTTGCCTAATTTGGTCTCGGAACTTCGATCAACATTTGTCATGGGAAAACATGTGATAGATAATGTTATCATTATTCAAGAGATTAGAAATATATTTAAATATAAGTAAGGTAAGATAGATTACTTTATGACAAAACTTGATATTCATAAAACTTGTGATCATAAGTTCAGGTGAGATTTTTGTATCGTGTTCTCTTTAAAAGGGGTTTTCCTATCCAGCTGGTGAATCTTATTATGCAGTGCACGAGGACTGTTTCACATTCTATTAACCTGAATGAACATTTTTCTGTCAAAATTTTCCCAAGTAGGGGGATCCGTCAAGGTTGTCCTTTATCCTCCTCTTTATTTTTACATTCTGGAGTGCTTTTTTCAATGCTCTCTCAAGTAGCTCATCTCCATAAGATTTCTAGTGTCAAAATAGTTAGGGGGTCCTGAAATCACTCATATCATGTTTGCAGATGGTTTGATAATTTGAGGTAAGACTGATCTTGAATAAATTAAAGTTTTTTTAAATATAATCTTTATTTGGGTATACCTTAGGATCCTTTGGAAGGAAAAATTATTTTATCAAATAATCTAATTAGGGCCTTTTAAAGTAAATTAGCTAGTTAGAAGTCAAGCTTACTATCTACTGCGGGTAGAGCTACACTCATTACTTCTACCATCGAGAATCTTCCTCTTCATGTAATGTCAATTTCAAAGTTACCTGCTAAGACTATAAATAAACTTGAACTACTCAAAAGAAGGTTATGGTGGGCCCATAATTCTACCCAAAATAAGAAAATTCAGTTTGCTAATTGGATGGTTATTAAACAATCGAAGAAGATGAGATGCATGCAAATTAAAGATTTAGAAACTTCTTTGGACCATCTTGCGTATAAAGGGAAGTGTATTTGAGTAAGGCTTCTTTCGGAAAAATATTTAAGGAATTTTAGTTTTTGGCAGGTTCATGCAAAATGCACTGATTCTCATGTTTGGAAGTTTTTACTCACAGTCAGATCTTTTCTATCAAAGTTGCCATGTGAAAGATTAAGGATGGTGTTGAAATTCATCCTTGGAAGTATAAATGGGTTTTTGATGATAGGGACCCTTTGTTTCCTAAACTACCTAGTCATTTTTTTTCCAAGGTTGTTTAAAGATCTTATTACTGAAGACACTTTTAACCGCCATGTTATTTTTAAGTGGTTTGATTATGATTCTATTGTTCGTATCATAAATACTACTATTCATCCAAAATTGAAAAAGACACTCTTTTTTGGCCTTTCACTTCTCATGATTTATTTACTTTCAAATGAAGTAAAAATTCTTCTTGGTTCATCAAATTTGTCTATTCAACGCAAACTTTGGCATCCTAGAGTGGGAAGATTTCTTTCTCACAAAATGCTTGTTTGTTTATGGAAAGCTCTAGCTATCTGGTTCTCTTTCTACCAATCTGGAGGTTCATCGTAGTGCACACATGTTAATCATCTTTGTGTGGATGGAAGAGGAGTCACTAGATCATCTTTTTTTCTTTTGTTCCCGTGGTAGGGATGTTTGGATGCTTTCTCCCTTTGGTAGTAATTTGGATTGGAAGTCGAAATCTCTAACTTTCTTGATAGCTCTATGGTTAGATTGGATGATCTTGAAGGATGAGCATATGGCAAAATTAGGCGTTATGGCATTATCTATTATTTGGCATTTGTGGAAAGTTAGATGCAAGTCGAATTTTAAAAAGAAACATGATAGTTCTTACAAAATTTATCGGTTGGTGATGCTTATAGTTGTTCTTTGTTTGGAGAATGCACCTGCTGATTTTGCTATTTCGGAATCTTCATGGATTCCTCCTGTGCTTGACCATCTTAAAATTAATGTCAATTGTACTACTTCAAATGTTGTAGTTGTTGCCATCAGTTTAGTGGTTAGGAATAAAGCAGGTGATTTAATTTAATGTAAATCGAAACTTTCTTCATCAACTCATCCACAAGTAATGAGGCCGAGGCGATTCATGAAGCATGTTTTTGGGCTTGTTCATTTGCTAATAAAGTTCAAATTGAAAGTGACGTTGAGGGAGTGGTAGAAGCCATCACTGGTCAAGGTATAATGTTGTGGAGACCATAACTCATCATCTCGAAATGTTCTTCTTTGTTGAACTCTTTTCCTCGTATATCTATCTCTTATGCTAGTTGATCTTGTAATTTTCTGGCTCATGCTTTGACTAGGTGGGTCTTGAATTCCAAAATGGAGGATATGTCTCCTTCTCCTCCGTAGAAGTTGCCTTGGTATCATTTTTGTAAAGACTTACCCTAGTTGATCTATTAATATTATGCAATACAAGTAAACCTCAATTATCATGCAACCAAACACCCCATTATACATGAATTATTTGTCCTCAGCGCTTCTAAGGATGAGATTCCCCATGAGTTGCAGCATACAGCATCGGACGAATAAAGAGCTAGGCGCACACTAAAACGTTCCTCTGGTAAATTCCCACAAGAGATGCAATCTCAGATCTCTGCAACGTATCTAAATTAAAGATCTTTTTAGGTATGAGGCATGTGTTTGCGAATTTAAGGTTTTGTGGCTTATTTCTTCTTATTCTTCTTTTTCTTCGAGTCCAAATCACCCCAGTTCCACGATAAAGAGAATACCCTCGACTCCTAATCAAAACAAACCATGCACAACTCCTCATACCATTTAAGTGACGGTTCAATAATAGTGAACCAGTTTTTACTAACCCTTATTAAATCATTACTGAATCCACCGATTCAATAACGAGTTACACTGGTTTCGGTAACGAGTTACACCGACTTCAGTAACTGTTCAGTAACAATCGATTCGTCGTTACTGATCTGTTACTAAGTTGTTACTAAATCGTCACTTAAGTAACGTGGAGTGTTGTGACCTATTCTGATTGAGAATTAAAAATGTGTGCCCTCCATCGTGTGGGACTGAGGTGATCCGGACTATTTTCTCCTTATAAACGGCAAAGTTAGAAAAGGACGTTAGCATTTGTTAGAATTGTGGGGATAGTCCCATATTGACTATTTGAGACTTGATATAGTGCTTATATATCCTGGGCCCTTCTACCTTAACACCATGGTTTTGGGGTTTGTAAGATGGTATCAAAGCAGGCACTTATCGATCTTTAATACTTGATTATCTTCTCTATTATTTTCACTGCCCACTTTGGCAGTGAAGGGGAGTGTTAGAATTGTGGGGATAGTCCCATATTGACTATTTGAGACTTGATATAGTGCTTATATATCCTGGGCCCTTCTACCTCAATACCATGGTTTTGGGGTTTGTAAGAGCATTACGTCGTCCTAGAGTCCTAATTCCAATATCTATCACAAGGAACGTATGTGCGTTCCCTTGTAATTGTTTTATCTCAATAGGGTCATTCATGCATGTGGATGTATTTTAACAACCAACTAATTGTGAACAATATAATTAAACACATTTATATCCATTATTATTAATTTTGAAATTGATACAGATATACATTAGTTTGACCGTTAATACTAAATCGAAAATGTATAGTTCCAATAAAACATTAATTGTGATATACAAGTGTCCACTCATATCACTTTTTATCATTGTTTAAAAAGGCATCGTGAGGTGTTGAAGCTTACCCCTCAAGATGGCGAGTGTTTCACATCTTTGGCGACGCTTACACCTTGCTGTTGGCAAAATGTGAAGCTTATGTTTATTTTTCAAGTGAGACTTTGCGAGACTAATAAGAGGCGGTGAGGTGAATATGGCGAAGTGTAAATCTAAAGATGATTTACATTGTTGTGCGGTAGTTGACATCTCATGCTCGTGTTCTTCTGACGGAAAGACGAGGGTTCGAATGCTCATTGTGCAACAGTTGTACGAAAAAAAAATATAAATCTAAAGATGATGATATCTTAATAAAAGTGAGAAAAATAAATAGAGCTATGAATACAAGGAGAGAAATATTTTATCTTCCCATCATGCGAACTAATTCACCATTTTTTCCCACTTTCTAAAGGATACACAATGTCTTTATTTTTTATTAACATTTTGTTTAAAATTTATTTCATTGTGATGTGTTTGTATAAATAAAAAGATCAAACAAAATGATTATTTAGTGATCTTTTATACTCTAAAATATCAAACAAATTTTATTTATATATGCAATATAAAAATATAATATAATTTTTATTTTATTTTATTTTGAAGCTAGCTAGCTTTTACATATGTAGTTTATGGATATTGCATGACGATGTATTTAAAAAAAATACATAGAATATACAATCAGGTCACAACAAGTTTTGAGAGTTTTACACCCGGTGATGTTCCGATAAAATGCCCAAGGCCATCTCAAGCCTTCACAAACACTCATTTTGATATTAAAACTAAAATCTCTAAAAACTCAACATTAAAAACGATATGATATCATTTTTATCACTAAGATAGCGTAGATAACCAAGATATGTTCCAAAAATATTCTCCTCGTTAGAATCCCACACCCGCAACTAATTAAGAAATGGTGCAGATCACTTCAGAGGACACTTGAGATTATAGTCTCAGATCTCTCTCACAAATAAACTTGTATGATTTAATTACTGATTCGATGACCTTCTAATTCTCGAAATAATAAATGAGCTACGCATCTCTTACTTCCATTTAAGTCCGTGAAGGAGATGACAAATAGTGAAACAAACAGACCTGGGAGCCCGTCCGGACACATCTTCCAAGGAGATTCAGAGTACTCTGGATCCGGTGCATGCAGGGTACACCTAGAAATATTTCTGCAAGTACGTCTTCTCGTATTTTGCGGGACTTTGGGTATCCGATTAACGACTTTGGGTATCATAGCAAAATCTTGACTTGTTTTTTTTTTGAAGAAAAATAGTACCACATCTATTCATAATAAACTAAGAAAGATACAGAGTTTGTACATCCATAGAAAGACAACGATAGATACAACGGTGAAAATACTTGACCGAGTTAACAAAAGAGTTATCTTGGAAAAATAAATTTCCAAGGGATGACCATACCACCGCGAGATGATCAACACACACGAGTGAGAACGTGGTCGGGTGACAGAAGTAAGAACTCCTTCGTAGGAGTTAGATGATCGTGTCAAGACTGGAAGATCACTCCAAGCGGGAGTGGATAAAGCCCAGACAAACGGTCTTGAGAGATGTTTAGCGTCTAAGATGCTAAAAAGAGCAGATTGAGATTCAGATTCATAACTCGGTCGCGAGACTACTAACATCGACA
Source organism: Cryptocoryne crispatula var. balansae (assembly GCA_036172225.1). Taxonomy (NCBI): domain Eukaryota; kingdom Viridiplantae; phylum Streptophyta; class Magnoliopsida; order Alismatales; family Araceae; genus Cryptocoryne; species Cryptocoryne crispatula. The sequence continues at coordinate 7,956,373 of CM069922.1, read as the reverse complement.
AACTAGAAGAAAGACAAGATAAACTTAGATAACCCGAGCTCCACAATTCCAACACCACAAAGAGATACAAAATGCCTAAAAATAATTTTAGGCGAAGTGTTGGAAAAGGGAGATGGGGAGGGAGGACCATCCCTCCCTCCCTGGACTAAAACGACCTCAAAACGGCAATTCGAAAAACACAAATAGAGAATTCTAAACTCCGGTGAAGAGTGCGTTGACTACAAAGAAACCATCAAAAGTGCCGCCTCCGCCTAAGCTTGCGGAGTACACCTCTGCGATGACTCCCGCAAAGCTTCCGGTTGACGTCAAGGGGCTCCGCCGGGAGGTTTTTCGCCGGAGAAGGAGGCTGCCACAGAGGGGTCTGCCAGGCGAGGGTTGCCGCCGGGAGGAGTTCCACTGGAGGAGGAGGTCGGCCGGGAAAGAAGGCCGCTGCGGAGGAGGCCACGCGCGAGGAGTCCCGCCGGGGGTATCTGCCGGAGAAGAGGCCGCGCGCGAGGAGTCCCGCCGGGGGTATCTGCCGGAGAAGAGGCCGCTCGGGGAGGTTGTCCGCCAGCGAAGGAGACTGCGCGGGAGGGTGTAAGGAATCAATACATGACAGCGGAAAAATTTTGATTCCATAAAACCATGATCTTTGCCTTGATCGATGCCGAACGAGTAAAACCGGGAACCGAATATGAAGTAGAACGAGAGTACCTCATGGGATTACTCAAATCCCTCACCATGGATGAAGAGAGGACATTCTTCCTTGCTGAAAACCGTTCAAGTGTCCGTTCTCTAGCGGTATCCACACGATCTGCTTCAATAGACGAGTTCTCTCTTCCTTCGGGCCTCTAGAAACCTTCCAGATCCAAGCTTGACCATGGGAGATCACCTTCTAGAGGAGAGAGGAGGGAGAGAGGAGGCTTGGGACGTGCTCCAGCCCTATGGCTTTGTTAGGGTTTGGCTTCATAAGCTATTTATATATAGAAGATGGAGTTTTTCACAAAAAACCCAAAACTTCTATAAAATTGCGTCCATGCCCTCATCTTATTGATCAGATCTATTGTGTGTGACCCACTAGGCCCAATAGTCAATTTGGTTGAAGCCTTAATTAATTTAAAAGAACAATTCCTTTAAATTAAATCAAAACCGTTATCCGATAACAGTTTTTACGGCTTTCTGATCATAAAGGGTACAAGTCACATCCTATGATCCCAAATGACTTTGGGGAGTTAAATAACATCCATTGAGCCTTTCCACCATCAATTACCACACGGATTTAAATCCTCGTTCATACAATGTCCTGGTCGGTCAGGGGTTCGGCACTGACTGTCAACCCCTAAGTATTCCAACTCTATGAAATCTTGTACTCAGGAATCGATCAACTGGAAAACTCATTTTCCAATTATCATATCTACCTTGGCCAAGGATTTAGAGTACTATCCATAGGACATTCTCTCTCTCCTACCGAGAGTGAACGATCCCCTATTGTCCGCTCAATTGCCTCCACCGGGTTTCCCATATACCCAATCCATTAACTATATAGGACCACAATACTAAGTGATCCATCAGTCAATAGTCAAAGTACATAGTATGCCTGGCAAGACATCTTTGGCGACTCAGGTCAAAGATCCAACCGTGCTATTGAGATGTAAGAATAACCTGATAGACAGTTCGGTAAGATACCGATCACATACCTCTAGATGATCGATCTCATTATCATGATCTCATCATGATTCAATCATCATTGCATGTGATTAAGGACTTCATTACGATATACGCTTCTAATAAAAGCTAGTAACGAAGTTTTGCCTATTTAATTGAATGAGATATTCCTAGAAATGTCGAATCATATCATATATGATTGGCTTGTAGGGCATACATTTCTATCAGAGGGTTCTGCCGGGGATTCCGCCGCGGAAGGAGGCCGCCGCAGAGGGGTTCCGCCGGGGGGTTTCCGCCGGATAAGGAGGCCGCCGGAGAGGTACTCCGCCCGGGAAGGAGGCTGCGCGGGAGGGTTCTGCCGGGGTGTTCCGCCGCTGAAGGAGACTGCCGCAAAGGGATTCCGCCGGGGGGTTGCCGCCGGAGAAGGAGACTGCAGGGGGGGTTCCGCCGCGGAGGGATGCCGCGTGCGAGGGGGCCGCCGGGCGAGGATGCCGACCGGGGGTTCCGCTGCGGAGGGATGCCGCATGCGAGGGGGCCGCCGGAGAAGGAGACCGCCGGGGGGGTTCCACCGCGGAGGGATGCCGCGTACGAGGGGGCCGCCGGGCGAGGATGCCGGCCGGGGGTTCCGCTGCGGAGGGATGCCGCATGCGAGGGGGCCGCCGGAGAAGGAGACCGCCTACCTGCTTGTATTATGATTAATCTGTAAGTTGATCGAAACATGCAAGCATCATATCAGCACACGGAAGATCAAAGGGAATTCTCTCATGGTTGGAGGAAGATCTAAAAGGTAGATATATACACATATATAGATATATATTACATGTTTGCCTTGGTTAGCTCCACCCTGCAATGAACAGCTTATTAATGGCGTGCTTGCTGTACACGAGCTATAAATACTAGAAAGAGAAGAAATACCATTCTCTTAATTTTTCTGCTCAGGCTGCTTTTGTCAGGTCGACGGCCCTAACCCTAAGGAGCATATATATATATATATATATATATATATATATATATATATATATATATATATAGACACACACACACATACACACAATCTGAGGTGAAAGACTGATGAACTGGAACTGAGCTTATAAATCTTTATTTTTTTTTCCTTTGTTACCTTGCTTGATAGATGGCGGAATATATAGCTGGCATTATACTACTTTCATCATTATATTGACTGTTCTATCAGGCATTAATTAGATCAGTTGCAGATTAATCATATGGTTATCCCCTTCAGCGGGTGTGTGTGTGTGTGTATACACCAACACTTCAAGACATGTCAACAGCTAGCCAAACGGAAATCAGTTCTTCAACATTAAAGAGATATGAAGAGCTATAGCCGGTGTCTACAGAAGATGGTGCAGAGAGAAGACATTAATATCGGTGCCAATAAAGAAGGTAATTAATTTCTAACCGTTCATCTGGTTAGTTGGGGCTATGGGGTTAACTACTCTTAAGCCTTGATTGTGCTTGGTGTTAAGACTTGGAATCGGGATCTAAACCTTTGGATAAGCACACCAATTAAGGAAATAGACTTGCGTGTCCTCATTGTTCTAGATAATTAATCACGAGAGGCCTACCCCCTTGAGATTTTCTTGGGTGGCGATTAGGCTAGCTCTTCGAGGTGTTGTTTTCCTCTACCCACTCTTTTGTGGGTTGGGTTGGCTAGCTAGTAGCTAGAAACTTCCGCCCGTCTTTGCAACCAAGGAAGATTAGGCCAAACATCATTACCAGCGCAGCGTATGTGAGATTCCGGTCCAGGCTAACCTCATTGATGTTTCTTCTGAATTAGTAGTGCCCATTTAGAAAACCACGTTGATCACGATATATACTGGCTATATATTATTCTCTTATGAACAGGCGAAGAAGAACATAAAAATCGGGATGTTTACCACATCACGGCCGTTTTGTGTGGTAATTAAAGGCGAGATGAGGACTCTGATGTCACATATATTCTTGCAAACCTAATAATTTTGAGGTTCATGTGGTGTTTGGTTGCACGATAAATTGAGTTCTTGCTATAATTTTATGTTTTTGTAATAAACTTGTTAAAAAGATGTGTG